>OZ010798.1:246054530-247285692 GCA_963932465.1 Maratus speciosus | reverse complement strand
TAACAATTATGTATTTTATATTTAATTAACTCCAATCAGTGTTTGAACAAATTATTCTAAGGAAAGTTATTTCGTTCAATTGACTTTCGAAGATCTGCTTTTTAAAAATTTATTTACTTCATATTCCGTTCTTTTACGCATCCATTTACTTTCTCACGGCTAGTCGATCTCCGATCTTGTCCGCCACATGACGCAACAGCCCTGCTCTGCTCTGATTGGCTATCCTTCAAATGGAACAACCTTATGTAAAAGAACCTTGGATAAGGCGAAGAAAACTTCGTGGCGTCAAGTGCATCTGGATGCCCCTCTCGCTACGCCATTATTTTGCAATAAATGTGGCACACAAAATTCATTTTCATGAGTGACTAAAGATTTAGAAAATACGCACCACACTAAAAGCCCGCGTATGTGAATTATCACCCGTCCACAAGGTGGCGCAACTGTGTTAATTTACGCCTGATTCCAGCATTAAGTTTGTTCGCTTACTTATAACGCTTTGGAGAGGGACCAGGTAACAAACTTCGCAATTTTTATTTTTCAAAGATTCCATATAATATTTTTCGTATAAGTAGTAAATTTTAGAAGCCCTTTTTTTTGGATAAAAATAAGAATGGACAAACTAATTTACTGTTCAGTCGACATTAATTGTCTAGAAAGTCATGCAAAGTTAGGCGAATCCTCTTCTTTACTGGTGTGGTAATAAGAAACTAGGACTGGGAAAAAACAGGCTGCATGCAAATTAAAAAATATCCATGATTGAAAATAACTTTCAAATCCATTAAATGAAAAAATTCAGATGCAATTTTCAAATAAATTTCACTTGAAAGAACTTTTTTTCTATTCAACAGTGTGAAAAACGAAATTGTATAATGTTGATAAGCTAAGAAAATTTTCAGTAAAGGCAAAATTTATGAGTTAGGTCGTTGCCATCATCAGTAT
Organism: Maratus speciosus; assembly: GCA_963932465.1. NCBI lineage: Eukaryota > Metazoa > Arthropoda > Arachnida > Araneae > Salticidae > Maratus > Maratus speciosus. The sequence continues at coordinate 247,284,753 of OZ010798.1, read as the reverse complement.
AATGTCACAATTGGCATTGTGTCTTTTTGTATAGTCTGAATATGACTCAATGAAAGAGTCGAAACATGTAAATTTTTAATATTTTTAATGTGTTTTTTTTATTGCAATGACACCTTTTAAGCAAATAATTGTACCTTAACCCTTACCGGCGCGGAGTAATTCTGTTTATAAATTGATAAAATAATGGACTCACCCCGCAATTTATAAACGAATTTATTAGAAAATATGATCTTGCTTATTTTCATGTACATTAGAATAGGAAAATCTTAGTTAAATATTCTTGGTGCCGTTTGTCAGTTTTGGAATTAAAATTATGTGTCCTTTTTTAAGGACACCGCGCCGGAAAGGGTTTATATGTTTTGACATTTGTTTGGAATATATATTATTATGGTATAGTTAATAGTAGACGCAAATAAAACTATTTTACTTATATTTCTTATTGGTCTTTTTAACGATTCGTGGACGGGAATGAACAAATCTCTCTTACATTTTGTATTATACATATGATAGAATTGATAAATTGTATAGTGGATTTTAGTACTTCATTAAGAACAAATGATATTTGGGTACTTGTTAGTTATCCCGTCGACCAAATTACTGTCGCCAAATTGTAAGATTAAATGCCAATAATGGTTGATCGTAAATGTCACATTCACTTGACAACACGTGTTTACGTCATCAAATGATTTTTATTTCAACGTTTTATTTGTATTTTTATTAATGTTATATTAATTTATTTGTTTTTTCGTTATTTAAAATAAAAATTATGTCAATTTGTATAATTTGGCGAGTGGTTTGCAGATTTATATATTTGGCAAAATTGGTCGACGAGATAACTAACAAGTACCGATATTTGTTTATCACCGAGACTGTGTGGATAACATAATTCACAACTAACATTTTTGGATTCTTGTTTTTATCCATTTTAAGTAATTATTTTTCTTTCCCCTCATAACATACTTCTTTGATAGCGGGCTTTCTTTCTCCCATTACTATTATTTGGCCAACATGCTTTCTCCGATTTTAAATTTTAAAACGCTTATATATTATGTATGTGGTCTGCAGAAGAGCCATAAGAAGTTTACTTTCATCCCATTTCATTCCGTGATGCGCACGGGGATTTATTAATTTCATAAAAGTTTATTCATTTAGATAATTCAAAATATTTTTTAGATTAAACATGTCCAAATAGTCAATTTCAGAAACACCCTACAAAATTTCATATGTAAAAGCTCCTTCATGGGGCATAATGCACTATGAACAGATGTACAGTCGTGGGAAAAAAAAGTAAACACCCCCTACTAACTCCTCAACAAATTATCGTAGAAGAAAGTGACTGGTACCAAACGATTAGAAATAAAGTCTACTTTTAAATGATCTATATAAAATTTGCTTAAGGAGCCGTCTACATATTAAAACGAACCCAAACTTAATTTTTTTTCAATGGCAATACCCAATTTTAACAAGATATTTCAAAACTCCGGTTCAAACTATGCTTAGACACCTAAATTGCAAGTCATTTAATGACAAGTTTTTGAATTACAGACATTCAAAATTTAGTGATTCTAATGTTAAATTTAAATTTTTATATTTTTATTAATATCTCCTGAAATTATACTCCTAATGTGCTTATTTTTTGTGTAGCAATAATACTAATATACCCAAACATAAATACGTTGAATTTGCATTTTTTATAATTATATGATACAAATTATGAAATTAATATTCGAAAAAATTATGAATTGCAACCTGCAATATTTTTGATGGATTTAGGTTTATTAAGTCTTGTTTATGGAAATCCAAAATTTCACATTTTCTACCAAGTAGTTTTCAAATTATGCTTAAAAAATGGCAAAATGATGGTTTAACCCCTTGGGGACGAGCGACACGTATGCGTGCCGCATGAAGCGCTCAAAATGCTTGTTTTTCCTCACCAGTAAAATTTTACTGTAAAATTTGCCTTATTTAATCAGCGCATTTTCTCGATTCAAGAAGACACAAATTTCTGATTTTAAAAAACGGTAACAAAAGATTTAAAATTTCGTAAAAGGCTCCCGTCCCGAAGGGGTTAAGGGGCCGTCTATGACAGAAGTGACTAGATATTTTGAAACTGCTTCTGCTATCCTGTAATCTAGCTGTCTTCAATGGCTGCTTAAATGACGCTTAAGATGCCTTGATCAAGAAGGGGACTCTAACGATCAACAATCGAGTACCGAACTTCAATTTGGATACAGCCCCTAAAATACGCTCGTTTTAAAATAATGAATTTCTCGGAAACTTATCGCACGAATTGCAAAAGAATATGTTTTTAGGCTAATTGAAGGGTGTAGAGTTCATTTATGCTGTCAGAATTGTGTATTGCTATTGAAAAAAAACAAAGTTATGGTTCGTTTTAATATGCAGATGGCCTCCTAAGCAAATTTTATATACATCATTTAAAAGTAGACTTTATTACCAAACGTGTGGTACCAGTAATTTTCTTCTACGATAATTTTTTGCAGAGTCTGAAAGGGCTGTTTACTTTTTTTTCCCACGACTGTACAATTTTTTTTCCTTTAACACCTTAACCTATGATTTACGCCTAACAGCTCCACGGTTTGGCAAATCCATAGCTACCACTATAATTTAATAGAGATTTTCGCCTTGTTTAATCATGGAATTTAGACGATTAAATTAAACTATATTCACTGTGAAATTTTAGTGGTAAGAAGAATTTACATTTGTCTCGATCATCGTACGCGGGCTATGCCCGTCATTGTAGGCTAACGCGTTAATAGTCGCGCGTTGGTCCTTTTCCCGCCCGAAATTCGTTATCTTCCTCTAACTCATTTCCCGTTAAAGTTACGATAGCCAAATTCCGTGTAGCTGACCTTGAGGGTTCACACTCTTGTGTAGTAAAATTGCAAGTCATTCCTGCTATTTCTTAGCATCTTATCGCATTCTTAAGTTTCAATCGGTCTAAATGACCGCGTTGCGACCACTTGCGTTAGTTGAATTTCTCCCCCTCGTGTTCATCCTTTCCCATTTCCGCGAAATCTGTGGGGGAATGTTTCTTCGACGTACGGACTCTCTGTCTGTTGTTATTTCGTCTTTCTTTCTTTCTGCTATTTTGCCCGTTCATAGAGTACTTCTTTTACTTTTAGAATGTGACTTAAAATTGTTTTATTATATTAGTTGTGAAGTCAGTTCGCACAAAAAACTGATGGATGGTCAATTACATTTTTTTTCATTGTCAAATATTGCGGGAATAAATTCTCAAATTGATAATCCTTTAAATATGGAAAAAAAGGGAAATTCATCATCATTATTTGAAAGAAGTTGCTTTTCATTTATTACCGGAACATATAAATGAAAGAAAACAGACAATAACCCAGCCAAACCATTAAAAAAGAGAGAAGATAATTTTGTGGGAATCAGTAAAAAAATTGCCGTATCTCCAAAATCTGAAAAGTATCGTTTTTGTAGAATAAAACAAATTCGAAAGATAAAACAATTTTCTCAGAAATGTAGTATGTATACCTGCGAAGAACATACATATAATTTATTTGTACAATAAGAAAAATAATGAGAATTTTATAATGTAGGCTAGAAATTACGCAAATAAAAATCTCTTTTGGATAATTCAGTGAATGTTTATACTATGATTTTAAAAAAATATTTTAAGTATTTTTCTCAAATTTATCTATTTTTAAATTTTCATACTGTAAGTAAAAACACGTTTTTTTTTTAACAATGCCGCAGAAAATGTTATTATTATTATTATTATTATTATTGAAATTCAATAGAGGCCTAGGAACAGTATCTAACAAATTTAAATTTGTTGTCCTTCATCAATTGTTCAAAATATTTTTCAGAATAATGTTTTCCAGAATATGAGAGTTCATTTAAATTAAATTATTGCTACATATTTATAATTTCGGAGAAAATTTTCTTTTTGTTTTTATTATTTTAATGAACGTTATTATAAAACAATAAATTATAACATCAATACCTTATTATGAAATGTACAATTGAATATTTATTTTAATTAAATAGTTGCTGTAAAATACATCCCTATTAAGATGAATCGTCCAGTGATTATATTAATTAAAATAATTTATCCATCTTAGGATTTAAATCTACAATTGCAAATGTATTTAAATTAAATATATAATTTCAATAACTTATTATCAGGGTTCGCACACTGTACTACTAAATTTTAGCAGTATTTTCAAAGTATTTCACTGCAGAAAAAAATTCCGAAATCTGTGAATAAAGGTGGTGGTTACGAATTCTGCGTTTTAAAAATTAAATGTAAAATTTCTTATCATTAATAGTGGTGCCAGAGTCCTTGGAAATTCCAAGGAGTGTGCGAACCTTGCTTATTATTTACTTTATATAAGCGAAGCTCGTATCCAGAGTTTTATTCAAGGGCGCTGCTCCCACCCTGAAATAAGAAGAAAAACTACAAATCGTGCATTTTCATTTGAAAAATGGATTTAATCATACAATCTCGAGAGCCCCTCTCCTCCTCTCCCCCCTCATACACACACAGACACCCCACAAAATAAATAAATAAAACGTAGTTACAATATTTACATTTATAATTTCTTAATTAAGTATATTTTACCTTTTCCTTTATTACAGATATGTATATATATATATAATATACTGGTGAATTAGTGGTATTGTATTTGATTTTCTGTTACATGTCATAGGTTCCATTTTTATTTTCAGTTTAATTGTTTAATTTAATGTCGGTGTAATATATTGATGCTAAGTTTATTAATTTTATTTTGTTAAATGGATATAGAGTGCCGGAGTATCATAAAAATCTACCTGACTCTGATTCTGTCCTTCCAAAAGAAAAAAAAATACCCCTATCACAAATTTAGATTCATATTCGTAAATATTTTCCTACTAATTATTGATTCATAGTAACATCAGAAATTCAATCAAATCATTTACTGTTTACTTTTAAGTATTTATGCAAAACGAAGAAAGAGTTATTAAAAACACTTATCTAGATGCCAACTGAATATATACTTAAGCGAAATAAATAATTTGCTGTAAAAGGTTGTAAAATGAATAATTGCTGTAATATTTTAAAGTTCAGTCAATATTTTCGCCCTACGTTATCCGTTTTCGATCATCTGATAACACCGGCAAGTTTCCCCTTCGTTTTCGGCCTGCTGGTAACGGCGGCAAATGGACGCGACTACTAACGTTCTAAAAAATGTCGCGACTACTCTCGGGTTAAGGGGTTAATACATAGAAAAAAAAGAGGTGTGTATTACTAAAAGCATACTAAAACTAGAAAAATTAACATGATTTTTAATATATAACAGGTGTCAAAATATATAAAAAAAATCACATAATTATTCCAGTGTCAGTGTATTTTGAACTTTTAACCCCTTCGCGACGGGGGCCTTATACGAAATGTTTATTACTTTGCTACCGGTTTTAAAAAACAGAAATTTGTGCCTATTCAAACCGGGAAATTGCTGGGATTAAAGAAGTCAAATTTTACAGTAAAATTTTACTGGTGAGGATAAGCGAGGATCCTTAGGCCTATTTCCGGCACGTATACGTGTCGCTCGTTCCCAAGGGGTTAAATGGGAACGCTTCGGAATTTAATTTTTATTCAGTTATTTAAAAAAAAATCATATATTATTTCTATTTTTAGACTGCGGCGCTACTTTCAATAAGAAATATATATATATATATATTTAAAATGAGAAATCTGAAAATGCTCCCCCTGTGGGGCGTACGCCCCACGTTGGGAATCACTGACCTAGGACGTGCGCCTACCTGTTAAATTTGTCAGTGCTCGCTAGTGCCACTTTCCTCTCTTGCAGCTGGTTGTCAAAAGCAAGGAGTTGCGTTCGCAGCATATGTACCCTTTTTATTCACTTACATGAGTGCCACTTTCCTCATTTGCGGCCAGTTATCAAAACAGAAGTATGACGAAAAAAAAAGAATAGTGCCCAGTTAAACTGATGGCATTGCGCTCACAGGCTATTCACACTAACTGTATATTAAACTCTTATTTCAAAGAATAATTCCTCTCGAAAAATAAATTAAGGGGGATATTAGCCCAGGCTCTCCCCTTTATATTTAACCAATGAACTTCCAGATCTAAACAGGGAAGCGCCTTATCAGAATAAACCGGTATACCAAATTTAAAGCAAATCGGATAGAAAAACCCATTTATCTAAATTAATGGGGTATTAGCCATCCGTTCCCTTCTTTAGGCATAAACAATGGATCTTCAAATCTAATCATGGAAGCGCCTTATCAGAATTAACCGGTGTACCAAATTTGAAGAAAATCTGATAAAATTGCATGAAAAACCCATTTATCTAAGTTAAGGCGGATTAGCCACAGTTCCCCCACCCTTTATACTTAACCAATGAACCCCCAAAACTAATCACGGAAGCGCCTTATCAGAAGGCACCTAGAATTATTTTTGAAGCAAATCAAATATTTCTATCAAGAAATATCGCGTTACGTACGTACATGCATACATACAGAACCGGCGGGTACATGAGCTCTTAGGCTTCGATAGCCTGTGAGCTTAAAAGTCGGAAATTGTATGTTAAATGTGGCAAATAAGGTGCATTAGTACTATAATTAGTTTTATAAATATTCAGATCTTGGCAAAGGTGAAACATTCAGGCTTGGCTCTTATGGAAAAATGCACGAATACAAAATTTATTACTATTATATATGTTACCGGGCAAACCCGATCTTAGACCAAACTAGATTGGCCTAGGCCAAACCTAGACGACTAGTTTATCGTACCGCGCATCGGATAAACTAGTTTTTCCTAGGCCAAACTAGTTTATCCTAACGCCCATAGGGTAAACTAGTTTTCCTTAGGCCAAACTAGTTTATCCTGACGCTCATAGGATAAACTAGTTTTTCGTAGGAAAAACTAGTTCGGTCTAACGCTCATAGGTAAACTAGTTTAGCCTGCTATTCATTGGTCTGAACTAGTTTATCCTAGGCCAATTCAATTTCGAGTGCTTTTATTGATCACAAAGATCGCTTCGGAGCCAATCTTCTAGTTTATCCTAGGCCAATCTAGTTCATCCTTGTTCAGTCTAGTTTATCCTAAACCAGTTCAATTTGACGTGCTTTAATTGATGCAAATCAGTGTTGAGCACGCTCACAGGAAAAAAATCTAATTCAAACTCAAATTCAATTTTTGTAAAATGAGTCAAGTTCACGCTCAAATTCAAAGTTTTTCAAACGAATTCACTCAACCCAAACACATCTATGGAAGTGAGCAAAGTTCACTAAAAACTCGTTTTTTTATTTAAAAAAAATATAATAGAAGTTTAGCGCAGTGTTGCCAGGTTGGGGACTTTTTTGTCCCCAGATTGTTGATTGTCACCGCTTTTTTGCAATAGAAATATTCGCTCAGTTCAAAAACAGATTAAAATTGCTTAAAAATAAGCAAAATATACTATTTAAAAAAAGCGGTGACATAAATAATCTGAATTAAAAAAATCCCCAGTTTAGCAACACTGGTTTAGCGTCCAAATTTACAAAATTTTGTGAGCTAGTCTTTTGGTCATTCAATGTAAGGGTCTCTACGGTCTTGCCAAATTTTCCTTCCCGACACTCGATCCGGGCTTTTTAAGGGGGTTACTTTCTTCGAGAGGTTCGTACCGAGATGGACCGGGACTCAATTTTTTCCCAACTTATATCAGGACTGAACTGCATTCTCCTTGAGGTCTGCACAGGCAGAAATTTTCAGACCAATTTCCACCCCAGCTCATATAAAAATCTTTTGGACCGGCAGGATCTCTGGTCTGTTCAGTAAAAATATCAGTAACATTTGGCCCGGCTCAACTTTATCTTTTAATGCACGTATTTTTAACACGTTCACGCCGGCGCGGTGGGTCACACTCGATTCAGAGTTGTCAAGTCTACGGCTTTTTGCACACCACTGTTATTTTAGAGAATATGTTGTTCTTTTAAATCACCCAATTCTTCTAATTAAATAAAACAACATTTTGTGTATTAAAATACTGGTACCCAAAAAGCCACAGACTTGGCAACTCTGAGACAGTCGAGTGTGACCCCCCACGCCGGCATGGCGTGTTAAATCGCTATTATTCCACAATTGAAATTTATATATATAAATATATTTTAAAGATGAATAGCTGCATTTTTAGGTAATAAAATTAAAGTACGGCATAACCAGAGAAAAATAACCTGCCTATGATGGAATCCAGTGTTTAACAACAGCAACAACAAAAGAGTTGATCTATGTACAGGCATGTGATTTCCGCGTTTTTGCACACCAGTATATTCTTAGAGAAAATGTTGTTCTATTAAATCGCAAAAATGTTTCGACTAAATGAAATATCATTTTCTCTAAGAATATACTGGTGTGCAAAAACGCGGAAATCACATGCCTGGTGTAAAATGAGGATATTAGTACTTGTAAAAAGAATGTAATGCATTTACAAGAGATGATGAAGCTTCTAATAAGGGAACCTGCTTATGACGGACTTTACTTCTTTCCTATGCAGTTCCGTCTTAGAAGATCTTATTGTATAGTATTAAAAAATTAAATCTTCAAGTCATAGAATGTGGATTAACGATATTAATGATTCTATTGTAAACTATATTGATTTTATAATGAATCTCTCTATTTGTATGAAAGTATCTGAATAATTACTAATATCATTAGTTTTTTTACACGACTTGGAGACTTGAAAATCGGAAAAATTTTATATAGAAAAACCTTTTAAGACGGAATCACATAGGGTAAAAATCCTCTTTATAGTTAAGTTCTATTTTTAGCTGGTCCGTCGTCTCTAGCAAATGTAATATTTTTTTTTTCCAAACGGATTATTATGTCCAATTTGCACCAATTTAAAAAAATTCCGTTTAAAACAGGATTTCGTCATACACAGATTTTTCTAACAGGTTTTACAGTGCTGTTTCCCCATCCGCATAACTGTTAATGTACTATTATTTAAAGAGTATTTTAATTGTGGAAAAATGATAGCTTAAAAATGTATGTATTTTAAGCCAAAGTGGGACGGGGACTTCGCCGGATTTTTGAAAATTCCAGATTTCTGGAATTCAGTTTCCCCATCCGCATAACTGTTAATGTACTATTATTTAAAGAGTATTTTAATTGTGGAAAAATGATAGCTTAAAAATGTATGTATTTTAAGCCAAAGTGGGACGGGGACTTCGCCGGATTTTTGAAAATTCCAGTTTGCTGGAAGAATATAAAGTGCACTTCTGATATTCTTACTGGTGCAGTTATTCATAATTAATTCAAATCCAAGTGATATTTATGTGAAAATTTTTTTTAAAAAAAAATGTATGTTTTTTTTTTTTCTCACATAAATATCACTTGGCTTTGAATTAATTATGAATAACTGCACCATTAACCTCTTGGGGACGAGCGACACGTATACGTGCCGCATGGAGCGCTCAGAATCTTTGTTTTTCCTCAGCAGTAAAATTTTACTGTAAAATTTGCCTTATTTAATCAGCGCATTTTATCGATTCAAGAAGGCACAAATTTCTGTTTTTAAAAAACGGTGACAAAAGATTAAAAATTTCGTAAAAGGCTCCCGTCCCGAAGGGGTTAAGAATATCAGAAGTACATTTGTTATTCTTACAGAAATCTCGAATTTTCAAAAATCTGTCGAAGTACCGATCCCGACGATGCCGGAGGTTATACTGTAGATTATAAATCAATACTCTAAATTCTTCCTCCCCTAAATTTCATGATAACTTCTAATCCCATTCTTTGGTCCTCAAGCACAAAATTTGTTATATGTAACATATTTTGTAACTACCGACGGCGGTGAAATGGGAAGATAACAGGACAGTAGAAAATATTATACAGGGATGACGGCAATATTACTTTTCAGAAGGTTGGCGCAAAAGCACATCAAATTGCATTAGCCTAGGATAAAGTAGAAGATTGGTGCCGGTTAGGTCTTTGTGATCAACAAAATCACGCCAGATTGAATTGGCCTAGGATAAACTAGAACGGCCTAGGATAAACTAGTTCAGACCAATGAATATCAGGCTAAACTAGTTCAGACCAATGAATATCAGGCTGAACTAGTTTATCCTATGAGAGTTAGGCCAAACTAGTTTGGCCAAGGAAAAACTAGTTTATTCTATGCGCGCCAGGATAAACTAGTTTGGCCTAGGCCAATCTAGCTTGGCCTAAAATCGGGTTTGGCCGGTAACATATATATCAATTTCGGTAATACGGAAATAATAGAACTCCATCTTAAATATGACATAATCAACATGGCAACCTAAAATCCTTACCTATCATGTGATATCATTGAATTAATTACGTATGATAGGATTTAATAGAATGAAGAAAAATTTATTATTATATTTTTAAGTTTTGATTCGATTTTCATAAAATTTTAAATGACACGACGAAATTCTGCAACGATTATATATATTAAATTTCAAAGCATTGGGATGGGTAGTTTTTGCAATTTTATACGCGGAAAGACGGACAGACAGACAGAATGACCAGAGGACGACTATAGATGCTACGTATTTATATAAGTACGAAAGCACGTAAAAAGCAGCTGTAAGTAAATTGTTGGGTTCCGTGATATGACGTCTAAATGGTATATAACGCACTTACTTTGCAGAAGCAAGAGTTTTAAATTCATGGTCCACACTAAACCTAATTAACCGTTTCCGTTAAGATTTTTTTTTCAATTTCTCTTTTTTGTATTTTTGGTTTCATTTTTCCTCTTTTAGCATTCAAAGAGGTAATCAGTCGAAAGATGGCACCACTTTCAACTTACAAAATTTCTTTAATTCATCTGCTCAGGCTTAATATAAAATTGTTTCGCTCGCAACGGTTTATTTGGATGATTCAGACAGCATCACGTTCAGTACAAATACATAGGCGCTCTAATCGAATTATTTTGTTGCATAGTCTCTATGTTACATTTCTGTTAAGAAAGCTTTGGTTTTAACTTAATCTTAAATGATAAAGAAGACAAATCTAGATTTGAATTTAAGCTTTCGTATTGCATTACAATCGCGTAATGCCAAGTAACTGGCAATCATCCCGAACTCTGTAGATTCTTTAATAACTTTTCATACATCACGCTGTATGTAAAAGCGTGGTAACATGAACAGCTATCAGGAGCTTGAGAACATGGTTAGCAGTTTTCACAATTTTACATTTAAAAAATGCTGTATAATATTTCTGGTATAAGTAATGAATTTTGAAGCTTTTTTCAAAAAATAGTAATGGATTTTGGGGTAATGGAGTAATTTACTGCTCAGTCAACATTAATTGACTGAAAAGTCACGCAAATTAAGACGAATCCCCTTTTTTACTGGTGTAGTAATGAGAAACTAGAATTGAGAAAAAACAGTTTTTCTTCGAAGGAAAAAATTTGCTATGTTTTCCACACTTTAGTTAACTAAGCCTTGACCGTATATTACATGCATACAAAGTTTGTTCCTGAATGTAAAGTGTGGTACCGAGAATGATAAAAAGATTATCAATGAAAACAAACAATGAAATTTTACACAATTTTATAATAAAAAGAATTTACATAATATTTCTCCATGAAAAGTAAATTTTGAAAGCGACGCCCTATCATACAATAGCGCCAATATATGGTTAAATATGCTTGTGTAATCAGATCTTGAGTGAAGTGACGTATTAAAATGAAGGGCACGATAGTTAAATACTTTCCTCTACAAAAGTTTAATCCTTAACATTGCTATGTCTACTACTGTCAAAGCATTTAAAAATGAATGTGGCGTATGCGAACAAATTGACGTATTAAAATAAATGGAACGGCACTTAAATATTTTTCTCTACATAAGTTCAATCCACGACACTGCCATTTCAACTTTCAGCTACTGTAACACTCCATACCTACCGTATAGATTCTTCCATTTCAAACGAAATGACGTATTTGAATGAATGGAACATCAATTAATAATAAAAATATTCTCTGATGATGGCCGCGAAATTGAAGGCCGAAAGTACTGAGAAATTTAAATAAAATTCATATTTTTAACTTCAAACATCTGCAGTATTATTTTTTTATGGCCTTTTTAAGTAAAACGGTGAACTTTTTAAAATTCAGATTGTATATTTTGGAAAAATAAATTGTTTTCTTGTTCACACTTTCGTTAAGTAAGCTTTGTTTCTGTTACATACGTACAAGAGTTTATTGCTGCATATGAATCTGTGGTTCCGAGAATGACGTATAGATTATCAATGAACACAAGCAATAAAATTTTAAACAATTTTATATGATAAAGGATTTACATAATATTTATGGCATAAATAGTAAATTTTGGAAGCGTTCCTTTTTATAATAGGTACAAGGCTCGTAGCGTTCCTAAAATTTTCGCACTTTGCTACCACTGTTTTTTAACGATAACCTGTATTCAATAATTCTATTATAGATGTTAAAGGAATCTACCACGAAGAACCTTTATTTAAAATGCTGGTAACAAAGTGTGAAAATTTTAGGATCGCTGCGAGCCCTGTAGATATGGATATGTTACGGCCAAATCCCGAAGTTTGGCCAGTTAGCGAACTGACCAATAATCCTGTCCAACGAACAGTGAATTTCGTGCTTTGACCGGCCAATTCCCGAAACGGCCAGGAACCACTGCTAATATTCATATCTAGGCTGTCCGATAGGTAGCACTGATGTGGATCTGCTACAAGGGGAAAATTCCATATTTTGATGATAACATTCTATTTGTCTAGGGAATATCTCGCCTCTGTGACTTATTCCCATGCAGCGGATACAATAATAATACTATTTGTTCACAATTTATAAGGATAATGTATGCAGCCATTCTATAATTTATCTCTAATCTAAAAGAATTAACTAGTGCTGCTGTTGTGGCATTTGAATTTATTTTAATCTTTTTAAATTCTTGCGTTATCCAGCAAAAAAAATTACATTTAAAAACACTAGAACTTTGAGTTTAATAGTTAAATATATGATAAAGCTTGGAATCAGACAGTTTTTAAATCGATTTTGTTTTAAAGCGTTAATCAATGTTGGAATCAGTCAAGTTAGTTCAGTTAAAAATAAGTTTTATAGAATCAAAAGGTATTCACAGCAATTTAACCATTTTTTAAGCACATACTTGATTATATTGCGGTTAGTATGACCGATTATTTTAAATTTGTCTATTTTTTTATTTGTTTTCCATTATACATTTAAATTCATTATCTAACTATAGATTTAATTTATATTTGGTAATAACCTTATTTTATGTGCTAACAGATTTTCAAAAGCCCAAAAAATATTTTCAAAAATCTTTCAATGGAAAAATATATTTACAGGTAGATTTTAAAATGAATAATATATAAAGTGTAAAGAACATTTAATGTTGAAAATTAAGTCCTATTTCAAACAATATGCTTAAAACGATTTGCTTATAGCGTCTAAGAGGAATCTTTCTTTACAGACATTAAACATGTCCGAGAGGCAGCGACATTTTTTTACTTAAATATTTTATAAAAGCTGATTCTCAAATGTGTAATCAATCTTATTTAATCACAAAATCAGTCAGTCTCGAGGCTAGTCATTTCGGTCTTCGGAAGCAAAGAACCCCCAATCAAAGAGAAATGGATTAAAACCCAATTACAGAAAATCACCAATAACCGTGAAAATATCGTTCAATTTTACAAAATCAGACAAGCTTTTTAAATAAGAGCAAATTAATATGTTTTTAGACCTTATGGATGTGTACAGGAGTTTGTGAGCGTCGGCTCGTCGGGCTTCTTAAAAAATAGATTCTTATAACGTTTCATATAAGAAAATATTCTTTGTCCAAAATCAATGTTTGTTACGAAAGATGAGATTATAAATATATTTTTTATTAATGGGAGGTGAGGTGAAGGGCTGCCTGTACGTATTTAAAAGTATTACATTTAAAAGTTTGAGAAACATGGCCTCTCGGAAGTAGTGTCAGGAGAGAGCAATTACGCTCTGTTGGATTTTTAAATTTTATTATTATTATTATTTTCTTTTTGCTTGTGAATTTAAAAATTATAGCAAAATTTATTCTTTTCAAAACACTTAATGTAATTAAACTCTAAAAGGAGTGGGAATTGTGGATTTTAGTCGCAGGATCAGACCCCATCTTACAACACCCCGCCATCTCATTTAAGACAATTTTTAATTAAGTTTTTTATTTATGCTCATCCGTTTAACATTTATTTTGAATGAAGCCACCATTTTATAGAAAATTCACTGAAAACATTCAAAGCTTAACACGTTCACTGCCGCTAAAATTAAGAATTTTCAAATTTCTTCTTGAAAGTCGTTTGCCACCACAAATTCTGAAAGGTAAAATTCGATTTACTAATACAGCGAAATTTCTGCCCATAAATAAGGCAATTTTTTTTTATTTTAAAATAATTGTGAGAAAGTAATAAATTAAAGCCACGAATATTAAAGCTACGAGTATACTCGTAGCGTGCCAGTCAACGTGTTAAGTAAAATAAAAATTAAAGTATTGAAAAAATAATTAGTGTGAGCTTATCTACAAATATACAGCTTTTATTTATTTATTTTTTTTAAGTATTAAAATTGGTATAGTAGAAATCACATCGAGACAGAATACAGAACTTCAAAATCAGCTCTTAAAAAGACAGCAGGAAAATCTAGATTTTATTTCAGTGTGTTTGTATTTCATTCCAACCTCACGATAGTAACTGCCATAATGAAGAAGTTCCTTTCTTAATTTTACTTACGTGACGCCACATGTAAAAGCGTGGTATCGTGAAAGAAGTAAAGCTTAACGGCTAAACACCCTTTCAAATTTTACGCAATTTTAATTGTAATAGAATTTATATACACTTTTGCCCTCAATAGCAAATTTAGGAAACGTTTTTCTTAATAGGAATGGGCAGACTAATTTACTGTTTAGCCGACAGTAATTGACTTGAAAGCAAAGCAAATTTAGAAAAATCCAATTCTTTACTTGTGTGGCAATAAGATTAAAAAAATAAGGAAGAAAGATTTTTTTAGAGCAAGAACTTTGTTTTGAGGTCCACGTTTTTGTTAAAGCCTTGGATAAACTTAAAAGAGACAGCTGGAAAATGTAGATTTTATTTCATTCTCTTTGTATTTCATTCCAACTTCCCAATGTAAATAAAGCAACTGCCTTATTCTCCATAACGCAGAAGATCCTTTAACCCTTTGCACTCGAGAGGTGACTCTCACTCACCACTAGTGCTGCCAGATGTCTTGCGTAAACAGTGTTGCCAGTGGGCTACTTTTTTTTTTTAATTCAGATTTCTTGATTGCCACCACTTTTTAAAAACGGTAAAATTACCTTTGTTTCCACCTTAATTAATATGTTATGAAATAAGGCGCATTTCACCATTTCAAAAAAGTGGTGCCAGTCAAGAATCTGAATTTTAAAAAAGTAGCCCATCTGGCAACATTTTGCGTACATTTGAGCTCCAAATGCTCTGGACACCAGTATTTTAGAGAAATTTTCTTAGTCTTATCTAATGGCAGAATTATTTTCGACAAAAGATGGCGAAATAAATTATAAGAAATATGCGGTGTTCAGAGAATTTAGAATCCTGATTTACGCGTGACACCTGGCAACAGTAGTGGTGAGCGAGAGTCACATCTCGAGTGCACAGGTTTCAACATTTTACTTACGCCACGCCGCATGTAACAGCGTGAAATCGTGAAAGTAGTTTACGGTATATTCTGCTGCAATCATACTTTTTTTACCAATTTATATATAATAGAATCTATATAATTTTTCTGTCTTTAATAGCAGAATTTGCAAGCGTTATTTATTTATTTATTTATTATTTTTATTTTAAAGGAATGGACGATTAATTTATTGTTTGTCCGAAATGTTTTGACTTGAAAACCTCGCAAATTTAGACAAATGCACTTCTTTACTTTTGTGGCAATAGGACGAAAAAATTAACAAAAATGAAAATTTCCATCAAACTAAGCTAATACACCTTAAAAGTGATAAAATACATTTAAAAATCATACGTATTTTTATCACTTTTAAGATGTATTAGCCCAGTTTGGTTATTTTAAGTGATTTTCATACAAAATTTTATGAAAATTTGCAGGTCTCTTACGGGCAAGAAATGTAGGAAATTTTCCAAAGTCACAATTTATTTCATGGAAACTCGGTGCAGTTTGTTTGGTTTAATCAGATAGCTTCACGTTCACTTCGGTCCCTTCGGCGCTGTAATCGAATTATATTTCTGCATACTCTCTATGCTACATTTTTTCTAAGACAGATTCTTTATAATTTAACCGCTTCCCTTATTGTACCGAATTATCTCGGGTTGGTATATATGACAATTAATTATTATACCTAGAAAACTCGGGCGTAGCATAATTTGTCACTAAGATTGTTTTATCACGTTTTTACTCGACCTGAAGCTTAACCCGTTAATAGTCACGCGTTGGTCTTTTCCCCGCCCGAAATTAGTTATCTTCCTGTAACTCATTTCCCGTTAAAGTTACTATAGTCAAATTCCGTGTAGCTGACCTTGAGTATTCACACTATTGTGTAGTAAAATTGCAAGTCATTCCTGCTATTTCTTAGCATTTTATCGCATTCTTAAGTTTCAATCGGTCTAAATGACCGCGTTGCGACCACTTACGTTAGTCGAATTTTTCCTCCTCGTGTCATCCTTTCCCATTTCCGCGAAATCTCAGGGGGAAAGTTTCTTCGAAGTACGGACTCTCTGTCTGTTGTTATTTCGTCTTTCTTTCTTTCTGCTATTTTACCTGTTCATAGAGTATTTTTTTTACTTTTAGAATATGACTTAAAATTGTTTTATTATATTAGTTGTGAAGTCAGTTCGCACAAAAAAACTGATGGATGGTCACTTATAATTTTTTTTTCATTGTCAAATATTGCGGGAAGAAATTCTCAAATTGATAATCATTTAAATCTGGAAAAAAGGGAAATTCATCATCATTATTTGAAAAAACTTGCTTTCCGTTTATTATCCGAACATATAAAGAAAGAAAACAGGCAATAACACTGCCAAATCATTAAAAAAAGAGAGAAGAGAATTTTGTGGGAATCAGTAAAAAAATTGCCGTATCTCCAAAATCTGAAAAGTATCGTTTTTGTAGAATAAAACAAACTCGAAAGGTAAAACAATTTTCTCAGAAATGTAGTGTGTATATTTGCGAAGAACATGCATATAATTTATTTGTACAATAAGAAAAATAATGAGAATTTTATAATGTAGGTTAGAAATTACGCAAATAAAAATCTCTTTTGGATAATTCAGTGAATGATTTCATACTATGATTTTAAAAAATATTTTAAGTATTTTTCTAAAATTTATCTATTTTTAAATTTTCATACTGTAAGTAAAAACACATTTTTTTTTAACAATGCCGCAGAAATTTTTATTATTATTATTATTATTGAAATCCAATAGAGGCTTGGGAACAGTATCTAACAAATTTAAATTTGTTGTCCTTCATCAATTGTTCAAAATATTTTTCAGAATAATGTTTTCCAGAATATGAGAGTTCATTTAAATTAAATTATTGCTACATATTTATAATTTCGGAGAAAATTTTCTTTTTGTTTTTATTATTTTAATGAACGTTATTATAAAACAATAAATTATAACATTAATACCTTATTATGAAATGTACAATTGAATATTTATTTTAATTAAATAGTTGCTGTAAAATACATCCCTATTAAGATGAACCTCTCAGTGATTCTATTAATTAAAATAATTTATCCATCTTAGGATTTAAATTTACAATTGCAAATGTATTTAAATTAAATATATAATTTCAATAACTTATTTATTATTTACTTTATATAAGCGAAGTTCGTATCCAGAGTTTTTATTCAAGGGCACTGCTCCCACCCTGAAATAAGTAGAAAAACTACAAATCGTGCATTTTCATTTGAAAAACGGATTTAATCACAAAATCTCGAGAGCCCCCCCCCCTTCCTCTCCCCTCTCATACACACATAGACACCCCACAAAATAAATAAATAAATAAAACGTAGTTACAACATTTACATTTATAATTTCCCTCATAGCATGCATGGTCACAGTGACGTCATTGTGACGTCACTGTAAGTCACTGTGGTCACGTTACATCTGTGACCAAAATGCCACCACTCAGTGATGTCACATTGTGACTGAGATGTGAACTTCTTAGAAAACTTTAACCCTCCGTCTACCAGACGGGTCCATTGGACCCGACAGGTACATACAAAATATTCATTCAAACCAGAAATTTCTTTAAAATAAACTAAGTATATAATCCAGACAAAAATAAGGTAAATAAATAAGTTAAATAGTTTTAAATAAAAATTCTGGTGTAGAACGTTTTATTAAAACTTGAATAAAATTCCCGGTAGATCTAGGGTTAAACAATTATAAAAATTCTTCAAAACATGTTACTTATTGTAAAATTTTATTTTTCCGGCAA
This sequence comes from Maratus speciosus, assembly GCA_963932465.1. Classification (NCBI taxonomy): domain Eukaryota; kingdom Metazoa; phylum Arthropoda; class Arachnida; order Araneae; family Salticidae; genus Maratus; species Maratus speciosus. Next base: position 247,266,289 of record OZ010798.1, on the reverse strand, counting down.
TTAAAAAAATATTGTAACGTCACTGTTATGTCACTGCATGTAACGTACGTCACGTCATATATGTGACAAAAAAACCACCATATTGTAAATCACAGTGTGACAAAAATATTAACTTCAAAAATTTTTGAAAATTAAGAGAAATATTTAAAACATACCCTAGTTACAGCGGCATAGGGAATGAATATTAGTGGACAGCAAATAGTAAATTCGGACACGAAAAGAAGGGGGAGGGGAGAAAAAGAAAAATGCACGGTACAAGTATCAAGAAACTAGATTTCCATGCTATATTTTAGCAATTTGATATCTAAGAAGTGAAAGTATACTTTTTTCATGATTTCAATTTTATCTAGCATTGCAATTTAATGTAATAATACATCACGGATTGTTATTATTATAAAAGTATTTCTCAGAAAAATGCTATGTGCTGGAGCAATTTGAAACATATTTAGAATTAGAAATATTAAATCTATACACTTTACATATTTAGTTTGCAGGGAGGAAATTTTTTAACTTTTTTGGCGACCACTGGTCGAAACACTTCTGTGGTTTCAAACTAAACATTTTCTATTACAGTTAAGTCTGCAGATTTTAATGAGCACGCAGAAAGAATCTTCAGAGTTTAGTCATATATGCATTTATTGCTTTATAATTTGCATTCAAGTCATATTTTTTTCCTGTTAATCTATTTTTAGTAACTGTTTTTTTTAAAAAAAATTACTTCTTTCAGCCTTTTTAAATAAAATTAGCCTTTTCCGAAAAAAAATATATATATACAAAATTTATGCAAAACACATGATATAATTAATTTTTCGCATTTCCAATTGTGTTTTAGAGGTATGACTTTTAAAAAAGTTATTTTACAAATTGTTTTATTCTGCAGAAAATTAACATGAAAAGATTGACAGATTGACAAAGAAAAAATTTTTATCCTCGAAAACATTTTTTTTATTTATTAAGAAGATATTTTTTATTTATTACGCATGAAACAAACTTTACTTAAAAAAAGGGGGGGTGGTATTATTACCATTAAATTTATTTTTACACATTTTAAAAATTTAAGCAGTGTTTTATCTAATTTTTTTTAAACTGATAAAAAAGAAATGGTAAAATGCATTGGAAAATTCTTCAAATAGAAAATCATGGAAGACGGTAGTATTCCGAGTGACGCAGCCTTAAGCCTAAAATCGTATCGTATCGTATCGTAGAATTCATAGATGGCGGAACTCATATATACAGCTAACTCGACATCAAAGAAAATGCGAAAAGCCGCCTGTTAATAACTCAGCAAATATAGGTCCTGTTGTTCTGATTTTTTTAAAACAGTCTTATATCTGCAGTCTAATCCTATTCTGAATTTTTTACAATTCTACGTGCAGTATATTTTCAGATCTGTAAACCCATTTTGAAAGCAATTTCGATGGTGTAAGTTTGTCTTTTTTTTTTCTCCGAAACGGTCTAGATTTTTTCAAAAACATTAACATATAAAATGAATCTGTTTTTAATGAAGTGGATAATACTAACCTAGTATCTAGGAAAACTCTTAATTTTTATATAATCCGCATGAAAAATTGGACTTCTTAGGATCGCGGATTACATGTTATTCTATGGGCTAGCAGACAGAACGTTGCACATCGGTTTTGCGCGGTTTAGGTCACAGTTAAAAATCTGAATATTGGCAATAAATCTTTTTTTAAACTACAAAAACAGTTTATTATGTGCTTTAAAATACTTAGACTGATTTTTTAAAATGGAGCAGTATTTTGTAATTATATGTATTTTATTTCATTGTTATTCATAGTAAGTAAACATTTTTTAAGGAGAAAATATTTCACATTTTTAAAAAAATTCTCGTATCGAAATTCGATATTTATCGAAAATTCTCGTATCGAAATGAAAATTCATCGCGTTCGCCATAAGACTTCGCCATGTATCACTACGCGATACGCGAAGTTGACTGAAGAAATAAGAAATATCAAAGATCTTGAAATGGTATTCCAAGGGGAGAAAGTGAGTACAATTTCTAATTATCCAGACAGCATTCTTTGCAACCGATCCTTTCTAATTAGTATAATGTTCTGAATTGTTTTTATTTTCAACAATACTTATAACTGTTTTCCTTACAAAATAACGTTCATGTGTGGCATAGGTATTTCTTGTGATATGTGAGTATAGATTACTAATTTAATTTTGTGTTTTGAGTTTTCTTTTAAAGAAATTAAACAAAATCTTTCATTTTTAAAGAACGCACAGTTTAAATAAAAGGTATGACGAAATCAAAATTAAGATTTCCAATTCTGTTTATAAAATGATTCATTTGCGAATCGTTGCGAATCGTGACATTATAAACGAAAAATGACTTAAAATGACATCTTTTTCGAAATAGAGGTATCTTTCATTTTTTTTTTTTCTTATATAACTCTTTTCAGCTTCAAAAATTAAAGCATCGTAGTATTTTATTTATACAAAATTAAACCTAAAGGGGAAAAAAATTCTTATTGCCGTTTATCTCTGTAATAAAAGAAAAACAGAAGGAAAAAAAAAAACCTGAAGCATTTCTTTTAGGCTAATTGATTACAGGCATGGGTGCAAGACCTTCAGTCTCAGAACTGATTTCAGTCTTGGACATATTTTTTACTTATAGTAAATTCTACTTTATATACTTAAATTATCACGATTAGCTCAAAATGAACCATTTTATCCTGACTGGTTGTTTTGAGCTCCTAAAAGTAAAATTTTTCATCATGATATTTTTCCTTATTTAGTAATTAAAGTTTATAGATAAATAAGATAAAACAGCTTTTTTGCAAAAGTTAGATACTTGTTTTTATTTAATTTTAGAGTTAATATGCTTAAAAGAAAGCTTTAAATAATTTACTTTTAAAAAATATAAAAGTAGCCAGCTCCCTTATATGGTATTAGTGGTAATGAAGTATTATTGTAAATAAGAACAATTCAGAACATGTTACTATTTAGAAAAGATTGGTTTCACAAAATTTCATTAGCAGCTGCATTGTAGTTGTCATGATAATTAGACTTTGTATAAACTAATAAAGTGATTACCCAGTAACCATTTCAATTAATATATTAATCTGACTAGCATCTTAAATTAAATATTAAGTTTTTATTCTGCTTTCATTAAACCATTCACTATTCTTTAACATTTCGCATATTCCTACTACAAAAACTCTTTTTATCAATTCCACCTGTACACTGGAGGGTTGCCGTGCCACTTACAGAGTAGCGCGTTTATCGCCTCGTTGTGCAGTGTGCGCCTCGTAGCATTTGAAAGATCACCACACTAACATAAAAAAGTAGCAATAAAAGAAAATCAAAATTAATCAGTTGATTGTAAAAAACCCGCTCCATTCTCGGTCGGGGTAGGAACATCACAAGAAAAAAAAACCCTCGCGAAACTTGACAGCATGTCAGGGAGCGGGGGGGGGGGGGAATCCAAAACTTCAACAAAATAGTTGTAACTTTTCTTATAAATATGTTACATATAACATATGGTAGTAATAATCGGTATATCTGATGAAAATACAAATAATTTTTTAAAATGAAATATTTAATGATTTTTTTTATCCCTATTACTGTATTGGATTGATAGTAGTTTAAGAGCCATAATTTTATATTCTAAAATCATTAAAAGCACTCTACAAGCAGTTCTTGTTCAATCTAAAAAATTTTAATGCAGAAGATGTAATGTATTTCTCAGATATAAACAATGAATTTTGCAGTTAAAAAGCACATGTATTTTACAAATATTGCTATTTCTTGGAACACTAAATATTATAAATTATCGCCTTTAACACATTATTTTGGAGTAATGAAAACATTGTTATTATATTAAAATTTTTTGTAAATGGGTGTTATAATCAGTAGCAGCTCATGATAGGTTTTTCTTGCAGCACTAAAATGCATGCTTTCCAAAGTTTTTTTTTTTTTTTTTTTTTTTTTTAACATTGCCATTTTTATTTTTTTCCACTGTCTTTATTTACCTCAGAAGTGGTTAAGATTTTTTTATATTGAAATCCTAAAGGTTATAATAGCAAAAAAGCATCTTTAAGCCCTTGGGGATGAGCGACCGGTATACTTGGCCACTTAAGGTGTTCAGAATCCTTCATTATTCTCACCACTTATTTTTAATTGTAAAGTTTACCTTCTTTAATCGGCGCATTTCTGTGATTCAATTACAGAAAATTTTCTTTTTAAAAAAACCTGTAGTAATAGGTTAAAAATTAACCAAAGGGCTCTTGTTGCGAAGGGGTTAAACATCTTGAATTACAGTGAACTTTAATAACCCTTGGCTTTAATTGCCAGTACTCCTCCAATTGAGCTATCTGTACGACATTCCAGCCAACACAATATTCGCTCAGAACAACTATTATCATGACATCAATTGATTGTGTGAAAAATAATTAAAAGTGTATATGGTTATATATTTTATTATTAAGCAACAGACTTTGCAGATCCGTTTTTCTAAAAAGCTTTAAAGATTGAAATCTCTAGGCTGGAGTGGGAAAGTGGTAATTTTGAGGAATAGGAGGATAATTTATATAGAAGAATTTTCTGTATAAAAATAAAGATTTAAATTTTTTTTAATGCTGGGGAGTAGGGGGAGGGAGAAGAGGTGAAATGTACAGTCGTGGAAAAAAAAAGTAAACACCCTCTACTAATTCCTTAACAAATTATTATAGTAGACGAAAGTTATTGGTACCGAACGATTGGAAATAAAGTCTATTTTTAAATGATGTATATAAAATTTGCTTAGGGGACCATCTACATATTAAAACAAATCCAAACTTCATTTTTTTCAATGGCAATACCCAATTTTAACGAGATATTTCAAATCTTCGGTTCAAACTATGCCTAGGCACCAAATTTCAAGTCATTTGAATGATAAGTTTTTGAATTATAAACATTCAAAATTTAGTGCTTCTAATGTTAAATTACATTTTCTTATTTTTATTTATGTCTCCTGAAATTATGCTCCTAATATGCTAATTTTTTGTGTAGCAGTAATACTAATATACCCAAAGATAAATACGTTGAATTTGCAATTTTTATAATTTTATGATATGAATTAGGAAATTAATATTCGAAAAAATTATGAATTGTAACCTACAATTTTTTTTATGGATTTAGATTTATTAAGTCCTGCTTTATGGAAATGCAAAATTTCACATTTTTCTTCCAAATAGTTTTCAAATTATGCTTAAAAAACGGCAAAAATGATGGTTTAAGGGGCCGTCTATGATAGAAGTGACTAGATATTTTGAAATGTCTTACGCTGTCCTATCTAGCAGACTTCATTGACTGCTTGAGTGACGCTTAAGGTGCCTTGATCAAGAAGGGGGTTCTCTCGGTTAACAATCGAGTACCGAACTTCAATTTGGATACAGCCCTTAAAATAAGCTTGTTTTAAAATAATTAATTTCTCGGAAACTTATAGTACGAATTGCATAAAAATTTGTTTTTAGGCTAATTAAATGGTGTAGAATTCATTTATGCTGTAAGAATTGTGTACTGCTATTGAAAAAAAAAACAAAGTTATGGTTCGTTTTAATATGTAGATGACCCCTTAAGCAAATTTTATATACATCATTTAAAAGTAGACTTTATTTCCAATCGTTCGGTACCAGTAACTTTCTTCTACGGTAATTTGTTGAGGAGTTAGTAGGGAGTGTTTACTTTTTTTTCCCATGACTGTACATTAGGGAAGTTAGTGCTTATTTATTTATTTATGTTAGTGAGCAACAAATGTTGCAGATTTTTTTTTTTCAAACTAACTAGGGTTTCGTTCATCTGACGAAACCCTATTCGTCTCACTCCTCTGTCTGTCCGTCACAGAGCCCGTTGTCAGAAACTATACATGTTAGAGACTTGAAATTTTGGGTACTTGTAGCTGAACACCTCGCATCAAACAACAAATCCTAAAATTTTGAAAAAGTCGGTAATTAAACGAATTACGGGCTAATTAACTTCTAAAATTAACCAATCCACCTTTTTAACACAGGTTCAAACGGACATTCTCCAAAACTTCGGAGTTTCTCCTAAGGGTTGCCAGTAAAATCAGCCGGTGCACGGTTACCACGGAGGAAATTAAGCCGAAAAATGAAGTGGGCATTTTAAAGCGAAATCGCATATCAGAAAATATTGGTACGAGAAATTTGTAAATGGTATAGACAGACGCGGAAAAAAATCTACTTTCATTTGGTATAAAGTTCACATTTCTGCGTTGGGTATAACGCAAAAAATCCATTAAAAATCGATCGATAAAAATTTAATTTCTGTATTTGAAAAGACAATGAAAAGAGATTTCATTTCAGCGCGAAAGCAGGTGTGCTCAACTTCAAACATGACGGCGACCTTGCGGTTTTCGGTAGTGGAATATTTTAATACGAAATTTTAACCTTTTAAATATTAAATTTTTTGATAAAATTTTTTGCCATCCGGACGGGAAATCGCTCGCAGATTTCATATATACCCAGTTCAAAGCGATAACTCAATTAGAAGCTGAGATATTAATTATTATTTAATTAATCTGTTTCATTTCTATCTAATGAATGGAATAAAATGAAGGCACGTGCTTTTTTAATCATGAAATTATTTAAATTAGGAAATCTAACAATTTGCGTGAGGTTGTTCGACGCCGCTCTATGAGACAAGTATAACTTATTCATTATAAGAAAGTTTGTAAGTATTCATACCACTATTTTAGAATAGTAATTTCTGCAAATATCTTAAATTATTGGTTGAGATCGCCACTCGATCTGGTTGAAACTTTAAAATAGTTTATAACGCATAAGAAAAATTGTAAAAAAAATTGGAGTGTGATATTTCGAGGGGAGACTAGCGTGCTTCGCCCGCTATCGTATAATTTGTATTTGTAAGGTTTGGGTAAATGGAAAGGATGGGGCAGGGAAATACTTTTGATTAAATATCCCAACAGAGTTTCGTTCTGATGCACTTTTGTTATGAATAGTGTGCGCTCCCTGGTGGTGGAATGTGGAACTAACATAAAGCGATTTTGTTAAAATTAGGAAAGTTCGCATTACAGATATTATTATGACATAGACTAGCGTTCTTCGCCCGCTATCGGATTATTTCAGTCCGTGCGAGGCTGATGTGAAATGAGATGCATTTTTCCAGCGAAATTGAAAAGCGTGCTTCGCCCGCTGTCGCATAATTTTATTTTGTTAGGTTTGTGTCAATGGAAAAGGGGGGGGGGGACTACTTTTGATGATAAAGACTAACGTGCTTCGAAAATCTCATAATTTGCGTGGGATAATTGAACAGCGCTATAAGATAAATATAACTCATTCATCATCAGAAAGTTTACAAGTATTCATACCACTATTTTCGAATAGTAATTTCAGGAAATAAATTATTGGTTAAGACCGCCACTCGATTTGTTTGAAAATTTAAGATAGTTTATAACACATAAGAAAAAGTGTAAAAAAGAATGGAGTGTGATATTTCGAAGAGGGGGAGGGGAGCTAGAATTATTTTTAAAATCTTAGCGTTTGTTACCGCAGACCGCCACCATCCGGACACATGTATCTACGGAAAGATTGCGTAAAGGAGTTTCGTTCAGATATGCTTTTGTTAAGAATAGAGTGCATTCCCTGGTGGTGGAATGTGGAACTAACATAACGTGATTTTGTTAAAATTAGGAAATCTAACTAAGATATTTTATAAGATAAAGTGTAAAAAAGAAAGGCACGTGATATTTCGGGGAGGTGGGGGGGGGGAGGCGCTAGATTTCTATTTAAAAAGTTAGCCTTTCTAACCGTTTTAGGTGCTATTTTTCAGGGAGTCCTGAGATATACGCTACTTATTTAATATAAAATTGTCTAAAGTTTAGTTACCACTATTTCCGAATAGTAATTTCAGCAAATACCTTAATTTCTTATTAAGACCGCCACACCTCGAGTAACATATCTACTCATAGGTTGTTTAACGGAGTTTCCTTCCGATACAGTTTTGTTAAGAATAGAGTGCGCTCCCTGGTGGTGGAATGTGGAACTGACATAACGCAATTTTGTTAAAATTAGGAAATATAACAAGGCGATCTATTTGAAACTTAAAGATAGTTTATAACACATAAGAAAAAGTTTATAAAAATGGCGCGTGAAATTTCGGGTAGGGGGGAGGGGCGCTAATTTCGCTAATTGATTTATTTCTATTATATACTTATTTTACAAGGCAGTCACGTGATGTTTCATTGCAGTATACCTCTGAACGGTGTCCGATTTTTAAAAATACAGCATAAATGTTACTTATGCCAGATAAAAATGTCAGCAGTATTAATACCACTATTTTCGAATAGTAATTTCAGCAAATATAATAAATTCTTGGTTAAGACCGCGACCCCCTCTACTAGCATATCTCCTGATAGGTTGTTTAACGGAGTTACGTTCAGATACAGTTTTGTTAAGAATAGAGTGCGCTCCCTCGTGGTGGAATGTGGAACTAACAGACCGCGATTTCATTTAAAGTAGGAAATCTAACAAGGCGATCTATTTGAAACTTTAACATAGTTTATAACACACAAGAAAAAGTTTATAAAAAATGGTGCGTGAAATTTCGGGCAGGTGGGGAGAGGGGGAGGTGCAAAATATTTATTTTTTGTTTCATACCGTTTCAGGTGCGCTTTTTTTACGGAGTCCTCAGATACATGGTACTTATTAAATATAAATATGTCAAAAGTTAAATTACCACTATTTCCGAATAGTAATTTCAACAATTATCTTAAATTCTTGCTGAAGACCGCCACCCCCTCGAGTAACATATCTACTGATAGGTTGTGTAAAGGAGTTTCGTCCAGATACGCTTTTGTTAAGAATAGAGTGCGCTCCCTGGTGGTAGAATGTGGAACTAACAGACCGCGATTTCATTTAAAGTAGGAAATCTAACAATGCGATCTGTTTTAAACTTTAAGATACTTTATAACAAATTATAATGAAGTATAAAGAAGAATGGCGTGTCGCATTTCGAGGGGGGGGGAGGGAGTGGCGCAAACAAAATTAGGAAATATAGCTGGACGATCTGTTTGAAACTTTAGTATAGCTTATAAAACATAACAAAAATTTTAAACATCAGGCCGCGTCAAAAATCATGGTGACCATTACCCCACTTCACCCCCCCCCCCAAAGGGGGCACTTTTCTAAATTTGGCAGATACCCTTCATGTGATATATCGTAGCATTTTGAAGGGGGGGGGGGCACGAACAAAATTAGGAAATGTAACAAGGCGAATCTGTTTGAAGCTTTACGATAGTTTAGCAAGGGTTTGCCAAAATTTAGAAGATGTTCCATGGCGATAAATGTACTGGACGTTTTGAAAGGAATATTAAACGAAACCCTTTGTGCGATCTATGATCACACTTACTCACTTGTTTTTGAAAGATTTTACTATTTAGATAAGCTGGAGAGGTGGGTGTAAAAGCAGAAGTGGAATCTTCGGAGCTCAGGGGATTATTTTATATGATTTATTATTATTGTTAATAAAGAATTTTAAATAGGGATGGTTAAAGATTATTTTATATAAAATTAAAGAATGTTTAATTTTTTTGCACTAGGAATGAGAAAAGGGAGAAGCAGAAATTTGAAGTTTTGGATTTAATATAAATGTATGTAATTACTTTTATAAGTGAGTGATGATTGTTATATATATTATATATATATATATAAAGGTTTAAAGAGTAATATTTCTTGCTATTTTTCTTAACAAAGTAAATTTTTTATATAGTAAAATTTAACATAGCTTTTTATATCTCTGAAACAAACCAACAGAAATACCCTCTAAACATGCATGTTGTACATTACTTCCATATCTTACCAAAGAGTTCTTATAAAAATCTCATTGTACGGTACTCTTTAAAATTGAAGTATGGTCATCCTTTTTGCGGGGGGGGGGGGGGAGAGATTGAAGGTGAATGGAAATCCTGACTATGAATTCTTTGTATTGGTCTTTATTTTTTTGTGTGTGTTTATTGTTTTATTTATTTTTTCAATAACCTCAAAAAAGTAATGATATCAATACAAAAACCCTTAACGGGTTAAAAGTTTGTGACGCAGCACTTTATCTTATGCTCTAAGAATTTTAAATATGGAACTTAAAAATAATGATATCAAATTTTGAGTGACGCTATGCTATTAATTATAATCTCTCTATATATTATTTATTTCATCTTTTTATTTTTTTATAATCGCATGTGCAAAAATTATGTTCAATTAAAAAAAAAATGTATAAAAGTTTATTCATTGATGCTTTAACATTTACACCTTTCATAAATTCCAAGTATGAGTTTTAAAAGATATGCTATCAAAATTTTAGTGACGCTTTGATGTGGCTTTAAACGATTTGTTTTAAAATTAAATTTAAATTATTTTTGTTTTGGGTAAGTTATATTCACACATCTAAATAATAGTTTTAATTTTCCAATATACTTTAAAATATCACTTTCACTGAATTTATATAATGCATTTAAATGTATTTATTTGAATAAATTGATTTATCCTTTGTCCAATGCTATTAAAAATTTAAAATAAGATTTGCGCAAATAATTTTTTGCGTCATTGTATCCAAACTAAGTGAAATGTATTCAAATGGATACTATGAGGCAAAAAAATTATTTACGTAAATCTTATTTTAAATTTTTAATAGCATTGGACAAAGGATAAATCAATTTATTCAAATAAATACATTTAAATGCATTATATAAATTCAGTGAAAGTGATATATTTAAAGTATATTGGAAAATTATAACTATTATTTAGATGTGTGAATATAACTTAGCCAAAACAAAAATAATTTAAATTTAATTTTAAAACAAATCGTTTAAAGCCACATCAAAGCGTCACTAAAATTTTGATAGCATATCTTTTAAAACTCATACTTGGAATTTATGAAAGGTGTAAATGTTAAAGCATCAATGAATAAACTTTTATACATTTTTTTTTAATTGAACATAATTTTTGCACATGCGATTATAAAAAAATAAAAAGATGAAATAAATAATATATAGAGAGATTATAATTAATAGCATAGCGTCACTCAAAATTTGATATCATTATTTTTAAGTTCCATATTTAAAATTCTTAGAGCATAAGATAAAGTGCTGCGTCACAAACTTTTAACCCGTTAAGGGTTTTTGTATTGATTTTAATTACAGACTAACTCATAAAACTATTCAGCCTGAAAGTTAGGACGGCAAATAAACAGTAAAATCAGCTGCTGAAGATCGTCTGCGTCGGATGTAACCGCAACCGCAGGGTAAACAGAGAACTTTTTGTAATACACGCGGGAAAAGAACATGACCAAGTCTACAATGTCAGCTTTTGTTTTTGCTTTTTTAAATATAAGAGAAAGACGTCTGCCATTTTCGGGCAAAAATACTCGGATATTATTAATTTACAGCAGAAAAAGGTAAGTCTTATTTAATTTAATTTTTTTATTTCTGTTTGTATATTACGATTATGACTTAAATAGTTTTATGTTATACATATAGAAAGTGACTGATCTGGAATTGTTTTGAAGCGAAATTTTCCTAATCGACACTATTTTGTAAAATGTGTTAATCGGCCATCGCTCAAAAAAAAAAAAAAAAAAAGAAATTCATGTCTACGTTCATAGTGGGATGAATATAAACATTAATTTGCAGTTACTTGAGATTGAGACAGTGATGTGGAATTTTTTTCGGCTTCTTATTTTTTTTCTGATTATTAACACTCATATAACAGTATTTATCGTCATTATTGTTTTGGAGTTAAATATTATATTCGAATAGTATGATATTACGAAACTGTTTCAGTTTAGAAATTAACATTATAGTGGGAAAATGTGTTTTTACATATTATAATAGCGTAACTTTTGAAAGATTTTTTTTTTTTTGCTAATAATATTTTAAATTATTATTTAAAATCCTGAATCTTCATACCAATGTTTTCAGATTTAACATTTGCCAAAATTATAAAATAATAGGAATTCCTTATAACACATGGAAAGATTTTTGAGAAATTGCTAAATCTAATAATGCATTTAATTCATCTATTGTAGTTAGTTGTTGTTTAATAGTACAATTAAAAATACTAATTATTATTTTTAGTGTTTTTCAAATTGGTGTATTTATTTATTTATTTTTAATTGTATGTAAGCATTTTTTTTCTATTTGCGATTTTAATCAAACATTTAATTATAGACATTCAGAATCAGTTATTAAATTTTCTTCGATTGTAAACTCATTTTCTACGTTTTCGATACACATAAATATTGGCATTAAAGGTGTATTCGAAAAAATATTTTCCACTTCAGCAGCTCGATATTTTCTGAGACATTTTCAGACTCATTTTTAAAAGTAAAAACATGAAACTTGCTGAGGTGATTTTTGAAGAGATGTTTAAGAGGCCGTGTGATTTCATTTTCCCCTCAATTCATTAGAATTTAAGTTTTAAATAATTATTTTCTCAGTAAGACCTTTTTTTTTTCATTCCCAGATCTTCCGCTGTGAAAAATTCGGTTCAAAAAAGTTCATTATTTTACTTTTATATTTCCTTTCAATCATTTATTTTACTTTTATATTTCCTTTTTAACACCTTTCAACAAAGTTGAAAAGTGTTTATGACTTTGGTTTGTCTAGCCGTCTGTCCGCGCTCTAACTCTCGTAAATATACTCAGATTGCTCTGAAATTTTTAGATGTTATTGACCTTTACTATAGCACGGTCCCTGTGTGTAACGACGTTTGTAGCATGTTTAGTTCATTTACAGGTACAGTCAAAATTATTCCGTTACATTACGGCCTATGGGAAAAAATCGTTTCAAAGGTTTTTTCATGATTTTACACGTTTTCATACAGAAAAAAATTGATATGCATTTATGAAACGTACTAAAATATGCATTCTGAAGAATACGAGATGCAAAGAATAGTTATTGTTCATTTATAGGGCTAAAAAGAAATTCCAATACATAATGATATAGCGGTGGAGGGAATTGTTTGCGGCGTACTTTAATTATGTTAATCTATTTCATATATAATGAAAATGATATACGTCGCTAAGGTTTACATACTATAAATTTTTCATGTAGAATATGAAGTGTATATAGCATTTACAGGCACACACAATATAGTTCAGATACTATATTGTATCCGAAGTACTGTTCATTTGTGATGATTGCTGGAAATGCATTTTTAATTATGATATGCGCTTTTATGATTCACTATATTTATGCATAGTATATGGTGTATATAAATGCTATAATTCATATACAGGGCTACACAAAAGTATTCGCAAGTAATACAGGGTATGAGCGCAAGTTACTTAAAGGTGGTTTTTAAATGAGTTGTGCATTTTTACGCTGAACTGAATTTAATTTACTGTTGTATAATATAGATAAAATGGTATACAGGGTCATGCAAAGAATTGGATACATGTCCGTCTATAAATTATAATTTCTGGAAATGTGATTTCAGCTGTTTTAAGTGTGTTTTAGTTTGAATTAAATTTTAACTAAGCGGTGGCGTGTAATGAAGGTTCTAGGTCAACTACAGGATTGTACAAAAGTATTAAAGTATGTTTCCATATATTAGTATAAATTGCTGAAAGAGAGTTTCAACCTGTTATGCGTTTTCTTGCTAAACTAAATTATCCCATTATATAATATATATATATCAACCTACAGATCAAATACAGGGCTGTTCAAAAGAATTGGAAAACCTATTTAGCTATGGACAGTAACTGCGGAAATGAGTTTTTCAAATGTTTTATGCGTTTTCTGAAATGTTTACTTAGTTCTCTTATTTACCTTATTTCCCTAAATAACGAAGTTTTTTTAAAGCATTCGGGAAGTGTTGGAAAGTGTTTTATAATCTATGCTTAACGCATGATTTTTCTTACTTGTTTTTTCTATTTCCCAGATCAGTCTTTTCCTATAGAACATACCAAATCTATTTAAGCTCATATTCACAAAATACAATTTACACGGAAATAAAAAATTTAAATAAATATGGCTTACGTCGTATTTAATAAAGCAAAGATTAATCACAACCACAACACCTTAAAATCTTATACATTCTTAATATCAAGTTTGAACTCAAGATCAAGCTTAGAACTTAATAAAAAAAGATGTCAGTTGACAAACATTGTTTTTTAAGTGGAAAAATTAAAACTATTTTAGAAGAATAGGACTCCAAAATAGCTATATTTTGCTAAAAAGTACGTAAAAAGATGCGATTTTATATCTCAAACAAAACTTTAATTTTAAAATTGGAAATTTTAAAATTCATCACAATATTAATACTTGGAAATTTTTCCGCAAAGAAATATTCGGTTTGCATACAATATTTCAAATGAAAATCAAATTTCAAATTAATTGCTTAAAATGCGCAAAGGCCAACCTAGTGAAAAGAGTCCATGCCGGGACTCGAACCCGTGCCATCAGCATAGCGCGCTAACATTCTACAGACTAAACCACATGGAACGACACTCAGCCTGGAAAATTTCTCGCTATTACATGTTGGCAAGAACACAAACGCAGCACAAGATGGAATATTTATACTGAGCCACCGTCATGGGGCAAACACGAAACTTAATTAAATCCAGCATCGATTGAAACTATATTAATGCTTGGAAATTTTTCCTGAGAGAAACATTCGCCTTGCATACAGTATTTCAAATGAAAATCAAATTTCAAATTAAAATTGCCTTTTAAGCAATTAATTTGAAATTTGATTTTCATTTGAAATATTGTATGGAAGGCAAATGGTTCTCCCTGTAAAAATTTCCAAGTATTAATATAGATTCAATCGATGCTAGATTGAATTAAGTTTCCTGTTTATTCCATGTTGGTGGCTCACGATAAATATCCCATCTTGTGCTGCTTTTGTAGCCTTGCCAACATGTAATTGTGTGAAATTTTCCAGGCTGGGTATCGTTCCGTGTGGTTTAGTCGGTAGAATGTCAGTGCGTTATATTGATGGCCTGGGTTCGAGTCCCGGCATGGAATCATTTTCACTAGGTTGGCCTTTGCGCCTTTCAAGAAATTAATTTGAAATTTGATTTTCATTTGAAATCATCACAATGTTTATGACAAGTTCGTCACAAATGACACATATTTCACAAATTGGTCACAATGTGACTTCAAAGCATTGTCGCTTTCGTCACATGTTCGTCACAAAATTAATGCCAAAGTAGTCACAAATGTCACACTGTGACGTCACAAACGACCTCTAAAACGGCCATAACGACCTCGCATTCTAGTCACTATGACGTCACATCGACGTCACGTGACGTCACATCGACGGTCACAAAGTCACAGTGTGACTTCACAACGACGTCGCCGTGACGTCACCATGCCTTACGGGTTAGAAGTTAAGTATTTTTTACCTTTTTCTTTATTATATATACGTATATATATATATATATATAATTATAAATTTGTAATAATGTTTGGTTTATGTGGTAGTTGTGATTTCATAATTATTGGTCATTTTCCTTATTTTTCAATGGTATTATTGTACAGAAAGTTTATATATATATTGTCTTTAATTGTTTATATGGCATCAAATTTGATGGTTTTTCATATGTTTTAAATGAATTAATCGTCCGCAATATGCTGGTGAATTAGTGGTATTGTATTCGATTTTCTGTTGCATGTCATAGGTTCCATTTTTATTTTCAGTTTAATTGTTCAATTTAATGTCAGTGTAATACATTGATGCTAAATTTATTAATTTTATTTTATTAAATGGATATAGAGTGCCGGAGTATCAAAAAAATCTACCTGACTCTGATTCTGTCCTTCCAGAAAAAAAAAAAAAAAAAAAAAAAAAAAACATATCACGAATTTAGATTCGTAATAGTAAATGTTTTCCTACTAATTATTGATTCATAGTAACATCAGAAATTCAGTCAAATCATTTACTATTTACTTTTAAGTATTTATGCAAAACGAAGAAAGAGTTATTAAAAACATTTATCTAGATGCCAACTGAATATATACTTAAGCGAAATAAATAATTGCTGTAAAAGGTTGTAAAATGAATAATTGCTGTAATCTTTTAAAGTTCAGTGAATATTTTCACCCTGCGTTATCCGTTTTCGATCATCTGATAACACCGGCAAGTTTCCCCTTCGTTTTCTGCCTGCTGGTAACGGCGGGAAATGGACCGAACGCGACTACTAACGTTCTAAAAAATGTCGCGACTACTCTCGGGTTAAAAAGAGATAAAATATTCTTATATAATTTAATAAATTATATATAATATTTAATTGGCAGTTTTCAAAGTTTTGTGATATGAAATATAAATGATGAAATACAATGATGCGATTACAAAAAATGTGATGGTTATTTGCAATTTTTTCAAAAAAAAAAAAAAAAAAATTGAAAATGGAAGCGGTTAAACTTAAAAGATACGTAAGGAAAATCTACTTTTAAATTTACCCTCTTTGTATTCATTCCAACCTTGTGATTCAAAAGCTGACAACCCCCCAATTTAGAATATCCTCGTTTTGATTACGAGCTAGGATGCGATTTTTTTTTTTATATTAACGCACCACAATTTACGAAAAAAAAATTGTGGTAAGTTTCTCTTGTACGTATCCTTGTATAAGTGTATGCTAGATATTTTTTTTCTTGTAGGAATAGAAGAAGGAAACAGTCGCTGGAACGATAAACGTATATGTCATATAATCAAAGGTTTAAGGGGAAGCTCTACTTCTTTCGGTCAAAATTTTGATTTTTTTTTCCCTTGCATTTTTTGCATTAGTTAAGTGTGTATGTAGACTATTGCCCCTGAGCGATTTCTTGATATTTCAATTGTTTAGATTATTTTTTGCTCATTGAATGTAACCGTTCGTTGAACGTAATGCTTATTGTACAGTTTTAACCTTGTTTTTCTCGAAACACTCTTTTTCAATATGGTCGAAAAAAAATTTTCGGGAAGTATTGGACCGATTTCCATCATTATTAGTTAGAAAGTATTGTAATCGAAATTTTTTTCGACTTCCGGCTTTCGACGGATTTGTACGTTTTAGGAGTCAGAGATCCCCAAAATCATGTTTATACAAAATGTCTTTCTGTCAGTCCGTGTGTCGCCATTGTACCATCGAAAAGTGTATGAAATTATGCATAGAATTGGACGAAATTTTTTGTGTTATGTTTTTGACTGTGGCAAGCAGGTACTTCTTCAATTTAGAAAAATTCCGCCTGAAGGGGGCGCTGTAATAGCGATTTTTGTGCCCTTTTCAATTTTTTACCATCGTAAAGTGAATGAAGTTATTCATAGAATTGAACCAAATTTTTTGTGTATGTTTTTGGCTGTGGCAAATAGGTTCTCCTACAATTTAGAAATATTCCGCCCAGGGCCGAAACTAGGGGGGGGGGGGGGCAGAGAGGGCACGTGCCCCGGGCGCCGCTTTAACAGAAGGTGAAGGGGGCGCCAGAATGAAGATTTTGTTTGACGTTTGATACAAGAATGTATATATATACGAAATTTGTACAAAAATGTCTCGCAGCCGGAAAATTTAAAGGAAAACTTAATTAAATGCATTAAACTTTACAAATAGATAAAAAGATTCATCAACGATACAAAATTGCAAATGAATAAGAAAAAAGGCTTTTTTCATTCTCCCATTCCAAAAGTATCATGTCTATGCATTTCGCCTTCTATCTTTCACTTCCTGTGTAAGAAAATCACTATCATTTTGCAAGGTCAATCTCTATTGTCGGACACTGTCCACTATTGATAACTACCAAGTGCGAATAATTACCCTGAATGACTGTAACTGAATAAAAAAATAAAATAAAATTGGCGACCACACGAAATTCCAATTTTCAAAGTCCAAAAAGTTACCGTTCATGTTCAAATGACCGTCATTTTGTCAAAAATCAACTTTTTAACGCCTTAATTCTCGCTCCCGTCATATTCACGGGCTGTGTCTTTTATTCAGATTGTTCGATTCCCACCAGTTTTATAAAATAGTGTAATTGGATTTATTTTAGTATCGTTTTACCTGTCATTAAATAAGGTGAATATTTCTTTTTCAAAAAAGTGGTGCCAATAAGCAATTTGAATTTTTAAACCGCAATTTAATTCGAGCGTTAAGGTGTTAAGCTAAATGTTGCTATAAGCTCCAGCGAATTTAAAGTCTTTTAGTAATATGATGACTAAATTTTTTAAGATGCTTTCGATGGGAGAATAACGATCCCCTCCTTGGAAGAGGCGAGCAGACACACAAGACACAATATGCACGTTTGTACAAAAAAATTAAATATGTAATTAAAATGTCAAAAAATATAATGCAAACAGTCACAATCAAATAAATTTTTTCACAACAGATGCCATTTTCCTTTTTAACCGAAAACAAATCGTAAAAAAATAAATTTTAGAGCACAGAAGTGAAGATTGCCGTTCTAACCCCTTACGGTCGCATTAAATTACGGTAAAAAATCAAATTGCTTATTGGCACCACTTTTTTGAAAAAGAAAAATTCACCTTATTTAATGACAGATAAAATGATACTATAATAAAGCCAATTACACTATTTTATAATACTGGTGGGAATCAAATAATGTGAACAAACGACACAGCCCGTGAATATCACGGGAGAGAGAATTAAGGGGTTAAAAAACCGTATATGATAAATTTCAGACTTTGTGTTAAAGCATGACAACGTGCAGAAAAACATGTTTTGTAAGCGTACACCTTCTGCAATTTTAAACGATTTTGCATTTAAAAGTTTTACCATAAGGTTTCTGGTAACAGTAGTAAATTTTGGAAGCGTTTTTATTTTATTAGAAATAGAGATACTAATTTACTTTTGATCCCACATCAATTTACTAAAACATCACGCAAACTTAGACGAAAACACTTTTTTTACTGGTGTGGCAATAGGAAACCATTTATGCACTGAATTATGAATTCATCAAAATTTTATCGTGTAAAACATTTTTCGTGAATTGTTTTTACAAGATTTACATAATCATTTAATAAATTTTAGAAGGATTTTAGAAGAATTAAAGGATTTAGAAAGATTAATTAAATTTGAATTTATAGGGATTTTGTGCATTATTTATAACCCAACTCAAATCTTTTATTTTATTTTTCTTATTATTTTGTAGAACTGGGAAATGTTCAAATATAACAATACATAATTCTTACAATAGAAATGTTTCCGAATTTAAAAATACTACCCCCCTTCCTAACGCCAAGAAAGCTGAAAAGATGCAAAGGCAAAAGGAATCATACATTTAACACGTTGACTGCCACGCTACGAGTATACTCGTAACTTTAATATTCGTGGCTTTAATTTATTACTTCCTCAACATTATTTTAAAATAAAAAAAATGCCTTATTTATTGGCAGAAATTTCGCTGTATTAGTAAAGCGAAATTTATCTTTCAGAATTTGTGGTGGCAAACAATTTTCAAGAAGAAATTTGAAAATTATTACTTTTTGCGGCAGTGAACGTGCTAAAAATATTTTTTTGTGTGTGTGTGCAACCAATAATGCTTTCGGAACAAGATAAAGTAATGTATCTTTAACTTATTCTAACCTGTACAGCAACTAACCGAATTATGAAAGGAATTTTATAACAAGTTATATTAATGATACTTATAAATATCGTTGATAGATAAAGGGTTAAAGGAATAATTTTGTTTTCTAATACAAGTTTTTGTTAAGTCAGCCTTGGTTATAACTTAATCTTAAAGGACACAGCAGGGAAATCTAGATTTGGAATTACTCTCTTTACATTGCTTTCCAATCTCGCAATGTCAAGAAACTGTCCATAATCCAGAGCTCAAAATATCCTTTAATAATTTTACATAACATCACGCTGAAAACGAAGACGCGGAACCATGAACGGAAATAACGTCCTGAAGTGTAACTCCTTTCGAAATTTGACACAATTTTATATTTAAAATACTCTATATTGGCTTGAATAGTAAATTTTGCTGTAAAATTGCGCATTAAAAAAATAAGAATGGACAGACAATTTGCTGTGAAGTCGTCATTAACACTTTCGAGACCGGCTCTTCTTACAGAAATTTTATTCCGTTGCCATCACCTTTTTTCTTTTTAAAAGTTATATTTGATTATATGATTTCGAAAATGCTCTAATTATATAGACAAATATTACTTTTCTGTATAATGATTAACCAAAGAAATTTTGAAAAGAAAGAGGATGTCGAGTCATATACTTTGCACCTCAAACGATTAATCGACGTGAAAGTGACGCCTAGGTTCATAGCCGGATAAGCATTGGAAACATACATTTCATTGAAATCTTTTTTCCAGATCTGCTTGCCTATCTGACAATATATTTCCCACATTATCGCCTCATATATATTGATACTTTGTGAGATTAAAAAAGTTTTTCTATTAAAAAAAAAAAAAAAAAAATCAAAAACTACAGCACCAAATTTCATCCCATCAACTAAGGATATATTGATATGAAACGTTCTTAACTGGGAATTTTTGTATTATTTTTCATTTATAAAAACTCCGTGAAATACTGATAAAATATTTATAAAAATAAAAATCTTATCTTATTGTTATATGAAAATTGCTATTTTCTTCTAAAAAATTCCTTATACGTGCACGTATATTATACATAAATGCTTAAAGTGCGCATTGAGTAAAACATATAAATATTTAAAAAAAACATGCGAAAAATACACACGATTCACTTAACTCTCTCGCTGCGCATCCTGAGATTTCCACGGGCAACGCAAACGTAGTGAAATTTCGTAACCCGCGATTTCCGAGGGGAGGCATTTTTCCGTCTAATTAACCGTCCTTGATCATTCCCACCAGTTATTTTTTTTTGTAAATTTTGCCTGGCATTTTCCTTTCATTTGTTGCAAAGGTTGTCAAAGCATATGTAAAAGGTTTCTGTTTTGAAAAAGTGGTGCGAAAAAGTAAAAAAAAAAAAAAAAAAAAACAAAAACAAAAAACAGTCGCCTGTGGCAGCCCTTCTACCTAGAAATATTCAAGTGAAGTATTTACTATTGTTTCCCAAAATTATCATTGCGAAAGCATTCAATGGATGTAGTTTAATTGGGATAGAAAACTGTGGTACTTTAAAGTACTGTCGGTGTATAAAGGGTCATATGGATTTTTTTTTTACATAAATCTGATTGATTTTTTTTTCAGTAATGATTCGGGAAATTACATATTTAGTAATATCCATATGGAGTTTTCATACCTAGCTAATGAATAATTCAATATTCCAGTATAGACAGTGGTCCTGAACTCCTGTAAAAATAAAATTTGGTAAATGGATTTTAGTGAATACATCACATGTTAAAAATGACGTAACGAAAAGTAAAATCAGCTAAAATAAATCCAGTATGTCTAGCAATATTTATAGAATTCAGCTATCTCAAAGCTTCATAAAAGGAGTTGTGTTTATAATCTTTAGAGAATTGTTAAAAAAAAAACATCGTGAAAAACTGCAGTAGCAGTAACACATGAACTTTCAGGGTTGCCACACTTCAGGGATTTTTCCAGGTGAAATATCAGTATTTGTTTATAGCAAAATAAACCTAGGTTAAAAGCACGAAATTTTGCTTTATTTAAGGAGAGATTTTCTATAAGAAAATACTGGTACCGAAGAATTTCCTGGTCTGGAAATTCCCTGAAGATTGGCAGCCCTGACTTTATGTTCCTCATTCACAGTTGTCAACCTCTCGATTTGCATACCAGTAAATTCCTACAGAAATAATCGCTTTAACTGCAGAAATTATGCGATTATATAAAACAAGCATTTTTGCATGAAAATATTGGTATTAAAAAAACTGGTAGGTTGGAAAATATGTTTATTCTTACATGTTTTATTCGACATTGGGTTCCAATTATGAATCAGTTGCTTTCAGCTAAAGAATTCTCGGCTTTTGTGCTTTTCTTTAGGTTGTTTTTACCCATCATGTTTTCATTGTAATACTAAACATAACGGACTGTTTATGTTTGTAGATTCCTCAAAAAAGAATTTTAACCCATTAAATCCCACCCACCACCCCTACAATCCCTTCACGAATTGGGTTGTGGATTATAGACATTTTTTTTTTTTGTTGTTTTGTTTGTTTGTTCATTGTGTGAATTTTAAGCTAAACACAAAGATTAGTAAACCATGATTGTGCGAAAGTAGCTGAATATTTTTTCTTGTGGATTCAACTTCATTAACTCATTAAGGACCAACATGTTTTACACGAATTTTATTCAGTTCACATCAATTTTTATGAAACACTTACTTTTACTTTATGAATCACTAAAATGCATTAATTTAGTAAGCTAAACTTTACTTCTTACTTTTTTTGGTATGAAACAAATTTAAAAAATCACACATATAATTTTGTGGAAATACATTGTCAATCTTTAACACCTTGGGGGCAGTGGAATCTATCTATATATTACGCTATCGTACGTGGCACAAAAATCACGATTATTTGTTAATTGTTTAATGGCAACGCCTGAACGAAACGCATCTCATTCGTTACTGAACAGCATTAATGCATTTCCATACCTATAAGGGGTTACCATAGAGGGACCTTGTTCTGTCGCCAAATGCTGGCAAGATGTTCGCCAACTTGGCGATATATCTAATATTTCGCCAAATTCTCATAGACTTCCATTGTAAACCAATAGAGTTCATTTGCTTACAGAAAATCAACAAATTGAGATATTTTAACGCAACAAAAACTAACATTAGCTTAAGGGATTATATTAATTATATTTAAAGGAGTCCAAGTAAATTAAATTATGAATAAAAGTAACATGATACAATGCTTAGCATGCTTTCCCAACATAAATTTTAAGGGAGACTAAACTAGTCGCCAAGGGCAGCTAGTATATAATTTCCCATCTAAGATTAATGAAGATTTGCACGAGAAAAATTTTATTACATTTTACTTTTCTACCTTTGGTAGAAAAAAAAAGTAAAATTGCTTTTCCTTATTTTCCAATAAAAATTTTCGAATAATCCAGTGTAAATTCAACATTACAGAAACACAATTACTTGCCCTTAAAAGTATTAATGGGTTAATGTGAGAAATAGCTCTTGGATATACAAGAAATGGTTTTAATATTACTGTAAATCACCAAAAATATATGTTATATTGCATACATGACAACGATGTCTTTTTATTTCTGTATTGGTTTCCGTGTTTAATTTATACATTTATCAGAAACGCATTATTGCTGACTTTCTATTTTTAAATAATAGCAAAAAAAAAAGAGAAGTTAAACGGTTGAATTTTAGGTAGTATTTTCTGAGTTCCTATATCTTTTGTTATTTCATTTTTTTCTTCAGCAGTTATTTTTAAATTATGAATAAATATGTTATATTTGGGTTCCCAAGCATGAATTACATGTTAACACTAGAACGCCCGGAAATTTTACTCAAGTTTCTTAAAAATATTTCACACCAGAATTTTTATTTAAAATTATTTCACTGATTTATTTAATGTAAATCTGCGTTCTTTAAATTTATCTTATTTTATGAAATAATTTCTGGTCCCAGTTGACATTTAATCATATGGTCGGAGCCGGATCGACTCCTTCCGGGCGTTCTAGTGTTAACACATGCATGTAATATATGCATATCTATATAATCAAGAATTTCGTACTAACTTGGTGACAAAAAGAACTTAAAACACAACAAACAATTAAACTTATAAAAACCTAAAACGTAAACAACCACATGGTTACAACAACAGGGTGATTCTATATTCATGGTACAAACTTCAAGAGTTGATACAGGGCAGTGTAACAATCATTTATTGTATAGGAATGTATGAGCGCAAGTGACTCCTTGAGGTACAAGCACTAGGGGGGGGGGAGGGCAATTTGGCCCTTTTTTTTCAAAATTTCTCATTCATACCAGAAAATTTCTATACTATTGTTTTCTTTATTTAACCCCTTGGGGACAAGCGACTGGTATTCGTTCCGCGTAAGGTGTCAGAATCAGTTATTATTATCACCTGTAAATTTCTATTGTAGATTTTGCCTTATTTAATCCGAGCATTTTCCCGATTCAATGAGGCGAAAATTTCTGTTTTAAAAAACCTGTGATAAAAGATTAAAAATTCTGTACAAGATCCTCGTCCCGAAAGGGTTAAGACATAATTACATAAAGAAAAAATTCTTCTTTGAAATCTTCCGGTGTGAAATCAAAATTTTTGAATAAAAAAAAAAAAAAAACTACATTTCTATTTTTTTTCATGTATTTCCTGTGTTTGACAGATTTGACAGTTTTGCGTCTTTTTTTAATTCAAAAATTTCGGTTTCATGCCGAAAATTTTCAAAGATAATTTTTTCTTTATGCAATGATGAAATGTCTGTCTTAAATAAAGAAATGAATACTATAGGAATTTTCTGGTAAGAATGAGAAATTTTGAAATTAAAAAAGGGCCAAGTTGTCCCCCTGGTGTTTGTACCTCAACGTGTCACTTTCGCCCATACATTACTATGCGATAAATGATTGTTACGGTGTCATCTACCAACTCTTAAAGTTTGAACTATGAATTTAGAATCATCCTGCAGAAAGACCATAACTTAAGGCTGTTCTCAAATCCAAAGGGTCAACTTTCTGACATAAGTCTTAATTCACTTTTGTTCGGAAACGCATGAAACTAGAAGGTGTTGTTATTCAGAAACTATGTCATAGAACTTTTTTTCCGTTTTCTTATAAACGCAATAGATCTTTCAGAAAATACTGCCAAAGAGGGCATTTTGAACTGAACTTCCGAAAGAAAGAAGAAAATCCAGTCAATACGGGGAGAAAAATGCCGTGTCACGTGATCAAAATCTCTTATAAGCCAATAGGTAATTGATTGATCCAAAAATGGAAAACACAGTTCGATTCCAAATCGCTTCCATGGCCTGGCTTTCCAATTTTATATCTTTCCGTAAAAAAATGAATTTGTAAATGTGTCAAAACGTTTTGCGCTTGTTGAGCAGAGCAGTTGAGAACAGACTTAAACACTAACTATAATCTCAACAAATTGAACAAGATGCTATCAAAGAAATAAGTGGGAAATATGATTTGGAGAAAGGCACATTGCTTGTGATATGTAGGCTGGGTTAAACATGTTTTGCGCTAGCAAAATTCCCCA
This sequence comes from Maratus speciosus, assembly GCA_963932465.1. Lineage (NCBI taxonomy): Eukaryota > Metazoa > Arthropoda > Arachnida > Araneae > Salticidae > Maratus > Maratus speciosus. The sequence continues at coordinate 247,241,172 of OZ010798.1, read as the reverse complement.
TACCTGCCACAACTATTAGAAGAAAAAAAATAAATTTCAGGCAAAATTAATTATACAGTAAAAAGTGGAATATCAAGATAACTTTTATTATCTTTATCTCATGGACAACAACAACACGATAAAAATGACTTTCAGTCTGTTCGATAATTTTGTTTTTCATAAAATCATGGATAAAATTGCTTAAAAAATGAACTGGGGAAAGGGATGCAAGCGCTGAACCACAAATAGCTGATTTCCACCCCTAAATTTATTAGTATTATTCATTTTACTAAATATAAAAATTTCTGCCATTAAATAAAATAAGAACACTATTAATATTTAGAGGCAGCAATTGGTCATTGGTTGCGCAGCGCTTGCATCCCTGACTGGAGATTACATTAGCAAAAATCTTGATTACAAATATGCAAGATGCCTGTTAATTTAATTAATGTGACTTTATTTTTGCCTGTTAATTTAATTGATGTATATTTTAAAAATATTTCTAAATATTAAAATATGAATATTAGAAATAAAATGTAAACTCTTTATAGTTTCAAAGTTGAAGTTATATCTTTTATCATAAACTCTAGTCACCACATTACAGCCTTTAGTAACATATTAACATCCATATGTTTAACATTAGTTTGGATACCGGTAGGAAACTTGAGAGTTTAAATCTGTCCCGATAATAACTAAAGTAAAAATTAGCTTCTGCATCATTAGTTGTACGCACAATAACTCATCTAAGTGTCTGTAATATCTTTACATAAACAGTGTTTCTCTTCATACATCTTTAATAATAATAGTAAGTTTCCCTGTGTGTGTGCTTTCGCTAGCAAAATCTATCGCACGTAGAAATGTGAAAATTTCGGTAAGGAAGTCCAGAGCAGGTTCTGATGCACCTAACGCTCAGATTTTTAGGTTTTTTATATCCAGGTCCCGCCCGCCCCTTTAAGTTTTTATGTACTAAATTGTAATTTAAGGGTAGTATGGAATATAACTCCTTGCAACAACAAGAAAAAATTAGAAAAATATATTTTTTTTTCTTTACAGTAAGAATCTTGTTGTGACGTCTACGCTTTTGTAAGTAAGCCTTGGATAAATTTAAACTTAAAAGAGACAGCAGGAAAATCTAGATTTTATTTGAGTCTCTCTTTGTATTTCATTCCAGCCCCGAGATGTCAACTAACTGCCTATCATTTAATCCTCCAGCCGCGGTGAACGCCATTTTCGCGTTCAAGTAACCCACTGAAAGAGTCGTCCGCGGCTGAAGGGTTAATAAGTTTACTGCCGTCTTACGACATGCTCCATGTGAAGGCGTGGTATCATGACGGGGTTCTAGGTTCTTGAGGTGATACCAAATGCGGTTTTTTTCAAATAATATTGAACAGAATATACATAATTTTTCTGTCATGAGTAGTAAATTTTGGAAGCATTTTTTAATAACAATGGGCAGATTAACCCTCCGTCTACCAGACGGGTCCAATGGGCCCGATGGGTACATTCGAAATATTTATTCTAACCAGAAATTTCTTTAAAATAAACTAAATGTGTAAACCAGACAATAATGAGTTAAGTAAATAAGTTCCATAGTTTTAAGTAAGAATTCTGATGTGCAATATTTTTATAAAACTTGAGTAAAATTTTCGGTAGTTCTAGGGTTAATTTACAGTTACACCGACATTAAATGCATTGAAAGCCACACAAATTTAGACAAAACCCACTTTTTTTACTGGTATCGCAATAGCAAGAGAAAATTAGGAAAAATAAAAATTTCCGTCAAACTAAGGTAATACATGCAAAAAATGATAAAAATAATTTAAAAAGCGTGTGAATACTTTTATTCTGATGCCTATATTTATACCTTTTATGCCGTTTAAATGCATTTTTATCATTTTTAGTATGTATTAGAGTAATTTGACCATTTTAAGTGATTTTTATAGATTATTTAGGGAAAATTTCCGGTTGTCATACTGACAAGAAACAAAGGGAATTTTCAAAACTTACTACTTATTCTCTTGAAACTCGCTGCGGTTTATTTGGATGATTCAGATAGCATTGCGTTTGTTGGATAGGCACTATTGTTGAATTATTTTTCTGTATAATCTATATGCTAAATTTTTGTTACGATAGTTTGGTTATAATTCAAACTTAAAAGATACAGCAGGAAAATCTACTTTTGAATTTACGCTCTTTGTATTCCATTCCAACCTTGTGATGCTAAGTAACTGCCCAAACTGCCCTACTCAGAATTTCCTTTAGTCCCATGAGGGGCAGTGAGATATATTATATCCCACCTCATTTTAATCATGATTTACACCAGAAACTTATAATTAAATTTAACTTCTTTAATTTCGGTGGAAAAGTTCAAATTTTACTTATCCCTACTTTGAATTGATTTATTTCGAAAATTCCAGTGTGAATTCAACATTCCAGAAACACAATTGCTTACCCCTAAAAGGGTTAAGGGAAAAGCGGTTTCGTCATACATTTCAATTCTTTAGAATATTTTTTGTTCACTAAATGTAGCGCCGCTCGTTGTGCGTAATGCTATTGTAAAATTTTAAACTTGTTTTCCAATTTGGGCGACCCTTTTGCTTGGTAACTATTGGACCGATTTCCATCACGTTTATCTAAGAGAAAGCTAATTATCTCTGCTGTACCTTAACACTAGAACCGCCGTATCGGTCATTTTGACCGCTACCAAATAAAAATATTTTGATTATCACCAGAAATTTCTTTCTGAAATAAGTTTAAAATGTACCTCGGAGAAATAAGTTAAATAAATATGTTAAGTAGTTTCAATTAAAATTTCCGGTGTGAAATATTTTTATAACACTTCAGTAAAATTTCCGGCGGTTCTAGTGATAAACCACTGAAAAGTAAATTTTCCTTTGATTAAATATTTCTTAGATGTTCCAAAATGTAACAAGAAAAAAATAGAAAAAGTTTTTCAATAGATGAATGAGTTAAAATTCTAGTGCTATATTCACCTTGAGTTAAATAATTCAAATTCATGTAAAAAAGCACAAATAATTGTACAAAAATTACTTTCAGGTCCACACATCTAATCTAAGTTAAACTAATCTAATCTAATCTAATCTAATCTAATCTAAACTAATATTATAAAGAGGTAAAAATTGTTTATTTGTAGGAGGTAAGCTCTGGAACTACCGAACCGATTCCAAAAGTAATGGTATCAAAATGATGGTGTTAGTCCAACTTAGAACATAGGCTATATCGTATGTACGTGCCACTGGCCAAAAGGGGGTGCAGGAGCAAAAAACGTTCTAAAAATGCGATTTTTGTGTTACTGAAGGGCCTAGAAATATGAAATTTGGAATGGCAGTTACTTATAAGATACCATTGGTATCTTATAAGTAAGATCTCTAAGGACATTTCTTAAAAAATTCGAAATTTAAAAGGGGTGAAAATGCGCGAAAAGCGTTCTAAAAAACGTTCTAAATGGTGATTTTTACGCAATTTCAGGAAGTACCAAACTGATTTAAAAAATAATGGTGTTAAAATGATGGTGACAACCCTTGCTCCAACATAGGCTACCATTTATGTCTATACCCCCTAAAGGGAGTTCAGGAGCAAAAAAAAAAAAACGTTCGAAATAGTGATTTTTGGTGTTACTGAAGTGACCAGATATATGGTATTTGGCATGGTAGTTACTTATTAGATATAAATTATCTCTAAGAACATTTCTTAAAAAATTCGAAATTTAAAAGGGGTAAAAATGCGCAAAAGGGCGTTCTAAAAACACGTTCTAAATGGCGATTTTTACGCAACCTCAAGAAGTAAAAAACCGATTTCAAACATAATGGTGTCAAAATGATGGTGATAACCCTTGTTTCAACATAGGCTACATTTTATGTCGGTGCCACTACCCCTAAAGGGGTGCAGGAGCAAAAAATCTATCGAAATTGCGATTTTTGTGTTACTGAAGGGCCCAGATATATGGAATTTGGCATGGTAGTTACTTATTAGATATAAATGATCTCTAAGAACATTTCTTAAAAAAATCGAAATTTAAAAGGGGTGAAAATGCGCAAAAAGCGATCTAAAAAACGTTCTAAATGGCGAATTTTACGCAATCTCAAGAAGTACTAAACCGATTTCAAACATAATGGTGTCAAAAAGATGGTGACAACCATTGCTCCAACATAGGCTACATTCTATATCAGTGCCATTACCCACAAAGAGGGTGCAAGTGCAAAAAAACGTTCGAAAATGCGATTTTTGTGTTACTGAAGGGCCTAGAAACATGAAATTTGGAAAGGTAGTTTCTTATAAGATATACATGATCTCTAAGAACATTTCATAAGAAAATAGAAATTTAAAATCGGTGAAAATGCGCGAAAAGAGATCTAAAAAGCGTTCTAAACGGCGATTTCTACGCAATCCCAGAAAGTACCCAACCGATTTCAAAAGTAATGGTTGGGAATTGATGATGACAACTCTTTCTCCAATATAAGATGTACTTCATGTGGGCGTCACTACCACCTTGCGTTGCATTTTAAAAAACGTTCTAAATTGTGATTTTTGTGATACTGAAGGGGCTAGCAACTTGAAATTTGGCACGGTAATTACTTATGAGACGTAAATGCCCTCTGAGAAGAGTTCCTTAAAAATTTGAAATTTAAATGGTGTGAAAATAAACGAAAAGCGTTCTAAAAACGTTCTAGATAGCGATTTCTACGCAATCTCAGGAAATATAAACCAATTTCAGAAATAATGGTTTCAAATTGATGGTGACAGTCTCCGCTCCAACATAGCCTATATTTTACGTTGTTACGTTACCACTTGGGTGTTACAGGAGCAAAAAATGTTTTAAATTGTGTTTTTGTGTTAAAGAGGGGGTCTAATATTTTAAATTTGAAATGGTAATTACTTCAAAGATGCAAATGCTTTCTAAGAATTGTCGAAAGAAAATTTCAAATTTAAAAGAATGAAGTGATTGAAAAGCGTTCTATAAGCGTTCTAAATTACGATTTTTATGCAATCGTATGAAATTCGAAACCAATTTTAAACATAATGGTTGCAAATTGATGGTGATAGAACCTGCTCAAACATAAGCTATATTCTATGTCGGTACCACAAACCCCAGAGGATTGCAGGAGCAAAAAACTTTCAAAATTGCGATTTCTGCGGTACTGAAGAGGCTAGAAATTTTTAAATGTAGCACGGTAGTTACTTATAAAATATAAATGTCCTCTAAGAACAGTCGAAAATAAATTCGAAATTAAAAAGGGTGAATCGAAGGGAAGGAGCGAAAAGCATTCTAAAAGAGTCCCAAATTACGATTTCTATGGAATCTCTGGAAATAATATACCGATTACAGAAGTTCTTGTTTGCGAATCAAGGGTGATATTCCCTGATCCTATATGGACTATATTTTATGCCGGTTTGATTACCACGTGGTTGGCAGGAACAGCAAGAAAACCTTTAAAAACATCTAAATTCCGTTTTCTATAGAATATTAGGAAATACCAACGGATTTCAAGGTTAATGTTGGCAAATTAATGGTGACAGTCTCTATTTCAACATTTTTCGAGATACATTCTATTTGAACTCTGTTTCGGCATTTTATGTTGGGGCCACTAACACCAGAGAGGTGGTAGGCTGTTAGACAAGAAGCTTGGAATTTGACATGATGGTTAATTTTAAGATGTAAATGTGTTAAGTTGGTTTCTAAAAAATTCAAAACTTCAAATGAATACTGAAATGAGCGTATGAAATGAGCACAAATGTCTCAAAATACTTTCTAAATTATCATTTATTTGGAATTAGTTTTAGTTCTTCTTATTAATTAAAATCTCATTTCTGTCGGCTGCACTTTTATAATGAAGTTCAGAAAACTGTGACTTAATTTGTAATTTTTGAATTATTCCAAAAAGTGTTCTTCTAATAAAAAATAATCATGCAAATATCACTTGGCATATTTCAACTATAACGCGAGCAAAGCCACGGAGTTTGCTAGTATAATATAAAGATGTTTAAAATACATTGAAAATTTTTTTAAATGTATTAGAAAAACCCAGAACGTTTTCAGCCATTACAAGGCCGTCATCAGTGGGATTTAACTGTTGTTATTAGTTTCTTTGCACGTACTCAAAAATTCTTGACAGCAATACTTCGAGACAATTCTCGAAGAAGCGCAAAGAAAATAATAACAACATTTGAATCCCACTGATGCATCCCCCCCCCTTGTAATGGCTGAAAACGTTCTGTGTTTTTCTAATGTATTTTAAGATATTTCTAATGTATTTTAAATATTTTCATATTATATGAATGCCTCTGAACGTAATTTTTGTACGATTATTTATGCTTTTTTACATGAATTTTAATTAGCTAACTTTTTTACTCAAATGACCGGCATTTTGTCAAAAATCAACTTTTTAAACTAGATGTTGGCATAAGCTGCAGTAAATTTAATGACTTTTAATAATATGGCGGGTTACATTTTTTTAAGATGCGTGTGATGGGAGAAAAACAATCGCCCTCTTGAACAAGGTGAGCATCTGGAGCCGCACAATACATAATACGCATCTTCGCATACAAAAATTTAATATATGTAAAAAAGAAAATAATTCAAATTAAAATTGTCAAGAAATGCCTTACAAAAATGTCCAAATGTGATAAAGTTTAAATATATGTAAAAAAGTTTAATGAAAATTGCATTTATCAAACAAAAATGTAATGCAAAAAAGTCCGAATGTTATACCCTTTTCTTTGGAACCGAAAACAAATCGTAAACATCACTTGAATTTCAGGCCAAAGAAAAAGATAACTTCCTTTTATTAATTTTACGTACACATTACGCTAAACCATAATATCGTGAATAAAGTATCACCTATCACAGATCAACATTTAAAATTATACAAAATTTTATATTTAAATGTATTGACAAAATAGTTCTGACATATATATTAAATTTTGGAAGCTCTTTTCTTTTAACCCTCTCGCCGCGCATCCCACGATTTCCATGGGCAACGCAAATGTACCAAAATTAGCGCAACCCGCGATTTCCGCGGGAGTGTAGTTTTTTTGTCTAATTAACCCTCCTTGATTATTCCCACCAGTTATCTTTTACTGTAAATTTTGCCATATTTAATCAGGGCATTTTCAAGGCATTAAGTAAGACAAAAATATTTGTAATGAAAAACCGGTGACAAAAGATTAAAAATTCTGTAAAAGACGCTCATCGCGAAGGATTTAAATGTGCACTTTTTTAACCTATTTTGCCAAAACAATTACGCAGCGAGAGGGTAAATAGGAATAACCATACTAACTTACTGTTGACTAGATATCAACTTTTTTTAATTTCACGCAAATTTAGACGATACCACTTTTTTTACTGGTGTGGCAATAGGAAACAAAAATTAGGAAAAAACCGTTTTTCTTTTAAGGAATAACTTTGTTTCGTCGTAGATGCTTTCGTTAAGTTGGCCTTGGTTATAATTTAATCTTAAAAGATACAGCGGGGCTTCAATGTGATAAATGCTTCAATGATTTAATAATGCTTCAACAAGAAAAAATCGTCCATCCTTCCTGGCTCAAAATGTCCTTAATTACATTGTATCACATCGCGCTGTACGTGTAAGCGCGGTAACATGAACGAAAATTAGGTGTAATTAAAACAGCTCGCAGGTACTTTTTACACGAATATATACTCAAAAGAATCTACATAATATTTCGGCCTGAATAGTAAATTTTGGAAGCTTTTTATCAAACTAATTTGCTGTTTAGTCGGCATTAACCATAGATGCCAACATCTGTTTATTCCGGAGTCTGATCCAAGACAAACATGATTTTAACCCTTTCAGGGGCAGAAGAATTCTGTTAGTAAAATGATGAAATAATTGACTGACACCAGAATATTCAAGCGAATTTCTTAGAAAATAAAAGCCCGCTATTTTGCACTTTCTTTAGAAAAGCAAAATTTTATCAAAATATTCTTGGTGCCATTTGTCAGTTTTGGAATTAAAATTAGGTGGTTAGACTCTCTAGCCACCGCCGATGAAAGGGTTAACCGAATATACACTGCTCAAAACAATTAAAGGATATTGCAGTTTTAGGTGGATTTTGTATCTGGTGAACTGTTTAGCTGATTGATACATGGTCGACAGACATAGTAGGTTATATGAGAATAAATTACACATGTTTGGCAGAAAAAAATGCATTTTATTGCGCATTTGTGTACTAAAGGAAAAAAACACAATTTGTGCATATGAGAAAAAAAGAATAAGAAAAGGTGTTTTCTTCAAAGAAAATCATTTTCAGTAGGGGGTATGGTTTCCACGGGCGGCCAGCAACGTTGAACACTTTTGAGGCATGGACTCAATGAGGCTATTAATGACGAGTTGGGGTATTCTGCCCCACTCTTCCAGAAGAGCTCTTTCCAGTTCTTGGAGAGTTTGTGGGGGTTGTTGGCGGCCAGAAACTCGTCTGCCTAGAGCGTCCCAAACGTGCTCGATTGGATTCATGTCTGGAGAACACGCTAGCCATTCCATTCGAACGATTCCTTAATCGAAAAGGAAATCCTCCACCAGGTTTGCACGACGTGGCCTGCAGTTATCGTCCATTAAAATGAAGTTATCTCCGATTGCTGCAGCGTAAGGGACTACAATAGGTCTGAGGATCTTATCCCTATATCGGCGACCAGTCAGAGCTCCATCTCGAATGCTGTAGAGGTCAGTGCGCCCGTCAATTTAGATGCCACCATACACCAACACTCCTCCACCGCCAAATCTGACACTTTCGTGGACGAACGCAGGATTATTCCTACTGCCTCGGTCCCTCCAGATGAAAATACGCCTATTATCCGGATGCACAGAAAAACGGGACTCGTCAGAAAACAGAATATTGCTCCATTTATTTCTCCTCCAGTTGACATGCTCGGTTGCCCACTCCCTCCGGTCGCGACGATGCCTTGATGTTAATCTAACACATACCATCGGTCGGCGAGCATACAGACTTACAGCATGGAGCCGGTTTTGGACAGTCTGAGTTGAAATCGTGGTGCCTGTAGCCGAGCGAAGGTGTTGTTGGAGAAGAGTAGCGTTCATGGTTCGGTGTCTCCGAGCTGTTAACGCTAAATACCGATCCTCATTGGGCGTTGTTGCCCGTCTACGACCTTGCCCTGGTCTTCGGCCTGCACATCCACTCTCCAAAAAACGGTTCCAGATCCTGGAAATGACACGTTGTGACACTCCAATGGCTTGCGCTACTTCGGCTTGAGTTTGGCCCCCTTCTAACCTACCAACAATTCTCAAAGCTTCTGAATCTGTCAAATGACTTCGCTGAGACATCGTACTCATCGAAACAAAGCAATCACTGAATGCCGATCATCCTTGTCTTCATTCTCTTTTATCCAGTTGAAAGTCAAATTTCATTCGCTGCCGCTGAAGCGACGTTTTTGACGTCGAACTCAAAATTTGCATACTCCACAGTTTGAAAACCAGAAAAATTTGCATTTGTGATTCTCTTCTTCTATTTTCGGCAAAAAAAATTTCGTTTATATCTTTATTTTATATAAAACTTCAAATATCCTTTAATTGTTTTGAGCAGTGTATATATATATAAGGAACTGTGTCCTCTTTCAATAACGTACATTTTAGATTTCATTTTGAAATTTTCGTTAAAATAAAATTTCCGGTTGAAAATATATTCGTCCTGGATCAGACACCGGAATAATTAAGAGATGTTGGCCTTTATCATTTAACCCTTTAATTACGAGGTTGGGGCATATGTCGTCGCAGAGACAATTTCTTTTCTAATCGCACTACCTTTAAAAATATAATTTCTGCCATACAGTTTTACTAAGATACGCTGAAGAAAAACCTACAACAAAGGAATTGTAGTGTAAATTATTGTACGAGTATATATAAAATTAGTCGCCAGTTCTCGACCGTAAAACTAAACCGTAAACTAAAAGTTAATCGGCGTGACACTCACGCAAATTTAGACGAATCCACTTCTTTACTGGTGTGGCAGTACAAAGAAATAATTAGGTACAAAAATCTTTAAAGGAAGATATCTTATTTACCGCCCACGGTGTAGTTAAGTGAGACTCGTTTTTAGGTGCGTTCGTAATTATATAAATACGTAGAACCTATAGTCGTCGTTCAGTCCTTCTGTCCGCATATAATAGAGCAAAAACTCCCCAACCGAATGGTCTGAAATTTTAAATACATAATTGTTCCAAAATTTTGTCGAGTCATTTCAAATTTTATTAAAATCGGATGCATAGTTTAATTACAGGGACAGTCTAAAATATTCCGTAACAGGACGGCCAATGGAAAAAAAAATATTTCAAGTGCATTTTAATGATGTTACAGCCTTTCGAACAAAATGAAATGGATATGCACTTATTGAAGTGCACTAAAATATACATTCAGTACAATATGGGGTGCAAAAATTATTTATAAAACTAGTTATACTACGAACGCACTTCATTTGCCTCGTTTTATGAGCAATTTCTATCTTGTTAAGTTTTATATTAAACCCAAAAGGTAAAGGCTGGTAATTTAGACTTGCATTTAAGATGAGCGATTAATTGACATACAGGCTGGATAACGTGATTGATTGACTGTTTATCATATTTTAGGAATGTCAGAATCGACGTTTAGTGTTAAAATCTTGGCGATAAGTATGCATTCATTATAGTTATTTCTTATCTTAATATTTACAATTTTTTTATCGTAAGTGTTTGTCAGTATAACATTTAATTCATGTGTTTATTTATTTATTATCTTTATAAAATTTAGATTGTATTTAAAATAGAGCAAATGTGCCAGTAATGGTCATCGTTAAGCATAGCTGCCAACTCTTCCGCTTTTTCAGACCACAAAAATTTAAAAGAAATTTTTGCTTTATTTAATCGGCAGATTACAGGGATTTAAAAAGGTAAAATTTACTATAAAATTTTTGTGGTCTGAAAAGGCGTAAGATGTTGGCAGCTATGTCGTTAAGCAATATCTTTAAATTTTATTATTATTATTATTATTATTATATATAGTTATTGCAGTACAGATTTTTTAATATTATATTAATAAAGCAACAACATTTATTCAATTTCACGATTAAATTTCTAATTGCAAAACAAATTGTAATTGTAATAAATGAAAAAATTCAAAACATACAAAAATTCAGATGGTTATGACCGTAGTAATCAATGCTCCCACTCGATCTATTTTTTGAACACCACTTTTTTTCGAAGAAAAATCTTTTTTCTATATTTCGTAGAAAATTACCTTGAGTGGCTTTTTTCTTGGATCAATGGAACACCGTAAGACTGTTTGAGGGACTTCCTTTTTGTAAAGCAACTGTACATCCAGGCGACATGTAAGCGACTTACAGAGACATACAGGAGCCAATAAGGAGGAAACGTTTATTAAGCACTTGTTGCAAAAACCTACCACATTTTTTTAAGCTGGTTTTAAAAAACAGATCAGTGGGAACCCTATAGTAATGGACACAAAGAAAAATAATTTAATATTTGCTTTTGTGTTTGCTTAAAACTTAATCAAAGTATACTAGTAAAACGAAATATTGACATTTGAGATATAAATTTACTCAATAAAAAATGTATATGATTATTTATTTTTGTAATAATTTTAAGTTTAGATAACGTGTTTAAGTTTAATGCTTTAAGTTTAGATAAGCAATAAAAATGTCACCAGTCTTCATTTTTATCAATTCCATTATCAAGTATGAAAAATACATTAAATTTTTATTTATTTAGATGGAGTAATTTAGAATAACAAATTTTCTTTCAACTTTCTACTTTCTTCTATCTTTAAAAAAAGAAAGTACTGGATTCATGAAAATTTTCGAATTCCGGTTTTCGACGGATTTACACGTTTTAAGGGGTCAGAAAACCCGAAAAACATGTTTTTACAAAATGTCTGTATGTGAGTCTGTGAGTCTTTCTGTCTCTGTGTGGCACAGGTTGTGTGAGCGTTCTATCTCAAGAACTAATGAACGGAATTTAATAAAAAATTATGTTCAGTTACTCCCTGATATAAATTGGTGCTGATTAGTTTTTGGTGCAAATCGCTCAACAGGTGGCGATGCTATGCAGCATTTTTCACGATTTCAATAAGATATGAATCTCCAGAACTAATGCACGGATTTTCCGTTAGTCCATGACAGGAATTGATATTGTATACATTTTGGTGCAAATCGCTCAACAGGTGGCGTTTCTATGCTGCATTTTTGTGATTTCTTCAATAGCCCTATCTCAAGAACTAATGCTTGGATTTTCAACAAACATCAGATTCTGGTATACCTTGATATCAATTAGTGATCTTTATGTTTTGGTTTAAATCGCTCAATAGGTGACGCTGCTATGCTACATTTTTCAGAATTACCGCTATAGCTCTATATCAAGAACTAATGCACGAATTTACATCAAACTTCAAATTGAGATATACTTTTATATGGATTAGTGCTAAATTGATGTAATTTCATGTATTATTCAAATGATTTAATTAATGTGATTTATATAGAAGAAAGCTTTGTGATGGCCACAACATACTAGTTTATTTATTTATCTGGGATATTTAGATTTTAAGTAAGCCAAAAAAATGTTTAGATGTTTTATTTACTGATTCATAATATTTTGTAAATCATTTGCGAATTCTAATAATCATTTGTAAATAAATTGACCATTTAAGATTAGTAATCGATAATACAGTATTTATCAGAATAATCAATCATTTATTTATTAATGCCATGATCACGAGAACAATATTTAACTATTTTAGATGAAAGATTTAAATTTATGAATTCCAGAGAATTACTGTCATCAAATTAATTTAATAATAGTGGGAAGGACAGGAGAGTTCATGTGGCTCTTCTCGTTGAAAAAATATATTTTATTAAAAAAAGTATAAATCTTGTAGTATCAGTGGCGGTATTTGTATTTCCTGTTTCAATTCTTAAGAAATAAATTACTGAAATGCAGTTAGTAAGGCTAATATAAAACAAATGAAACTACGGGTTCAACGTTTCAAATACTATACCATATGTTTTGAAAACAGAAATGTAGAACTGTCGTTGAGACTCTAATCTGCAGATTTACTAGTTAAAAAGTTAATAAAATATATATGCTTTTTATGAACAGAGTTGTATTGTCAGATACGAAAAATAAAATATTAAAGAAAGGAAGTAATACACTTTGAACAACTCATGTGATTAAAAAAAAAGTCTTCATTCAGGGATGAGATTTCCAACTTTTTTCATACCAGTACAGTCTTAGAGAAAATGTTGTTCTGTTACACCAATACACCAATGCAGTTGTAATCGAGTTCCTACAGAAGTCGTGATGCTTCTGTTTATCTCATTCGAAGTAGAAAGGTCGATTTGTCTGAGTGCTTCGATGTTTAAGCAAAAAGGAATTCCTTACGAATGTTTTGTTACGGTTGTTCTGTTAAATCACAAAAAATTACCGATTAAATAAAATAACATTTTATCTAAGATTATACTGGCATGAAAAAAGTCGGAAATCTCACCCCTACTTCATTTCAATGGGGAATCCCATGAGCCCCTCCCTCTCTTACGCTCTTGAAATTTGTTTTCTACTTCCTGATTGATAATAACCCAGATTATAAAACATCCAACGCAAAGGTAAGGAGAGAAAATAACCACTATAATTTTTTTAAAACTATAAATTTAAAATCAACTATTTATGAAAAACATTTTCCTACTGCATTCTGTTAATCGAACATTAAAAATATAGTATTTAATCAGTTTGTTTTCCCGTTAAAGCTGAAGTTGTTTTTTTTTTTTTTAACTATGACGATCAGGGAAATTACGAATTTAGTAAAAGTTACATGAAGTGTTCATTAGTAGGTAATGACTAATTGGACATTTTAGTTAGAGGCAATGGTCCTAAAAACTCGAGAAAACTTGAAATTTATAAATCACCATAAATGTTACTTTACATATATATTAGGTGTACCGCAATGTTCTGTCTGATAATGTTATTTCACGCCTACTTTTTTAAAATTCAGAAACTTCATTGGCACCACTTTTTTAAAATTGTAAAATTCCCATTTTTTTCAGCTTAATGTGAAACATGAAAACCAGGGGAATTTTATCATTTCAAAAAAGTGGTGCCAATGAAGAAATCAGACGTGAAATAATATTATCAGACAAAACTTGACGATTAACCTAATATAAAGTACTTTTTAGCAAATAACTGAAATGTTAAAAAAATGATCTAATGAAAAATGCAATCAGCTATAATGAATGCAGTATGATTCAGCATTCAGCTATTTCAAGACTTCATAAAATGAGTCCCTTTTTCAATCTTCAGAGCAAAATAAAAGAAACATAGTGAAAAAGTGCAGTAACATGTACATTCTTGCTACTGGTCCTCTTTCTCTCACTTTGTATTGAAGACGGGTTTCTTATTATGTAGTCTTAAAAGAGTTATTTTAAGCTAAAGATGTTTTGCCTATTTGTGATTTTTTTTAGATTTTTTTTTCACATGATGGTTTCATTGTAATAGTTTACATAATAGAATTTTTACGCACATAATTTTTTCTAATAAAGAGTATTAACCCTTAGATTTTACTTAACCGGGAAAGTAATTTTTCTTCCTCCAACTATTGAACAAAACGAACTGCATTTATCGCACAGTGTTACCAATTTAACTGATATTTATAGCCTATTTGTTAAATAGTAATATTCGATTTATTTGTTCGTAGGCATTCCGTAATTGAATAAAGCGGATTCACATTCGGGAAAGATTGATATCAGAAAATCCGCTCAATTGATAATAGTGAACATATTAAGCATATTTTATTTTTGACTACTATTTAAATCTAAATCCACCAAAAAGAGTATAACCGTTTTCAATAACTATTATATCACTAATACCTTTCAACGATTTTTAATTTGTGTATAGTAAAGGAAAAATATGTTAACGACAGTGATACAAACATCGGATTGTCATTAACCCCTTAATTTTCGCTCTCGTGATATTCAAGGTCTGTGTCTTTTACTCAGATTTTTTTATTCCCACTAGTTTCATAAATTAGTGTAATTGGTTGTATCACGGTATCATTTTACCCGTCATTAAATAAGGTGAATATTCCTTTTTCAAAAAAGTTGTGTGAATGAGCAATTTGAATTTTTAAACTGTAATTTAATGCGACCGTTGAGATGTTAACGGCAAGAAGTGTACGAAAATTTGAAAAGATACAATTTAATCTGCGGGACCTCGACACTAGAGCGATTATAATTAGATTGTACGTGCCACCTGTTAATCTTGATAATGCTGACAGTGCCACTTTCCCCTCCGGTGAAAAGTTGTCAAGAACAAAACACTGCGTTTGCACCATACGTAAATTTTATTCACATACATGAGCGCTACTTTCCTCTCCCGCGGCCGGTTGTCAAAAACAAAGTGCTGCGTTCTCACCATATTTAAATTTTATTCACATACATTGTGTCCATAATTAAACGACCCTACTTTAAAGTTGTCTACAGACAAAACTATTGTTCATAAAATTGGGAAATTTTGGGAAAAGCATAATAAAGGTATGGGATTTTGTTTAAGCTAAATATATATATATAAATAAAAATAGTTTAAAATTTCGCCACCAGAGGTCGATTTTAATAAATTACATATTTAGCATGAATATAGTTTAGAAATTTTATTTACAGGATGTTCATAATTAATTGACCCTATTTTAAAGTTGTCTACAAGCGAAACTATTGTTCAGAATACTGTGAAATTTTTTGGAGGACATAATAAACGCATGGGAATATGTTTGAGAGAAAAAAAAATAGAGACCGTTTTTTAACGAATTACACATTTAGCATACATTTACGATACTTTAACAAACTTTGTTATAACCAAACATGTTCTGCATGACTTTCATCATTTTCAGATACCATCTGAAATCGTACGATAGCATGTTCCACAGTTGACCGCAGTATTTTCAGGGAAAAGCTAGGAAAATGTCGTGAAATGCCGTCTTTAAGAATAAGGTTAAGTTAATGAATAAAATTTCTAAATTATCGTAATGCTAAATGTGTAATTTATTTAAAAAACGGTCTCTGGTGGCGAAAATTTGAACAACTTTTATTTAATTTTTTTTAGCTTAAGCAAATTCTCATCCCTTTATTATGTCTTTCACGAAATTTCACAACATTATGAACAATAGTTTTGTAGGTAGACAACTTTAAAGTAGGGTCGTTTAATTATGAGCACACTGTATATGAACGCCAATTTCTTCTCCTGTGGCCACATCTTAAAAGAGAAGTTCGTCTGAAAATACAATAAAAAGCAGCTACTAATGTTTTACGGGCTCCATTTGCGTCTTTTAAAGCTATCTAACCCACTGACATCAGAGAAGAGTTTCGATTAATATTTTTCAATTTCGCTTTTTGATTTAACTCGTTCATTTTTTTCCTTTTTAAGCTTACAAAAAAGACAATCAGTCATAAGAATGCGCTTTTTGAATTTGCGAAATTCCTTCCATTCCTCCACTCAGGCTTGACTTTATTAATGACTTTGTTAGCTGCAGTTTATTTGTATGATTTCATGTAGAATCACGTCTACTGGAACTCCAGAAGCACTGAACTAGAATTATTTTGCTGCATATTCTCTATGCAACGTTTTTGTTATGAAAGGTCTGGATTATAACTTAAGCTTAACCCTTTCAGCCCTGACGGTACTTTAACACGTTCACGCCTGCGCCGTGGGTCACACTCGACTGTCTCAGAGCTGACAAGTCTCCGGCTTTTTGGATACCAATATTTTAATACAGAGAATGTTGTTTTATTTAATTAGAACAATTGGGCGATTTAAAGGAACAACATTTTCTCTAAAATAATAATGGTGTGCAAAAAGCCGGAGACTTGACAACTCTGAGACAGTCGAGTGTGACACACCGCGCCGGCGTGAACGTGTTAAAGTACCACAATATCCCATTTTTGTTTAGAAGTTAATTTTTGTTTAGAAGAAAACGAATACATTTTACTGAGGTTTATGCCAGAGAAAAGTTTAATTATGATTTATTAAACATTTCTCAGAACTCGCAAAATGTAAAAAAAAAGGCGTAAAAGTAATCTTTTTTGTTCAAATGAGAGCCATTTTTCGAAAATCAACTTTTAAAGCTAAATGTTTGTATCAGCTACAGAGGATTTAATGCTCTTTGAATATATCGTGACCAAATTTGTTTGAGATACTTGTGACCGGGGAAAAGTTGGAACCCGATTGGAAATATTGTGATTAAATTTGTTTGAGGTGCTTGTTAGGCGAGAAAACGGTCGCACATTTGGAGGTCGAAAACGGGTATCTGTAGCCACACAATACATAACATTAATTGTTTACACAAAAAATTTTTAATATATAATTGAAACGTCAGTAAATATAATGCAAAACTCCGAAGGTTATTTACTTAGGTATTAGGGTTATTTACTCCGCTTCATTGTCACTGAAACCAATCGTAAAAATCACATAAATTTTAGGCAAAAGAAGTAAAACCTCCCCTTTACAATTTTTCATACATCATTCTATATGTGAAAGCATGGTATCCATGAATCAAGGAAAAATTAACAAGAAAACCACCAATTGAAAATTTCCAAAATTTTAAATTTAAAATAATTTACATAATAATTCTGGCATAATATTAAATTTTTGAAGCTTTGTTTTCTTTTTTTTTAAATGCTGGAAATGGATAGAATAATTTACGTTTCAGTGGACGTTAGTGTACGTGAAAGTCCCACAAATTTAGAAGAATCCTGGTGTTCTCACAATGTCAAGTAATTGTCCATCCTACCGAACTCGAAAGATTTCTTAACCAGTTAACAGATTAATACTTTTAACACAAAAACTAAAAATATAGAAAAATTTCCACTTTCCTCATACTAAAATATTCGCTAATTCATAAAGCAAAAATTATAATTCAAAATTAGTGGGGTTCAAAAGCTTTTTGTAACAACGTAAGCAAACTCTTTTTGCCCGAGCAGTGGTCGTCAAAAACTGTTAAGGGATTAATAATTCGTCATGCATAAAGTGGCACGTGATAACGTGATAAAGTGAACGATTAAGTTTTCGGAAGCACCATGCTGTTACAAATTTCACAGAATTTTATATTCCAGGAATCGGTATAATATTTCTATTGCGTAATTAGCAAACTTTGGAAGAGTTTTTTTTCTAAATAGAAATTGACAGACTATCTTACTGTTCAGCCGACGTTAAAGTCATGTAAATTAAGACAAATCCACTTTTTTACTTGTGTTCTTGCAATATTAAGTAATTGCCGATTAGCCAGAACACAACAGATGTCAACAGTAAAAGAATTTTACCATTTCAGAAAAGTGGGGCCAATCAAGTATTCTGAATTTAAAAAAATAGCCCACTGGCAATACTGAAGAGAAGAACGACCGTACAAATTTTAAACAATGTGATTGTATTTGTGTTTTACCAATGTTCAGTATTCTAAAGAAATTACATAATATTTCGGGCGCTTGCAAGGGCAAGCAATTGTCGATTGTGCCGAACATAACAGATGACTTAATTATTTTGTATACAACACGCCTGATATGAAAGCGTGGTAACGTGAACTGCTGGAACTCCGTCCGTCAAACAATCTGGAGGCTTTATGCAATAGTATATTCTAAAGTAGCTACATAATATTTCTGGCGTGAATAGTGAATTATGGAAGCCGATTTTTTGTAGTTGAATAGAAATGGACAGAATGATTTTTCTTTTCAGAGGATATTAATCGGCGTTAAAGTCAGGCAAATTTAGATGAATTCGCTCGTATACAAATGTTTTCGCAATGTCAAGTATAATTGGTCATCGTCCCGAACTAAAAAAATGACATTAATTTTACATACATCGCATGGCCTCTGAAGGCGTGGTATCAGGAATGTATTGGTACTTCAGAGCGTAACACACACACAAATTTTAGACTTTTATATTTAAAATAACCTACGAAATATTTTTGGCGAAATAGTAAAATCTGGAATTTTTTTTTTTTTTTTTTTTTTTTTTTTGAATTGAAACGACCTGACTAATTTACTGTTCAGTCGACACTAATCGACGTTAAAGTAAATAGACTAATCGACTTCTTTACTTGTGTGGAACTAGGAAGCAAAAATTAGGAAACAAATGTGTTTCTTGAAAGGAAGAATCTTTTTTATTGACCGCGCTTTTTGAAAAAAAGGAAGACATAGTTATAAATTAAACTTAAAAGTTACAGTAAGAAATTATAGATGTTCATTTATGATCTTCTATTTCGTAATATGAAATAATTCCCAATCCAAACATATCCACTCTTTTATTTGTGTGGAAATAGGACTCAAAAGAAAGGGGAAAATAGTTTTTCTTAAAGGAAGATTTTTCGTTGTCGTCCACGCATTTTTTAGGTAAGGCCTGGTTTTAAGTAACCTAAAGATACAGCAAAAAAAAAAAAAAAAAACAATTTAACAAATTACAACGACCATTTGGAAAATGATTTTTTCAAAGACTAAAATTTAAGACATAAAAAATCGCACGGAGTTGATCATGCATTACGTACGCCAACAATTAAACATTAATAGTGTTATTACACGTAAAAATTCCAAGCGACGAAAATCGCCTGCGACTCGTATTTGGTGTGAAATATTTATATGTATTCACTAGCAGCCTAACGCCCGCTACGCTGGTCGGTTTTTCTAAAGAAATCTTGAATGAAACAAAATATATCTGTGAATTTGATCATGCGTTTTAAAGCAATATGGACATTTACCTGGAATGCCCAATCTAATTGGTGAAAACAATATGAACGTTATTACGCTATTATATCTTTTGCGCCATAGAAAATTTAGGCTGTTAAGGGCCAACTTCTTTCGTTGATCATTTAGTGTAGTATTCGGCGAAGAACGATAGAACAATATGTAATATACTGAAAGGGTTCATGAAAAATTATCAATGCAAGTCTCATCAGAATCTGTTAATCGGACATACTGAAAAGGCTAATCGTTCATAATTTGGTTCGCCTGCTTCTAAAACATTCAGCCTTAATTCTATAATCAAGCAGCCTGACGACCAAGCAACACCAAGCGAATGATATGTGCTTTATACTAAAACATTCACTGAAACATTAGCTAACCGAGCATGTTCCATCGAAATCCACTGAGCAGGATCTTTTAAACTGGAAAACGTACCGAAATATTTCATAAAAATAATATAATTAACAGTTTAAATCCCGTGAAAATTCATTCAGCGGAACATTAAAAAAAAAGGCAAACTTTCGAAATTGGGTTCATCTGATTTAGATCTTTACGCATAATTATTTAATTAAGCTACGTAGAACATTATATTTTATACTAACATCTTTTCTGTAAATTATCTAACTAACAATGTAAGCCCCATCAAAATCAATTCAGTAGAAGTAAATTTAAAAGAGGCTGGAATGAAATTTCTCTTTGCATTTTATATACATTGAGATAGTTAAATATAGCTATCATAATCGCGTTAACCTGATTATATAGAGCTCTCAGTGATGTAGGGGTAGGTATACGTCGCATCATTTCTGGATTTTTAAAGAAACTCTGCACAACTTCCATAACTATAGCATTCTAGTATAAGTCCAAAAATGTAGAATGGCATTTCAGATATTGCAACAATCCCTAATATTACCTAACTGTGCAACTCCAATCAAAATACGTTCAGTAGAACTTTAAATAAAAGGTAATCTTTCACATTCGGGTTCACCTAGTTTTGGAACTTTCTCTTGTAATTTAATTTTCTGCAATCTGATTTGTTGCCAAGTTTGTGCTTCAGAAAAACAATAACCCAGAAGAAAACTTCGCTACGGAGAAGTACCAACCATCCACAAAAAATAATCTAACTAACAGTGTAAGTCCCATCCAAATACATCCAGCAAAACTCATATTATAAACGGGTGGAAGGAAAAGCAAATTTGCATTTTAATACATGCTTTACACTACTGTCATTGAAAAAGATGAAAGTAAAACAATAGGAAATAATGCCATAACTTAAAACAAAGATTTTTTTTTAATTTACATACGCGAAATGTAACTACTACTATGGGCAATTTAAAAAATGCTAATGGCGATATTTACATACGGATACGTCTGACATAAAAGTACCCATTTTTCCTTCTTATCCAGGAGCAAGTGATAAATCGCGATGTATTATTTCAATTCCAATTTATTACATTAAAAAAAGTAATACTTACGCATTATTCGGACCATGACATAGATCACCAAAAATGGTTGACAATTGCCAATCACGTTCAAAAAAGTAATTTAACATTCTTAAATACATAACCTTGTTAAAATGGCAAATTGTTTTAAGTAAATAAATAAACTAAATATATAACATAAAACTACATACTATCTATTTATATAAAATCCAAGTCTCTGTGTGTCCCTCACGATTCCGGTAGGACCGCCTCATTGAAATGAGTAATTGTTGAAAAAAACTAATGCAGGGTTACCACAGTAGGGCCAAATGTTAGCCAATTTGGTGAAAGCTGGCTAATTAGGCATAATTCCCATTTGAAACCATTAATCTTTCATAAAGGAGGTCACTGAAATTTAATTTAAACTCCGCTCTTTTAAGATATTTTTCAAAATCTATGAGTGAGAATTTAAAGTACATCTTTACATCTTCCTCCCGATGCTACTAATAAAATAACCGCCAATAGACGACGCTGTACTGTGTGAACTCCTAACTGCGCGATTTTAATGTGCTTTAGGTACTTTTCCAGTATAGGTGCCTTGACGAAAAAGGAAATTTGGCAACATATTTTCCGGGAACCTATCCACTGTTTCATCTTATATACACACGCTTTTTTTTTTCGATAATTATACGATTTATTTAATATTAAAAAGCCGTTTCTCTAATTTTATACAGAAACAGATGTAATTTGTACCGAAAAACATCAATAATATACATATAAAATAAACATATAAAACAAACAAAAACACTCATCAAGTTTGTTTTCATAGCTGTTTATATGATTTGACAACAAATCTCGATATTTTTCCGTTATACGGACACCATGCCAAAATGTATGGTAATGCGCCAATTATTTCAAAATGCTAAAATATATTTGTAATTTTATGCCAGCAGTTTAATATGAGTTTTATTTTATTGCCTTATTTTATAACAGTTTGTTCACTTATTTTAAGTATATATTTGTGATTTAATGAAATAGTTCGTAAAAGTCTGGAATTTTCAAATGTTAATGTTATATTTTTTAAATGCTCCCATTAGTATTGACGATGTTTTTTCTTTTATTTTTCAAATGCTTCAATTCACGTGATTTTCAGTTTGAGTCAACTATTACGCTTGGCGACAGTGGTATCCATATAACGGAAAAGTACCCAAATCTCACTTTCTGATGTCCAAATTACACTAAGCTTTTTTTAAAAAACCCCTACAGTGGAAAAGTACCAAACTGTCTATTATTTTGCGCTATCTGTGTTATAGTTTGTATTATATGCAAGGGGTGTGGAGTGAAGAGATTAAAAATTAAATATTAAAGTTTCGCCTCAGATGTCATATATTGGCGTGATTTTTTTCTGACGCCAATGTCATATACATAACGGGTGCTTAACTGGCGGCAAAGTGTCGTTATTTTGCTTGATATGGTAACCCAGATTTTGTTGTTTATGCTGCTGATGTTTTTGCCAAATTGGCGTATATGACAACTGTGCCAAAGTTTCTATAAAGCAGTATAAGACTAAAAAATTAAGAATAAAATAAATGCAAAATAAGACTTAAGAAGAAAGAAAAATCATGCGCTAAGCATAGAATATGAAACACTTTCCAACACATCCTGGATGCTTCAACAAAACTTCGTTATTTGGGGAAATAAGATAACTAAGTAAACATGTTAGAAGACGCATAAAAAATTTTAAAAATTGATTTCAGCAGTTACCGTCCATAGCCAATAGTATCGTTATTACATGCCACTATTTAGCCAAATTTTAATTTAAACTACTCTTAAAACTACTGAAATCACATTTCCAGATATTATCATCCATAGACGGTTATGTATCCAGTGCATGACCTGTATATCATTTTATCTACATTCTACAAACATTTCTTAGTAAACTAAATTCAGTTCAGCGTAAAAATGCATAACTCCTTTAAAAACCACCTTTAAGCAATTTACTCTCATACTCAGTAACCCTTACGAATTCTTTTGTGTAGCCCTGCATATGAACTGTAGCACTTATACACACAGTATAGTATGCATAAATGTAGTGAAAAATAAAAGCGCATATCATAATTAAAAATACATTTCTAGCAATCATTGCTTATGTACAATACTTCGGAGAAAAGTTGCTTGGCGAGAAAGAAGTTTGCCAACGTATTTTCTGACAACCCATTTACTGCTTCATACTCACAAGCAATTTTTTCCATATGTATGCAATTTATTTATTATATAAAAAAAAAAGCTATTTACACATTTTTTATAATAAACAGAAGTAATTTTTGCACAGATGTCATATACGCATCGGGGTTGGCGTGATTTTTCTCTGACGCCAATTTGGCAGAAATCTCGCTTTCAAATACCAGTTACTTATATATTTTAAAATTATTTGCTATCATTTTGAAAAGGAAATAACTATAAATAAATAAAAGTTTGAATAATAACTATTGAAAAAAACAGTTTACATAATTAAAAACAGAAAATAAAAGTAAATGAACAATTTATTAATAAATAAAAAACAATAGCCGGGTTACCATAGCAGGCAAAATAACACCATTTTGGCGCCAGTTAGGTATCCCGGTTCATATCTGAAATCTGTGCCGTAATTTGTATATAAAAAAATATTATATATATTTAGAAACGATTTTTTATGTATATAAGTGCATATATAAACAAAAATAAAAGTTCATTAGATTTGTTTTCATAGTTGTTTATATATTTTGGCAACATATCTCACTTTCTGATGCCCGAATTGCGCCAAGCTTTTTTTAAAAATGCACTATAATGGAAAAGTACCTAAATAAAGAATTAACAGAAATAACCAATTATTACCACATCAAGCACTTTGGCGCAAATTAAGTACCTGTTGCCTATATGATATTGGCGACAGAAAAAAATCGCGCCAATATGGGGCGAATATGACATCTGTTCCAAAACTTTTTATTTCGAGATCAAAGCATTATTTTTAATTTCAATTAAAAATACGTATATCCTTGGATAACTTTAGTTGAAATTAGGTTCACAGCTTAATATCTCATTCCATAAACCTAAGCAAACACAAGTGATTCATTCATCGTGAAACTTAAAAAAAATTTAAATCATTGAGGTAATCATTCACAAAGTAAGTTCTCCAACAATCAATGGACAATATTCTAATGACATCATAGTATGTAAAATGGTGGCGGTATCGTTTGAAATCACAAAGATTTAATTTTGCAACGTCTCTTAGTTACATTATTTTATTGTCATATTTATGAGCTCAGAACAAAAGCATATTTTTTCATTACTTAGTTATTAAAGTCGGAAAAAAATTATAAATGCATGATTTGAAAATTTTAAATAATTTTCTTTCTTAATAGTAAAAAATAACATCGGGAAGTAACAGAGGGTTTAAGTTAAGTAAGTTTAACTCTTTAATTCTGTTGTAATATTCAAAATAACTGTACTTATTAGATTTCAGTAAACAATATCAGGACCCGATTGAACTTTGAAGTTAGAGGAATTACAATGTTATTTCAGGACCTTTCTTTTCGAAAAGCTTTTCTAAATTCCACATGTACATGGAAACTCTTCAGTGTTAGAAATATTATTCTTAGGACTGACATAACATGAGAACGGCCTGCAATTTTACACAAGTTTTTGATAACTACTTTACATCAGAAATTTTACTAAAAACGGGTTACTTTTTTGTTATAGCGGCCCACACTATTAGGATTATGACAAGTTGCAGCCAATTTCGCCAACGTCGTAACCAAGATCGTGAAGCACACACATATAATACCATATAATACCATTTCATGAAATCGTATACGATAATTTAATAGTTTTTACCTTACTTAAAGTGTGAAATTTAATTATTTTTAAGGCTTAACAATCTAAATTGTCTAATATATGAATTAAAAATATGTAAACAAAGATTGAATAGACATGACCGCAAAAAGACTCAAATCTGCATAACACTTGGATCCAAACTGTGCAGATTAGTGGTCTTCCACTGTACACAGTTTTTCATAAATGTGTTTCGTTCTTAAAATGTGTTATTGGCACAGATGTCATATTCGCCCCATGTTGGCGCGATTTTTTTCTGACGCCAATGTCATATACGCAATGTATACTTAACCGGTGCCAAAGTGTCGCTATTTTGCTTGATATGGTAACCCGGATGTTGTTGTTTACGCTGTTGATGTTTTCGCCAAATTGGCGTCGGAAAAAAATCGCGCCAATATGGGGCGAATATGACATCTGTACCGTGTTATTTTCATCTATCACTGTGGAACAAGCTAGAAAACTCATATTATTGCACATGAGTTGTATATATCTTTATATCTAAATTTCCGTCATTTTTGACGGGCTACCTTTCTAGTAAACTATAATAAATAAAAAAAAATCCCTGCCGGCTCGGGCCTACAGGCGGAGGAAGATTTCGATGTTAAGTACTAAATTCTCCAACAAAACTTAAATCAAGATTAGAGATAAAACCCAGTTTCTTCACAAAGAGTGAGCTGTAGGGAGCTAAACTTTTTGTGAAAATTATAATATACACGAATACACACACACACATGCATATGGAATAGGTTTAAAAAATGGCTACAAAAAAATCAGAGAACCTTGAAGTGATGTGTTAATATTTCCATAGTCGGGTTTTTATCATGTTTTAATAACTTTCTTCAAACTTACATGGCGTTACATATTCACCTGCTGAGGTCCATTATATTTCCAATATGACGCAATATACATATTTTTATAATTCGTCAAACTATTTATTTTATTTTGAGTTTTCATGCTGAAATCTTGCTCTAGAAATGACGTAATATTCAATTTGTTTTCAATTTGTCAAACTATTTAATTTTACACGTGAAAATTTTGCAAAAGAAAAGTAATTGTTGTGGTGAGAATTTTATTGTTTTTTTTTTTTTAATTGTTGGCAACTGCTATAACGAAAAACTTTTATTTTTTTCTGCCATTGTTGTATAAGAGCTGGTTTTATCAGATTCATGTTAAGACAGTATTCAAAATTTTGAACCCTCCCCATTTCCACCCTTTTGGGCCGATTTCGCCCATTTTTAATCCCCGCCGAGATATTAGCCATATCAAAGTTGTTGGCGAGTTTGAGGACAATCCGTGCATAATTGCGACTTTTATCGTGCGGACAAAATTTAGTACATACATACATATATATATATATATATATATATATAAACTTTTTAGGTGAGGGTGGTTTTGGGTTCCTGGGGTCCTATAATGAAAAGTTATGAAGGAATTTTTCAAAAGTCGCACCATGGTAACGACTGCAATAGGTAGTATTTCTTACGAAATCTGCCTAATTATAGTAATAAAATTTATTTAAAACTATACTAAATAAACTATCAAATGGACAAAAAATAAGGGTTGCTGTAATTAATGTAATTCCCATGCTTGGCGCAGTTGTATCTGACATGGCGCGGATACCACAAAATTTTTAAAGTCGTACAAATATTGCTTTCATTTTTTAAATATTTTCATTTTATAATGTTAATTTCTAAGTGGATTTCCTTGTATTTTAAATAAATCCAATATTTTTTTCTCTTTTTTTCAAGGCGTTTGTACTTATTTATTTTTTTCAAACTCATATAGCCGGTTCAATTCTTTAATCAAAAGATTTAACAAAAAGATTTAATTTGAATTTCTTCCGTTACTACAGTAACGGATGTATAAGACGAATGAATATGGATGAATTATCACTTATAATGTTAGATATTTCGAGGTTTTGGAGCCAAAGACATCGCCAAATTAGAAATATAGGAAATAACTCGCGAACTATTGGACTTAAAAGAATTTAGTTAGTACCATTCGATTCAGCATACAAAAATACACCAAAATATGTTATCAGTTGAAAAATAGCTATAAAATCAGATTTTTAAGGAATTTTTTAAAAGTTCGTTCTTTTTTTACCCCCCTTAGGGGTGGAATTTTAGAAAATCCTTTCTTAGCGGCACTCTATGTCATAAGAAGAATTTTTACCCCAAATTTCAAGACTTTAGGTTCAATAGTTTGGTCTGCGCGTTGATTAATACAAAATTCAGACTTTCTTTTATATATATAGATTCCTGTCCTATTTATCTTTTTTTTTTATTGGCTTATTCCATTTTTCTTTTGCACGTGAAAATCTTACAAATTAAAATTAACTCTTTGGCAGAAATTGTTATTCACTTTCTTCCATTTTCATTAGTTATTATACACCTGAAACTTACGTATTATCCCAACATTTCCTTGGCTGTTCGGGAAAAGGCTTTTCGATCGTCAGATTTCCAAGACATCTGACTACCAATTTTAAATGGAATTTAATTCTTAAACTTCTAAACATCCGACAATATTACTTTTTACACCGTAGAATAGAGAAAAAATGTACTTTTAAATGCAATTTGTTTGAAAGCTGTATCTTTCTGAGTTATTAATTTTTTTGTAGTTTTTATTACTTTTTTGTTATAGTGGCAACAGAAGGTATCCATCTCTGTTGAAAGTAAAGGGAAATACAGATTACTGTATAGACCAATCAGAAAACGAATAAAATGCGGATTATGCAAATAAAAACCTTCAGATATGCTTTTGATTTCCTACCCTGACGAGGACAATAGCCATTTTTCCAAATGGTTAAAAAACACTTGCATTTATGACGAGAGATTTATTCTCACACCACTTGGACAACGTGATGGAATGTCAGAAATGATGTTTACACGGCTGCCACATGCAAATATTTTTATATTCTATTAGCATGATTATTGTTGACATTAATTTTATAGTGTATTTCACTTACAAAGGAATTTCTTAACTAAATTTCTCTTAGAAGTAAAGGGGTGCGACTAAAAATTAACAAATAGTTGCCAGTTGTAGCCCGGCGTTTAATGTTCAAATATTGGCGATAAGAATGTATTACAGATAGTTATATCTTATTTGAACATTTACACTTGTCTTGTTTCTTTCTTCATTTCTTTCTTTTTGGTTATTGTGAGTTTTGTGCCCCGTATAATATTTAACTCATGTGTTAATTTATTTATCTTTCTTATAAAATATAGTTTATATTTGAAATACGCTAAACGTCCCATTGATGGAAACCTTTACAGAATATCGTTAAAAATGTTGTTTTATTCTTATTATTAATAGTTATAGTCAATCTATTCCAGGTTTTTAAATATTATATTAATGAAGCAAAAAAAAGAGAGCCAATTTCTCAATTATACTTCCCATCTATTATATATATACTAGAAAGGTAGCCCGTCAAAAATGACGGAAATTTAGATATAAAGATATATACAACTCATGTGCAAGAATATGAGTTTTCTCGCTTGTTCCGCAGTGATAGATGAAAATAACACATTTAAAGAACGAAACACATTTATGAAAAAATGTGTACAGTAGAAGACCACTAATCTGCACAATTTGGTTCCAAGTGTTATGCAGATTTGAGGCTTTTTGCGGTCATGTCTATTCAATCTTTGTTTACATTTTTTTTAATTCATATATTGGACAATTTAGATTGTTAAGCCTTAAAAATAAATAAATTTTACACTTGAAGTAAGGTAAAAACTATTAAATTATCGTATACGATTTCATGAAATGGTATTATATGGTATTATATGTGTGTGCTTCACGATCTTGGTTACGACGTTGGCGAAATTGGCTGCAACTTGTCATAATCCTAATAGTGTGGACCGCTTTAACAAAAAAGTAACCAGTTTTTAGCAAAATTTCTGATATAAAGTAGTTTTCAAAAACTTGTGTAAAATTGCAGGCCGTTCTCATGTTATGTCAGTCCTAAGAATAATATTTCTAACACTGAAGAGTTTCCATGTATGTATGAAATTTAGAAAAGCTTCTCCAATAGAAAGGTCCTGAAATGACATTGTAATTCCTGTAACTTCAAAGTTTAATCGGGTCCTGATGTTGCTTACTGAAATCTAATAAATACAGTTATTTTGAATATTACAACAGAATTAAACAATTAAACTTATCTAACTTAAACCCGCTGTTACTTCCCGATGTTGTTTTTTTACTATTAAGAAAGAAAATTATTTAAATTTTTCAAATCATGCATTTATAATTTTTTTCCGACTTTAATAACTAAATAATGAAAAAATATGCTTTTGTTCTGAGCTCATAAATATGACAATAAAATAATGTAACTAAGAGACATTGCAAAATTAAATCTTTGTGATTTCAAACCATAAACAAACGATACCGCCACCATTTTACCTACTATGATGTCATTAGAATATTGCCCATTGATTGCTGGAGATCTTACTTTGTGAGTGATTACCTCAATGATTTAAATTTTTTTTAAGTTTCACCATGAATGAATCACTTGTGTTTGTTTAGGTTTATGGAATGAGATATTAAGCTGTGAACCTAATTTCAACTAAAGTTATCCAAGGATATATGTATTTTTAATTGAAATAAAAAACAATGCTTTGATCTCGAAATAAAAAGTTTTAGTTTGGGTACAGATGTCATATTCGCCCCATATTGGCGCGATTTTTTTCTGTCGCCAATATCCTATAGGCAACGGGTACTTAACTTGCGCTAAAGGGCTTGATGTGGTAACCCGGATTATGTTGTTTATGCTGTTGATGTTTTCGCCAAATTGGCAACCGAAAAAAATCGCGCCAATACGGGGCGAATATGACATCTGTTCCTTAGTTTGTATAATTGGTTATTTCTGTTAATTATTTATTTAGGTACTTTTCCATTATAGCGCATTTTTAAAAAAAGCTTGGCGCAATTCGGGCATCAGAAAGTGAGATATGTTGCCAAAATATATAAACAGCTATGAAAACAAATCTAATGAACTTTTATTTTTGTTTATATATGCACTTATATACATAAAAAAATCGTTTCTAAATATATATATTTTTTTATATACAAATTACGGCACAGATTTCAGATATGAACCGGGATACCTAACTGGCGCCAAAATGATGTTATTTTGCTTGCTATGGTAACCCGGCTATTGTTTTTTATTTATTAATAAATTGTTTATTTACTTTTATTTTCAGTTTTTAATTATATAAACTGTTTTGTTCTATAGCTATTATTCAAACTTTTATTTATTTATAGATATTTCCTTTTCAAATTGATAGCAAATAATTTTAAAATATATAAGTAATTGGTATTCGAAAGCGAGATTTCTGCCAAATTGGCGTCAGAGAAAAATCACGCCAACCCCGATGCGTGTATGACATCTGTGCAAAAATTACGACACAGATGTCATATTCGCCCCATATTGGCACGATTTTTTATCTGACGCCAATGTCATATACACACCGGGTACTTAACTCTCTCCAAAGTGTCGTTATTTTGCTTGATATGGTAACCCGGATTTGTTGTTTATGCTGTTGATGTTTTCGCCAAATTGGCGTCGGAAAAAAATCGCGCCAATATGGGGCGAATATGACATCTGTGCCAAAATTACTTCTGTTAGAAAATGGGTAAATAGCTTTTTTTACATTAAATAAAGGTACTTGTTAGTTATCTCGTCGACCAAATTACTGTCGCCAAATTGTAAGATTAAATGCCAATAATGGTTGACATTAAACATGATCATGGTGTTTCTTATGTCATCAAGTGATTTTTAATTCGACGTTATATTTGTATTTTTATTAATGTTTTGCTAATTTAATTGATCTTTCGTTGTTTAAAATAAAAATTATGTCAATTTGTATAATTTGGCGAGTGGTTTGGCGATTTATATAATGTGGCGAAACTGGCCGACGGGATAGCTAACAACTACCTAAATAAATTGCATACATATGGAAAAAATTGCTTGTGAGTATGAAGCAGTAAATAGGTTGTCAGAAAATACGTTGGCAAACCTCTTTCTCGCCAAGCAACTTTTATCCGAAGTATTGTACATAAGCAATGATTGCTAGAAATGAATTTTTAATTATGATATGCGCTTTTATGTTTCACTACATTTATGCATACTATACTGTGAGTATAAATGCTACAGTTCATATGCAGGGCTACACAAAAGAATTCGTAAGGGTTACTGAGTATGAGAGTAAATTGCTTAAAGGTGGTTTTTAAAGGAATTATGCGTTTTTACGCTGAACTGCATTTAGTTTACTAAGAAATGTTTGTAGAATATAGATAAAATGATATACAGGGTCACGCAAAGTATTGGATACATAACCGTCTATGGATGATAATATCTGGAAATGTGATTTCAGTAGTTTTAAGAGTAGTTTAAATTAAATTTAGGCTAAATAGTGGCATGTAATAACGATACTATTGGCTATGGACGGTAACTGCTGAAATCAATTTTTAAAATTTTTTATGCGTCTTCTAAAATGTTTACTTAGTTATCTTATTTCCCAAAATAACGAAGTTTTGTTAAAGCATTCGATGTGTTGGAAAGTGTTTCATATTCTATGCTTAACGCATGATTTTTCTTTCTTCTTTAGTCTTATTTTGCATTTATTTTATTCTTAATTTTTTAGTCTTATACTGCTTTATAGAAACTTTGGCACAATTGTCATGTATGCCAATTTGGCGAAAACATCAACAGCATAAACAACAACATCCGGGTTACCATATCAAGCAAAATAATGACACTTTGCCGCCAGTTACCCGTTGTGTATATGACATTGGCGTCAGAAAAAAATCGCGCCAATATGGGGCGCATATGACATGTGTGCCGAAACTTTAATATTTAATTTTTTAACTCTTCGCTCCACACCCCTTACATATAGTACAAACTATAATACAGATAGCGCAAAATAATAGACAATTTGGTACTTTTCCACTGTAGGAGCTTTGGTGTTTAAAAAAAAAAAAAGCTTGATGTAATTTGGGCATCAGAAAGTAAGATTTGGGTTCGTTTCCGTTATACGGATACCTTTGTCGCCAAGCGTAATAGATGTCGCAAAATGAAAATCACGTGAATTGGAGCATTTGAAAAAATAAAAGAAAAAACATTGTCGATACTAAAGTGAGCATTTAAAAAATATAACATTTGAAAATTCTAGACTTTTACGAACTATTTCATTAAATCACAATTATATACTTAAAATAAGTGAACAAATAACTGTTATAAAATAAAGCAATAAAATAAAACTCATATTAAACTGCTGGCATAAAATTAAAAATATCTTTTAGCATTTTGAAATAATTGGCGCATTAGCATACATTTTGGCATGGTGTCCGTATAACGGAAAAATATCGAGATTTGTTGTCAAATCATATAAACAACTATGAAAACAAACTTGATGAGCGTTTTTGTTTGTTTTATACGTTTATTTTATATGTATATTATTGATGTTTTTAGGTACAAATCACATCTGTTTCTTTATAAAATTAGAGAAACGTCTTTTTTTATATTAAATAGCGTGTATATATAAAATTAAACAGTGGATAGGTTCCCGGAAAATATGTTGCCAAATTTTTCTTTTTCGCCAAGGCACCTATACTGGAAAAGTACCTAAAGCACATTAAAATCGCGCAGTTAGGAGCTCACACAGTACAGCGTCGTCTATTGGTGGTTATTTTATTAGTTGCATCGGGAGAAAGATGTAAAGATGTACTTTAAATTCTCACTCATACATTTTGAAAAAATATCTTAAAAGAGCGGAGTTTAAATTAAATTTCAGTGACCTCCTTTATGAAAGATTAATAGTTTTAAATGGGAATTTCGCCAAATTAACCAGCTATCACCAAGTTGGCTAACATTTGGCGCTACTGTGGTAACCCTTAATTAGTTTTTTTCAACAATTACTCATTTCAATGAGGCGGCCCTACCGGAATCGTGAGGGACACACAGAGACTTGGATTTTATATAAATAGATAATCCAAACGGAAATTTCGTTCCGAACGCCGAGATTTCGAGTTCTACCGCATGGATTTTGACGGAACTTATACCGTTAGATAGGTATCGTTTCAGGGAAGGTTTTAAGCTATAACACATCATTCTACCTAGATTAGTTATAGAATTATTACGGAAAATTCTTTTATATTGAACTTTGTAACTTCATATTTCCTTAAATATCTGGGCTCCTATTGGTCGTAGAGCTTAGATCTCGCGCCAAAAGTAGCTCCGAAGCACCCAAGCAAACTTTTCCCCGCGATTATTTTGCCGTCTTCCGATTTCCTCTAACTCTATTAGGGGCCCGCGTAGGGCCCCTTTAACATATTTTTCGTAGTAATTTCAGCAATTATCTTACATTATTCGTTAAGACCGCCACCCTCCCGATTCATGTATCTACGGAAAGTTTGCACGAAGGAGTTTCGTTCGGATACGCTTTCGTTAAAAATAGAGTGCGCTCCCTGGTGGTGGAATGTGGAACTAACATAACGCGATATTGTTAAAATTAGGAAATCTAACAATGCGATCTGTTTTAAACTTTGAGATAGTTCATAACACATAATCTATTATCTATTCTATTATATATATATATATAATCTATTATCTATTCTATTATCTATTATATATATAAAATCCAAACGGAAATTTCGTTCCGAACGCCTAGATTTCGAGTTCTACTGCATGGATTTTTACGGAACTTATACCGTTAGATAGGTATTGTTTCAGGGAAGGTTTTAAGCTATAACACATTATTCTACCTATATTAGTTTTAGAATTATGACGGAAAATTCTGTTATTTTGGGCGATAAGGTTACCATTTTATTTCTTGACGAAATTCATCGTTGATAAAAAAAAATTGAAACGGCTATTAAACCTCGAAAAATAAAAGAAAAACTGTTACTAATTTTATTTAAATGAAAAAAAAGGAAAAAAAGAAAAAGAAAATCCGTTTCAATGAGTGATAATATTAAAAAACGGAAACATTTAATCAAAACCTGAAAGAAATATTTGTAATGCTTAAAAATTAATTTAATAAGAAATATTACACTTGATACGCAATATTTGGCTCTTTATCGCTTGCGTTAGATATGGAAACGAATCAGAAAATTTGATTAGATGAAATTTTAACGACATTTTCTTTCTGTTCTGCTCTTTTCTTTTTTCTTTTATATCTAATTGTCCCATCACGTGACTTAAAGAAGAAACAAGCAGATGTAATTGTGAGTCACATGTGTAATTACTATTTGTTTCTTTACAATTTTTTATTTTTCTTTTGTCGCCAAACGATGTGATTTTAAGCCAAAAATGCATAAGCGTGACATTAGCTTGAGGATGTTCTCACAAATGGTGTTTTTTTAGGTGAAAGAGATCATTTTTTGAGTACATTTTCATATTCAATTATAACTTATATAGGTATCAGTTAATAGTTTAAAAATGGAATCGAATACTTAAATTTCAGTGTGAATTTCTGCCACACATACATATTGTAAAATAATTTCATACTTTTTAAAATGTTTTTCGCCGTAATTCCGAAAGCATGTGATATTTATAAACTCGAACTCAGATCAACGAATATTACCCATTTTATTTAAGCAAATATTATCTATTTTCTCAAGTCATATCGCCAATTTCATTTATAGGAAAATTCACAGATTCGAAATCTAGGAAATAAAGATAATTTTTAAGGAAATTTATGTTTTAATACATTATTACTATGGAAAAATTCAACATTTTGAAAAAAAAAAAAATTACAAGTCTTTTGTAATTCGTCATTTCTTCTTCGTCTTTCTTCGTACTTTCTCCTCTGTTATGTAATATTTCAAATGATATTGGACTAATTTTTTATCATCGATTCACCGCAAAATCGCATATCTAATATAGTATATAAAATAAAGTCTGGATTAGGGGACTAATTAACGCATAGCGCAAACTACTGAACCTAAAATCTTGAAGATCGTGGTAAAAATACTTCTTATGACATAAACTTCTGCTAAGAAAGGATTTTCTAAAGTGTCACCCCTAATGGTTTTTGCACGGGGAGGGGAAAAAAATCGAATATCAAAATTATGCGTCAAATGATAGCATATTTTAATGTAGTTTTGTATGCTGAATCGAATGCTACCAAATAAATGTTTATAAGTCCAACAGTTCATGACACATTTCATATTTTTCTAATTTGGCGGTGTCTTTGGCATCTAAACCTCAAAATATCTATCATTACATCCGTTACTCTAGCAACGGAAAAAAATTCAAATCAACCCTTTTGGCTAAAAAATAAAAACGGCTCTATGAGTTTGAAATAAAAATGCAAACATCTTATTTAAAAAAAAAAATAGTGATTTTATGTAAAATAAAAGGGAACAAATTACTGAGAATTCAGCGTTATAAAACAAAAATGGAAAAGGTACTACTTAGATATTCCGTCGACCAAAAATCTATCGTCAAACTATAAGATTAAATGCCAATAATGGTTGATCGTAAATATCAAATTCACTTGAATTTAAACAAACTACACGTGTTTACGTCATCAAGTGATTTTAATTTCGACGTTTTATTTGTATTTTTATTAATGTTATACTAATTTATTTGTTATTTCGTTATTTAAAATAAAGATTATGTCAATTTATATAATTTGGCGAATGGTTTGGCGATTTATATAATTTCGCGAAATTGGTCGACGGGATAACAAGTAGTACCAATGAAAATATTTAAGTATGAAAGCAATGTTTGTAACGACTTAAAAATTATTTTCATATATATAAGCTCGGCTTATGGCGTCAGATGCCGTCATCCGAAGAATCTACAAGAGTCTTTTTCCATTTTTTCCGGTCATAGGTTCCTCAATGAAAGAAATTGGAATTGGAATAATATTGTGCGATTTATAAATTGCTCCTCGATAAGAAGAAAAAATGGGTACATTTATAACAACCGTGCGCACATCTCGCTGATAGCATTTTTAAAATTCCCAGTAGCAGTTACATTTTGCGTATGTAAATTAAAAATATTTTTTTGCTTTTAATTATGGCATTAATTCCTGTTATTGTTTATCTTTTCAGTTTTTTAAATGAAATTAGTATAAGGCATGCATTTTAAATTAAATGAGTAAAAGGTTTGTGTTTTAAATGAAAATAATAAAATAAGAATATGCTATGAAAACAATCTTTATTGATTTATTACCTGCGCCCGGCTGACATAAAAGTATCACAAAAGCCACATATTCACTTTTCTTTCAGTAGTTGCTCATGAGAATTCAAGTTAACCTTCCGCAATCGGGTGCTTCACATATTGGTGTATTAGCTTTAATGTTGAAAGCATCGTTTTTGTTTGAAGCGAAAACTTTACTATGAATTCTATTACACAAAATTGAATCATCAGCATCTACTATATATTTACAACGGAAATTTGTATTTCATTCCGATTGTTTATAATACTTTCGTAGGATATACCACAATTAGTTAGGTAATAATTTTGGAAAGGTTTTAGTGTATACATATTGTTCAAGGGTACTTAGTTATAGAGCAACAGTAAATGTTCAAAAATTAAGTGAACCAGATTATGAAAGTTTAGCCTTTTTAAAAAAATCTACAGAACATATTTTGTTACAAGTGGCCCTGTTGCATGACTTTTAGGAATGGTGTTAGTATATACGATTTCATTATATGTTGATTAGTTACAGAGGTATTAATTCCTGTTGTCATAACGCTGAAAATTTGTCTACACATTAGAAAATATAATAGCACATTGGCGTTCTTATCGTTTTCAGCAGTGCGAAAGGACATTCTAGGTAAGGTTCCATATTGCTTTAAATCACAATGTCAAATTCAATGATACATTTTGTTTAATTCAAGGTTCATTTGGATAAGCAGACCAGCGTAGCGGGCATAGCCTGCTAGTTGAGAAATAAAATTTAATTGTAGTAACAGTAAACAAAATCAAAGCATAAAAAAAATCAGTAATTGTAATGGTTAGGAAAATTTTAATAATGGACACTAGCAAAGCAAACCTTAATATTTGCTCTTATCTTTATATAATATCCAAAGTTCAATAAATCCATACTTATAAACTGGTGTAATGAAAATTGAGATAGAAATTTACTACATTAACCCTTTTCGGCATGGTGGGTTAAATTCTGTGCCACTTAACTTTAACGTCTTCAGTTCCGAAGCTAAAATAATAATACAAATGCTTATTCATTAGTTTTTTTACAAACAAAATGACATCGTAAATGACAGAAAAAATATCTTATCTGAAATTGATCTTTT
This sequence comes from Maratus speciosus, assembly GCA_963932465.1. NCBI lineage: Eukaryota > Metazoa > Arthropoda > Arachnida > Araneae > Salticidae > Maratus > Maratus speciosus. Next base: position 247,203,892 of record OZ010798.1, on the reverse strand, counting down.
AGGCGCTTACTAATTTAGGTTAAAAAATATGGATCCAAAACTACAAACCCCTTAAAGACATCAATTTAGAAACCATTAACCTAAATTAACGCAATAACAAATGTACGAGCTTTAAACAAGTAAATAATCTCCAAATCTTCAAAAACTTTTATTAAAAAAGATTTAAGTTAAACACTTATTAAAATTTCTCACATTCTTGGTCATACTGTCCTTTGGGCATTTTTAGGCATTTTGCAAACTCAGATGAAAATAACATTTATTTTATGTGGGAATCACATAGGTGCCAAATTGTCACTAATCCTCCGTAATATGTGGGTTAATTTAACTCTGATTTAATACACTTCGCACCAGAAATTTTTTTCAGAGATGAAATTAAATAAATTCCACATAGAAGCCCATTTACAAACTAATTCAGCTCGGTTTTCATCCCAGACTCATACATTTAATATATTCGTACCTTTGTGACCGCTCTTTTCAAGTCCGCATAAACAACATTCTTTATCTTATTCTTCTTATCCTAGCGGGCATCCTCCAGGGGAGCGTGTTGGGCCCATTTTTATTTAACATTTTCTTTAACGATATCCCACGCTCCTTGCGCACTCACCTCGCTCTTTATGCGGATGACACCTGTATTTATGCTTCGGCACACCACCCGTATACTCTATACAGGTACATACAGACACATATTGATGACTTCATGAACTGGTGTATGCTTTGGTGCGTTGTCATAAATGAAACTAAAACTACTGCAGTATATTTCTCTTGCAAACTAACATTCCCTAGCAGAATCATTATTAATAACACTGTTATCTCTTGGTCAGACCAAGCTAAGTATCTTGGGGTCATACTGGTCATACCGCTTAACTTGGAAAAAGCTCATTCTTTCCATTAGAGGTATATACGCTGGAGCCTTTAACTCTCTAAAACCTCTCCTTAACAGTAAAACTTTGTCTGTCCACAATAAATTAATTCTCTATAATTCCTTCATTCCTGCATCCTTCCCATCACAACCTATGCCAGTCCGGTCTGGGGCTTCACATGTAAGACCACTATGGACACCCTTAGTCGCTTGCACAATTCCAACCTGCGTACTGTCCGTAACGCATCTCGTTACCTTCGCAACTCCACGGTCCGAAGAGACCTAAAAAATACTACCTTACGTAAGCGCATAAACGACTTAGCCAAAATTAGCAAAAAAATATGAAAAATGATATGAATATGAATATGAGTATATGTTATGAAAAAATTTTCGACCTCCCTAATGAAATCGTAGCGGAGCTACCGGATTATGACGCTTTTGAACCTCACCATCGGAAACGGCCCCGGTTTTCCATAATTATGGACACTCAGTAACATCTGAGTTCTCCACGCTATATTTTACCTCTCATATCTATTTATATAAAATCCAAGTCTCTGTGTGTCCCTCACGATTCCGGTAGGACCACCTCATTGAAATGAGTAATAGTTGAAAAATACTAATGCAGGGTTACCACAGTAGCGCCAAATGTTGGCCAACTTGGCGATAGCTGGCTGATTTGGCGAAATTCCCATTTAAAACCATTAATCTTTCATAAAGGAGGTCACCAAAATTTAATTTAAACTCCGCTCTTTTAAGATATTTTTTCAAAATCTATGGGTGAGAATTTAAAGTACATCTTTACATCTTCCTCCCGATGCTACTAATAAAATAACCGCCAATAGACGACGCTGTACTGTATGAGCTTCTAACTGCGCGATTTTAATGTGCTTTAGGTACTTTTCCAGTATAGGTGCCTTGGCGAAAAAGGAAATTTGGCAACATATTTTCCGGGAACCTATCCACTGTTTCATTTTATATACACACGCATTTTTTTTCGATATTTATACGATTTATTTAACATAAAAAAGCCGTTTCTCTAATTTTATACAGAAACAGATGTAATTTGTACATAAAAACATGAATAATATATATATATAATAAACATATAAAATAAAAAAAACCTCTCATCAAGTTTGTTTTCATAGCTGTTTATATGATTTGACAACAAATCTCAATATTTTTCCGTTATATGGACACCATGCCAAAATGTATGCTAATGCGCCAATTATTTCAAAATGCTATAAGATATTTGTAATTTTATGCCAGCAGTTTAATATGAGTTTTATTTTATTGCTTTATTTTATAACACTTATTTGTTCAATTATTTTAAGTATATATTTGTGATTTAATGAAATAGTTCGTAAAAGTCTGGAATTTTCAAATGTTATATTTTTTAAATGCTCACTTTAGTAGCGACAATATTTTTTCTTTTATCTTTCAAATGCCTCAATTCACGTGATTTTCATTTTGCGCCAACTATTACGCTTGGCGACAATGGGATCCGTATAACGGAAAAGTACCCAAATCTCACTTTCTGATGCCCAAATTACACCTAGCTTTTTTTAAAAAACGCCAAAGCCTCTACAGTGGAAAAGTATCAAACTGTCTATTATTTTGCGCCATCTGTGTTATAGTTTATACTACATGCAAGGTGGGTGGAGCGAAGAGTTTAAACATTAAATATTAAAGTTTCGGCACAGATGTCATATACGCGCCCCATGTTGGCGCTATTTTTTCTGACGCCAATGTCATACTTAACTGTCGCCAAAGTGTCGTTATTTTGCTTGATATGGTAACCCGGATGTTGTTGTTTACTCTGTTGATGTTTTCGCCAAATTGGCGTCGGAAAAAAAATCGCTCCAATATGGGGTATATATGACAACTGTGCCAAAGTTTCTATAAAGCAGTATAAGACTAAAAAATTAAGAATAAAATAAATGCAAAATAAGACTAAAGAAGAAAGAAGATCAAGAATCATTTTTTAAGCATAGAATATGAAACAATTTCCAACACATCCTGAATGCTTTAACAAAACTTCGTTATTTAGGGAAATAAGGTAAATAAGATAACTAAGTAAACATTTTAGAAAACGCATAAAATTTTTTAAAAATTGATTTCAGCACTTACCGTCCATAGCCAATAGTACCGTTATTACATGCCACTATTTAGCTAAAATTTAATTTAAACTACTCTTAAAGCTACTGAAATCACATTTCCAGATATTATCATCCATAGACGGTTATGTATCCAATTCTTTGCGTGACTCTGTGTATCATTTTATCTATATTCTACAAACATTTCTTAGCAAACTAAATGCAGTTCAGCGTAAAACTGCATAACTCCTTTAAAAACCACCTTTAAGCAATTTATTCTCATACTCAGTAACCCTTACGAATTCTTTTGTGTAGCCCTGCATATGAGCTGTAGCATTTATACACACGGTATAGTATGCATAAATGTAGTGAAACATAAAAGCGCATATCATAATTAAAAATGCATTTCTAGCAATCATTGCTTATGTACAATACTTCGGAGAAAAGTTTCTTGGCGAGAAAGAAGTTTGCCGACGTATTTTCTGACAACCTATTTACTGCTTCATACTGACAAGCAATTTTTTGCATATGTATACACTTTATTTAATGTAAAAAAAGCTATTTACCCATTTTTATAAAGAAACAGAAGTAATTTTTGCACAAATGTCATATACGCATCGGGGTTGGCGTGATTTTTCTCTGACGCCAATTCGGCAGAAATCTCGCTTTCGAATACCAGTTACTTATATATTTTTAAATTATTTGGTATCATTTTGAAAAGGAAATAACTATAAATAAATAAAAGTTTGAATAATAACTATAAAACAAAATAGTTTATATAATTTAAAAACAGGAAATAAAAGTAATTAAACAATTTATTAATAAATAAAAAACAATTGCCGGGTTAGCATAGCAGGCAAAATAACACCATTTTACCGCCAGTTAGGTATCCCGGTTCATATCTGAAATCTGTGCCGTAATTTGTATAAAAAAAAATATTATATATATTCAGAAACAAATTTTATGTATATAAGTGCATATATAAACAAAAATAAAAGTTCATTAGATTTGTTTTCATAGCTGTTTATATATTTTGGCAACATATCTCACTTTCTCATGCCCGAATTATGCCAAGCTTTTTTTAAAAATGCGCTATAATGGAAAAGTACCTAAATAAATAATTAACAGAAATAACCAATTATACAAACTAAAACTTTTTATTTCGAGATCAAAGCATTGTTTTTAATTTCGATTAAAAATACATATGTCCTTGGATAACGTTAGTTGAAATTAGGTTCACGGCTTAATATCTCATTCCATAAACCTAAACAAACACAAGTGATTCATTGTGTTTGTACCCATCGCGAACCGTAAAAAATATTAAATCTTTGAGGTAATCATTCACAAAGTAAGTTCTCCAACAATCAATGGACAATATTCTAATGACATCATAGTAGGTAAAATGGTGGCGGTATCGTTTGAAATCACAAAGATTTAATTTTGCAACGTCTCTTAGTTACATTATTTTATTGTCATATTTATGAGCTCAGAACAAAAGCATATTTTTTCATTATTTCGTTATTAAAGACGGAAAAAAATTATAAATGTGCATGATTTGAAAAATTAAATAATTTTCTTTCTTAATACTAAAAAATAACATCGTGAAGTAACAGCGAGTTTAAGTTAAATAAGTTTAGCTGTTTAATTCTGTTGTAATATTCAAAATAACTGTATTTTTTTAGATTTCAGTAAACAACATCAGGGCCCGATTAAACTTTGAAGTTAGAGAATTACAATGTCATTTCAGGACATTTGTTTTGGAGAAGCTTTTCTAAGTTGCACATATACATGGAAACTCTTCAGTGTTAGAAATATTATTCCTAGGACTGGCATAACATGAGAACGGCCTGCAATTTTACACAAGTTTTTGAAAACTACTTTATATCAGAAATTTTACTAAAAACTGGTTACTATTTTGTTATAGAGGCCCACACTATTAGAATTATGACAAGTTGCAGCCAATTTCGCCAAAGTCGTAACCAAGATCGTGAAGCACACACATATAGTACCATATAATACCATTTCATGAAATCGTATACGATAATTTAATAGTTTTTACCTTACTTCAAGTGTGTAATTTATTTATTTTTAGGGCTTAACAATCTAAATTGTCCAATATATGAATTAAAAAAAATGTAAACAAAGATTGAATAGACATGACCGCAAAGAGCCTCAAATCTGCATAACACATGGAACCAAACTGTGCAGATTAGTGGTCTTCTACTGTACACAGTTTTTCATAAATGTGTTTCGTTCTTAAAATGTGTTATTTTCATCTACCACTGCGGAACAAACGAGAAAACTCATATTCTTGCACATGAGTTGTATATATCTTTATATCTAAATTTCCATCATTTTTAACGGGCTACCTTTCTAGTATTTATATATTTTTCTTTTCTTATATTAAAAAAAAAAATAAATAAATAAAAACCTCTCTATATACTATAGAGACCAAAAAAAATTGTAAAACTTTTAAAAAATATTGTATGGCCCTGATTAGTCCCTTTTTTGGTAGGATAATGTGGTCTTTGCCACCCTAGCTTTTCTTGCTCATGCTTGGTGAGAGTTTCTCTGAACAGTACTAACTTTAACTTTCTAAATTCCTTATAGTAGTTATACAACTATAGTTTGACTTTACATATTTTAAGATTCTTGTATTTTTTAAGATTTATCGTTAACTTTCTTTCATCTTAAGTTTATACTTTAAATTTCAATTTTATTCCTTTCTTTCTTAAACTTCCTTATTTTCTCTTGTTAACTTCTTTTACTCTTTAGTAGCTTAGCTACAGTTTAATTTGATCCCAATGGCTCATTAAAACATAAGACATTTCAATTTCCTAGTCTGGGTGTTAAGCTGTTATCAGCTAGGAAACCCCTCAATTCTGATTACCTGTTCAGTACCTGTTCAGTACCTGGAATTAAATAAATAAATATTCATCAAATAAATTTTCTGGTTCGAAACGTTGTTAAACTGGGTCAAATTAATCCACGCATTACGGAGGATTAGTGCGAGCTTGGCACCTCTGGAATCAGCTTAGATGCTGCCATTTATTCGTTTACTTTGAACGCAAAAAAAACATTCAGCTATAAGTAGCGATGTGAAAACGTTAAAAAATCGGACATTTTAGTTTATATAAGGAAAAGAACAGAGGTCCCCGTATGGGGACCCAGGGACCGAAGAGGTTAATACCCAAATGCCCCAACGACCCCAGTATTTTGAAATTAAGTTTTCCCTTTTAGATTGCGTGAAAAGAAAAATTTGTACTTGTTTTGAAATAAATTTGTTCGCAAGTTCCGATGGCATTAAATTTTTTCAACATTTTAGCAACAGGAGTACTTTGATCAGGAAAGGGTTATAAAAAAAAACTACATGATTACTTAGTTTTATAATATTTTAAGTCGGATAAAGCGATGAAATAAATATGTCACCAGGCTTCATTCATAGCAATTTCATCATCATGGATGGAAAAAAATCATGTTTATGTAAGTGGAGTACTTCAAAACATCAAGTTTTTTTTCTTACTTATTTGCCTGACATGTTTAAATCTTACATGATAATAATATATATATGGGTCATTCCACACAAAATGAGCAAAAATTAAGATAAAGTTATCGCTACGTAGTAACTGATTTTAATAAAGTTTGGTTCACGGATTAAATTCATATTCAAAAAGCGCATTTCAAAATATCTCGCCAAAAAATAAAATATTTTAGAAGTTCTGGCCATTTAAAAGACTTGCGACATAGAATGGTATGTGTGCAATCGTTCAAAGTTGCAATGTTGAAGTTCCGTATCTTAAAAATTTTTTAACATAAATTAAATCTTTTTATGATGTTGTAAACTCTGGAAAATTATCATCATAATTAATGAGTAATAATTATTTGGTAGCGCCATGAATTATCATAAATTTGTTGTAAAAATTGAAAATTCGTGAATTTTGAGAAAATTACGTTATAAAAAACAAAGGAATTCAAAAACATCTGCGAAATTGATGCCTGATGTAGTGTTACATATTAAGATCGAATTGCTCAAATTTGTAAGTTTCTATTTATTTCCTTCATCTTAAATGCTTATGCTTAAAAATTTAAATAAAGGAAAAGTCAGAAAATAAAAATATTAAATAGGCGTAAAGATCAATAAACCCATGACATACTTAAAAAAAAAAAAAAAAAAAAAAAAAAAAAAAAAAAAAATCGAGATTTCCTTTTGATTCCTAACATAACAAAATTGGGTTTAAAAAAAGTAATATTTATTACATTCCATTTCAAATTTGTGCGTTTTTGTACAATATTGCGAACGATTTCAAGAATAATATATTTAGTGCTGCCATCTACATTGGTCCAGGATTAAATTATATTTTTTGTTGAATTCATTCCTTTTTCCACTCTAATTTAAAATATTTTTCAGACAAAAATAAACTGAAAGCAAGAATAAAAAATTCTATACTTAAAATATACACTTTTATCTATAATATGAAATAAAAAAAATTAAGAGTTTTCCATCACGTTCAAACAAGATGCAGAAACATTCATTTTCTCCCTCAACATTTTTTACTATTTTTTTTTCTCATCAAGGAATAAAAAGGCAAGAATGAAAGTTTCGATATTTAAAATATATACTTTTAGCTATAACATCAAATAATTTTAAAGCTATAAGAGTTTTCCTTTATGTACAAACGAGTAATAGAATTATTTAATTTTTCACTCAAAATTACTCAAAATATATATTTTTTCCACCTATTATCTATCTATCTATTTATATAAAATCCAAGTCTCTGTGTGTCCCTCACAATTCCGGTAGGACCGCCTCATTGAAATGAGTAATTGTTGAAAAATACTAATGCAGGGTTACCACAGTAGCGCCAAATGTTGGCCAACTTGGTGATAGCTGGCTAATTTGGCGAAATTCCCATTTAAAACCACTAATCTCTCATAAAGGAGGTCACCGAAATTTAATTTAAACTCCCCTCTTTTAAGATATTTTTTTCAAAATCTATCAGTGAGAATTTAAAGTACATCTTTACATCTTCCTCCCGATGCTACTAATAAAATAACCGCCAATAGACGACGCTGTACTGTGTGAGCTCCTAACTGCGCAATTTTAATGTGCTTTAGGTACTTTTCCAGTATAGGTGCCTTGGCGAAAAAGGAAATTTGGCAACATATTTTCCGGGAACCTATCCACTGTTTCATTTTATATACACACGCATTTTTTTCGATATTTATACGATTTATTTAACATAAAAAAGCCGTTTCTCAAATTTTATGCAGAAACAAGATGATGTAATTTGTACATAAAAACATCAATAATATACATATAAAATAAAGATATAAAACAAACAAAAACGCTCATCAAGTTTGTTTTCATAGCTGTTTATATGATTTGACAACAAATCTCGATATGGTACTTTTCGGTTAGCCGGGCGCCAGTGTTATGTATACATGTATATGTCTATATAAATGTATATATACATAGGTATACATGTACATATATGTGTATATATATGTATATATGTGTATATAAACAATATATGTATACATATATACATATATACACATATATGTATGTCTATATAACACTGGCGCCCGGCTAACCGAAAAGTACCCTCGATATTTTTCCGTTATACGGACACCATGCCAAAATGTATGCTAATGCGCCAATTATTTCAAATGCTAAAATATATTTTTAATTTTATGCCAGCAGTTTAATATGAGTTTTATTTTATTGCTTTATTTTATAACAGTTATTTGTTCACTTATTTTAAGTATATATTTGTGATTTAATGAAACAGTTCGTAAAAGTCCGTAATTTTCAAATGTTATATTTTTTAAATGCCCACTTTGGTATCGACAATGTTTTTTCTTTTATTTTTCAAATGCGTGATTTTCATTTTGCCCCACCTATTACGCTTGGTGACAATGGTATCCGTATAACGGAAAAGTACCCAAATCTCACTTTCTGATGCCCAAATTACACCAAGCTTTTTTTAAAAAAACGCCAAAGCCCCTACAGTGGAAAGTACCAAAACGTCTATTATTTTGCGCTATCTGTGTTATAGTTTGTACTATATACAAGGGGGGTGGAGCGAGTTTAAACATTAAATATTAAAGTTTCAGCACAGATGTCATATACGCCGTATCATATATTGGCGCGATTTTTTTTCTGACGCCAATGTCATATACATAACGGGTACTTAACTGGTGCCAAAGTGTCGTTATTTTGCTTTATATGGTAACCCGGATGTTGTTGTTTATGCTGTTGATGTTTTCGCCAAATTGGCGTCGGAAAAAAATCGCGGCAATATATGACAACTGTGTGTATATGACAACCGTGTCAAAGTTTCTATAAAGCAGTATAAGACTAAAAAATTAAGAATAAAATAAATGCAAAATAAGACTAACGAAGAAAGAAAAATCATGCCTTAAGCATAGAATATGAAGCACTTTCCAACACATCCTGAAAGCTTTAACAAAACTTCGTTATTTGGGGAAATAAGGTAAATAAGATAACTAAGTAAACATTTTAGAAGACGCATAAAAGATTTTAAAAATTGATTTCAGCAGTTACCGTCTATAGCCAATAGTATCGTTATTACATGCCACTATTTAGCTAAAATTTAATTTAAACTACTCTTAAAACTACTGAAATCACATTTCCAGATATTATCATCCATAGACGGTTATGTATCCAATTCTTTGCGTGACCCTGTATATCATTTTATCTATATTCTACAAACATTTCTTAGTAAACTAAATGCAGTTCAGCGTAAAAATGCGTAACTCCTTTAAAAACCAACTTTAAGCAATTTACTCTCATACTCAGTAACCCTTACGAATTCTTTTGTGTAGCCCTGCATATGAGCTGTAGCATTTATACACACAGTATAGTATGCATAAATGTACTGAAACATAAAAGCGCATATCATAATTAAAAATGCATTTCTAGAAATGATTGCTTATGTACAATACTTCGGAGAAAAGTTTCTTGGGGAGAAAGAAGTTTGCCAATGATTTTTCTGACAACCTATTTACTGCTTCATACTCACAAGCAATTTTTTCCATATGTATGCAATTTATTTAATATAAGAAAAGCTATTTACCCATTTTTATAAATAAACAGAAGTAATTTTTACACAGATGTCATATACGCATCGGGGTTGGCGGGATTTTTCTCTGACGCCAATTTGACAGAAATCTCGCTTTCGAATACCAGTTACTTATATATTTTTAAATTATTTGCTATCATTTTGAAAAGGAAATAACTATAAATAAATAAAAGTTTGGGAACAGATGTCATATTCGCCCCATATTGGCGCGATTTCTTTCTGTCGCCAATATCATATAGGCAACAGGTACTTAACTTGCATCAAAGTGTCGTTATTTTGTTTGATGTGGTAACCCGGATTATGTTGTTTATGCTTTTGATGTTTTCGCCAAATTGGTAACCGAAAAAAATCGCGCCAATATGGGGCGAATATGACATCTGTACCAAAGTTTGAATAATAACTATAGAACGAAATAGGGCACAGATGTCATATACGCCCTATATTGGCGCAATTTGTTTCCGACGCCAATGTCTTATATGCAACGGGTACTTAACTGGTGCCAAAGTGTCGTTATTTTGCTTGATACGGTAACCTGGATGATGTTGTGGAACAGATGTCATATTTGCCCCATATTGGCGCGATTTTTTTCGGTTGCCAATTTGGCGAAAACATCAACAGCATAAACAACATAATCTGGGTTACCACATCAAGCCCTTTAGCGCAAGTTAAGTACCCGTTGCCTATATGATATTGGCGACAGAAAAAAATCGCGCCAATATGGGGCGAATATGACATCTGTACCGATGTTGTTTATGCTGTTGAAGTTTTCGCCAAATTGGCATCAGAAAAAAATCGCGCCAATATATGACATCTGTGCCCAAAACAGTTTATATAATTAAAAACAGAAAATAAAAGTAAATAAACAATTTATTAATAAATAAAAAACAATAGCCGGATTACCATAGCAGGCAAAATAACACCATTTTGGCGCCAGTTAGGTATCCCGGTTCATATCTGAAATCTGTGCCGTAATTTGTATGTAACAAAATATTATATATATATTTAGAAACGAATTTTTTTATGAATATAAGTGCATATATAAACAAAAATAAAAGTTCATTAGATTTGTTTTCATAGCTGTTTATATATTTTGGCAACCTTTCTCACTTTCTGATGCCCGAATTGCGCCAAGTTTTTTTAAAAATGCACTATAATGGGAAAGTACCTAAATAAATAATTAACAGAAATAACCAATTATACAAACTAAAACAAACCAATTAAAAACATTTTATTTCGAGATCAAAGCATTGTTTTTAATTTCGATTAAAAATACATATATCCTTGGATAATTTCAACTGAAATTAGGTTCACAGCTTAATATCTCATTCCATAAACCTAAACAAACACAAGTGATTCATTCATCGTGAACCGTAAAAAATATTAAATCATTGAGGTAATCATTCACAAAGTAAGTTCTCCAACAATCAATGGACAATATTCTAATGACGTCATAGTAGGTAAAATGGTGGCGGTATCGTTTGTTTATGGTTTGAAATCACAAAGATTTAATTTTCCAATGTCTCTTAGTTACATTATTTTATTGTCATATTTATGAGCTCAGAACAAAAGCATATTTTTTCATTATTTAGTTATTAAAGACGGAAAAAAATTATAAATGCATGATTTGAAAAATTTAAATAATTTTCTTTCTTAATATAGTAAAAAAATAACATCGGGAAGTAACAGAGAGATTAAGTTAAATAAGTTTAACTGTTTAATTCTGTTGTAATATTCAAAATAACTGTATTTATTAGATTTCAGTAAACAGCATCAGAGCCCGATTAAACTTTGAAGTTAGAGGAATTACAATGTCATTTCAGGACCTTTCTTTTGGAGAAGCTTTTCTAAATTCCACATATACATGGAAACTCTTCAGTGTTAGAAATATTATTCTTAGGCCTGACATAACATGAGAACGGCCTGCAATTTTACACAAGTTTTTGAAAACTACTTTATATCAGAAATTTTACTAAAAACTGGTTACTTTTTTGTTATGGCGGCTCACACTATTAAGATTATGGCAAGTTGCAGTCAATTTCGCCAACGTCGTAACCAAGATCGTGAAGCACACACATATAATACCATATAATACCATTTCATGAAATCGTATACGATAATTTAATAGTTTTTACCTTACTTCAAGTGTGTATTTTTTTTTAAGGCTTAACAATCTAAATTGTCCAATATATGAATTAAAAAAAAATGTAAACAAAGATTGAATAGACATGACCGCAAAAAGGCTCAAATCTGCATAACACTGTGCAGAACTGTGCAGATTAGTGGTCTTCTACTGTACACAGTTTTTCATAAATGTGTTTCGTTCTTAAAATGTGTTATTTTCATCTATCACTGCGGAACAAGCGAGAAAACTCATATTCTTGCACATGAGTTGTATATATCTTTATATCTAAATTTCCGTCATTTTTGACGGGCTACCTTTCTAGTTATATATATAAAATCCAAACGGAAATTTCGTTCCGAACGCCGAGATTTCGAGTTCTACCGCATGGATTTTGACGGAACTTATACCGTTAGATAGGTATCGTTTCAGGGAAGGTTTTAAGCTATAACACATCATTCTACCTAGATTAGATATAGAATTATTACGGAAAATTCTGTTATTTTGTACTTTGTTACTTCATATTTTCTTAAATATATGGTCTCCTACTTGCCGTAGAGCTTAGATCTCGCGCCAAAAGTAGCTCCGGATCACCCAAGCAAACTTTTCCCCGCGATTATTTTGCCGTCTTCCGATTTCCTCTAACTCTATTAGGGGCCCGCGTAGGGCCCCTTTAAAATTTTTTTTGTCGTAATTTCAGCAATTATATTAAATTATTGGTTAAGACCGCCACCCTCCCGATTCATGTATCTACGGAAAGGTTGCATGAAGGAGTTTCGTTCAGATACGCTTTCGTTAAGAATAGAGTGCGCTCCCTGGTGGTGGAATGTGGAACAAACATAACGCGATATTGTTAAAATTAGGAAATCTAACAATGCGATCTGTTTTAAACTTTGAGATAGTTCATAACACATAATCTATTATCTATTCTATTATATATATAAAATCTATTATCTATTCTATTATCTATTATATATATAAAATCCAAACGGAAATTTCGTTCCGAACATCTACATTTCGAGTTCTACTGCATGGATTTTGACGGAACGTATACTGTTAGATAGGTATCGTTTCAGGGAAGGTTTTAAACTATTACTCATAGCTCTGCGTATATTAGTTATAGAATTATGACGGAAAGTTGTGTTATTTTGGGCGAAAGGGTTACTGTTATTTTATTGGCGATAAATTTCGTTGATATGGTATTCGTATTGAAATGGCTGTACATATCGGAAGAAAACTTTTATTAATTTTGTTTAAAAGAAAAAAAAAGAGAAAAGAAAAATAGTTTTGACGAGTGGCAATATTATAAAACGACAATATCGAATTTAAAAATGAAAGGTAATGTTTTAATGCTTAAAAATTTATTCAATGTGAAAGATTGCAGTTTTAAACTATAACTGGCAATTTATCGCTTGCGTCAGGTTAAAAAAAATGCATCAGCAAATCTGATAAGATAATATCTGAGTGACAATTTTGTTTTTGTTTTAGATTTTTTTTTATAATTTACTTTTTATTTTATTTAACTCATCCATCATGTGACTTTCAGAAGAAACTAGCAGATGTAATTATAAAAATGACGGTACTTGTGAGTTTCATATTGTCTGTTTATTTACGATTTCATTTTATCGCCAAACAATTTAATTTTAAGCCAAAAATGCACAAGCGTGGCCTCGGTTTGAGCGACATTTTCAATATTGGTTATTTTTCAAGTAGACGACTCCATTTTTTGAAAAATCTAATTCTACTTATATATATATATATATATATATATATATATATATACAGGGTGATTCAGCTCGTCGGTGACAAACTTTAAGGATCGATAGAGCACACCTAGACGAACATTTTTGAATAGGGAATGTAGGGTCCCTGACGCGATGGTAAGGCGCTAGGCGCTTTCGAAAATTTGGGTGCCGAAATTCGAAACGTCATAAAAACTAGGGAAATGGTTAGATTTTCTTGCTTGTTGCGTCGAAATGATTCTGTTTGTTTAGACTTTCTTCAGTACCAATTTGATAAGCGTATCTCTTAAAACATGGATAGGGGGCGCTGCAGACTTTGGAGAGCTAGACAACAACTTTAAGCCCGTTATTTTGATAATTTAACACATGCTCGCCAAAGTTTATACTCTAACTTAAAGTTTGAACCCAAAAGTAGAGCCCTGCAAAAAGCGTAAGAGCCGGAATAAAATGTCAAAGTACAGGGTGGTCGAAACTCGAAGGCTCCTAGGAGATAACAAACAGATTTCTTGACTTATGGCATGCATTTTCATGATTCTGTTTGCTGGGGCTCTCTGAAACTCAGTTGAACGGTACAAAAAGAAACATCGATAGGGGGCGCTTTGGGCAAAAAACATAATTCGTTGACATTTCGGACGCTAACTGGAAACGGGGCGCTACGATCAGTTAGAAACAAAACAAGAGAGTAATTTACTTATCATAAGAAGCTATTAAAACTGCAGTTTGTTTGTTTTTTTAACAAACATAGCTGGTTTCAATCATGCACAATGCGCGCAATAAAATTTACATAAGGTGCTTTTTGCTGATTTATGCAAAAGATATCGTACCATATCGATATGCAAAAGATACGTAATGCGTAGACGACAACGCGAGATGACGTAGTTGTATGCGCAGACACGTCTTTTGAACGTGCGGTACCTACTTAAGCTTCGGGTTACTTGTCTGCAGATCGGTAGTAGGATGGAACGGTACACAAACTCTGAATTGGCTGACATGCATTTGGCGTATGGCGCTGCTGGTTGTAATGAACGAGCCGCTCAGCGGTTGTACGCCGAGCGTTACCCCAACAGGCAAATCCCCTGCCATGCCTTCTTCGCTCGAGTACACCAGAGGTTGTCCACAACGGGATCTTTCGACGGAGGCAGGCCTGAACGGGAGCGATCAGTGAGCACCCCCGACAACGAAGAGGCTGTGCTTAACCTGGTTGAGGACAACCTAGGTCTTAGCACGAGAGATATCGCCAGACATGTTGGCATTTCGCAAGCAACTGCGTGGCGCATCTTACGTTCCCGGAATCTGCACCCCTACCACATCCAGCGGGTGCAGTTGCTCAGAGAGCAGGATTTTGGCCCTCGAGTGGAATTCTCAAGATGGTACTTGGCGATGAGATCCAGGGATCCCCGTTTTGTAAACAGCATTTTGTTTACGGACGAGTCCACCTTCAGCCGGGAGGGAATGTGGAACGCCCACAACAGTCATGTGTGGTGTGATGAAAATCCACATGAAACCAGAAGCCGAGCAGCCCTGGAGCGTTTCTCAGTAAATGTGTGGGCCGGCATTCTGGGGGATTGCCTCATTGGCCCTTATTTGTTACCTGAACGGCTGACAGGTGGAAATTACCTGATTTTCCTGGATCAAGTGCGGCCGCAGCTTCTGGATGAGGCGCACGTACCCGAAGGTTCGCGTCGCCAGATGTGGTTCCAGCACGATGGAGCTCCGGCCCATTACACGAACGACGTGCGTCTCCATCTAAACGCAAGGTATGGCCAGCGGTGGATCGGGCGTGGGGATCCAGTTCACTGGCCTGCCCGATCACCAGACCTCACCTGCTTGGATTTCTTCCTTTGGGGTTACCTGAAGGCCGAGGTATACCATACACCTGTCAGCAGTGCTGAAGAACTTGTGGCGCGCATTGTGGCAGCTGCAGGGCAGATCAGAGATACTCCTGGCATTGTTGGAAACACACACTCCTCAATGCGACGGAGGTGCGAAGCCTGCATCATGGCCCAAGGTCGAAATTTCGAGCATCTTCTGTAGTGTTATTTTTTGTAAATAAATTTCCAGTATCATTGATGTTTTTGGTCTAAATTTATTCAGAAGTGTTGAGCAGAGGTAGAAAATGTGTTTTCATTATTACTAACTGATCGTAGCGCCCCGTTTCCAGTTAGCGTCCGAAATGTCAACGAATTATGTTTTTTGCCCAAAGCGCCCCCTATCGATGTTTCTTTTTGTACCGTTCAACTGAGTTTCAGAGAGCCCCAGCAAACAGAATCATGAAAATGCATGCCATAAGTCAAGAAATCTGTTTGTTTATCTCCTAGGAGCCTTCGAGTTTCGACCACCCTGTACTTTGACATTTTATTCCGGCTCTTACGCTTTTTGCAGGGCTCTACTTTTGGGTTCAAACTTTAAGTTAGAGTATAAACTTTGGCGAGCATGTGTTAAATTATCAAAATAACGGGCTTAAAGTTGTTGTCTAGCTCTCCAAAGTCTGCAGCGCCCCCTATCCATGTTTTAAGAGATACGCTTATCAAATTGGTACTGAAGAAAGTCTAAACAAACAGAATCATTTCGACGCAACAAGCAAGAAAATCTAACCATTTCCCTAGTTTTTATGACGTTTCGAATTTCGGCACCCAAATTTTCGAAAGCGCCTAGCGCCTTACCATCGCGTCAGGGACCCTACATTCCCTATTCAAAAATGTTCGTCTAGGTGTGCTCTATCGATCCTTAAAGTTTGTCACCGACGAGCTGAATCACCCTGTATATATATATATATATATGTAATTCAAATGGAAATTTCATTCCGGCTGCTTAGAACTTGGGTTTTGCTGAACTTGAGCACTGTTAGATAGGTAATTTTTCGGGGAAGGTTTTAGTACGTAACACGTCGTTCTACGTTGCTTGGAATCGCATTATGGTTTAAAGTTCTTTTATGAGATGAACCTGATAATGAAAAATTAGCCTTTATAAAAGATTCTGCCGAATGTGCTTCGATGGAACTTGAACTGTAATTAGATAATTTTCAAGGAAAGATTTCAGTATAAACCATGTCCTTCTACGTTGCTTAGCCATACAGTTTTGGGGAAAATTCTATAATCAGGTGAACTCAATTATCACAATTTAGTCTTTAAAAAAAGTTATAATAAACGGTTTTTGATAGAATTTGCATTGTTAGTTTGGCAATTTTTCAGAGATAGTTTTAGTATATAATGTATTGTTCGACACTGTTTAGTCATAGTGCAAGGGGGTAAATTCTGTAATTTTCAAATTTTTCCTTTGCGAAGTGGAAGAAATGGGTTTGGAGAGAAAAGGAAAGTTTTAATGCTTATTTTCTGTTCAATAATTATAGAATTTATTTACTATAAAGAAGACACTTATCTCTTTTTATATAAAAACAGAAGTAAATTGTATATAAATAACAACAATATTAATATTCATAAATAAAATGTTTATATATAGGAATACATATTTTAAAAAGCATAAAAGATCATTTTATTTGTTTTCACAGCTGTTCATATCATTTGGTGACAAATTTCACTTTCTGAAGCCCGAATTGCCCCAAGCTTTATAACATCTAACAATACCCATTGATCTAAAATCAGGAAAATTGGAAAGTAGATGTAGTTTTTAAAGTATGCCTTAATTAAGAAGATAAATTACGTAATCGAGTCCAGAGACAATTGGCATATTAGGGACAGATAAGTTACATAATTGAGCCTACAGACAAATGGCGTATGTTACCGGGCGTGGTTTGACGCACAATTAACTTAGGAAAAGGTTAAAATTGATTCTGTAATTTTAAAGCGAACCAATTCTGTAACCGAATTTACAGAGAATTGGCGAAATTTGAGAAATAGTTTTTTGGAGACCTTTTGCGACTTTTACGTTATACCAACACCATACCAAAATGTACGCTATTGCTCTATTTATTTCAATCCTAAACGTGCAAACATTTTTTGGTACTTTCTCAGTATAGGGATCTTGGCGAAGTAGAGAAAATAGCGTTGGCGGGGAAGGAAATTTGGCAACATATTTTCTGACAATCAATTCGCTGTTTCATTTCATATACACAAGCATTTTTTTCTATGTTTATATAATTTATTTAACATAAAGATGCTATTTATCTCATTTTATATAGAAACAGCAGTAATTTGGGTACTACTTAGTTATCCTGTTGAACAATTTCGCTAAATTATATAAATCGCCAAATTATACAAATTGACATAATTTTTATTTTAAATAACGAAAGAAAAAATAAATTAGTATAAAATTAATAAAAATACAACTATAACGTCGAAATAAAAATCACTTGATGTCGTAAATACGTGTAACTTGCTTAAAGTCAAGTGAATGTGACATTTATGATCAACCATTATTGGCATTTAATCTTATAGTTTGGCGATAGATTTTTGATCGACGGGATAACTAAGTACTACTACCGTAATTTGTATGTAAAAAGCATTAATAATATATACATATAAACAAACAAAAATTTCATCAAGTTGGTTTTCTTAACTGTTTATATCAATTAGCAATAAATCTCTCTTTCTGATGTCCGAATTGCGCCAAGTTATTTAAAAAAAAACGCCAAGGCGCCTATAGTGGAAAAGTACCAAATTTAATTGCAAACTGTGCCAAACATTGTGGCTTGCTATTTATTGAATACGAATTTTTTTTGGCTTTAATCATTATTCAATCGTAACACTGCAAAAAAATTTAATTAACTGTTTTTTTAAATTAAAAGTATTTTTTATTATTAAATAAAATTAAGTTATAACTTCATTTTTCACTGATTAAAAAGCGAAACGTTTGCTGCAGTGCTAAGAGACACTTATAATTTCATGTGCGTAGTTTAAATGGCGATTTTGAAAAAAATTATTTTATAATATCGGAACCCTCACCAAATATGCTCATTTTAACGAGAATGTTTGGGCTCAATATGAAATACAGTTGTTGCAGACATAATTGTAAATCTCAATACTCGACGACTGAAAAGTCTTTAAAATTATTCAGCATAGACAACGAGGAATAACTTAGTTTCATAAATTTTAAGATTCAATATTGTTATCGATCTATTTACTTCTGCTTTTACTATATATACGAGAGTAAAATGCAAATGGGAAATTCGTCCCGGCTGCATATAACTTGGGCTCACCTGACTTGATTTTGATGAGAATCTGACTTGATTTTGATGATAGTTATATACTCTTTCAGGGAAGATTTTGGCATATAACATATCCTTGTACGTTGCTTATACATATAATTATGTTTAAAAGTTAGATAATCATACGAACCCGATTATGAAAGATTAGTCTTTTTAAAAGATTCAGCAGAATGGATTTCGATTGAATTTACACTGTTAGTTAGATAATGTTTCAGGCAGGGTTTTAGTATATATTATACCCTTCTGCATTTCTTAACAATAGAGATGTGGTGGAAGTCCTATAATCAGTTGAACCAGATTATGAAAGTTTAGCATTTTTAAAAAGTTCTACAGAACGGATTTTGATAGGAATTCCATTGTTAGTTCCATACCTATTCAGATATGGTTTTAGTATTTTGCATATTGTGCTACGTTGCTTAGTCATAAAATAAATGCGGAAAGTTCCATAATCATGTGAAACCGATTATGAAAGATTAGACTTTTCAAAAAGTTCTAAATAGCGGATATTGATAATACTTGCTTTGTTGATTAGACAATGTTTGGGAGGTTTTAGTTTATTGCGTATCATTCTACTTTCCTTAGTTATAGAATTATGGGGAGAAAGTTCTATAAACAGATGGAACCCAGTATGAAAGATGGGCCTTTAAAAAAAGTTTTACTGGATGGATTTTGTCAGTTTGTTTGTTTGCTTTATTAGTTAAATAATTTTTCAGGTTTTGTTTTATTACATTGCATATTGTAATATCATTCTTTACCAAATCCTACTGTGATTGATCAATTAAAAGGGTTGAGATCTTAATAGCGGAAAATTTGTCTGCATATTAGAAAATATAATACACAATGGCGTTCATGTCGTTTTCTACAGTACAAAAGGACATTTCAACAAGGTTCCAGATTGCTTTAAATCACAATGTCAAACTCACTCATACATTTAGTTTGATTCAAGATTCGTTTGGATAAACAGACCAGCGTAGCGAGCATAGCCTGCTAGTCTATCTATTATCTATTATATATATAAAATCCAAACGGAAATTTCGTTCCGAACGCCGAGATTTCGAGTTCTACCGCATGGAATTTTACGGAACTTATACCGTTAGATAGGTATCGTTCCAGGGAAGGTTTTAAGCTATAACACATCATTCTACCTAGATTAGTTATAGAATTATTACGGAAAATTTTATTATTTTGGACTTTGTTACTTCATATTTCCTTAAATATCTGGGCTCCTATTGGTCGTAGAGATTAGATCTCGCGCCAAAAGTAGCTCCGAAGCACCCAAGCAAACTTTTCCCCGCGATTATTTTGCCGTCTTCCGATTTCCTCTAACTCTATTAGGGGCCCGCGTAGGGCCCCTTTAAAGCATTTTTCGTAGTAATTTCAGCAATTATCTTAAATTATTGGTTAAGACCGACACCCTCCCGATTCATGTATCTACGGAAAGGTTGCATGAAGGAGTTTCGTTCAGATACGCTTTCGTTAAGAATAGAGTGCGCTCCCTGGTGGTGGAACGTGGAACTAACATAACGCGATATTGTTAAAATTAGGAAATCTAACAATGCGATCTGTTTTAAACTTTGAGATAGTTCATAACACATAATATATTATCCATTCTATTATATATATATAAAATCTATTATCTATTCTATTATCTATTATATATATATAATCCAAACGCAAATTTCGTTCCGAACGCCTAGATTTCGAGTTCTACTGCATGGATTTTTACGGAACTTATACCGTTAGATAGGTATCGTTTCAGGGAAGGTTTTAAACTATAACACATCATTCTACCTAGATTATTTATAGAAGTATGACGGAAAGTTCTGCTATTTTGGACGATAAGGTTACCATTTTATTTCTTTTTTGTTGCTGAAAAAATTGAAACGGCTATTACACCTAGGAAAATAAAAGACAAAAAACTGTTATTAATTTTATTTAAAATCTTTAAAAAAGAAAAAAAAAGAAATCCATTTTAATGAGTGATAATATTAAAAAACGAATATATTTAATTTAAACATGAAAGAGAATGTTCGTAATACTTAAAGAATTACTCAGTTGAAATATTGCAATTGAAATAATATTTGGCGATTTATCTTTTGCCTCAGGTTAAGAAAAATGCATCTGAAAATTGATAAAATGATATCAAGGAAGTTCCCCATAAGCGCATGCTCAGCATTATTTGAAAAAAATTATAGAATATTCTTCTCATAAATATATATATATCCATAAAAAAATCGGCAGAACCTCTATTTAGCATTCCTAAAAAAATAATGAAAATTTCATTTTTTGCGATTTAGCGCTGGATGGCGACACGATAAAATTTAGAATAATACTATGATAAATATTCTTTAAGAAAAACTTTTTCAACTCTCGATACGAAGTTAGTTTAAGTAAGTTTAACTTAAATAAATACATATTTATAACTGCAGTTTTGTCATATACATTTATATATGTAACAATGAAATTTAACGATCGTATTTATGCCGTTTACAATGAAATTTAAATGGATTAAAAGTGTTTCAAACTCTAATTAAGGTCCGATTCTGAGAATTGGCAATTTGACTTCGATATTGTTAGTGTCAGAGACAACAAGGGAGTTTTATTGCCATGGAAACAACAATTTAATATCGAAATGTTTAATGATAGCATTCTTAATTAAAACACCCTTAAAACTTATCCAGCCGGTGACACCGTATAAAATCAAATAGCTCAATACAAGTAACACGCAATTTGCATATATTATATAAGCTTACAGCAAAAATAGTAAACTAATCCACAGTTTAAGTTTAAATTCATTGAGCATTAGGCATTCAATTACTTATTTATCAAGGAATTTATAAATGCATTTCAATCTCTTGCATTTGGCGAGGAAACCTATTGGTTCGCCAAAGAGCGTCGAGCGTTCGTCTGTTCGCGCCAAATACTCGAAAAAATATTTTTTTACAGATTTTCTACTGCGATTAAACCGCTATATTTTTACCGATCTTTTTTACATACATGAGTCATTTTATTAGCATTTCCTTTTTCAAAATATTTTGAGTGCGTTTTAAGAGACCTTCCTTGTGAGTAACAATTTTTATTATTATTATTATTATTATGTATCTCTTACAGAAAAAACTAGCAGATGTAATTATAAAAATAATGATATTACATAAATAGCAGTTAATATTATGAAAGTGGAGTCAAATATTTAAATTTTAATGCAAACGTTTGCCCTGCCCCCCCCCCCCACACACACACACATATTATAAATAATTTAATTTCAGATATTTAAAATAGTTTTCGCGTACTTTACAACGGATACATGCTATTTTGTTTTTCCCCAAACTTATGACTTTTATAACCTCGAACTCAGATCAACAAATATTGTCCACTTTTTTTTTTTTTTTTTTTTTTTTTTTTTCACATATATCGCCAATTTTTTGCGTTAATACCACAAAAGAAAATATTTTGCAATAAAAATTGCTTACTGAAATACATTTTCGATTGTCTTTTTAATTCGTCATCCCATTTTCAGTTTTTTTTTAAGGTTTTTGATATTGGATTAATCTTCCGTAATCAGGTTACCTGCTAATTAGTGTATTTACCGAACTATTTAGATGTTTCTTTTATATCTGAAAGAGTCAGATCAGTGATCAGACAGTGACTGTCAGACAGTGATCGCGATTATAGAAGATTACATGAAATTTGTACTTAGCTATTAGTAAATTTATGTTTTTTCATTATGAAGCAAACGGAGAACAGAAGATTTAGTATTATACATATTTTTATTTGCAGTTATTTTACTGTCACTAAAAAATAAATACTTGGGAAAAATTTTTGAAATTCCAATGGTGGCTGGTGGAACAATATTTGTTGATTTATCATTTTAGCCTAGATAAGAAAAAAAGTACCTGAAATGCAGATAAAGTTGAAAATAGAAATCATTATAAAGCAAGTTCTTCTGACGCACAATCCTATTCGCTAAACCGAGGAAAAAATTAACGATTTTAGGTTTATTTAGGCAGCAGACTGAAGAATAATGTAATTTTGAAAATAAAAAGTGTATTTATTTCTCCGCGTTATTGTACTCTTTAGAGAAATGAAAAAAAAAATTCGGTGCATCAAAAAGATTATTTCGTTATATTATAACGTGTTAGGTTATTAAGTTTTGTATAACTGACTTTATTTGTCATTTACAAAGAGTATTTTTGGCGAAAGGTCTAAAATTCAGCCAACAGCAATTTGACTTTATTTAATGGGATGTAGTCTATCGCATAATTACGTATGTTTTACGTGTGTTAACTCTGGTAAATTTGTAACCATATAGTTTGCAAACACTTCTAATGTTTGCCGTAAAACTTAGCTGTGCACCCGATTATGGACGATTGGGAAGATTTTGATTGGATGAAAACAAGAGGTTTATTTTTCTATCATAATGAGTTATCGAGTTTTTTTTCAGGTTAACAGTTACATAATTGCAAGTGGTATATATATAAAAAGGAAATGGTAATGAAAATGACATTATTTTAATTTTATTCAAACACTTCATTTTTAAAAATCCACTTTTATGTGATTCACATTTCTTTTAATGAAAGTTAAAGACTTTTTGTGTGCAAACAATTTATTACATTTTTTTACCGTATTTACTCTGCTGTAATCCGAAGATAGAAAACTGCAGTAGACCTGCTAGAAGACTTGTATTACAAAATATAATGCAACGTAGAGAGAAATTGTATTTAAGCTACCAGAACCACACATAGCACCAAGCTGAGAAGCCCGGAGTTCAAGAACTATCAAACGAAAGTGAATAATCCGAACATAAGTAATGTTCAGTGGTCACTCTCTGCAATCATTGTAATTATCTCTCCTTTTAGTAGTGTGGTGACTACAGAACATTTTAACATTTCTGATTATCACAACGGCCGTATTTTCTTCCCAACCTCTACTTTAAACATATACTGTAAAAAGAATTTCTTATGAATAGTCCGAATTTTGCCTAACCCATAAGGTATTATAATGGCTAAATAGTGTTCGCATAGTATTCAGTAAATGCGGAAAGATTTTCCCGGTGAAAGTCCATATTAATTTAAAATACAAGGTCGAATTCATCATTTTGTTTGATCAATGACCATTTGGAAAATGGACCAGCGAAGCGGGTGTAGCCTGCTAGTCTATTATATATATATAAAATCCAAACGGAAATTTCGTTCCGAACGCCTAGATTTCGAGTTCTACTGCATGGATTTTTACGGAACTTATACCGTTAGATAGGTATAGTTTCAGGGAAGGTTTTAATCTATAACACATTATTCTACCTATATTAGTTTTAGAATTATGACGGAAAATTCTGTTACTTTGGGCGATAAGGTTACCATTTTATTTCTTGGCGAAATTCATCGTTGATAAAAAAAAATTGAAACGGTTGTTAAACCTCGAAAAATAAAAGAAAAACTGTTACTAATTTTATTTAAATGAAAAAAAAAGAAAAAAAGAAGAAGAAAATCCGTTTTAATGAGTGATAATATTAAAAAACGGAAACATTTAATCAAAACCTGAAAGAAATATTTGTAATGCTTAAAAATTAATTTAATAAGAAATATTACACTTGATACGCAATATTTGGCTTTTTATCGCTTGCGTTAGATATGGAAACGAATATGAAAATTTGATTAGAGGAAATTTTAACGACATTTTCTTTCTGTTCTATTCTTTTCTTTTTTTTTATATCTAATTGTCCCATCACGTGACTTATAGAAGAAACAAGCAGATGTAATTGTGAGTCACATGTGTAATTACTATTTTTTGTTTCTTTAAATTTTTTTTTCTTTTGTCGCCAAGCAATGTGATTTTAAGCCAAAAATGCATAAGCGTGACATTAGCTTGAGGATGTTCCCACAAATGGTGTTTTTTTAGGTGAAAGAGATCATTTTTTTTTTAGTACATTTTCATATTCAATTATAACCTATATAGATACCAGTTAATATTTTAAAAATGGAATCGAATACTTAAATTTCAGTGTGAATTTCTGCCACACATACATATTGTAAAATAATTTCATACTTTTTAAAATGTTTTTCGCCGTAATTCCAAAAGCATGTGATATTTATAAACTCGAACTCAGATCAACGAATATTACCCATTTTATTTAAGCAAATATTATCTATTTTCTCAAGTCATATCGCCAATTTCATTTATAGGAAAATTCACAGATTCGAAATCTAGGAAATAAAGATAATTTTTAAGGAAATTTATGTTTTAATACGTTATTACTATGGAAAAATTCAACATTTTGAAAAAAAAAATTACAAGTCTTTTGTAATTATTCATTTCTTCTTCGTCTTTCTTCGTACTTTCTCCTCTGTTATGCAATATTTCAAA
The DNA here is from genome assembly GCA_963932465.1 of Maratus speciosus. Lineage (NCBI taxonomy): Eukaryota > Metazoa > Arthropoda > Arachnida > Araneae > Salticidae > Maratus > Maratus speciosus. The sequence continues at coordinate 247,178,449 of OZ010798.1, read as the reverse complement.
TGATATTGGACTAATTTTCGATCATCGATTCACCGCAAAATCGCATATCTAATATAGTATATAAAATAAAGTCTGGATTAGGGGACTAATTAACGCACAGCGCAAACTACTGAACCTAAAATCTTGAAAATCGTGGTAAAAATACTTTTTATGACATAGACTTCTGCTAAGAAAGGATTTTCTAAAGTGTCACCCCTAATGGTTTTTGCACGGGGAGGGGAAAAAAATCGAATATCAAAATTATGCGTCAAATGATAGCATATTTTAATGTAGTATGCTGAATCGAATGCTACCAAATAAATTTTTATAAGTCCAACAGTTCATGACACATTTCATATTTTTCTAATTTTTCGGTGTTTTTGGCATCTAAACCTCAAAATATCTATCATTACATCCGTTACTCTAGCAACGGAAAAAATTCAAATCAGCCCTTTTGGCTAAAAAATAAAAATGGCTCTATGAGTTTGAAATAAAAATGCTAGCATCTTAATTAAAAAAAAAAAAAAAATAGTGATTTTATGTAAAATAAAAGGGAAAAAAATTACTGAGAATTTAGCGTTATAAAACAAAAATGGAAAAGGTACTACTTAGACATTCCATCGACCAAAAATCTATCTTCAAACTATAAGATTAAATGCCAATAATGGTTGATCGTAAATATCAAATTCACTTGAATTTAAACAAACTACACGTGTTTACGTCATCAAGTGATTTTAATTTCGACGTTTTATTTGTATTTTTATTAATGTTATACTAATTTATTTGTTATTTCGTTATTTAAAATAAAGATTATGTCAATTTTTATAATTTGGCGAATGGTTTGGCGATTTATATAATTTGGCGAAATTGGTCGACGGGATAACAAGTAGTATCAATGAAAATATTTAAGTATGAAAGCAATGTTTGTAACGACTTAAAAATTATTTTCATATATATAAACTCGGTTTATGGCGTCAGATGCCGTCATCCGAAGAATCTACAAGAGTCTTTTAGGTAGCTTTCATTACAAAAAGCTACCTATTGCAGCCGTTCGGAGGAAAGCGATTTCAAAAAAGTTTGGTATATTTTCATCGACCATAACCCCCAGACCCCGAAACCACCCTCCGTTCAAAATTGATATATATATATATATATATATATATATATATATATATATATATATATATATATATATCCATATATATATATATATCTGACCTATGTCACACTGTAACTCTCGTAATTATGAACCGATTTCGATGTAATTCGGTGTGTACATAGTACATATCAATGTCTCGACCGAGTTCGTTGGCCAGCTTCATCCGCCGTTTGGTTTCAAAATGGCGGCCATTTAAAATTTTTAAAAAATTTTAAAATCTGAAATGTGGTACCAAAAAATTAAAAATGGAAAAATATTATTTCGTTATGTAATTGACCTTTATACAAAGATTCCGGAGCAGTTTTTGTTTCGTCTATATCTTAAAAAATGGCTGAGTTATACCATTTTGAATTTCTAGCGTGGCTGACATTTTGAAACGTCCTGAATTTTGTCACCCGATGCAAGGCGTATTTATGAACCGATTTCGATATAATTCAGTGTGTACATAGTACATACCAATGTCTCGACCAAGTTCGTTGGCCAGCTTCATCCGCCATTTTGTTTCAAAATGGCGGCCATTTAATTTTTTTTTTTAAATTTGAAATTTGAAATGTGGTACCAAAAAATTGAAAATGGTAAATATTTTTTTCTTATGTATTTGACCTTTATACAAAGATTTCGAAGCAGTTTTTGTTTCGTCTATATCTTAAAAAATGGCTGAGTTGCAGCATTTTAGGTAGCTTTCATTACAAAAAGCTACCTATTGCAGCCGTTCGGAGGAAAGCGATTTCAAAAAATTGTGGTATATTTTCATCGATCATGACCCCCAGACCGCGAAACCACCCTCCGTTCAAAATTGATATATATATATATATATATATATATATATACATATATATCCATATATATATATTTTGTGTTTTTTTTTTTTCGATAAGTTCTAGATTTACTTCTTCCAGCTACATTTCAGTTATAATTTACTACACCAGGGGGAATTTTTAGCTAAATTTTGACGATATTGTTTAACGGTTTTTAATTAATTTAATAGTGCATTTTAATTATGTAATTACTTTCTATTTATATTATTTTATATTATATTAAAAGTTATTTAACATTTATTTCAATATGTATTAACTGCATCCTATGGTATCAATTACTGTGATTTCTTAACTGTTTTATTAACCTTAATCTTTTCGATATGGGTGCCATGTGAGCGTGGATTTATTCTAAAATATTAATCGGTATGGTGTTTATTATTTCATTTTATATCCTATAAATATTTAAATAGGTTTTATTGTTTTTTCCAATTCATATTATTTGTTTCTCTTCTGTTTTCATTTTTAATCAATTCACTTGATTTTAATGGTTGTTAGGGCACAGGGGAAAATAACTTTTAGCTTTAGCTTATTTTTCCCACAGAAAACAACCATTTTGCTTATATCATTGAATTCTGTGCCCTTGAAAACGTAATTCAATATATAAGCATTTCCATTATTTGTCGGTGTCCACTTTCTTATTTTTCTTCCATAATAATTCTTATAAATAATTTAATCTTTTTTTATATATATACTTACAGCTTTAATTCATAATATTACGGTTTTTGATGGTGGTAGGTTATGTTTAATTATTGGTTATATATATATATATCTGACCTATGTCACACTGTAACTCTCGTAATTATGAACCGATTTCGATGTAATTCGGTGTGTACATAGTACATATCAAATGTCTCGACCGAGTTTGTTGGCCAGCTTCATCCGCCGTTTGGTTTCAAAATGGCGGCCATTTAAAATTTTTAAAAAATTTTAAAATCTGAAATGTGGTACCAAAAAATTAAAAATGGAAAAATATTATTTCGTTATGTAATTGACCTTTATACAAAGATTCCGGAGCAGTTTTTGTTTCGTCTATATCTTAAAATATGGCTGAGTTATAGCATTTTGAATTTCTAGCGTGGCTGACATTTTGAAACGTCCTGAAATGTGTCACGCGATACAAGGCGTATTTATGAACCGATTTCGATATAATTCGGTGTGTACATAGTACATACCAATGTCTCGACCGAGTTCGTTGGCCAGCTTCATCCGCCGTTTGGTTTCAAAATGGCGGCCATTTAAAATTTTTAAAAAAATTTTAAATTTGAAATGGTGTACCAAAAATTAAAAATGGAAAAATATTATTTCGTTATGTAATTGACCTTTATACAAAGATTCCGGAGCAGTTTTTGTTTCGTCTATATCTTAAAAAATGGCTGAGTTATAGCATTTTGAATTTCTAGCGTGGCTGACATTTTGAAACGTCCTGAATTTTGTCACACGATGCAAGGCGTATTTATGAACCGATTTCGATATAATTCAGTGTGTACATAGTACATACCAATGTCTCGACCGAGTTCGTTGGCCAGCTTCATCCGCCATTTTGTTTCAAAATGGCGGCCATTTAAAGTTTTTTAAAAAATTTAAAATTTGAAATGTGGTACCAAAAAATTGAAAATGGAAAATATTTTTTTCTTATGTATTTGACCTTTATACAAAGATTTCGAAGCAGTTTTTGTTTCGTCTATATCTTAAAAAATGGCTGAGTTGCAGCATTTTGAATTTCTAGCGTGGCTGACATTTTGAAACGTCCTGAATTTTGTCACGCTATAAAAGGCGTATTTATGAACCGATTTGGATGTAACTTCGTATATACATAGTACATACTAATGTCTCGACTGAGTTCGTTGGCCACCTTCATCCGCCATGTTGTTTCAAAATGGCGGCTATTTAAAAAAAAATAAATAAAATAAAAAAATTAAAATGAGATACCAAAAAATTGGAAAATGAAAAAGATTTTTTTTAATGTGTTTGGCCTTGATACAAAGATTTCGGAGCAGTTTTGTTTCTGAAAATTTGTTCTTTTGTTTATATCTTAAAAAATGGTTGAATCATAGCACTTTGAATTTCTAGCATGGCTAACATTTTGAAACGATCTTGTATTTGTCACGCGATAACACACGTATTCGCCTATTTCGATGTAAGAAGGCATGTGGTTAGTATACATCAATACCTCGACCAAGTTCGCTGGCCAGATTCATCAGGCATCTTGTTTCAAATTGGCGGCCATTAAATTAAGAAAAAAATATATATTTAAAGTGAGGTGCAAAAAAATTAGAAATTGAAAAAGGTTTCTTTCTTAAGTATTTGACCTTGAAAAGGAGCATTTTTTGTTTGTCTTTACCTTAAAAAATGGCTCAGATATAGCAGTTTCAATTTCTATTGTGGGTGACATTTTGAAAAATCTGATTTTTTGCATGCGACAGCACTCGTATATCTCAACCGATTCCGATGTGAGTGAGCATGTGCACAGCAATTACTAAGGTCTCGACCAAGTTCACTGGTTAGCCTCATCCACCATGTTGTCTTAAAATGGCAGGCACTTTAAGAAATCGCCGAATTTGGCAGCCAGATATAAGTTATTTTAAAGAAAAACAGCTTGGATAAAGCTGACTAATTTCGCGAAATTCTCATTCATTATATTGATAAAAATTAGTATTGAATCTCCTATATTCGGTTTCCACTAAATTGAGCTTCGTGCGTTTGAATGATATAAGTTGGCTTTTTTAAAATAAGGAATATGAAAGCTACCTCTTCCTCCCGGCACTGGCCGGAAGGACTTTTTCCATTTTTTCCGGTCACAGGTTCGTCAATGAAAGAAATTGGAATTGGAATAATATTGTGCGATTTATAAATTGCTCCTCGATAAGAAGAAAAAATGGGTACATTTATAACAACCGTGCGCACATCTCGCTGATAGCATTTTTAAAATTCCCAGTAGCAGTAGTTACATTTTGCGTATGTAAATTAAAAATATTTTTTTGCTTTTAATTATGGCATTATTTCCTGTTATTCTTTATCTTTTCAGTTTTTTAAATGAAATTAGTATAAGGCATACATTTTAAATTAAATGAGTGAAAGGTTTGTGTTTTAAATGAAAATAATAAAATACGAATATGCTATGAAAACAATCTTTATTGATTTATTACCTGCGCCCGGCTGACATAAAGTATCACAAAAGCCACATATTCACTTTTCTTTGAGTAGTTGCTCATGAGAATTCAAGTTAACCTTCCGTAATCGGATACTTAACATATTGGTGTATTAGCTTTAATGTTGAAAGCATCGTTTTTCTTTGAAGCGAAAACTTTACTATGAATTCTATTACACAAAATTGCATCATCATCATCTACTATATATTTACAACGGAAATTTGTATTTAATTCCGATTGTTTATAATACTTTCGTAGGATATACCACAATTAGTTAGGTAATATTTTTGGAAAGGTTTTAATGTATACATATTGTTCAAGGGTACTTAGTTATAGAGCAACAGTAAAAGTTCAAAAATTAAGTGAACCTGATTATGAAAGTTTAGCCTTTTTAAAAAAATCTACAGAACATATTTTGTTACAAGTGGCCCTGTTGCATGACTTTTAGGAATGGTGTTAGTATATACGATTTCATTATATGTTGATTAGTTACAGAGGTATTAATTCCTATTGTCCTAACGGTCTCATTACCCGACCATAAGTGCGCTGTTTATAATCAACTAAAACAATTACTTCTTAATTGCTAAATTTTGTCCAACGCTTAAGATAACATTATATCGCAATGGCGTTCGCATCGTTTTCAGTAATGTGCAAGGTCAAGCTGAAGATCCATATTGTTTAAAATACAAGTTCAAATTCACCATTTAGTTTAATACAAGGTTCATTTGGAAATATTGACCAGCGCAGCGGGCATAGCCTGCTAGTTATATATATAAAATCCAAACGGAAATTTCGTTCCGAACGCCTAGATTTCAAGTTCTACTGCATGGATTTTGACGGAAATTATACCGTTAGATAGGTATCGTTTCAGGGAAGGTATTGTTTCAGCTATAACAAATCATTCTACCTATATTAGCTATAGAATTATGACGGAAAGTTTTGTTATTTTGGACGATAAGGTTTACCATTTAATTTTTTGGCGAAATTTATCGTTGATAAAAAAATTGAAACAGCTATTACACCTTGAAAAATAAAAGAAATAACTGTTACTAATTTTAATTAAAAGAAAAAAAAAGATGAAAAAGAGAAAATGAAAAACAGTTTTGACGAGTGGTAATATTATAAAACGAAAATATTTAATTTAAACAAGAAAGAGAATATTCTTAATGCGTACAAATTTATTCAGTAAAAAAGATTGCAGTTTTAAACAACATTTGGCGATTTATCTATTGCGTCAGGTTAAGAAAAATGCGCCAGAAAATTTGATAAGACAATATTAGACTGACATTTTTATTTTTTACTTTTTTTTTTCATCAAACGCATCCATCATTAGGCTTAAAATGATGGTACTTGTGTGTTACATGTTGTATGTTTATTTACGATATTTATTTTATCGCCAAATAATATGATTTTAAGCCAAAAAGGCATAAGCATACCATTGGTTTGAGCGACGTTTACAATATTGGTGATTTTTCAAGCTGATGGCAGCCTGTTTGGAGTAATCAAATCTACTGCACACACATACATATGTATATATATATATATATATCCAAAAACCAAATCAAAAATTCGAAACTACAGAACTGATTCAACAATATATATATATATATATATATATATATATATATATATATATATATATATATATATATATATACATATAATACAAGTGGAAATTTCATTCCGGTTGCTTATAACTCGAGTGCTGCTGAACTTGCACTATTAGATATGTAATTGTTTTGGAAGGTTTTAGTATATAACGTATCATTCTACGTTGTCTACCTTGCTTAGGTATCGAATTCTGGTTTAAAGTTCTTTAATGAGATGAACCAGATTATGAAAAAATAATCTTTTGAAAAGATTCTGCCGAATATTTTTCGATAGAACTTGCACTTTTAATCAGATAATTTTACAGAGAGGGTTTAAGTATCTAACATATCCTTCTACCTTGCTCAACTATTCAGCTATGGGGATAATTGTGAAATCTGGTGACCTCAATTATCAAAAATTTACCTTTTTAAAAAGTTCTAATATACTGTTTTTTCTGGGTTTGCATTTTTAGTTTGATAATTTTTCAAAGACAGCTTTAGCATATAATATATTGTTCTACATTACTTAGTTATATATCAATGGGGGAAATTTTGGTAATTTTCCAATATCCTTGGCGATCCTTGGCAATCCCTTGGCGAGATGCAGAAAATGGGATTGACGGAAGAAGTAAAGTTTCAATGAGTGTCTTTTGTTCAATAATTATAGAATTTATTTACTATAAAGAAGCCATTTATCTCTTTTTATATAAAAACAGAATTAAATTGAATATAAATAACAATAGTAATAATATATTTCATTAAAAAGTATATTATATGAATACATAGGCAAAAAAGCATAAAAGTTCATCCTATTTATTTTCATAACTGTTCATATCATTTGTCCACAAATCTCACTTTTTGAAGCCCGAATTGCGCCATGCTTAAAAAAAAAAAAATAAAAAACGACAATGATCCCTATACTGGAAAAGTATAGAAAATTATGTAATCAGGTGAACCCATTTATGACAGATCTCAAATGACATCATTGCTGTTTGACTAACCATCATCGATTTGGGGAGAAATATTCGTTAAATGGGTTTAATCAAACAATTCCTGACTGATATTTGACATCAAACTTGATTGTACACTAATATAGGCGTCGGAGTGCTCTCTATTTTGACTAACACAATTTCCTTACAAAATTTTTCGTTTTAGATTTCACTTACAAATTTCGTAGAAACCAGCTGCGCGATGATGTTTTTTCTCTGTCTTTTAAGTTAGCCGGGCACAAATCTCGCGAATAGCATTTTTTTTCAGGGCAGTAGCATATTTTATTTTTCACATGTGTAAATTATAAACAATACATTGATGATGAAGTAGAATATTTTTGTTTATAGCATTATTTGTTATTTTTATCCTTTTGAATTTTTTATGAAATGGGTAAAAAGCAACTACTTTAAAGGTATGTAATATGTATATTTAACATATGTGTATTTTAAATTAAAAGAGTGAAAGCTTTATATTTTAAATGAATGGCAATGAGAACAATACTTTGTTGTTTATCAGATGTGGCCGGCTAACACAAAAGTACCGTTTTTCTTTGAGATTTTTCAGGCATCCTATCAAAGAAATAATTGAAAAAAATTATTAAGGACCCAAAAAAGACCGCTTCTATGACTGTTAATAATATCAGAAATAGTGTTAATATTGAATATTATAATAATATTTCGCAGATCAAACTAAAATACCGCGGCAGTGACAAACATATATACATCTAACTGCAACTATTGATAAAAAAAAATCAGGAAAATTGGAAAGTAGGTTTAGTTTGTAAAGTATGCATTAATTGGGAAATAAATTACGTGATCGAGTCTACAGACAATTGAAATATTTGGTAGCAATAAATTACATAATCCAGTCTACAAACAAATGGCATATGCTATCGGTCGTGGTTTGATGGATAATTAACTTAATAAAAGAAGTTAAGTTGATACTTTGTTTTTAAAGCGGACCTATTCCATAATCGAGTTTTAAAGAGAATTGGAGTAATTTGGGACACATTTTTTGGAGACATTTTTCAACATTTACATTACACCAACACTAAACCAACTACCAAAATGTTTGCTATTGTGTCATTTATTTCAAACCTGAACATGCAAAGATTTTTTGGTACTTTTTCAATATCGGTAGCTTGCCGAAATGGGAAAAATAGCCTTGGCGGAAAAGGAAATTTGGCAATATATTTTCTGACAGCCTATTCACTGTTTCATTTCATAAACACATACATTTTTTTTCAATTTTTTTACAATTTATTTAACGTAATAACGACAATTATCTAATTTTATATCGAAACACATTTAATATGTATGAAAAAACATTAATAATATAAATATATTTAAAATAAATATATTAAAGCGAAATAGCCCATCAAGTTTTTTTTTCATAACTGTTTATACCATTTGGCAACAAATCACACTTTCTGATACCCGAATTGCGCCAATATTGTAACTTGCTATTTTTTGAACGTGGATCACTTTTGGCTTCAATTATTATTTAGTCGTAACAATGCATTATTTCATTTACTATTTTTCCAATCGAAAATATTTTTTATTATTAAGTAAAATTAAGTTATAATTTCATTTTTCGCTGATTCAAAAATGGAAATGTTTACAGCATTGCTAAGAGATACAATTTCATTGTGTAGTTTAAATTGCTATTTAAAATAAAATATTTTATTGTATAATATTTATTTGTGTTTTTATTTTCAGTGTATATTTGTATTCATTTAATAAAATAGTTCTCGAAACTCTGTAATTTTGAAATGATATATTTTTAAAATGATAACTTTCACGCCAACAATGTTATTTTTTTTTCAAATGCTTCGTTTGGTGCCAACAATTGAGCATGGCGACAATGGTGTTGAAATACCAGAAAAGTACTAAACATTTAGATTTCACATTGCAGCATGGAGGCTATAATGTATAACATGGGACAATACACAATTAAAAAAAAAAACTGGCTTATAGCTTCAGATTAAACTGAGACTTTAAAATACATTTTCTTTAAATAATTTAAAAATATAGATGAGGAAAATTCTGTGATCGGAACTCTCACCATATTGGCTCTTTCTAACGAGAATGCTCTGATACAAAATGAAATATCGTATATTGTGCTATCATTCTTTACCAAATCCTACTGTGAGGGATAATCTTGATTTACACCGTAACAGCTGAAATTTTGTCTGCACATTAGAAAATATAATAGCACAATGGCGTTCATATCGATTCAGCACTGCGGAAGGATATTCAGTTAAAGGTCTTATTTCTTTAAATCACAAGATCAAATTCATCATTCGTTTGATTCAAGGTTCACTTGGAAAAATGAACCAGCGCAGCGGGCATAGCCTGCTAGTCTATCTATTATATATATAAAATCCAAACGGAAATTTCGTTCCGAACGCCGAGATTTCGAGTTCTACCGCATGGATCTTTACGGAACTTATACCGTTAGATAGGTATCGTTCCAGGGAAGGTTTTAAGCTATAACACATCATTCTACCTAGATTAGTTATAGAATTATTACGGAAAATTCTATTATTTCGGACTTTGTTACTTCATATTTCCTTAAATATCTGGGCTCCTATTGGTCGTAGAGCTTAGATCTCGCGCCAAAAGTAGCTCCGGAGCACCCAAGAAAACTTTTCCCCGCGATTATTTTGCCGTCTTCCGATTTCCTCCAACTCTATTAGGGGCCCGCGTAGAGCCCCTTTAAAATATTTTTCGTAGTAATTTCAGCAATTATCTTAAATTATTGGTTAAGACTGCCACCCACCCGATTCATGTATCTACGGAAAGGTTGCATGAAGGAGTTTCGTTCAGATACGCTTTCGTTAAGAATAGAGTGCGCTCCCTGGTGGTGGAATGTGGAACTAACATAACGCGATATTGTTAAAATTAGGAAATCTAACAATGCGATCTGTTTTAAACTTTGAGATAGTTCATAACACATAATCTATTATCTATTCTATTATATATATATATATATAATCTATTATCTATTCTATTATATATTATATATATAAAATCCAAACGGAAATTTCGTTCCGAACGCCTAGATTTCGAGTTCTGCTGCATGGATTTTTACGGAACCTATACCGTTAGATAGGTATTGTTTCAGGGAAGGTTTTAATCTATAACACATTATTCTACCTATATTAGTTTTAGAATTATGACGGAAAATTCTATTATTTTGGGCGATAAGGTTACCATTTTATATCTTGGCGAAATTCATCGTTGATAAAAAAAAATTGAAACGGCTATTAAACCTCGAAAAATAAAAGAAAAACTGTTACTAATTTTATTTAAATGAAAAAAAAGAAAAAAAGAAGAAGAAAATCCGTTTTAATGAGTGATAATATTAAAAAACGGAAACATTTAATCAAAACCTGAAAGAAATATTTGTAATGCTTAAAAATTAATTTAATAAGAAATATTACACTTGATACGCAATATTTGGCTCTTTATCGCTTGCGTTAGATGTGAAAACGAATCTGAAAATTTGATTAGATGAAATTTTAACGACACTTTCTTTCTGTTCTGTTCTTTTCTTTTTTTTTTTATATCTAATTGTCCCATCACGTGACTTATAGAAGAAACAAGCAGATGTAATTGTGAGTCACATGTGTAATTACTATTTGTTTCTTTACAATTTTTTATTTTTCTTTTGTCGCCAAACAATGTGATTTTAAGCCAAAAATGCATAAGCGTGACATTAGCTTGAGGATGTTCTCACAAATGGTGTTTTTTTAGGTGAAAGAGATCATTTTTTGAGTACATTTTCATATTCAATTGTAACTTATATAGATATCAGTTAATATTTTAAAAATGGAATCGAATACTTAAATTTCAGTGTGAATTTCTGCCACACATACATATTGTAAAATAATTTCATACTTTTTAAAATGTTTTTCGCCGTAATTCCGAAAGCATGTGATATTTATAAACTCGAACTCAGATCAACGAATATTACCCATTTTATTTAAGCAAATATTATCTATTTTCTCAAGTCATATCGCCAATTTCATTTATAGGAAAATTCACAGATTCGAAATCTAGGAAATAAAGATAATTTTTAAGGAAATTTATGTTTTAATACGTTATTACTATGGAAAAATTCAACATTTTGAAAAAAAAAAATTACACGCCTTTTGTAATTCGTCATTTTTTCTTCGTCTGTCTTCGTACTTTCTCCTCTGTTATGTAATATTTCAAATGATATTGGACTAATTTTCGATCATCGATTCACCGCAAAATCGCATATCTAATATAGTATATAAAATAAAGTCTGGATTAGAGGGACTAATTAACGCACAGCGCAAACTACTGAACCTAAAATCTTGAAAATCGTGGTAAAAATACTTCTTATGACATAAACTTCTGCTAAGAAAGTGTTTTCTAAAGTGTCACCCCTAATGGTTTTTGCAAGGGGAGGGGGAAAAAAATCGAATATCAAAATTATGCGTCAAATGATAGCATATTTTAATGTAGTTTTGTATGCTGAATCGAATGCTACCAAATAAATTTTTATAAGTCCAACAGTTCATGACACATTTCATATTTTTCTAATTTGGCGGTGTCTTTGGCATCTAAACCTCAAAATATCTATCATTACATCCGTTACTCTAGCAACGGAAAAAATTCAAATCAACCCTTTTGGCTAAAAAATAAAAACGGCTCTATGAGTTTGAAATAAAAATGCAAGCATCTTAATAAAAAAAAAATAGTGATTTTATGTAAAATAAAAGGGAAAAAATTACTGAGAATTTAGCGTTATAAAACAAAAATGGAAAAGGAACTACTTGGATATTCCGTCGACCAAAAATCTATCGTCAAACTATAAGATTAAATGCCAATAATGGTTGATCGTAAATATCAAATTCACTTGAATTTAAACAAACTACACGTGTTTACTTCATCAAGTGATTTTAATTTCGACGTTTTATTTGTATTTTTATTAATGTTATACTAATTTATTTGTTATTTCGTTATTTAAAATAAAGATTATGTCAATTTATATAATTTGGCGAATGGTTTGGCGATTTATATAATTTGGCGAAATGGGTCGACGGGATAACATGTAGTACCAATGAAAATATTTAAGTATGAAAGCAATGTTTGTAATGACTTAAAAATTATTTATATATATATAAACTCGGTTTATGGCGTCAGATGCCGTCATCCGAAGAATCTACAAGAGTCTTTTTCCATTTTTTCCGGTCATAGGTTCCTCAACGAAAGAAATTGGAATTGGAATAATATTGTGCGATTTATAAATTGCTCCTCGATAAGAAGAAAAAATGGGTACATTTATAACAACCGTGCGCACATCTCGCTGATAGCATTTTTAAAATTCCCAGTAGCAGTAGTTACATTTTGCGTATGTAAATTAAAAATATTTTTTTGCTATTAATTATGGCATTATTTCCTGTTATTGTTTATCTTTTCAGTTTTTTAAATGAAATTAGTATAAGGCATGCATTTTAAATGAAATGAGTGAAAGGTTTGTGTTTTAAATGAAAATAATAAAATAAGAATATGCTATGAAAACAATCTTTATTGATTTATTACCTGCGCCCAGCTGACATAAAAGTATCACAAAAGCCACATATTCACCTTTCTTTGAGTAGTTGCTCATGAGAATTCAAGTTAACCTTCCGTAATCGGATACTTCACATATTGGTGTATTAGCTTTAATGTTGAAAGCATCGTTTTTGTTTGAAGCGAAAACTTTACTATGAATTCTATTACACAAAATCGCATCATCATCATCTACTATATATTTACAACGGAAATTTGTATTTCATTCCGATTGTTTATAATACTTTCGTAGGCTATACCACAATTAGTTAGGTAATAATTTTGGAAAGGTTTTAGTGTATACATATTGTTCAAGGGTACTTAGTTATAGAGCAACAGTAAAAGTTCAAAAATTAAGTGAACCTGATTATGAAAGTTTAGCCTTTTTAAAAAAATCTACTGAACATATTTTGTTACAAGTGGCCCTGTTGCATGACTTTTAGGAATGGTGTTAGTATATACGATTTCATTATATGTTGATTAGTTACAGAGGTATTAATTCCTGTTGTCATAACGGTCTCATTACCCGACCATAAGTGCGCTGTTTATAATCAACTAAAACAATTACTTCTTAATTGCTAAATTTTGTCCAACGCTTAAGATAACATTATATCGCAATGGCGTTCGCATCGTTTTCAGTAATGTGCAAGGTCAAGCTGAAGATCCATATTGTTTAAAATACAAGTTCAAATTCACCATTTAGTTTATTCCAAGGTTCATTTGGAAATATTGACCAGCGCAGCGGGCATAGCCTGCTAGTTATATATATAAAATCCAAACGGAAATTTCGTTCCGAACGCCGAGATTTCGAGTTCTATCGCATGGATTTTTACGGAACTTCTACCGTTAGATAGGTATCGTTCCAGGGAAGGTTTTAAGCTATAACACATCATTCTACCTAGATTAGTTATAGAATTATGATGGAAAATTCTATTATTTTGGACTTTGTTACTTCATATTTCCTTAAATATCTGGGCTCCTATTGGTCGTAGAGCTTAGATCTCGCGCCAAAAGTAGCTCCGAAGCACCCAAGCAAACTTTTCCCCGCGATTATTTTGCCGTCTTCCGATTTCCTCTAACTCTATTAGGGGCCCGCGTAGAGCCCCTTTAAAATATTTTTCGTAGTAATTTCAGCAATTATCTTAAATTATTGGTTAAGACCGCCACCCTCCCGATTCATGTATCTACGGAAAGGTTGCATGAAGGAATTACGTTCAGATACGCTTTCGTTAAGAATAGAGTGCGCTCCCTGGTGGTGGAATGTGGAACTAACATAACGCGATATTGTTAAAATTAGGAAATCTAACAATGCGATCTGTTTTAAACTTTGAGATAGTTCATAACACATAATCTATTATCTATTCTATTATATATATATATAAAATCTATTATCTATTCTATTATCTATTATATATATAAAATCCAAACGTAAATTTCGTTCCGAACGCCTAGATTTCGAGTTCTACTGCATGGATTTTTACGGAACCTATACCGTTAGATAGGTATTGTTTCAGGGAAGGTTTTAAGCTATAACACATTATTCTACCTATATTAGTTTTAGAATTATGACGGAAAATTCTGTTATTTGGGCGATAAGGTTACCATTTTATTTCTTGGCGAAATTCATCGTTGATAAAAAAAAAAAAAAAAAAAAAAAAAAAAAAAAAAATTGAAACAGCTATTAAACCTCGAAAAATAAAAGAAAAACTGTTACTAATTTTACTTAAATGAAAAAAAAAAAAAAAAAAAAAAAAGAAAAGAAAAAAAGAAGAAGAAAATCCGTTTTAATGAGTGATAATATTAAAAAACGGAAAGATTTAATCAAAACCTGAAAGAAATATTTGTAATGCTTAAAAATTAATTTAATAAGAAATATTACACTTGATACGCAATATTTGGCTTTTTATCGCTTGCGTTAGATATGGAAACGAATCTGAAAATTTGATTAGATGAAATTTTAACGACATTTTCTTTCTGTTCTGTTCTTTTCTTTTTTTTTTACATCTAATTGTCGCATCACGTGACTTATAGAAGAAACAATCAGATGTAATTGTGAATCACATGTGTAATTACTATTTCTTTCTTTACAATTTTTTATTTTTCTTTTGTCGCCAAACAATGTGATTTTAAGCCAAAAATGCATAAGCATGACATTAGCTTGATGATGTTCTCACAAATGGTGTTTTTTTAGGTGAAAGAGATCATTTTTTGAGTACATTTTCATATTCAATTGTAACTTACATAGATATCAGTTAATATTTTAAAAAGGGAATCGAATACTTAAATTTCAGTGTGAATTTCTGCCACACATACATATTGTAAAATAATTTCATACTTTTTAAAATGTTTTTCGCCGTAATTCCGAAAGCATGTGATATTTATAAACTTGAACTCAGATCAACGAATATTACCCATTTTATTTAAGCAAATATTATCTATTTTCTCAAGTCATATCGCCAATTTCATTTATAGGAAAATTCACAGATTCGAAATCTAGGAAATAAAGATAATTTTTAAGGAAATTTATGTTTTAATACGTTATTACTATGGAAAAATTCAACATTTTGAAAAAAAAAAATTACAAGTCTTTTGTAATTCGTCATTTCTTCTTCGTCTTTCTTAGTACTTTCTCCTCTGTTATGTAATATTTCAAATGATATTGGACTAATTTTCGATGATCGATTCACCGCAAAATCGCATATCTAATATAGTATATAAAATAAAGTCTGGATTAGGGGACTAATTAACGCACAGCGCAAACTACTGAACCTAAAATCATGAAAATCGTGGTAAAAATACTTCTTATGACATAAACTTCTGCTAAGAAAGGATTTTCTAAAGTGTCACCCCTAATGGTTTTTGCACGGTGAGGGGGAAAAAAATCGAATATCAAAATTATGCGTCAAATGATAGCATATTTTAATGTAGTTTTGTATGCTGAATCGAATGCTACCAAATAAATTTTTATAAGTCCAACAGTTCATGACACATTTCATATTTTTCTAATTTGGCGGTGTCTTTGGCATCTAAACCTCAAAATATCTATCATTACATCCGTTACTCTAGCAACGGAAAAAATTCAAATCAACCCTTTTGGCTAAAAAATAAAAACGGCTCTATGAGTTTGAAATAAAAATGCAAGCACCTTAATTTTTTTTTAAAATAGTGTTTTTATGTAAAATAAAAGGGAAAAAATTACTGAGAATTTAGCGTTATAAAACAAAAATGGAAAAGGTACTACTTAGATATTCCGTCGACCAAAAATCTATCGTCAAACTATAAGATTAAATGCCAATAATGGTTGATCGTAAATATCAAATTCACTTGAATTTAAACAAACTACACGTGTTTACGTCATCAAGTAATTTTAATTTCGACGTTTTATTTGTATTTTCATTAATGTTATACTAATTTATTTGTTATTTCGTTATTTAAAATAAAGATTATGTCAATTTATATAATTTGGCGAATGGTTTGGCGATTTATATAATTTGGCGAAATTGGTCGACGGGATAACAAGTAGTACCATTGAAAATATTTAAGTATGAAAGCAATGTTTGTAACGACTTAAAAATTATTTTCATATATACAAACTCGGTTTATGGCGACAAATGCCGTCATCCGAAGAATCTACAAGAGTTTTTTTCCATTTTTTCCGGTCATAGGTTCCTCAATGAAAGAAATTGGAATTGGAATAATATTGTGCGATTTATAAATTGCTCCTCGATAAGAAGAAAAAAGGGGTACATTTATAACAACCGTGCGCACATCTCGCTGATAGCATTTTTAAAATTCCCAGTAGCAGTAGTTACATTTTGCGTATGTAAATTAAAAATATTTTTTTGCTTTTAATTATGGCATTATTTCCTGTTATTGTTTATCTTTTCAGTTTTTTAAATGAAATTAGTATAAGGCATGCATTTTAAATTAAATGAGTGAAAGGTTTGTGTTTTAAATGAAAATAATATAATAAGAATATGCTATGAAAACAATCTTTATTGATTTATTACCTGCGCCCGGCTGACATAAAAGTATCACAAAAGCCACATATTCACTTTTCTGTGAGTAGTTGCTCATGAGAATTCAAGTTAACCTTCCGTAATCGGATACTTCACATATTGGTGTATTAACTTTAATGCTGAAAGCATCGTTTTTGCTTGAAGCGAAAACTTTACTATGAATTCTATTACACAAAATCGCATCATCATCATCTACTATATATTTACAACGGAAATTTGTATTTCATTCCGATTGTTTATAATACTTTCGTAGGATATACCACAATTAGTTAGGTAATAATTTTGGAAAGGTTTTAGTGTATACATATTGTTCAAGGGTACTTAGTTATAGAGCAACAGTAAAAGTTCAAAAATTAAGTTAACCTGATTATGAAAATTTAGCCTTTTTTTAAAAAATCTACAGAACATATTTTGTTACAAGTGGCCCTGTTGCATGACTTTTAGGAATGGTGTTAGTATATACGATTTCATTATATGTTGATTAGTTACAGAGGTATTAATTCCTGCTGTCATAACGGTCTCATTACCCGACCATAAGTGCGCTGTTTATAATCAACTAAAACAATTACTTCCTAATTGCTAAATTTTGTACAACGCTTAAGATAACATTATATCGCAATGGCGTTCGCATCGTTTTCAGTAATGTGCAAGGTCAAGCTGAAGATCCATATTGTTTAAAATACAAGTTTAAATTCACCATTTAGTTTAATCCAAGGTTCATTTGGAAATATTGACCAGCGCAGCGGGCATAGCCTGCTAGTATATATATAAAATCCAAACGGAAATTTCGTTCCAAACATCTACATTTCGAGTTCTACTGCATGGATTTTGACGGAACTTATACTGTTAGATAGGTATCGTTTCAGGGAAGGTTTTAAGCTATTACGCATAGCTCTGCGTATATTAGTTATAGAATTATGACGGAAACATCTGTTATTTTGGGCGAAAAGGTTATTATTATTTTATTGGCGATAAATTTTGTTGATAAATGAATTGAAACGGCTGTGCATCTTGGAAGAAAACTTTTATTAATATTGTTTAAAAGAAAAAAAAAGAGAAAGGAAAAATAGTTTTGACGAGTGGTAATATTATAAAACGACAATATCGAATTTAAAAGTGAAAGGTAATGTTTGTAATGCTTAAAAAATTATTCAATATGAAAGATTACAGTTTTAAACTATATTTGGCAATTTATCGCTTGCGTCAGGTTAAAAAAAATGCATCAGCAAATCTGATAAGATAATATCTGAGTGACAATTTTGATTTTGTTTTTGATTTTTTTTTATAATTTACTTTTAATTTTATTTAAGTCATCCATCATGTGACTTTTAGAAGAAACCAGCAGATGTAATTATAAAAATGACGGTACTTAGGAGTTACATATTGTCTGTTTATTTACGATTTCATTTTATCGACAAACAATTTAATTTTAAGCCAAAAATGCATAAACGTGACTTCGGTTTGAGCGACATTCACAATATTGGTTATATTTTAAGTAGATGACTGCATTTTTGAAAAATCTAATTCTACTTATATATATATATATATATATATATAATTCAAATGGAAATTTCATTCCGACTGCTTAGAACTCGGGTTTTGCTGAACTTACACTGTTAGATAGGTAATTTTTCGGGAAAGGTTTTAGTACATAGCACGTCGTTCTACTTTGCTTGGAATCGAATTATGGTTTAAAGCTCTTTAATGAGATGAACCTAATAATGAAAAATTAGCCTCTTTAAAAGGTTCTGCCGAATGTAATTCGATGGAACTTGCACTGTTAATTAGATAATTTTCAAGGAAAGGTTTCAGTATAAACCATGTCCTTCTACGTTGCTTAGCCATACAGTTTTGGTGGAAATTCTTTAATCTATTGAACTCAATTATCACAATTTATCCTTTAAAAAAAGTTGTAATAAACAGTTTTTGATAGAATTTGCATTGTTGGTTTGGCAATTTTTTAGAGATAGTTTTAGTATATAATACATTGTTGGACACTGTTTAGTCATAGAACAAGGGGGTAAATTTTGTAATTTTCCAATTTTCTCTTTGCGAAGTGGTAGAAATGGGTTTGGCGTGAAAAGGAAAGTTTTCATGCATATTTTCTTTTCAATAATTATAGAATTTATTTACTATAAAGAAGATATTTATTTCTTTTTATATAAAAACAGAAGTAAGTTGTATATAAATAACAAAAATATTAATATTCATAAATAAAAAGTTTATATATAGGAATACATATTTTAAAAAAGCATAAAAGTTCATTTTTTTTTGTTTTCACAGCTGTTCATATCATTTGGTCACAAATCTCACTTTCTGAAGCCCGAAATGCGCCAAGCTTTTTAACATCTAACTGTACCCATTGATCTAAAATCAGGAAAAATGGAAAGTAGATGTAGTTTGTAAAGTATGTCTTAATTAAGGAGATAAATTACGTAATCGAGTCCACAGACAATTGGCATATTTGGTACGGATAAGTTACATAATTGAATCTACAGACATTTGGCGTATGTTGACGGACGTGGTTTGGCGCACAATTAACTTAGGAAAAGGTTAAAATTGATTCTGTGTTTTTAAAGCGAACCAATTCTATAACCGAATTTTCAGAAAATTGGCGAAATTGAGAGAAAGTTTTTTGGAGACCTTTTGCGACTTTTACGTTATACCAACACCATACCAAAATGTACGCTATTGCTCTATTTATTTCAATCCTAAACGTGCAAACATATTTTGGTACTTTTCCAGTATAGGGATCTTGGCGAAATACAGAAAATAGCATTGGCGGAGAAGGAAATTTGGCAACATATTTTCTGACAATCAATTCGCTGTTTCATTTCATATACACAACCATTTTTTTTCTATGTTTATATAATTTATTTAACATAAAGATGCTATTTATCTAATTTTATATAGAAACAGAAGTAATTTGGGTACTACTTAGTTATTCTGTCGAACAATTTCGCTAAATTATATAAGTCGCCAAATTATACAAATTGACATATTTTTTATCTTAAATAACGAAAGAACAAATAAATTAGTATAAAATTAATAAAAATACAACTAAAACGTCGAAATAAAAATCACTTGATGAAGTAAACACGTGTAACTTGCTTAAAATCAAGTGTATGTGACATTTACGATCAACCATTATTGTCATTTAATCTGATAGTTTGGCGATAGATTTTTGGTCGACGGGATAACTAAGTAGTAGTACCGTAATTTGTATGTAAAAAACATTAATAATATACATATATAAAGAAAAAAAAATTGATCAAGTTTGTTTTCTTAACTGTTTATATCAATTAGCAACAAATCTCACATTCTGATGCCCGAATTGCGCCAAGCTGTTTAAAAAACACGTCAAGGCGCCAGTAGTGGAAAAGTACCAAATTCTTTTTGCAAACTGTGCCAAACAATCTGGCTTGCTATTTATTGAACGAGAATTTCTTTTGGCTTTAATCATTATTTAATCTTAACCACGCAAAAAAATTTAATTTATTTTTTTTTTAAATTGAAAGTATTTTTTATTATTAAGTAAAATTAAGTTATAACTTCATTTTTCTCTGATTAAAAAAATGGAAATGTTTACTGTAATGCTAAGAGACACTTAGAATTTCATGTGCGTAGTTTAAATAAGGATTTTTTTTTTTTAAATTGTATCCGAACCCACACCAAATTTGCTCATTTTAAAGAGAATGTTTTGGTACAAAACGAAACACATTTGTTGTAGACATGATCCTAAATCTTAATACTCGCCGATTGAAAAGTCTTTACAATTATTCAGCAGAGACAACAAAAATCTCACTTTCTGATGCCCGAATTGCGCCAAGCTGTTTAAAAAAACGTCAAGGCGCCAATAGAGGAAAAGTACCAAATTCTTTTTGCAAGCTGTGCCAAACAATCTGGCTTGCTATTTATTGAACGAGAAATTCTTTTGGCTTTAATCATTATTTAATCGTAACCACGCAAAAAAATTTAATTTACTATTTTTTTTAAATTGAAAGTATTTTTTATTATTAAGTAAAATTAAGTTATAACTTCATTTTTCGCTGATTAAAAAATGGAAATGTTTACTGTAATGCTAAGAGACTCTTAGAATTTCATGTGCGTAGTTTAAATAACGATTTTGAAAAAAAAAATATAGTATCCGAACCCACACCAAATTGGCTCATTTTACAGAGAATGTTTTGGTACAAAATGAAATACATTTGTTGTAAACATGATCCTAAATCTGAATACTCGCCGATTGAAAAGTCTTTAAAATTATTCAGCAGAGACAACGAGAAATAACTTGCAGTTTCATAAATTTTACGATTCAATATTATTATCGATCTATTTACTTCTGCTTTTACTATATATACGAGAGTAAAATGCAAATGGGAAATTCGTTCCGGCTGCATATAGCTTGAGCTCACCTGACAGGATTTTGATGAGAATCGAAATGATAGTTAGATAATTTTTCAGGGAAGATTTTAGCATATAACATATCGTTGTACGTTGCTTATACATATAATTATGTTTTAAAGTTCGATAATCATACGAACCCGATTATGAATGATTAGCCTTTTTAAAAGATTCAGCAGAATGGATTTCGATTGAATTTGCACTGTTAGTTAGATAATTTTTCAGGCAGGCTTTTAGTATATACTATACCCTTCTGAATTTCTTAATAATAGAGATGTGGTGGTAAGTTTTATAATCAGTTGAACCCGATTATGAAAGTTTAGCATATTTAAAAAGTTCTACAGAACGGATTTTGATAGGAATTCCATTGTTAGTTCCATACCTATTCAGATATCGTTTTAGTATTTTGCATATTGTTCTACGTTGCTTAGTCATAAAATAAAGGCGGAAAGTTCCATAATGATGTGAAACCGATTATGAAAGATTAGACTTTTCAAAAAGTTGTAAATGGATATTGATAATGCTTGCTTTGTTGATTAGACAATGTTTGGGGAGGTTTTAGTTTATTGCGTATCATTCTACTTTGCTTAGTTATAGAATTATGGGGAGAAAGTTGTATAATCAGATGGACCCCAATATGAAAGATCAGCCTTTAAAAAAAGTTTTACTGGACGGATTTCGTCAGTTTGTTTGTTTGCATTATTAGTTAAATAATTTTTCAGGTTTTGTTTTATTATATTCATATTGCACTATCATTCTTTGCCAAATCCTACTGTGATTGATCAATTAAAAGGGTTAAGACTTTAATAGCGCAAATGTGTCTGCACATTAGAAAATATAATAGCACAATGGCGTTCATATCGTTTTCTGCAGTGCGAAAGGACATTCCGGTTAAGGTTCCAAATTGCTTTAAATCACAATGTCAAATTCACTGATACATTTTGTTTGATTCAAGATTCGTTTGGATAAACAGATCAGCGTAGCGGGCATAGCTTGCTAGTTATGGAATAAAAATACACTTACTAACTTACGACAATTTGTTATTTATTATTCATTCTTAATTATAAATAATTTTTAATATAATGTTACCATTCCTAAGGCTAATAATCAAAATTGAAATTTTAAGCATGTAAAGAAAACCTCGATTTTGCATCAACTTACAATATAAATTTCAATAATTAAAAATAAACAATCCTGAAATCTATTGTTTTACAGTTACTCATAAATAAATATGATCTACTTATATGTTGATTTTCATTAATATCTGTGACAATTCAGCCACAGCTTATTTGCCTATTTTGTACGGAATGACCCATATGTATACATAATATAGATTGTTCACAAGTTTGTGTTATTGAGTCATGAAATTGTTAAAATATCATGTGAGCTCAAGTAATCGTATTCGAACAAATGAAACAATTAGGATTATCAATAGTTAATACAATATATTTTTGAGAATAATTAATCATTCAATTATCAATACCATTACCATGAGTAATGTTGCCAGATTGAATCTCAGAAAAAGCGAGGATAAAGACTTCTAAATCGGGACATAAAAATATAGAAAACTCCATGGAAGGAAATGAAACATGTTTATAATGGAATCCTGTCTTAAACGTAAAATTTTTATTGTCCCTAACAGCATGAATACCATACATTTATTTTTGTAAAATAAAAGTCTGCTTAAAACGGCATGTTTCTCCTGTCCCTTGCAATTACGTTTTAAAAATTTTGTTACACTAAAGCAAATACAAGAAACATATACCTCTGAAAGTGGAGTCACTAAGGGCCTAACCCCTTGAAGGAACGCGGTATATTATACTTGCCACTCCATTTTAATTACCAAAGCACAATGGTAACAGAATTTCGGAATTAAATTTTTCTTTTCATAAAGTACGCGAAGTAAAGCTTTTACCTACTTTCATGCAAATTTGTTCGCCAATCCCTGGGTCATTAGATATTTTAACACTTTAGAAATAAAAGTAATTTGTCACTGAATGGGATAAGAGCCTTCACTAGTCAGTAAAGAAACGAACAGGCTAATGATAATAATATGGGAGCGTTGTTTACAGATTTCGCACTTCCATTTAATATTTTTAAATGATTTATTTCGCATAGGGTATTTTGGGTCGATAACTTTTATTGTGCGTTTGTATATTTTTGACTTGGGGAGAGAGGGTGATGAAGTTCTTCTCCCCGAAATGAAAAAATATTCGATTATAAAAAGAACGAAAAATAATGCGTCCAGAATATACTAGAAAACACTTTCTAAAGATCCAGAAAAATGTTATAAAACTTCACATCGTGGTGAATATTGATGTCTAAATAAGCAATTTGGAAAACGCATAAGGCCTTTGAAAACCCAATTTCAGCAAGTGTTGTCAGTAGTCGGAAATGTAACGGAATTTTCTTGTGAAACCCTGTATATGATGTATAGATTTACATGTTTACTGCATGATATGGTAAATGTTGGGTTAGTTAAACACGTAGCACAGTTGAAAATTTCAATACAGCAATAAGCTCGTCGATAAGCTTAAATGCCCTTGAGATCTTTTGTGCTGGATTGTATATGAATAGCCGTCTATTGGATTTATAGGCACAAAGTAATATGCAAAAATATAATAACATTTTATAACGCGAACCACAACTGAAACGCACTTCTAGCATACATTGTTCATGGCAGTACTGTAGCCAAATTCTTTTCGTGTCGCCGTAAATAAATGATAAAATATATACACAGCAGATGCTGCAGTAAGCACATTGTAGTATACTTTAGTTATCTATAAATTGTAATATGCTTCAAATAATGTAATATCATTAAAATACACCGCAAACTATTTTCCCCCCAGATAGATCGTAATGTAACGGAGTTCCTTTGAGAGTTCCTGTAAATGAACCATAATGCCATGCATCGCATTTTCCCTACCGAACTTGACATAGGAAACCCATATAACGTATATAAATTTCATGACAATCTGACTATATTTACGCAAGTTAGAGAGTGGACAGACGTCAGACAGACAGTCAGAAAGACAGTCAGACAGACAGTCAGACGGACGGACCGATAGACAGGTGGACAGACAGAGAGATAGATGAGACGAATTCATAAATACTTTTCAACTGTGTTGGAAAGTGTTAAAAGGTAAAGAGACAATTCACAGAAAAAAGTCTTATAATATCAGAGCCGTTAATTGCATTTCCAGTTTCAGTATGTGCGAGTTAGATTACCCGAAATATATTTTATAGTATTTTGTAAAGGTAGGGCGAAAGAAACGAAACTGAGGGTTCATACAATATAAAATTGCACAAATTTCATATGCAATATAAAATTGTTTGAAAATAAGAACATAGAACTGACGTTCAGTCCCCTGATCTGCAGATTTACTAATTATAACTCTAATTAATATATATGCTTCTTATGTACAGAGTTGTTTTGTCAGATATTAATAAACCAAACATTAAAGACAGAAAGTAATAGATTTTTAACAACTAATGGGATTTTTAAAAAAAGTCTTCATTTGAATAGAAAGCAGCTTTCGGAAAATCTACATTTGAATTTACGCTCACTGCATTGTATTCCAACCTCGCTATGTGAAATAACTGCCATTCTATTGTACCAAGAATATCGTTTAACCCTTCAAGGGCGGTGGTCACACAGTCTAGCCACCTATTTTTAATTCCAAAACTGACAAATCAAAGCGATATAAGTAAGCGTGAAAACTTAATGCTGGAATCGGGCGTAAGATAATACAGTTGCGCCATCTTGTGGACGGAGTGATAATTCACATACGCGGGCTTTTAGTGTGGCGCGTATTTTCTAAATCTGTAGTCATTCATGGAAATGAATTTTGTTTGCCACATTTATTGCAAAATAATTGCGTACCGAGATGACAGACTAATTTACTCGTCATTCGGCATTAATCCACCGCCTCCTGAATACTAGGCCTGAGCGCTCACACAAAAATGACACAAAAATGGCGGCTGCCGAAGGCGGATTTTTTTTAGCGTTGGTACGGTCCCTTAAATGTAGACACCAGTATTTTATAAAAGATATCTCTACCTTGTTTATTCTCAGAAAAATGAAGCGGAAAAAACTTCAAAAAATTATTGGTATGAATATTTAAGGGACCGTACACACGCTGAAAAAAATCCGCCTTCGGCAGCCGCCATTTTTGGTCCAGCGCTCAGGCCTAGTATTCAGGGGGCGGTGATTAATCGACATGAAAGCCACCCAAATTTAGTCAAATGTTCTTTACTGGAGAGTGGCAATACGAAGACAAAATTAGGAAAAAAATATTTTCTGTTTTCATGAAAAATGTTGTTTTGACGTCCATGCTTTTGTTAAGTGAACCTTGAATAATCTTAAAAGCGACAGCAGTAAAATCTAGATTCGTTTTCTGTCTCTTCGTATCTTGCCTAACATCGCGATGTCAGACATACCTATTCCCCAAAAGTCAGAACATCCTTCAACAATTTTACTATCATCACACTATATGTGAAAACGTGGTATCGAAAGTGTAACTTCTAACAATTACACACATCATTACCTGCTTTTTTTTTTTTTTCAATTTATATGTAACAGAATCTAGATAATTTTTCTGGCATCAGTACTAAATTTTGGACGCGTTTTTTTAAAGATGGATGGATAAGTTGATTGCCGACATTAATTGACATTAAAGACTCGGAATCCACTTCTTTACTGGTGTTGCAATAGAAAGAAAAAATTAGGGAAAATTAAAATTTTCATCAAACTAAGCTAATACATGCTAAAATTGATAAAAATAATTTAAAAGGTTTGTAAATACCTTTATTTTTATGCCTATATTTATACCTTTTTATGCTTTATAAGTGCATTTTTATCACTTCTTGCATGTATTAGCTACTTTAACGATTTTAATTGATTTTCATACATAAATTTATGAAAATTTTCGGTTGTCATACTGGCATGAAACATAGGAACTTTTCTAAAATTACAATTTATTCCGTGGAATCTCGCCGCATTTTATTTGGATGAATAATATAGCATCACGTTCACAGCAGCTCGATAGTTGCTACAATCGAATTATTTTTCTGCATACTACTTATGCTACATTTTTGCTAAGAAAGAATAGTTATAGTTTAAACTTAAAAGATACAGAAGGAAAATGAACTTTGAATTTACGCTGTTTGTGTTACATCCGAACATTGTAATGTCAAGTAACGGCCCATCCCGCCCCCCTCCAACTCAGAATAAACTTTAAACCCTTAACCCTCTCGCTGCGTAATTGTATTATCAAAATAGATTCCAAAATTGTGTATTTAAGAATTTTTATTCTTTTGTCACCGGATTTTCAAAACAAAAATCTTTGTCTAATTTATTCGGAAAAATGCTCCGATTAAATAAGGCATAATTTACAGTAAAAAAATAGCTGGTGGGAATAATCAAGGAGGTTAATTAGACGGGAAAATGCAAAATTCTCGGGTTCCGTAGCGAGAGGGTTAAAGCGTGAATATCCCACATAACATTAATTTATAAAAGCCATACTGATACCAGAATTGTGAAACAAAATAGTCCATTTATCCTATAAGTGAAGAAAATATTTTTCTTCTTTGCAAAAAATTTATTTCCAAATCCTGGCTTGTTTCAGTCATTTCATCATTTATGCAAAAGAAGCTAGTTGCCTTTGAAAGAGTTAGGGGGAGGTTCTCTTCTTAATCCTTTCCAGCGCGGAGCAAGTCTGCTTTTAAACTGATGAAATTATGGTCTGACACCAGAATTTATAAAAGAAATTATTAGAAAAAAGCGAACTTGCTGAACAGTGAAGCAGCGGTCAAGGGATTACCTAGTTGTCATCAACTTCACACCCTGTCTGAATATTGTGATGTCTTTCATTATATATAAGAGCCATTCGGAAAAAATAAAGGTGTAGTTGTTTACAACTACTTAAAATAGGAAAAACTAAAAATTTTACTAGCATAGATGCTTTACATAATTAAGAAAAATTAAAGTTAAATTAAGTTTAAAAACTTGAATTGAAATATAGAATTATATTAAGATATAGGTATAACTGCAGTTACTAGATTGCTATAAACGAACTTGCTTGATTTCAAGTACGTTATAAAAGGAAAATTTTAATTAAATATTCTGGGTGCCAGTAAAAAAAAAATTAGGTATCTTTTTTTGAGGAGACAGTCCGCGAAACGGTTAACCCCTTAACCTACGATTTACGTCTCAACAGCTCCACGGTTTGGCAAATCCATAGCTACCACTAACACATTTAATAGAGATTTTCACCTTGTTTAATCATGGAATTTCGACGATTAAATTAAACTATATTTACTGTGAAATTTTAATGCTAAAAATAATTTACATTTGGCTCGATCATCGTACGCGGGCTATGCCCGTCATTGTAGGTTAAGGGTTTAAATGATCGAAATAATTTTCATTTTTTTTTTCACTTTTTTGCATATCTCAAGTGTGTAGACTGTTCCCCTAAAGCGGTTTCGTGATATTTCTATACTTTAGAATACTTTTTCCTCATTGAATGTACCGCCGCTCGTTGAACGTAAAGCTATTGTAAAAATTACTTGTTTTTCTCGAAACACTGTTTTTCAAACTGGGCGACCATTTTGCTTGGTAATTAGTGAACCTATTTCCATCTTTTTTTGTTTAAGAGAAAGCTAATCATTGTTACTGTAGCTTAAACTAATGAAAAGTATAATTCTCATTGTTTAAATATTTTTTAGAGCTCGCAAAATGTAAAAGAGAAAAAATCGAATAACTTTCCTTTTTATGTTCAAATGACTGGCATTCTTTCAAAAATGAACTTTCAAAACTAAATGTTGGTATAAGCTCCAGTAAATTTAATGACTTTTTATAATATGTTTGGTTAAGTTTGATTAAGATGCATGGGATGGAAGAAATAAGATCGCCCTCTTGAACGAGGTGAGCATCTGGAGTCGCGCAAGACATAATATACATCTTTGTAAAATAAAAAATTAAATATATGTAAAAAAAAAATGTAATGCTAATTGAAATTGTCAAAAAATGTCATACAAAAAAGTCCGAAATGTGATGCCATAATGTGAGAAAAAAATTAAATGTATGTAAAAAAAAAATTAATGTAAATTGCAATTGTCAAAAAATGTAAAACAAAAACGGCTGAATGTTACACCCCCTTTTTTGGAACGGAAAAAAAAAATCGTAAACATTACTTGAATTTCTGGCCAAAGAAGAAGTCATTTTATTAATTAAGAAACTTCCTTTTATTAATTTTGCACATAACGCTTTATGCGAAACCATAATATCGTGAATAATGTATCACCTATCATAAATAAATGTTTAAAATTTCACAAAATTTTATATTTAAATGTATTGACAAAATATGGCATGTAGATTAAGTTTTGGGAGATATTTTCTTTTAACCCTCTCTCTGCATTTCCCGCGATTTCCACGGGCAGCGGAAATGTAGCAAAATTTGCGCACCCACGATTTCCGCGGGGATGCATATTTTCCGTCTAATTAACCCTCCTTGCTTATTCCCAGCAGTTATGTTTTATTGTATATTTTACCATATTTAATCAGGGCATTTTCCGAACTATATTAGACAAAAAGTTCTGTTTTGAAAAACTGGTGACAAAAGATTAAAAATTCTGTAAAGGACGCTCGTCGCGAAGGGATTAAATGCGCAATTTTTTAACCTATTTTGATAAAACAATTATACAGCGAGCAGGTTAATAGGAATAGGCAGATTCATTTACTGCTTATCCGATATCAATTTACTTAAACTTCACGTAAATTTAGTCGATACCACTTTTTTACTGGTGTGGCAATAGGGAGCAAAAATTATGAAAAAAGGATGTTTTTCTTTAAACGGCTAATTTTGTTTTGTCGTAGACGCTTTCGTTAAGTGAGCCTTGGTTATTACTTAATCTTAAAAGATATAGCGGGAAAAATCTACCTTTGAATTTGCGCTCTTTGCATTGACTTCTAACTTTTCAAAGTCAAGATATTTTCCTAGCTCAAAATATCCTTCAACGCTTTATGTACTGAATAACGAACTTTTATCCTCTAAAGCATTTCACGTGATTTGTTTAAACTACATTAGAAGATTTACATAATCATTTAATAAATTTGAGAAGGATTGAAGGATTTAGATAGATTAATTAAATTTTAATTTATAGGGATTTTGTGAAATATTTATAACCTCACTCAAATCTTTTATTTTAAATATTTTTCTTAGTATTATGTAGAATTAGGAAATGTACAAATATAATGTTCTTACAATAGAAATATTTCCGAATTGAAAACTACCACTCCCCCTAATCAATAGCACAGAAAGCTGAAAAGATGCAAAGACAAAAGAAATTATCCTTTTAAAAATATTTTTATTGTGTGTAACCAATAATGCTTTTAGAAAAGATAAAGTATTATATCTATAACTCTATAACTCATTCTAAAGTGTATTACAATTAATATATATATTAAATGAATTTTATAACAAGTTAATTTAATGGTACTTATAAGTACCGTCAGTAGATAAAGGATTAACCCATTAACGCCCGAATTATTTCCTTCGTTAAAAATCTAAATTTTAGATTTCTCACCACTTTTAAAAGAAGAGTAATTTTTATTTTATTTTATCAAGGATTTTCTATCGTGAAAGTATGTACAGTAAACTCAGTCTAAGGCGGGATTGATCGAGACTCAGAAAATTTTCCGTAGTAGACAATATTCCGCCTTAGAATAATTTTGCTCTATGTATTTGGATTTTCAGGGGCATGAAAATATTTCCGAGTTAACCCCTTGGGGACGAGCGACACGTATGCGTGCCGGAAATAGGCCTAAGGATCCACGTTTATTCACACCAGTAAAATTTTACTGTAAAATTTGCCTTATTTAATCCGAGCATTTTCCCGATTTGAATAGGCACAAACTTCTGTTTTTTTAAAACCGGTAGCAAAGTAATAAACATTTCGTAAAAGGCTCCCGTCGCGAAGGGGTTAAACAGATTTCCGTCTTACAAAGGGTCCGCCTTACAGAAAGTTTACTATATTAATCTTCATATTTACTGCTGTGAAAAGCGTTTTCTTGACACTTAAGTCTAGCAATGTAAAAATATGACACCAGGAGTTAATTGGATAATAACTTTACTTTACATCACGCTGCGTGTGAAAGCGCGGTATCATGAATGAAAATTAGATAGCTTCAATTTTTATTACAAATCACTTCACACAAAATTAAATTCAAAATAATGTACATAATATTTCTGGCCTGAATAGTAAATTTTGGAAGCTTATTTTTATATAGGACTAATTTGCCGTTTAGTCGACATTATCCATAGATGCCAACATCTGTTAATTCTTCTGTTTGATCCAAGACAAATATGTTTTTAACCGAAAATAATATATAAGGAAATGTGTCCTCTTTCAATCACGTACATTTTATATATTACATTTCGAAATTTTTGTTAAAATAAAAAATCCTTGAAAACATGTTCGTCTTGGATAATTAATATTGTCGTCTTGGACTCCAAAATAATTAACCCTTAAATGAGCGATTTTTTATTTTGTTTCGAAAAAATTATATATGATACTCTGAAGGTTTTATAAGACAGGGAAAATAATGATAAAAATCAGAGGCACTTTCTTCATATAATACGTTAATCTTTTCTTCTGTTGCACATGTGCAATACAAGAAAAAAACTACTGTCGTGTGGCTGTTTAAAGCTAAAATTTTGCAAATGAGTAAATATTTTAGTACGTATGTCTTCAAATACCTATTTTATATAATTATTTATTTTATAATACTTAACCTTTAACCCTTTAATTCCCATGATAGAATACGTTCTAGAAATTACGTAGTTCAGAAAATCTGACTTTAAACCAGAAAGTTTCAATGGTTAATTCCGCTTTATTTAAATATGAAATGTCTGTTTTTTAATTAAAGGAAAAATTGCTATTTTAATTTTCTGGCGTGAATTAGGTATATGCGAATAAAAAAAATCCATTAAATTCAAAACAGTGTTGTTTGCATATATGCAAAGCTGCGCACTAAAGGGTTAAGAGATGTTGGCATTTATGCATTAACCCTTTGATAACGGGTTTGGGACATATGTCGTCCCAGAGACTATTTCTTTTCTATCCGCACTACATTTTAAAATATAATTTCAGCTATACATTTATAATAAGATGCATTGAAGAAACACATACCACAAAGAAATTTTAGTGTAAATTATGATTTGAGTGTGTATTAAATTAGTCGCCAGTTCTCGCCCGTAAACTAAAGGTGAATCGACGTGAAAGTCACGCAAATTTTGAGGAATCCACTTCTTCACTTGCGTGGCATCACGAAGAAAGAGTAAGGAAAAAACAATTTCTAGAAAGAAAGAATTCTGTTTTATTGTCCGCGCTTTTGTAAAGTAAGCCTTGTTTTTAGGTTGTATCTTAACACTAGAACGCCCGGAAGGAGTCGATCCGACTCCGAGCATATGATTAAATGTCAACTCGAACTAGAAATTATTTCATAAAACAAGTTAAATTTAAACCACGCAGATTTACGTTAAATTAATCAGTCAAATAATTTTAAATAAAAATTCTGGTCTCTAATATTTTTATGAAACTTGAGTAAAATTTCCGGGCGTTTTAGTGTCAAACCCAAAATGTATAGCATGGAAATTTAGACTTGCATTTAAGATGAGACATTAATTGTCACACAGGCTGGATAACGGATTGGTTGACTGTTTATGATATTTTAGGTGTGCCAGATCAAAGGAGTCATTTAGGAGTGCCAGTATTCAAATCTTCCCGCTATGAATGTATTATATATAGTTAATG
The DNA here is from genome assembly GCA_963932465.1 of Maratus speciosus. NCBI lineage: Eukaryota > Metazoa > Arthropoda > Arachnida > Araneae > Salticidae > Maratus > Maratus speciosus. Next base: position 247,145,942 of record OZ010798.1, on the reverse strand, counting down.
CTTATGTTAATATTTATAGTTTTTTATAGTAAATTTTTGCCAAGTATAATTTTTAATTCATGTGTTTATTTATTATCCTTATAAAATTTAGATTATAATTAAAAGAGGGCAAACGTTCGAAAACGAAGCATGGTTATCGGTAAGGAATATCGTTAAAGATTCTTTTTGTTAATATTATAGTTATTGCTGTCCAGGTTTTTTAATATTATATTAATTAAGCGGCAATATTTATAAAATTTTTGCAATTATATTTACAATTGTGAAAAAAAAATATTGTAATAGCAGAAAAAATTCAAAGCATACAAAAATTGAGATGGTTATGGCCACAGTAATCAATACTACAACTCGGTCCATTTTTTGACAGGAAATAATAGACTTTTAACAACTCACGTGATCTTTGTGTTGAAGATTGGTTTCTTATTATGTAGTCTTGAAACAGTTGTTTTAAGATTGTGTTGCCTATTTGTGCTTTTCTTTCGATTGTTTTTTTTCACATTATTATTTCATTATAATAGTCAACATAATAAACTTTTTACGCACATAAATTTCTCTAATAAAGGGTTTTAAACATTAGATTTTACTTAACTGGGAAAGTAATTTTCCTTCCTCAAACTATTGAAGAAAACGAACTGCATTTTTTTTTGCTCAGTGTTACCAAATTAAAGCTGATTTTGTAAGTATATTTGTTAAATAGTAATATTCGACTTACATGTTCGTTGACATTCCGTAATTGAGTAAAGCGAATTAGCTTTCGGAAACAGTGACATTAAAAAATGTGCTAAATTGGCAATAGTGATCATATTAAGCATATTTTATTTTTATCGATTTTTTCAATATAAATCAACCAAAAAGTATTTAACCATTTTCATTAAATATTATATTACTAATATCATCCAATGATTTATAATTTGTGCTTAGTAAAGGAAAAATATGTTAATGACAGTGATACTAACTTCTGATTGTGATTAATGGCAAGAAATATATGAAAATTTGAAAAGATTCAATTCAATCCGTGGAAACTTGACACAAGAGCGATTATAATTAGATTGTGTGCACTACCTGTTAAACTTCTTAGTGCCACACTATCTAACAGTTTCTAAGAGTTTTTAACACATTTTAACAGTGCCACATTCCTTTCCTGCGGAAGGTTGTCAAGAGCAAAGCGTTGCGTTCTCACCATAGTTAATTTTTTTTCACGTACAGGACCGCCAATGTCACCTCCTGCGGCCACTTTTTAAAACAGAAGTACATCTCAAATTAAAATAAAAAGCAGCTACAAATAATTAACGGGCTCCATTATCCGTCATTTGAAGATATAACCACTTACTTCACATAAGCAATTCGATTAATATTTTTCAATTTCGCTTTTTGATTTTACTTGTCTAATTTTTCCTTTTTCAGCTTGTCTATGAGTCATAAGAGTACGCTATTCCAATTTGCGAAATTTCTTACATTCATCCACTCGGGCTTAATATATAATGACTTTGTTAGCCGCGGTTTATTTGGATGATTTCAGGAAGCATCGTGTCTACTGGAACTCCAGAGGCACTAAATTAGAATTATTTTGCTGCATGCTCTATGCTACGTTTTTGTTAGGAAAAGTCTTGGTTATAACATAAACCTAAACCTCTATGCCCGAGGGTACTCTAATGTACCACGGTTTTCTATCCCAATCAAAACACACTCACTGAAGACATTCGCAATGGTACTTTTAGGAAACAAAAGTAAATACTTCTCGTGACCATCACTAAATAGCAATAGCATGGCTGCTACTCGCGACTACCTTTTAAATCTTTACTGCACCACTTTCGCAAAACAATAATTTTTTACGTAGTCTTTGTCAATGTGTGCCAAAGAAGCATACTACAAATTACATTTTTGAAAAAATAGTGGTGCGAAAAAAATATAAAAATAATCACCAATTGCAGCCCTGCAATAGCAGTTCCAATCAGCTGAATATTGTTCACGAAATTATTTTGGCGCCTGTAAATATCAATTTTGCTTCCATTTTGTTGTCTGGCATGGTGTCCTTAACTTTTGCTTGAAGATATCTTAAATTTTAAAGGTAAGGCTATCGTATGTTTTTCTTGTTTTAAATAGATCACTTGACAACCTGTTGTATAGATGATGATTTTGATAGATGGGGTTTATTTGGATGATTCGCCCGCTGCCCGCTGCCACTCCAGTGGCGCTGAGTCGCAGAATTCGAATTATTATGCTGCATATTGTCTATGCTACGTTTTCGTCTCGGTTATAACTTAAACTTATCACTTTATGTCCTGACGGTACTTTAACACTAAAACTTGCAGAAATTTTACTCAAGTTTTATTAAAATACATTACACCAGAATTTTTATTTAAAACTGCTTAACTTAATTATTTAGCCTTTTTCTTTCTTGTATTTTTTAAACTTATTGTGTAAAGAAAATCCTGGTACCAACCCAAATATTTTCAATTGGTAGGAGTCAAATAACCCATCACGGTACGTTTAGTGTTAAAGTAGCACAGTATCCCGATTAACCCTTACAGGTGCGGAGTAATTCTATTTATAAACTGATGAAAAAATGGACTGACACCGCAATTTATAAACGAATTTATTAGAAAATAAGAACTTGCTTATTTTCATGTACTTTATAATAGGAAAATTTTAGTTAAATATTCTTGGTGCCGATTGGCAATTTTGGAATTCAAACTATGTGTCCTTTTTTAAGGACACCGCGCCGGAAAGGGTTAAAACACAGTCATTGAATGCATTCGCAATGGTACTTTAGGAAAGAACAGTAAATACTTCCCTTGACCATCACTAGATAGTAATAGCAGTACCAGTAAGCTTAAAATAGTTCACGAAAGTATTTTGGCGCATGTGAGTGTCAATTTTGCCCCCATTTTCTTGTCTGACATGGTATCCCTAAGTTTTGCTTGGAAATATCTTACATTTTAAAGATAAGGCTATTATATTCTTTTCTCGTGTTTTAATTAGATCACTTGACAACATGTTGTATAAATAACGATTTTGATAGCGGCGGTTTATTTGGATGATTCAGGTATCATCACGTCCGCTACAACCCCTGAGGCGCTGAATCGCATACTTCGAAATATTATGCTCAAACTCTATGCTAAGTTTTTGTTAAGAAAGGTCTTGGTTATTAGTTAAACTTAACCCTTTATGTCCCAACGTTGCTTTAAAGTATCACAGTATCCCAATTAAGCAGTGTTGCCAGATTGGAGAATTTTTTTTCCCCATATTGTTGATTCTCACCTCCTTTTTTAAATGGAAATATTCGGCCTATTTAAAAATAGATAAAAAAATTCTGAAAAATAAGGCGAATTATAGTATTTTATAAAAGTGGTGGCAGTCAAATGATATGAATTAAAAAGTCCCCAATCTGGCAACACTGAAATTAAGACGCATTCATGAATGCATTCGCAAAGACAGTTGTTTTCGGAAACAGTAATAGATACTTCCCTTCAGCATCACTAGATAGCCAGTTCCAATAAGTTGAAAATTGCTCACAAAACTTTTTTGGCGTGTGTAAGTTCCATTTTTGCTTCAATTTTCTTGTCTAACATGGTATCTTTAACTTTTGCCTGGAAATATCTCAAATTTTAAAGTAAAGGCAATCATGTTTATTTTTTCTTGCTTTAAATAGATCACTTCACAACATGCTTTGCTAAAAAAAAAATAAATAAAATGATTTTCAGTTTGTTTACTTTATGTAGCATTTTCCAAAGCGGCACTTTTGAATACCGTGGACATCGTTTAACAGAATTTTTATTTAGATTTTTATCTTTTGAATTCCTTGGGTGCCTAAAAACGTGTACATTTACCAGGGATGAGTGGCTGCTAGAGATTTGTATTTTGGTACAATGTAGGGGAAGACATTGCATGATTTACGTATGACACTGACGAATAATAAAGCAAAATATACATTACTTTTGTTTGTTTTTTTAAATATATTTTATTTTTTATAAAACAAAAGGGAAATAAATTACAAAATATAATAAAAATTTATTTTTTGAATCCTTTTTACACATTTTATACAACTAAAAGTCTCGATTTTTATCAAAACATAATGATCCAACGGTAGTTTGAAGTACCACATTAAATAATTTGCCGTAATTAACAAAAAATATATATATTTTATTTTATTGCATATATCTTTTAATATATCATTGCAATACATGGAAAAAAGTTTCGAGGAGATAGTTTTTTAAATAATTTGGGATATAAAGGGTTTACACATTCGAGACGGATTACACACTGTATGTGCAATGATATTGAATTGAAATTATCAGCAGGGCTGCCATTGGCTACTATTATTTATTTTTATCTCACACCCCTTGTACAAAACAAAAACCTTTTAGCTGCACGCTGATAATATGTACAAAAGAAATATACTGCAACATTTATTTTATTTAAAAAGTTGTGCGATTAGAATATGAAAAGTGTCGTCAATGGCAGTCCTGTTAACTGTTAGTATGAAAATTTCGGCTTCTGGGGATGGTTCCAAAAAAGATTCTCGAATGGTTTAACCCCTTCGGGCCGAGTGTCTTTTATAAGGTTTTTAATCTTTAATCACCGGTTTTTGGCAAAATTTACAATACAAATATACTGGTGAGAATAATTCCCGATTCTGAGCACCTTACGTCGCACGAATACCGGTCGCTCGTCCCCAAGGTGTTAAAAGATACTGCAGGAAAATCTAGATTTTAATTTACGCTCTTTGTATTGCACACAATATTCGCGAAATCAAGTACGGTATATACTCACATATAAGTTGACCCTAAATTCGAGAGGAATAAGATACTCTATACCAGTATTTAAAAATAGTTATATTAGTCTTATCTTCCTGCAGAATTTTCTGATGTTAAATAAGGCAAAGATGACTAGGCGAAAATACTGCCATGCAACACACATTTAGGGGTCGACTTATACGTGAGTATATACGGTAACTGCACGTCCACCCCTACTCAAATTATCATTAAGGGGAAGTTCTACTTCATTGGGAATATTTCTGATTATTTTTTTCATTGTGCATTTTTTTGGACCCTCTACTTTTGTATCCCTCAAGCAATTTCGTGATATTATAATTCTTTATAGCTTTTTTTGCTTACTGACTGAATGTAATGCTATTGTAAAAATTTTAAAATTGGTGTCCATACTTCTCGAGAACTATTGGATCGAATTATTTTATTTTTATTTAGAAGAAAACGAGTTCCTTCTACTGGGGTTTAAGCCAGTGAAAAGTATCATTTTGATTTATGACACATATCTCAGAACTTGCAAAATGTAAAAAAAAAAAGGCGGAAGGGTAACCATTTTTTTTTCAATTGTCAGCCATTTTGTCGAAAATCAACTTTTTAAACTAAATTATTGTATCAGCTGCAAAGAATTCAATGCTCTTTCAATATATTGTGACCAAATTTGTTTCAGAAGCTTGTGACCGGAGAAAAGCGGTCGCCCGATCGGAAGAATTGTTATTAAATTTGTTTGAGATTCTTGTGAACCAAGAAAAACGGTCGCCCGATTGCAAGTTCATGACAGGTATCAGTAGCCACACAATTCATAATATTAATTTTTTACACAAAAACATTTAAATATATAATTAAAATGTTGATAAATGAAATGCAAAAGTCCGAAGGTGATATCTCTTTCTTTGTACATAAAAAAAAAAATCGTAAATATCACTTAAATTTTAGCAAAAGAAGTTACCCCCCCCCTTAATTTTACATACATCACGCAATATGTGAGAGCATGGTATCGTGAATGAGGAAAAACTTAACAAAGATCCACCAACTGAAATTTTACACTATTTTAAATTTTAAATAATTTACATAATAATTCTGGCATTATTTTAAATTTAGGAAGCTTTTTTCCGTCTTTTTTATACTAGAAATGGATAGAATAACTTACAGTAAAGTCGACGTTAACCTAGGTGAAAGTCACGCAAATTTAGACGAACCCACGTGTATACTAGAGTTTTCACTATGTCAAGTAATTGTCCACTCTCCCGAACTCGAAAGATGTCTTAACCAATTAACAGTTTCATTTTTTTGACACAATAAATAAAAATAGGGGAAAAATACCAGTTTTTCCATACTAAAATATCTGCTAATTAATAAAGCAAAAATTATAGTTAAACATTTGCGGTGTTGAAAAGCTTTTTGTAACGACGTAAGCAAACTCTTTTAGCCTGAGCAGTGTTCGTCAAAAACGGTTAAGGGGTTCATAATTTTCCATACATGAAGCGGCACGTGAAAGCGTGGTAAAGTGAACTATAAAGTTTTCGGAAGCACCATGCTGTTACAAATTTTAAAGAATTTTATATTTTAAGGAATCTATATAATATTTCTATTGCTCAAGTAGCAAATTTTGGAAGCGTTTTTTTTTCTTTTTAAATAGAAATGGACATATTAAATTACTGTTTAGTCGACATTAAACTACCGACGTTAAAACCAAGCAAATTTAGAGGATTCCACTTCTTTACGCATGTTCGTGAAACGTCCAGCAATTGCCGACTGTCCCGAATACATCACTACCTCATGTGATAGCGTGGTATTATGAGCTATATATCAATCTTACGGTTCCTTTGGTAAATCAAATTTACGCTATATTATATTCTAAAAATGCAACCTAATATTTCTGACGTGAGTAGTACATTTTGGAAGCGGGTTTTTTTACTTAAATAAAAATAGGCAGACTAATTTACTCTTCATTCAACACTAATCGACGTGAAAGTCACGCCAATTTAGACGATTCCACTTCTTTACTAGTGTGGAACTAGGAAACAAAAATTGGGAATGAAGTGTTTTTATTTAAAGGAAGAATTTTTTTGTCACCGCGTATTTTTTTTTTTTTTTTAAGTAAGGCCTGGTTATAAATTAAACTTAAAACTTACAGCAAGTAATTATAGATGTTGATTTATGATCTCCTATCGCAAAATCTCAAATAATTCCCAATCCAAACGAATCCACATTTTTAATGGTGTGGAAAAAAAAGCAAAATTAAGAGAAAAAATTGTTTTTCTTTAAAAGATTTTGTGTTTTAGTCCACACTTTTCTTAGGTTTTAAGTGATACAGCAAGAAAATCTGCACTTGCATCTGGAGTAATGAAAACTGGGTTCGTACGGGTACCGTTATTTTCAAGGCTACATATCAGTATTTTTATACAGGAAAAAAATTATAGTTTAAACGCGCGAAATTTCACCTTATTTCAGGAGAGATTTTCTATGAGAAAATACTGGTACCGAAAAATTCCTTAGTCTGGAAATTGGAGGACCCGTACGAACCCTGGAAAATTGAGATCGAAATTTACTACGTTAAAGAAATCAATGTGATTACTTACTTTTATAATAATTTTAAGTTGCGATAAAGCCAGGGAATAAAAATGTCACCAGCCTTCATTCATAACAATTTTATCATCAAGTATGAGAAAAAGGAGCGTTTTGTTTATTAGGCTGGATTTAGTTTAAAGTAAGGTTTTTTTAACTTATTTGCCTGACATGTTTATATCTTAAAAAAACACCTATATATGGGTCATTCTATGAAAAGTGGCTATTTTTTTTTAAAAAAAATTGCGACCCAATAAAACTCCCTCAAAAAACTCAAAATTTAACCGACAAGTACCTTATTGCTATATTTATCAAAAAATAATACGAATCAAACTGTACCTGATAGATCTTCTGAGATTTTAATTTCAAAGCACTTTCATTGCTACAATGTTCAAATAAATGATTGGTACCGGAATTTAAGAACAAATTTATTTTTAAATAAGAAAAAATGCCATGTTTCACATGCATGTTAAATAGAATAAAAGTTTATAAAAAGTCTGGTGCCACGCAACCGTGGCGCTTAGTAATTAAAATTAAGTTGTTTCATAAACATACCACAGCCCGTGAAAGGGTTAAAAAAGAAAAGAAATTATAATTAGAAGTCATACTGTCAATAAATAATATTTCTTTTTACTCTGTTTCAATTGAGAAATTAAGATAAAGCATTATCATTTATCAAAGTTAATATTTGATTTAGTACAATATATTTTTTTAATTTATTTTGAACTGTTCCCTGTAAAATAACAAAAATTAAAAATGTATTATCTTTAAACTCTAATTAAAAACCTTATGCGTTTTTAATGTGTATTTTATTTTATTAGGTTTTCTCATTTTACTGTTTAGTACGTATATAAATGGATTCAGAACATTCCCTTATATATTAAAATTATGAGGGAATGATTGTGAGGGAATGACGAATTCATTATGAAAACCATATTATGCTATAATGATTATCTAAGGTATGTTAGTTACTAAATATCTTTTGAAACACATTTCTAATAATATAGCATCATTTAAAAAAACTGTCATTAATTTTTATTAAATTTATAATAGATGAGGGAATGACGGGTAATAAAAATTCTTGCTTTGATCTAGTGCTTCAAAGTCATGTTCTAACTATTCAGGAACGTTTTTGAGCAAACAAAAAAGATGGCTGCTTCACTTTACTCATGTACGAACTGTCCTAGACCTATATAATTCATGTTCCGCTTTCTACTAAGTAAATAGGGGCAAATTTATAGTTATGTGAGGGAATGATGACAAACATTAGGGATATTATTAAAAAATGCACTAATTCTTTTATTTTATAAAATATAAATATATTTAAACGGCTAAATATTTATTTAAGTATGTTTAATGAATTGAGAAAAAAATAATGATAAGAAATATGTGCTGCAATGGCAGAGAAAGCGTTTTCTTTCCTACATGTGTGACAGGGGACATAGTGAGGGAATGGCATTTGCATTAAAAAATACATTTAATTTATCATATTTCAGTTTCAATAAGCAAATAATTACAGTTTATATGTCTAACTGATTAATATTGATAGTTTAAATCACTTTTTCATTTTGTAATTTTAAAAATATGTCTTCAAGACCCCTGGGACATAAAATTGCCACTTTTCAGAGAATGACTCATTATACAATATATCGAAGTTTGTGTTTTTGATTCATGAAATTGTTAAAATATCTTGTGAGCTCAAATAATCGTTTTCAGACAAATTAAACAATTAGGATTAGCAATAGTTAATAAATGTTTTTGAGAATAATTAATTAATTTTGTTTGTAAAATGAAAGACTGTTTAAATTGGAATTTTTCTTCTGTAACTTGCATTTCCTGCTTTGCAATTTTGTTACTCTAAAGCAAAAGCAAGAACTTATGAAACTGAAAGCGGAGTCATTACGGTCTCAACCCCTGAATGGTGAGGGTATATTAAACATACCATTTAAAGTTAATTCCTAAATGCCACATTTGCGCCAGAGTTTCGGAATTAATTTCCAATAAATCTGACGGGCAATTTTAAATGAAATTTCATTCTTAAACTTCTAAACATCCCACAATATTACTTTTTACACCGTCGTATAGAGAAAAAAATGTACTTTTAAATGCAATTTGTTTGAAAGCTGTATCTCAATGTGTTTCTGAGTTATTAATTTTTTTTTTGTAGTTTTTATTACATTTTGTCATAGTGGCAACAGAAGTATCCATCTCTGTTGAAACTAAAGGGAAAATACAGATTACTGTATAGACTAATCAGAAAACGTATAAAATGCGGATTCAACCAATAAAACGCTTCAGATATGCTTTTGATTTCCTACCCTGACGAGGACAATAACCATTTTTCCAAATGGTTAAAAAAAAGAAATCACGCCGAACCTGCGGTGCGTATATGACATCTCGGCAAACATTACCACTCGAAAAAAAAGCTAACTGGTGAGTGGGAAAAAAGCTATTGGCGAGATTTCATCCGGCTAGCGTAACAGTTCCAAGGATTCTTTGCGATAATGGCAACTGTTATGTAGTCTTATTGGAAAAAAATTGATTTTTGAATCAAAATGGAAAACTTACGACCCCATATTGGCGCGATTTTTTTCTGACGCCAATGTCATATACGGAACGGGCACTTAATTGCCCCCAAAATATCGTTATTTTGCTTGATATGGTAAGCCGGATGTTGTTGTTTATGATGTTGATGCGTTCCCCTAATTGGCGTCGGAAAAAAATCGTCCCAATATGTGGCGTATATGACATCTGTGCCAAACTTTCATATGGAAAGCGAAGGGATCAGACCGTATTTGTTTATGGCAGTTGATGACTTGAACTATTATAATATAGATGAAATGATGACGATATAATAATGCTTGGCGACTTAACACCTGTGCCTGGCTAACAAAGTACCAAAATGGCACCTAGAGTATAAAAAGCGACGTGGTCCGCCCGGAACTGTTGATGATAGTCACATGGCTTAGGCTATTATTATAGAGATTGTTCTAAAATACCGGGAGACAAAGACTCTGTATACATAATTCATTTTATTTTAGCTTCCTTCTAAATGTTTAACTGATCCTCTTTAATCAAAAACAAAAAAAAATGGATGTCTTAACAGCAAATGATTCTCCCTTAAATTTTTGCAATCAAACGGAATTGAATGGAAACCCGTTTACAGTGAGATCTGCACAGTTTTTTTTTGTATAGTTCAATCTTCTCTAATATTTTTAAAACCCACCAGATTAGCGTGTTTTTAGATCAGGGGTGGCCAACTGTGGCACGCCTGATACCACTAAAATTTTACAGAAAAAGTCGACTTCTTGAATCGCAGAGATTCGATGATTAGATAAGGCAAAGGTTACTATAAAATTTTAGTGGTGTGGCGCGTGCCACAGTTGGCCATCCCTGTTTTAGATTCTGCGGTGTCTTAACGGGGGTTGACGAGCGTAACTCGCAGGAGGAGGAGCCCCATAGTTAAATATAAAGTCAGGTAAATGTCGCACAGGAGTGCGGTTTTGACTAAAATGCTTCTCAGTATAAAAAGTTTCTTCAAGTGAATAAAATAATGTGTTCCAAACTTCACCCATATATGGTGCTGCACCTCAAATTATCAGGAAGAAGCAATAAAAACTCAAGACAATCAGTTACAGATCATTTTATTTTATCTAAAGCAGTTACAGAGCAATAATTTGTGCAATCCATTAGCATAGTTCAATGTGTGCCCCCTTTCCCACATAGCAATTATAGTTTGCGAAAACGTGCAGCAGTCTTGTTTTGCAAACTTGCAAATTTGCAGCAAATTCAGCATGACAAGACTGAAAGTTTATAACAAGACTACAACAAGATAACGCAAACGCCACAATCACCACACTTATAACTTGCAGCGAACTTGTCGTGCAGGTTAAACTCTTGCTGTATCAAATTTATTGCAAACTAACGGCAAACAAGTTGAAAATTTAGTTCTGTCATGACTAAAATACTACAAATTCTGTGCAAGCAAATAGAAAAATTAGCTCTGTCTTGTCAAAAATACTACAAACTTATTACAAAGTCATGCCATACTATCTGCTTACGAGTGTCACACTATAAGTTTAACTCCATCAGGTCTATTGATACGTACGCACTGTTGTACACACACCATCAGAAGGCGCATGTATCGCCATTAGCAAATATAGGTAATATTTGTACTTGTAAATTAGAATCTGTTTGGTATTTGAAAAGTAAAACATTTAAAAAAAGGCGGTTTCAACCGAATAAAATTTGTGTAAGCGATGCAGTCCGTTAAAAGTCTTAGACTCGAATGGGCTTAAGGGCAAAAATAAATAAATAAATAAATAAATATTAATTAAAACGATATTTTAGAAAAATCGAATAATATTGAGAAAAATTCATTTAAAAATTAAAACTTTCAACATAAATTTAAGATGGCCGAAGACGTAAACATAACTTAATAAATTAACTTTTTAATTTTGATAAAATGTTACTTTAGAAAAAAATTACTACATTTGAACAGTTGAAATAATAAATAAATTTTTCTGGGTTACTTAACTTAACCAATCACTGAAAATTAGATTCGATAACGGTAACAATGATGTGTGTGTTTTGCCTTTGAGTAGCACCCAATTTCTGCAATTTCTGCGCATATGCTGATTGTCTATTCTCTCAACAGATGGATTTTTTGCTTTCGTCAATTTCGTGAATTAAAGACAGTCTTGCATCTACTTTACAACAAACTACTCATGCAAGTGGGTCATGGTCTACCTTGCGGGAGATTTGCTACGAATTTGTCAAGTCAAATTTGTTACGGTATAATGTCAGAAAAAAAATCAAACTTGCTGCTAATGTGCATGCTATCTGGGTTGTAGTTCGAGCCACATCCAAGCGGAACTCCAGTTCAATCCACGTGTTCGCTAGCACTGATTGCAGAATTAACTGGGACGAAAGTTCTTTTGAACAGTAATGATGAATTTGGTTTCGAAGTGCCAACCTACGGAATTAGTTTTTTCTCTGTCAATCATCATTACTCTGTCACTGAGTCATAACTAATTGGAAAAAAATCTCATGTTTAAAACCAAACATACGGACAATTTGCGCCATCTATGATCGAAATTTGGAACTAATTTTTTTCATTCGATTAAAGAAAACTTCTCATCGTGAGAAGCCTTTTACTCGAATCTGCACACCGGTATGGCAATTACTTGATTTTATATTGAATTTTAAAATTTGTCTAAGACTTTTCAGACATCCTGTAAAGCGCAAAGCATTGAATTTCCCGTAGACCGAAATAGAACGTGTCATTTTGTATGTAACCCTTAATGAACCATAACGCTAAACACTTAATTTTCAATACCGAGCTTGCCATAGTAAACCCGTATAACATATATCAATTTCACAGCAGTCTGACTCTATTTACGCAAGTTGTAGCACTGATAAACGGAAGACAGACGGAGAGACAATCCGATTCATAAATGATTGTCAACTGTATTGGAAAGTGTTAAATATTAAAAAGAATCTTCACAGAAAAAAATCTTATAGTATCAGAGCCGGTAGTTGTATTTCCCGTTTCAAGTCCTATGAATTAGATTACCTGAAACATATATTTTATAGCAGTTTTTAATGGAAATACGAAAGAAAAGAAACTGTGGGTTGATAAAATATACAATTGCACAAATTTCATATGCAGTATAACATTGTTTGCAAATAGAAACATAGAACTGACTTTCAGTCCCCTGATCTGCAGATTTACTAATTATAAATGTAATTAATATATATTTTTTTATGTAGACAGTTGTTTTGTATGAGTTGTTGTTATGTGTTATGTAGAGTTGTATGTAGAGTCGTTGTTATGTATTTTTGTACGAGTTATGTAGAGAGTTGTTTTAGATATTACAGTAGCGATCAAAAGTATTTTGACAACCTTATATTCTCTCTTATTTTATTTAATATAAAAATGTAAAAGAAAACATATTCCCTATATTTGAGTAATTTAACTATGACTGAAGTTATTCAAATGTATGAAGTTTCAATTTGTTTGTTTACATTCGGCGCCACCGAAGAAATATGACTCCTCCTTACCTCAAAAGTATTTTGACAATTAGTTTGCATTTAATTGTTGAAGGTGTCACTGGCGCTATAGCTTCGATTAGTGTTTATATCGACTTATTGTGATTATTTTTAAATTCCGAAATGTAAAAATTATTGAAGTGATTCTAGAAAAGCCGCTGTAAATGCACTTAAGAAGGGTAGACAAAAATCAGAATTAGCTCGTTCTTTTAAGGTGTCTAGGCAAATTGTCATTACATGGAATAAAGTTTTTAATAAACAGAAATACATCGAAAATAAGCCTCAAAGTGGCCATCCGAAAAAAACAACTTGCAATGTTCACTTTATTATAAAAATGATATCTACAAGAGATTTTCGTAAGTCCGCTGTAATAATAAAAAATGAATTGGAAGAAAATTACGGCATAGACATACACGTTTCATCCGTCAAACGACGCCTAAACCTCTATGGTTTACAGAAGACCAGCAAAAACACATTTGTTATGTACTAAGAATAGGAAGGCTAGAGTCGCATTTGTTAAAACGCATAACCCTTTCAGGGGCAACGCAATTACATTGCTAAAATGTTGAAATTAATGACTGACACCGGAATTTGAAACAATTATTTGTAAATAAGAAAAAGTTATATTTCACACACATTCAACCGAACTTTTTTTTAACCAAAATTCTGGTGTCAATCATTAATTTCAACACTTTACCAATGGAATTGCTTTGCACCTGAAAGGGTTATGCTGTTTTACAAATGCAACTCTAGCCTTCCTATTCTTAATAGATAACAGACATGTTTTTGCTGGTCTTCTGCCATGTAAACCATAGAGGTTTATGCGTCGTTTGACTGATGAAACGTGTATGTCTATGCCGTAATTTTCTTTCAATTCATTTTTTATTATTACAGCGGACTTACGACAATTACTTGTTGATATCATTTTTATAATACAGTCAACATTGCAAGTTTTTTTTCGGATGGCCACTTTGAGGCTTATTTTTGATGCATTTCTGTTTATTAAAAACTTTATTCCATGTAATAACAAGTTGCCGAGACACGTTAAAAAACAAGTTAATTCTGCTTGTAGTCTACCTCTCTTAAGTGCATTTACAGCGGCTTTCCTAGAATCACTTCAATATTTTTTTACATTTCGGCCTTTAAAAATAATCACAATAAGTCGATATAAATACTAATCGAAGCTATAGCGCCACTGACACATTCAACAATTAATTGCAAACTAATTGTCAAAATACTTTTGAGCTAAGGAGGAGTCATATTTCTTCGGTGTCGCCGAATATAAACAAACAAGCTGAAACTTGATATATTTGAATAACTGCAGTCATAGAGTTCTCAATTATAGGGAATATATTTTCTTTTAAATTTTTATATTAAATAAAATAACAGAGAATATAAGGTTGTCAAAATACTTTTGAGCGCTACTGTAGTATCCAAACATTAAAGGCAGAAAGAAATAGATTTTTAACAACTCATGTGATGTTTGAAAAAATTCTTTATATAAATAGGCAGCCCCATGATCCCCATCCTCTCCTGCGCCCTTGTAATGAAAAAAAAGTCTTTTCCTTTAAAGGAAGAATTTTGTTTTGTTGTTCACACTTCAGTTGAGTTAATGGTTTAATAAATTTCTTTGGTTATAAATCAACCCCCTAATAACAAAGGTAGAATGGGTTCCAGATATTGCGTAATTCGCGTAATCGGAATTCATACCAGAAAATCTAAATAGTACATTTTAACATATTTAATAAGGAAATGGCTATTATTAAGTAAAGCAAAAACTTCTATTTTAAATTCTGGTGTGAAATTAAATATGTGGATAAAAAATGCCACTACATCGGAGACAATGAAGGTAACATAAATGGTACCACGGGCATTAGAGGGTAAAAATTATACAGACCGTAGAAAATCTACGTTTGAATTTACGCTCACTGTTTTGATATCCATACTCGCTATGTGATACAATAAATTTTAATGCAATATTTTAGAATGAAATAAAGCTTAACAGCTAAACACACTTTACTCAATTTTTTACCTAATTTTATATTTAAAAGAATCTTCGTATCTTTTTCGGCCTGATTAGTAAATTTTGGAAGGGATTTTCTTAATAGAAATAGACAGATTAATTTACCCTTCATTCGACATTAATTGACTTGAAAGCCACGCAAATTTAAACAAATCTTCTTTAATGGAGTTGCAATACGAAGCAAAAATTATGAAAAAAGGTTTTCTATTTACAGGAAAATTTTTGTTTTGACATCCACGTTTTTGTTAAGTAAACCTTGTAAAAAACTAATCTTGACAACTTAAATGTTTTGCCCGAGTGTCGCTCGGGAAAAAGAGTTTTCTATCTTCGATACTAAAGGCTTTTAGTTACCAATTAATTTTAACTGTAACCTTTGGTTTGGTATATGGCATAGCTCTTTCGATTGCACAAAGCCAAATATTTTTAGTTAAAAAAACGTGGTGCCGGGTCCTTATTTTTAATTTATTGTGTCTGTTCGGACCTTGTGCGCATGCCGAACGAGCTCCGTTGCTTTGCGGTCATGTGACCCAGAGTAGTTGTTCTTTAGCTGCCATTGCTGCACGTTGTGTATTCGAGCGGGTCTTATCCCCAAGTATAGAGTATGTTGTTCTTTAGCTGCCATTGCGGCACGTTGTGTATTCGAGCGGGTCTTATCCCCAAGTATAGAGTATGTTGTTCCTTAGCTGCCATTGTGGCACGTATGTTATAGCGGGTCTTATCCCCAATTATTCTGTTGCTTATAGCGGGAGTATTCCCCATAATATGTTTTACGAACGTCACTTGTTCTAACAGCGGGTTATTACCCCAAAGTCACCTCATCATTCTATATGTTTTTCAGTGTTTGTGATTGTTTGTAACATTTGTGTGCTGTGTGATATAAAAATGTGAAAAAGGAAACTATTTGTCTTCAATCTTAAAGTTACACACAGTATTCACATACAATTGTTGTGGTCCGTCGATTTCGCAGCGAAATAGCTGCTATGGAAAAATTAAATAGAACAAAAGGTGCTATAACGAAATTAGAAAATTTCGTAAACGATAATACAGACGAAATTAATTACTCGAGTACCGAGCTCGAAATAAAGATTCGAAAATTACCTGAGCTTCAAGCAAAAGTATCGGAAATACGGGATAAATATTATGATATCCCTGAGATTAAGGACTTACCAGAAATCGAAAACGAGTTAGATGAACTCGAAGATCGTCTCGAGAAACTTGAGGTAAGTATCAACCTATTTCTTAAAAATCTTAAAGTTTCTGAAATAAATGTGCATGCTGATAGTATTGAATCTATAAGTTTGAATAATATTAAAGTTAAGTTACCTGAAATCCCACTACCAACATTCAATGGTAAATATGAAGAGTGGTCAATCTTTAAAGTACAATTTACAAATTTAATTATCAATAATGCTCAGTTAAATGACGCTCAGAAGCTGTTTTATTTGCGAGCATCGCTAAAAAATGAAGCAAAACAACTAGAGAGCCCAGACGATACCTTTGAGTCATTGTTTACAGCACTTACTGAAAGATTCGAAAATCAACGTTTGCTCATTGACACTCATTTATCAGCCATAATTAATTATGAAAAAATACATTACGAGTCTTCTAAAGAATTGAGATCCTTTATTGATTGTGTAAATAAAAATTTGAGGGCCTTAAAAGTATTACAATATGAACAAAACAATCTGTCTGATGCTATCCTTATCAATATTATATTGCAAAAGGTAGATAAGGAATCTCGAAAATTATTTGAATATTCGATTAAAAAATCAGAATACCCGCAATTTAATGAATTAATGTCATTTTTGGAAAACCGCAGTTCTACGTTAGAAAGCGTAAATAGATACTCTGCTTCAAAACCCTTAAACAAAAACATTCCTCTTTCGAACAAACAAAAAAATTTCATGCTAAATTCGAATGATAAATCGAATGGAAAAACTTTTATTCTGTGTAAATTGGCTTTTCATAATTTGAACAAATGTTCTCAGTTTCTAAAAATGAATGTTTCTGAACGATACGATTTTGTGAAGAAAAATAAACTGTGTATTAATTGTTTGAATAATTCTCATTTCGTAAATTCTTGCATTTCAAAATATAATTGTAATACCTGTGGATTGCGACACAGCTCATCGCGTCATCGAGAAAAAGAAAATAAATCCAAAAATGAATTGGCTTCCCCCAAATTTCCTCCCCTCTTGCAGGTGCGGTAAATAGAGAAACGAAAAACATTTCGGTAAATAATGAATCATTAAAGACCTTGAATAATATAAGTAAAGAAAGAAAATCAATTTTATTGAGTACATGCTTTGTTTTTATAGAAGATAATTTCGGAAATAAACGAAAGTTTAGAGTAATTTTGGATAATGCTAGCAATGTCAATATTTTAACTAAGGATTGCGCTGACATGCTAAAATTTAAAAAAAGGATAATTAATGTACCCGTTACAGGATTAAACGGTTATACTTATAATGTGAAAAATAAAATTTCGAGTGTAATTACAAACGAAGAATGGCTCTTTCAGGGAGAATATAGATTTCTTAATTGTTCCCAAAATCACGGATGTAATTCCATCAAGGCAATTAAATGTATCGGACATTAATTTACCGAATATTGTGGAATTGGCAGACCCCACATTTTTCAAACCGGGAAAAATTCACGCATTGGTTGGCGCTGAATTATTTTATAGAATTTTAAAGCATAATTCAGTTAAGATAAATGATAAACTTTTTCTGCAAGACACTGTTTTTGGATGGATCCCAACTGGGGCGCTAGAGGAGAACACGCAAACAAACAATATTACTATGTGCAATTTCGTTAGAGATTTCGATGAAATAAATGATAATTTAAAACAATTTTGGGAGCTTGAGTCTATAGGCATTAAACATGATAATCCGAAAATATCGGAAACTGATCAAGCACAACAAATATTCGATAAAACTGTCAAATTTGTAGGCGATCGTTATGAAGTTCAGTTACCGTGGAAAAAAGACTGGAAGGATTTAAATGATAATTTTAATGTTGCGAAACAGCGTTTGGAAGGTCTAAAAAGAAAATTTTATCGAAACCCAGAGCCTTTTCGACAATATTCTGAAATAATCACGGAATATTTAAAGCAAGGAATTATAGAGCAGGTGCAAGAAAATGAACCTGTTTTAGACAGGGCAGTTTATTATTTGCCCCATCATGCGGTCTGTAAAGAAGATAAACTTACTACAAAGGTCCGAATCGTCTTCGATGCCAGCTCTCATGATAACAATGATTTGTCCCTTAATGATTGTTTATGGCCCGGCACCAACTTAAACCCACTTCTATTTGATATTTTAATCCACTTCAGATTATACGAAATTGCCTTTTCTTCTGATATCGAGAAGGCGTTCCTTCAAATCTCACTCGCTGAAAAAGATCGGGATTCTGTCCGTTTTCTGTGGTATGATGATGGTTTAAAATCTTTCAAAGTCTTCAGATTCAAACGTGTTATTTTTGGAGTCAATGCCTCTCCATTCCTCCTATCTGCTACAATAAAGGAGCACATCAAGCGGTTTATGAACCTACACCCAAGAACTGTTCACCTACTCGATAAATATATTTATGTGGACGATTTTATATCTGGCGAAGATACGCTGCAAGAAGCTCTTGATGTTTCTCTGAATGCTAACAAAATAATGTCTGAAGCAGGAATGATTCTTCGAAAATGGATAACCAATGATGAAGCGTTACTGAAGTGCTGGCAAAAGGAAGGTTTAAATATTCAAGCAGAACATGCTGCAATAAGCCTAGGAAGCAATCTAAGCAAGGTATTAGGAATGTCCTGGAAAACAGAAGAAGACTGTCTGACATTCGAAGTCAAAAGTTTAATAGAATTCTTGTCATCGCAAAAAAGCTCAAAACGTCTACTATTGCAAGCAGTTGGTAAAATCTTCGATCCGTTAGGCATGCTGACGCCATTCACCATTAGAATAAAATGCCTGTTCCAAGAACTATGGCTAAAGAAGACAGCATGGGATGAACAGTTACCAACTAATGTGCACGAAAAATGGTTAAAGTGGCTCGAAGAACTTCCAAATTTAGCAGAATTAAAAATTCCGAGGAAAATTCTTGGTTGCTTGAATCAAGTAATAGCTGTAGACATACATGCCTTTTCTGATGCTAGTAAAATAGCGTATGGATCTGCAATTTATCTGAGAATAAAAAGAGAGAGTGGTGTGGAAGTCAATCTCGTGACTTCAAAGAGTCGTGTTGCACCGATAAAGGAGATAACTCTGCCTCGGCTAGAACTTCTCGGAGCCTTACTAAGTGCAAGACTGACCAATAAAGTAAAACCCATCCTAGATCAAAAAATCACATCGAAAGTGTACTATTGGACGGATTCCAAAATAACCTTATTCTGGATCAAGGGATCATCAAAGCGATGGAAGCAGTTTGTGGCAAACCGTGTCATAGAGATTAATGCACTTTCAGATTCGAACTCTTGGTATCACTGCTCTAGCAAGGACAATCCTGCCGATCTCTGGACCAGAGGTGCGATTGTTAATTCCCTTGTAGAGAATCCAATGTGGTTTAGGGGACCAAAATTCCTAGCAGCTGATGACTTAGTGACTGAGCAAGAAACTATTTCTGTGCCAGAAACAGATTACATTCCAGAGACTAAATCAAAATATAAAAATAACTGTAATGATTTCAATTCTAATATTTCTCTTTCTCTTTTCAGGAATCCTGAAGAAGTAAATTTTTTTCTCAACATAAGTGGTAAATACTATAGTATTCTTCGCATACTGGCATATGTTTATAGGTTTTTTCACAATTGCAAATGTAAGTTAGCAGACCGGCCCAGAGGCAGCTTCACAACCCCAGAAATAAAAAATTCAGAAGTTTCTCTAATTAGATTAGTACAAAATGCAGAATTTCAGGAAGAGATTAAGGGTTTAAAACGGGAATCAAGGGTTCCCCCTTCCAGTAAAATTAAATGTTTATCCCCCTTTTTGTATCAAGATAATATCTTAAGAGTTGGCGGTAGGTTGGAAAATTCAGATTTAAACTTTGATAAGAAGCATCAAATCATTTTGCCGAAAGGCCATAAGCTCACAAAACTCATAATTGAGCATTTTCACAGGAAGTATTTTCATATTGGTCCCCAAAACTTTAATCCATTACGTACGTATGCGGTTTTGGCCCGTAAGTGGAAAAAATTTAGCGCGAAAAGTAGTGCATGATTGCGTTGTCTGTTTTAGGAACAACCCAGTTACTGCTAAACAAATCATGGGTGACCTCCCATCGGAAAGAGTAACTCCAAATTTTACGTTTAACCATACAGGAGCCGATTTTTGCGGCCCTTTTGAGATTAAATATAAAAATCAAAGAAAGGGGATTTTTCATGAGGTTTATGTCGCGATTTTCGTTTGCTTAGTAACAAAGGCTATTCATTTAGAAATAGTAACGGATCTAACATCTGATACGTTTATCGCCGCACTTAAACGCTTTGTTTCAAGGCGAGGAAAATGCGCTTCTATTATGACAGACAATGCTACGAATTTTAGGGGTGCTAAATCAGAATTGCACAAACTTTATGAGTTAGTTCGTAGACCGGATGAAAAATTAGCTAATTACCTTACTTCAGAAGCTATTGAATGGAAGTTCATTCCTCCTAGATCGCCCAACTTCGGTGGTTTATGGGAGGCTGGTGTAAAATCTTTCAAGTATTATCTTAAACGAACATTAAAAGGTGCTAGATTGACTATGGAAGAATTCCAAACAGTCACCACCCAAATCGAAGGGGTACTAAATTCGCGTCCCTTAACTCCGTTATGGACCGATATAAATGATTTTAATGCATTGACACCAGGCCATTTCCTAATTGGTCGGCCTATCGATGCCATTCCAGAACCTCAGTTGATTGATATCACAGAATCGAGATTATCTAGGTGGCAGAGAATCACTAAATTCGTCCAATTAATTTGGAGAAATTGGCAATTAAATTATTTGAGTCATCTCCAAAATCGTTCAAAATGGCAGGTAAAGGGGGAAAACATCAAACCAGGGGCGATGGTAGTCATAAAGGAGGACAATTTACCTCCCTGTAAGTGGATGCTAGGACGAATCTTAGAGGTTATACCAGGAAAGGATGGTAATGTTAGGGTTGCAAAGGTTAAAACAGCCTCAAATATCTTTCTTAGATCCATATCCAGATTGTGTGTCTTGCCCATTAATGAAACCTAATGTACATACCTTTTCTCATTGTCTACTTATTTTAAAGTGCACCTAAGATTTACATGTTATTTTACATTCAACTTTTCTTAAGAACAATATAGAACTATTTTTAGAAAAGAGCTTAAATTTTGTAACAAAGAATTTAATTTTATTGTATTGTATAGTCCTTGTTATTGCAACTTATTATTATTGTATTTGTATTGTAATATTATTTTATGGTATTGGTATTTTATTTAGTTCTTGTATTTATAGTGTATTTTTAATATTTTGAATGTGCTACGCACATTGCAACGCGGGGCGGCATGTTCGGACCTTGTGCGCATGCCGAACGAGCACCGTAGCTTTGCGGTCATGTGACCCAGAGTAGTTGTTCTTTAGCTGCCATTGCGGCACGTTGTGTATTCGAGCGGGTCTTATCCCCAAGTATAAAGTATGTTGTTATTTAGCTTCCATTGCGGCACGTTGTGTATTCGAGCGGGTCTTATCCCCAAGTATAGAGTATGTTGTTCCTTAGCTGCCATTGTGGCACGTATGTTATAGCGGGTCTTATCCCCAATTATTCTGTTGCTTATAGCGGGAGTATTCCCCATAATATGTTTTACGAACGTCACTTGTTCTAACAGCGGGTTATTACCCCAAAGTCACCTCATCATTCTATATGTTTTTCAGTGTTTGTGATTGTTTGTAACATTTGTGTGCTGTGTGATATAAAAATGTGAAAAAGGAAACTATTTGTCTTCAATCTTAAAGTTACACACAGTATTCACATACAGTGTCAAAAAAAGTAACAGTTAAGAGGTTAATAATGAACGGCAGGAATATCTAGATTTGTTTTCAGTCTTTTTGTATTTCACTCCAACTTCGCGATGGCAAGCAATTTGCCCATTCTTTAGAACGCAAAACGCACTTAAATTTTACTATCATGCTATATGCGAGAGCATGGTACCGAGGATGGTACTTTTTGTGATTCCCTGCAATCAGCACTACTTTTTTTTTCATTTTATATTTAACAGAATCAGTATAATTTTTCTGACTTCAGTAGTACATTTTGAAAGCGGTTTTTTTTTTTTTTTTTTTTTTTTTAAAGGATGGATGGATAGATTGATTGCCAATTTAATTGTCATTAAAGATACGGAATCCACTTCTTCATTATAGGAAGAAAAAATTAGGAAAAATGAAAATGTTCATAAAACTGAGCTAATACATGCTAAAATTGATAAAAATAATTTAAAAAAGTTTATAAATACTATTATTCTGATACCTATATTTATATCATTTATGCCTTTTAAATGCACTTTTATCACTTTTTGCATGTATTAGCTTAATTTGACGATTTTAAGTTATTTTCGTACAAAATTTTCTGAAAATTTCCAGTTGTCATACGGGCAAGAAATGTACGAAATTTTCTAAAGTTGCAATTTATTCCGTGGAAATTCGCCGCGTTTTATTTAGATTAATCATATAGTATCGTTCACAGCAGCTCGATAGGCGCTGCAATCGAATTATTTTTCAGCATACTCTATGGTACATTTTTGCTAAGAAAGAGTAGTTATACTTTAAACTTAAGTGATACAGAATGAAAACCTACTTTGGAATTTACGATGTTTACATGGCTTCCGAAACTTGTGATGTCAAGTAACGGCCCATGCCTCCCAACTCAGAATATCCTAACCTCTTCGGTACGAGCGTCTTTTACAGAATTTTTAAACTTTTATAACCGCTTTTTCAAAACAGAAATTTTTGCCTAACTGAATCGGGAAAATGCTCGGATTAAATAAGGCAAAATTTGGAATAAAAATTTACTGTTGAGAAAAATTACGGATTCTGAGCACTTTACGCGGTACCTATACCAGTCGGGCGTCCCCAAGGGGTTAACACCTTGAAGGGTGGTAAAAGCGAAACTGACAAAACAATTCTGAAACAAAATATTGCATTTATGCTATACGTGGCGAAAAGCGTTTTCATCTTTGCAAGTAGATTTATTACTATATCCTGCTGTGAATTAGTCATTTCATCATTTTTGCAAAAGGAGCAAGTCGTCCCTGAAAGAAGTAGGGGGAGGTTCTACTTCTTAACCCATTACGGTACGGAGCAATTCCGTTTTTTAACTGATGAAATGGTGGTCTGACACCACCATTTATAAACGAAATTACTAGAAAAAAACGAACTTGCTTATTATCAACAGCGTTGTAAAAGGAAAATTTTAATTAAATATTCTGGGTACCTGTAAATTAAAACTTAGATGTATTTTTTGAGGACACCGGTCGCAAAATATGGTTAAAGGATCAAAATTTTTATTTTTTTTTTCATTTCTTGCACTTATTGCATTCCTCAAGTTTGTAGACTGTTGCCCTAAAGCTGTTTCGTGATATTTCTATGCTTTAGAATACTTTTTTCCTCACTAAATGTAGCGCCGCTCGTTGAACGCAATGCTATTGTAAAATTTAAAAGTTGTTTTTCTCGAAACACTGTTTTTCAAACTGGGCGACCATTTTGCTTGGTAATTACTCTACTGATTTCCATTACTTTTTAATTTAAGAGAAAGCGAATCATTGTTGCTGTAGCTTAAAATACCGAAAAGTATAATTTTCATTGTTTAAATGTTTTTTAGATTTTGCAAAATGTGAAAGGAAAAAAATTGAATAACTTTCATTTTTATGTTCGAATGACTGGCATTTTGTCAAAAATCAACTTTTTAAACTAAACGTTGGTATAAGCTCCAATAAATTTAACGTCTGTTAATAATATGATTGGTTAAATTTGATTAAGATGCTTGGGATGGGAGCAAAGCGATCGCCCTTTTGAATGAGGTGAACATCTCGAGTAGCACAAGACAAAATATGCATCTTTGTAGTAAATAAATAAATTGGGTGACTGAGCCAGTAGTAGATCAAAAACGGTCGGTGGTACATGGTTTTTATTACATTTCCTTCCTTTTAAGTTTTAGAAGCAAACTAACATAATTCCTACAGCCCTTAATGAATATCCTATAATGGGCAAAAATGAAATCTGCTGAAATTAAATAGCAACAGAATTATAAGTAAGCAGTTTATTTAATTGCCATTTTCCCAGTAGTATATCAAACGATGAAATTAATCAAAAATTCGAAAATTAATCTTTAAAACATAATGCTTAACCCTTTCCGGGGCGGTGTCCTTAACCTTCAGACTACCAAAAAAAAGTATATGCAAGAACTACCATTCGGGTCCATTGGACCCATATGTAAAATATATAGGATTTCAAAATATACAAAACACCCATTTATCTACAATGAATATATTTGTTATTAATGCACCTTATACAATATATAAAAGTGATATATATAGTAATAGAGTAAGAAAGTAACACATACAGTAAGAAAGTAATATATATAGTATATTATAATGACTACAAAACGTTTTTCATCATAATAAAATTATTCTGTACATGAAGTACAAATAACGACCGAATGTTCTCCGCAAACATTTTTCGTACACTTCTTGCATAATGTTCGTGTTTTTCGATCTTTTTTAGAGGGACAAATATGACATCTTGATTTTTTTCGTGGCGGTTCAAAACTATTTGCGTAAAGTTGTTCTGAAGTAGATGTTGAAACGGCGATACCTCCTTCACCTACTAATTCTTCTGCAAGTTGAATAATGAAATTCCGCCTTTTTTTCATTTTCGGATCACATTCAGCATTCAGTGACAACCATATTATGTATGCATTCATCGCACTTATATCGATCATATTATAAAATACAATCAAAGGCCACCGACGTGTCATGCGTTTCACACTATATGCTCTTACCATTTTGTCCATCGTATCTACTCCGCCTTTGGTTTTATTATAATCTAGGATTATTTGTGGCTTTTTTTCTAAGCTGTTGTCAATATCATAAGTGTTATGCATTGTGCTTAGCAAAGTAACAATTCTACCTTTTCTGGGACAGTAAGAGATGATGGTCGCCTTCTCTTGAAACCCAAATAAAGTAGAATATACAGAACGATGTTTTGGATTTGTGAACACAGCGGGTAATTCAGGTTTATTTTTTCGAATTGTTCCAATAAGAGATAATTTTTTAGAAGTAAGATGTGTTGCTAATGCATATGACGTAAAAAAGTTATCACATGTAGTATTACGACCAGAATTTTCAATTTCCTTCGTCAATCTTTTAACTACATTTTCTCCCTGATGAGATTCTCTTACTTCATTTTTGCCTGTATATAGTTCCAGTTTCCAAGCATACGATGTTACGCTGTCACAAATAACCCAGAACTTCAATCCATACTTTCCAGGTTTAGATGGCATATACTGACGGAAAGGACATTTTCCACGAAAAGAAACTAATTGCTCATCGACAGTCATAGACCAATTAGGAATATAAGGGTCTTGTAAATAGCTATTCCACAATTCAAAGCATTCTCTTATTGGCTCTAATTTATCAGTTGATCTTCTTTTACGCCTCTCAGCAGCATCATCAAATCTTATGACACGTATTATACTTGTGAATCTATTGCGACTCATAATGTCCCGAAATATTTGTCTTCCATTTTTTATGCTCCAAAGTTCGCTTACTGTTTCATTTTTCGATTTATATACTCCAATAAGTAATAAAAGTCCGATGAATTTTTTAAGTTCTATAATATCTATAGGTTTCCACTCTTTATCGAACACTCTATTGCCTTCCGCGTTTGTCCATTTTACTATAATTTCCAAAAGTCTTTTTCGGAAATAGATAAGAAATGAGGATGATATGGAATCCACTTCACGATTTGCAAATCTTGAAGGTCCAGATTTTTCACGTAAAATATTGATTTCAGTACGTCTTCCTTGTGGTCTGGCAACTTCATTCTTATACCAGATCTGTGAATTATTTTTGGAAACAAAAGTAGAATTTGAAGTACTTGTGGTTGCTACATTTACTTCATTGGAATCATTATCAGATTCTGAGTAGGAATCAGAAATTTCATTATGTATTTCAACATAATCTACTTCACCTTCATCAGACGACAGATTTTCATCATCGGTGTCGAATTCTATATCGTCCGGATTTTCCATAATTTTTTGAATTTCCTCTTGAGTCAATACTTTTTTTCTGTTCATCTTCAATTCAGTTTTTAACAAAAAATAAGTTAGGAAATAAGAAAATGATGAATATTTGTAAAATAACAAAGCACGTACAAACTACACTTATTACTTGTCTTCAAATATCAAGTCCTATTTTCAATGAAAAGACTCAAAAACATCAATAGACACCATTCGCTCACTAACTGTGTCTGTTGATAAATGACTCTCTGAACCAGAAGTAACCTTTTATATATAGAGCACGAAGTTTACTAGATCAGTCTAGAATGTTCTCAAAACTTCATTATAAAGTCGCCAAATTTGGCGAGATTGGCGCTAAAAATCCATCGCCAAATGGGCGATAAACAGCCAATTATGGTAACCCTGTTCCTCCTCATGATTTATGGCAACCCTAGAAAAAGAAAGCGACAGTATATTACGTTTGTTTTAATGTTGGGTTCAATGGACCCGCGTGGTAAACAATGAAACAAATTAAAAATAGGTAAAAAATTTCGAACAAAATTTTAATCGCAATTGCATATACATAGAGGAGACAATTGCAGGAAAAGTCATGTAATCGCGAAACTTTGAATGCTATTTTTCATGAGAAAAATTTACATTAAATATTGCTGTCGGGTCCAATGGACCCGTCTGGTAGACGGAAGGTTAAAAAAAGTACACATAATTTTAATTCAAAAACTGACAAATGCACCAAGAATATTTAAGTAAAATTTTCCTATTATAATATACATGAAAATAAGAAAGTTCATATTTTCTAATAAATTCGTTTAAAAATTGCGGTGTCAGTCCATTATTTCATCAGTTTATAAACAAAATTACTCCGCGCCGGTAAGGGTTAAGCTGTGATTAGCAATTATTGATATAAAACTTTTATTTGAAATAAGCAAGATGGAAGTGGATTATTTTAAATTACCATAATCGTCTCCAGTTAATCAAAGACTAAATTTTTACATTCTCTAATGAAAAAAAAATCCTAAAATTGCTTCTCTTACAGCAGGCAGTTGACAACAATGTGACAATAGGTGTTGACACATTCAAACAAAAATATGATGTCTAGTGACACATGTAAAACTCATTTCCGCCTGAAATGGCGCAATATTTCAAAAATTTGATCAACTACTGGCGCGGTCACCCTATATGTAAAAAGAAATGTAATTCAAATTGAAATTATAAAAAAAAAATATTATATAAAAAAGTCCGAATGTGATACCCGTATGTGAAAATATTTAAATATATGTAAAAAAAAAAATTATTGTCAATTGCATTTGTCAATGCAATGCAAAATTCGTTCAAAATGTAATCTAAAAAAGTCCGTATGTTACAGCCCTTTTCTTTGGAACCGAAAACAAATCGTAAACATCACTTGAATTTTAGGCCAAAGAACCAGAAAACCCCGTTTTATTAATTTTACGTTCACATCACGCTTTATGCGAAACCATAATATCGTGACTAAAGTATCACCTATCATAAATCAACAATTAAAATTTCACAAAATTTTATATTTGAATGTATTGACAGAATAGTTCCCGCATGTATATTAAGTTTTGGAAGTTATTTTCTTTTAATCCTCTCGCTGCGCATCCCGCAATTTCCACGGGCAACTCAAATGTAGCAAAATTTGCGCAACCATCGATTTCCACAGGGATTCATTTTTCCGTCTAATTGACCCTCCTTGATTGTTCCAGCAGTTATTTTTTATTGTAAATTTTGCCATATTTAATCAGGTCATTTTCCCAATTAAATAAGAGAAAAATTTCTGTTTTGAAAAACCGGTGACAAAAGATTAAAAATTCTGTTAAAGGAGCTCGTCGGGAAATTGTTAAGTTAAAATTTTTGAACCTAATTTGATAAAACAATTACGTAGCGAGAGGGTTAATAAGAACGTACAAACAAATTTCCTGTTGATCCGATATCAATTTACTTGGACTTCAAGCAAATTTAGATGATACCATTTTTTTACTGGTGTGGCAACAGGAAATAAAAATTAAGGAGAAAAAGTCTTTTTCTGTAAAGGAATAATTTTATTTTGTCGTAGACACTTTCGTTAAGTGAAGGTATATATTTATCTTCATACCTATGGCTGTGAAAAGATCTTTTTTGTCACCAAGTATAGCGATTTAAAATACGCCAATGGGAGAGAATGCGTTAATAATTTTACATTACATCGCGCTACATGTGAAAGCGCGGTATCATGAACGAAAATACAGTGGTAAGGCATCGAATCAGTAACGTAAATTTTCACGAATTTATATCGAAAAGAATCTACATAATATTTCTGGGTTGAATAATAAATTTTTGAAGCTTTTTTTTTTCATATAGGACTAATTTGCTGTTTAGTCGACATTAAGAATAGATGCTCACATCTGTTAATTATTCCGGAGTCTGATCCAAGACTAACATGTTTTTAACCGAAAAATATATATAAGGAAATGTGTCCTCTTACAATAACGTACATTTTAGATTCCATTTTGAAATTTTTGTTAAAATAAAATTTCTCGTTAAAAATATGTTCGTCTAGGATCAGACTCCGGAATAATTAAGAGATGGTGGCTTCACTGTTGCCAGTAGGCTACTTTTTATGTATTCAGATTTCTTGAGCAGCATCACTTTTTTAAAATAGTAAAATTCGTCTTATTTAATGATATATCAATTAAGGCGATAACAAGGAGAATTTTACCATTTCAAAAAAGTGGTGCCAATCAAGAAATCTGAATTAAAAAAAAGTAGCCCACTGGCAACAGTGGTTGGCATTTATGCATTAACCCCTTGAAGGACTTAATCCCAAATTGCCACATTGGCACCGGAATTTTATGATGAAAATGTGTTCTTTATTAACTACGCGAAAATTTACTTTTACTTATACACAAATAAAATCTCTTGTTAAAACTGGTGTCATTAAATTATTTGAACATTTTACGAATAGAAGTACCTTACCCTTGAAAGGATAAATGCTTTGATAACGGGGTTAGGACATATGTCGTCCCAGTGACAATTTCTTTTCTAATCGCACTAAATTAAAAAATATAATATCTGCCATACACTTATGCTAAGATACATTGAAGAAAAACCTACCTCAAAGAAATTAAAGTGTAAATTGTGGTACGAGTGTATATAAGATTGGTCGCCAGTTTTTCCCGTAAAACTAAACCGTAAACATCGACGTGTCAGTCGCACAAATTTAGACGAATCCACTTCTTTACTGGTGTGGCAATACAAAGAAAGAATTACGAAAGAAAAAATTAAAAGGACGAATTCTTTTTTACCGTCTACGCTTTTGTTAAATAAGCCTTGTTTTTAAGTTGTATCTTAAACCCAAAAGTTATAGCATGGAAATTTAGACTCGCATTTAAGATGAGCGATTAAGTGACACACAGGCTGGATAATTTGATTGGTGGACTATTTCTCATATTTTAGGAATGCCAGAATCGATGTTTAGTATTCAAACCTTGGCGATAAAAATGTATTATATACAGTTATTGCTTATATTAATATTTACAGTTTTTTATCGTCACTTATAATATTTAATTCATGTGTTTATTTATTTATTATCCTTATAAAATTTAGATTATATTTCAAATAGAGCAAATATGCCGGAAACGGTCATCGTTAAGCAATATCTTTAAAGATTTTTTTACATTATTAATATTTATAGTTATTGCAGTACAGATTTTTTAATATTGCATTAATAAAATAACGACACTTATTCAGTTTCACGATTTCATTGCTAATTGTAAAAAAAAATTAATTGTAATAACTGAAAAAATTAAAAAAATATATATATACAAAAATTCAGATGTTTATGGGCGTAGTAATCAATGCTCTTATCCGGTCTAATTTTTGAACACCCCTATTTTTCGAAGGAAAATCTTCTTTCTATATTTCGTAGGAAATTACTTTCAGTGGCTTTTTTCTTGGATGAATGGAACACTGTAAGACTGTTTGAGGGTCTTCCTACTTGTGAAGCAACTGTACATTCAAGCGACTTGTGAGGGACTTGAGAGACATAAGAGAGTCAATAAGAAGGATTCATATAAATGTAGTTAAAACTACGTTTTTAAAGCAATTGTTGCAAAACTTACCATGGTATTTTTTATGCCGGTTTTCAAAACAGACCACTGGCAGCCCTGGAGTAATGGACACATAGAAAAAGAATTTAATATTTTCTTTTATGTTTTCTTAACCCCTTAACGGTCGCATTAAATTACGGTTTAAAAATTCTAACTGCTCATTGGCACCAATTTAAAAAAAAATAAATGCTCACCTTATTTAATGACAGGTAAAATGATACCATAATAAAGCTAATTACACTATTTTATAAAACTGGTGGAAATCAAACAAATCTGAATAAATCTAAAAAAAGACACAGCCCGTGAATATGACGGGAGCGAGAATTAAGGGGTTAAAGCTTATTGAAAGTATACTTGTAAAACAAAATATTGATATTGGAGATATAAATTTACTACATTAAAAAATATATATGATTATTTAGTTTTGTAATAATTTTAAGTTTAGATAAATTAAGGCAATAAAAATGCCACCAGTTTTCATTCATATCAATTCCATCATCAAGTATGAAAAAAATATTACATTTTTATTTATTTATATGGAACAGTTTAGAATATCGAATTTAAATCGTATTTAAATTTTAAATAAGCCAAAAAGAAATTTTTTTGCATGTTTTAGTTACCGATTCATGAAATTTTGTAAAATCACTTGGGAATTCCAATAGTCATTCTCAAATAAATTGAACACTTAAGATTAGTAAAAGATAATTCACTGTTTAGCAGAATAATTAATCATTTATTAATTTATGCCATTATCACGAAAACAATATTGTAACTATTTTAGATGAAATATTTTAATTTCTGCATTCTAGAGAATTACTGCTATCAAATTAATTTAATAATAGTGAGAAGGAAACGAGGGTTCATGTCTTCTCGTTGAAAAAAATATTTGATTTAAAAAAGTAAATGTGTCGTAGTATTAGTGGCGGTATTTGCATTTCCTGTTTCAATTCCTAAGAATTGAATTACCTGAAATATTCTTTACAGCAGTTAGTAGTACTAATATGAAACAAACGAAACTACGGGTTTAATGTTTCAAATACTATACCAGATGTTTTTAAAACAGGAATGTAGAGCTGACGTTGAGGCACTAATCTACAGATTTAGTAGTTAAAAAGGTAATAAAATATATATGCTTTTTATGTACAGATAGGAATAATCAAACATTAAAGATCGGACGTAATAGATTTTTAACAAACAACTCATGTGATAAAAAAAAGTCTTCATTTGAATGGGGAATCCCATGAGCCATTCTCTCTCCTACGATCTTGAAATTTGTTTTCTACTTCCTGATTGGTAATAACTTCGATTATAAATCATCCAAAGCAAAGTTAGTGGGGGGGGGGGGATAACAAGTATAATTTTATAAAAACTATAAATTTAAAATCCACTATTTATAAAAAAAAAATGTTCTTACTGTTTTCTGTTAATCCTACATTAAAAATACTATTTAATCAATTAGTTTTCCAGCGAAAGCTGAAGATGTTTTTTTTTCCTATGACGATCAGGGAAATTACGCATTCAGTAATAGTTACATGAGGTGCTGATTAGTAGGTAGTGACTAATTAGACATACTTGTAATAGACAATGGTTAAAAACACTTGAAAAAGAAATTGAAATTTGTAAATTACCATTAATGTCACTTTACATATGGGGGAGACTAAGGACGGTTGACCCACTTTTTAGAAAAGGATTTTTTATTTTTAAATATTGAACGTAGAATAAAATTTTATATGCCATTTTATTCGTTATACAATCAGTTATCAAAATAAAATTGCTACATAAGTGTAATATATAAGAAATTTAAAAAAGAGTGACTTTAATCATGAGAAAATAATGGGTCAAGACTTCCCACATATGGGACGGTTGACCCATTATATGGCAGGCTTAACCCACTTTGTTTTATATTGAAATATTTGTGAAGAGAAATAAAATCAGTTTTAAAAAAAGCAAAATAACTTTATGCTACATGCTTTAAGTATTATAAAAAATGTTTTTGAAAATATAATGCTTAAACAAACCTGTTTAGGTGTGCATTCACGTGTCAGAGGACAGGATTTTGTCTGAGCAGGTATAATTGTACAGCAGGGAAAAAGAAATTTTAAAATTTAAGACTGTATTCTGCTAGAGACAGGTTCCGTTTCCATAGGGTTTCATGCATTATATTTTCCGGATTTAGTAGCCACAGTCCCGATTTTTTTTTGTCTCCTTGTCCTACTTTTTGTGACATTTGACCTGACAACTCTAGTTGTCAAATAGTTTGGCTTCATCTCACTCTATTCATCAAGTTGAAATTTCTCTGCATACATTCCTAAAGTTTTTCGATCAATGCTACGTTCTTTGGCAGCCGCATGAGTACTTAACTTATCATTAACCCCTTAACCTACAATTTACTTTTAACAGCTCCACGGTTTGGCATATCCATAGCTACCACTAAAATTTAATAGAGATTTTCGTCTTGTATAATCATGGAATTTTGACGATAAAATTGAACCAAAGCGTTATAAGTAAGCGAACAAACTTAATGCTGGAATCAGGCGTAAATTAACACAGCTGCGCCACCTTGTGAATGGAGTGATAATTCACGTACGCGGGCTTTTGGTGTGTCGCGAATTTCTAAATCTTCAGTCACTCATGGAGATGAATTTTATTTGCCATATTTATTACAAAATAATAGCGTAGCGAGAGAGGTATCCAGATGCACTTGACACTACGAAGTTGTCTTCGCCTTATCAAGGGCACCTCAGTGATTAATCATGGTGAAAAAAACTTTACAGTTTTAGTGGTGTGAGTAAGAAAACAGTACATCACCCATCGCTTCTATCTTTCTAATTATTTACTTTATTGTATCCCTTTCATCTAAATCTACTTGAAGTTCTTTAGCTAACATTTGTAAATCAGGTTTCCTGCAATATTTTAATTCCGACATTTTTTTTTTTTTGGATTATCGATCACACAATTTTTAAAAACAATGAAACAAACTTTAGGCTTTCACCTACTATAAGACTTCTCAGATATCTGATTTCAACTCAAACATATACATACATAACAGAAATATTCTAGAAAAATCAATATACATATAATATTTCTCAATTTTAACCTGTCCTTAAAATTCACTGACGAATTTGGGCACAATACGTACATGGTTTAAAAATTCTCTCACATAATACAATTAAACAGAAATAAAGAAAAAGAAAAAAAATACATTATTTTTTTTTTAACAATTTTCCCCGGTTACTAAGATACTCTATCTCTGCAACCGCAGCTGAGATTTTGAAACATTGATATGCTTTTTAGCTTTAACATAAGAAAAATAGCAAATTTTTAAAGCATAAAATCACTTATTAAATTTAAGCAAAATTTACTCTATGTCTTGTGTGAATCATTACAATGCTCAGCATGCATCATTTATTGCTATTATAATTTTAATACCCGATTTTAGCTCGTCGTAATTTCTTAATACTAGCTAAAATTTAAAATACAGTTATCTTCCAACGCATAAAAGAAAAATAGGCACTCTTATTACCCTTTCAATCTAAACATTTCAAAATAACAATAATTAAAAGATAACCCTTTTTTTTCTTTACAGAAAAATGACACTATAACTAACACACAGTTACTTTGTTTAACTTTTGCCCCCAAAATAACACAAACAAAAATTTCTAAGCCACTCTAAATGTAAAAAGAGCTTACCTGTTGTCAATCCGGTCATCACTCTTTGTCCACTAGCTATTCTTTTCATAAATTCTGAGGTCTGTCACACATTTCTCCTGGACTACTATGATGAGTCT
Organism: Maratus speciosus; assembly: GCA_963932465.1. Classification (NCBI taxonomy): domain Eukaryota; kingdom Metazoa; phylum Arthropoda; class Arachnida; order Araneae; family Salticidae; genus Maratus; species Maratus speciosus. The sequence continues at coordinate 247,111,410 of OZ010798.1, read as the reverse complement.
CGCTTGTTGTCATCTAATCCTTTGTTCCGGCATTCAGATCAGGCTGGGGGAATTCTTTCAACTTAAAAGTTCTTTTTTTATCACAGTTCAATAAAATGTCTTTTTCACAGAGCTGTCTATTTCACAGTAATGGCGATTTAGTGCTTTCACAAAAGAACATCTTTATCCGTTAATCTGGCGATCTTTGTCATAAAACATCCCTGAGCTGCCACCATTTGTAAAAAGTTCTAAGTATGTCAATCAAATCGTGAATTTGATGGTAGCGTACGACACACCTTTCTTTCGAACCTTAAGATTAAACTTTATTGCTCAAAAGACGAAGAAAAACTTATTACATATTATTTTTATAGTTGGGTTCTTGACATAATATCCCCAGTTGTAAAACGGAGTCTGGATTAATATTTTCGAAGTTATGAGAGTTTATAAATACAGAAGTGCACGCACGATGAAATTCATAGTCTGAATATATAAGCGAACAGTTTTTAGACGTTGAAATTATAGTTGGGTTCTTTACATGATAGCTCCAGTTGTAAAACGGTGTCTGGATTAATATTTTCGAAGTTATGAGAGTTTATAAATACAGAAGTGCACGCACGATGAAATTCATAGTCTGAATATATAAGCGAACACATTTTAGACGTTGAAATTGTCTACCACAGTCTAATTATAACAGGACAGATATTTATCATCAGTCATTATTGTTCAGTGAACGCTCGTGTTGAGCTCCGGTTATTCTCCACTTTTTAGCACCTTTTATCCTTATCACCTCAACATCATGTTTCTCCACAAAATCCTTCTCTCGCTCCACGAGAGCTGGCTGTCGCTCTTTCCCGAGTCCTTTCCACAACTGCCTTTACTCTTCTCAACCCCTCTCTACGCGGGGGCGTTTTTCTCGTCCACTCCAATTGTAGCCAACAGCTGAGATCACTTATAATCAGACCCGTTTCTGGATCTCTACCTAGGAAACACCAAATCGCAGTCCACCTCTCACCAAGGTGACATCTTTTCCCACAGCGGTCATTTGTAACTCAGGTCTTTTCCTACCTGGCTCCAAATCCCTGGAAATCTTTTGTTCATGATTCTCCTCAACACAAAAAAAGCAGTTCTATTCGGATCACTTAAGAAGTTACCGACATGAGAAAATATTCCAGTAAAGTTAGTTTCACTATGCGGGGTTTTTCGTCAAGGCTATTCCCACGGCCAGAGAGATTTCCCATTTAAAAGGAAATAATTACAACACCCGCCCCTTAAGAGGATTCTTTCGGGTATGGCACGAAAAATCACCAGAGAGCAATATCAAAGCTGTAAGCTCTATTACATCAGAGTGGCAAAAAATAATTAAAAACATTGATACATTATTTAATTCTGATAAAAGCTGATACACTTTTTACTCTATTTGAGAATGCTCATTTTTATATAATTCCATCCATAATAAAGAAAAATATCTGACCAGACTTTTAATTACACATAATACACAAGCAATTTACAAAAATAAATAACTATATACAAAAATTTCTTTAATGAGTTTATTCTACCCTACTAAGGCAGTCAACATGAGCAATGTCTTTGCCAGGCCGATGTTTAATGGCGTAATGGTACGGTTGCAGAATTAGAGCCCATCTAAGTAATCTAGGATCATTTCCAGAATTTCTTTTCAAAAAAACCTTTTTCGGTTTCGGAGAATTTTCTGCTTAACCCTAGAACTACCGGAAATTTTACTCAAGTTTTATAAAAACATTCTACACCAGAATTTTTACTTAAAACTATTTAATTTGTTTATTTAACTTATTATTGTCTGATTTATACATTTAGTTTGTTTTGAAGAAATTTCTGGTTTGAATAAATATTTTGAATGTACATGTTGGGTCCATTGGACCCTTCTGGTAGACAGAGGGTTAAGTAATGTTCTTCAGAACCTTCCCTTTGCGCTAGAATTATTCCAACCCTTTTTTCGGAAACATGTGTCTGCACTATAAATTCCTTTTGGTAATTTGGAGCATATAATATTGGTTCTTCGGTAAGCTTTGTTTTTAAGGTTTCAAATAATTTACTCATTTCTTCGGTCCAAACTATGCGCTCCTTTTTATTTTTTCCCTACAATGCACGCGTCAGCGGTTCTACAATGATAGCATAATCTTTTACGTAACGGGAGTAGTACCCCGCCCTTCCTAAACATCTTAGAATTTAGTCTTATTCTTAGGAATTGGTAATTTTTTATTGCTTGCATTTTTGCCTCTGCCGGGCTAAGTAGCCCCTCCCCCACTACATGTCCAAGACACCTAACTGTTTTTTGAGCGAATTTACACTTTGGTAATTTAATTTTCAATTTCGCTTCATTAACCCTTTTTAGAACTATTTCTAATTATTTCATGTGACTTTCCCAATCTTCGGAAAGGATGACCATGTCATCTAGGTAGGACTAACAAAGTGGGTTATTATCGGATCCCCCTTCCACTAAGAAATTCAGATCTAACATTCTTTTCATTTCGTTACAAAGTATTTCCGTCTATCTTGGTGATATTCTGTACGGTCTCAATTTAATAACTTTATGCTCTGACAATTCAATGTCGTGTTCGATTAAATCTGTGCGACCTGTTTTTTTTTTTTTAGAAAACTACTCTAAATCGATTCAACGAAATTTCTAATTGCTGTAGTTGTTCCGAATTGCATTTAGATTCCAAATTACTTTCTTTTACTACTTTATCAAACTTATAAATTACAGAATGCGCACTAGGAAATATGATTTTTAGATCTCGATTTTCCCCAATCTCATTTTTCGCTCGCATCACATTTTTTTCTTATTCTATCCGTTTTCCATAACGCATTAACAAATTTATATAGTATATCTGTGACTTATCTAACCTACCTGGCATATTAACAATGCAATTAGTTTCGGAAGTCTGTGCTTCCATTTTACCAGGCCTTATCCAACTAACATCTTATTCAGTTTATTAGTTGCTAAGACAAAGACCTCATCTTCCCCATTGAATTTATTTTCCACGGCCTTTTTGTCATACCAGACTTTTCTTTTGTCGCGTGTTAAAGTCATATTTTCGATAGCAAGATCCTGACATCTTTTTAATCTATTAAAGAAATTAAAATCATATTCCATCATGCGTTCATTTTTCTCCGCATCCTTAACAATATTTCGCCAAAAACAATAACGTAAGACCTTATCTTTAGTTTTTGATTCACCTAAGTGTGACACGATTCCTTCATGACCCGCACTTAAAATATCTTTTCTGCTTTTAATGAAACCACCAATTGTACTGTCTCTTTTTTGCGATTATCCACTGTGCTTCGTATCGTGACTGAATTTCTAATTTCATAATGCGATTTCTTTTCTTTAGCATTTTCCCTAATTTCTTTAAGTGGGGGGGGGTCTAAATCTTGTTCCCTTTTAAATTCATTCCTCCCTATTGTAGCTAAACTCACAATTCCATCTTTTTGCACTAAAGGTAATAATCCCGGTTCTATAAATTCTTCGTCCCCTTCACCCGTCAAATTTTCTCCCTCTATCAAAGGTTCTACGTTTAAACTTTCTTCACTTTCTATCGGCTTAGCGCTTTCTTCCCCTTTGTCAATTTTCTGCTCGCCGTCAGCATCAGACAGGTCAAGATTTCTTTTTGTTTGCGATCGCTTAAATACAGCGTTTAATAATTGAGTTTTCAGTTTAGCTCGCTCCAATAACTTTTGAGTTTCATTTCCTAACAAATAATATTGCATATCTGTTTCACTATCAGTTACACCTGCCGTGGTTTCAACCACCCCTACTCCTTCAATATCTAACGTGATTCCTGCCATAGGTAGACAATGCAATCTGCAATCCAAGGGAGATTTTACCCAGACGCATTGTCCATTCATTTGATCATGAGTGACAAAATCACTTGAAATAATATCCAAACAACTCCCGCTGTCTCACAAAATTGGTGCTTCCCTCCCATTCACTAATCCTTTACTTAAATAACGGGAGAAAGACCCCACCAATTCTGGCTCTTTGATAACATGATTGACAATCGCTACATCTTTATCTTTCTTTTTAAGTTCCGGACAATTGTTTCTATAGTGGGACGAGGAACTGCATTCGAAGCATCTGTTGACACGCCTTTTTTCGAAAGCTTTCTCTCTCTCTTTGTTATCACTATGGTCCCTCCAATTTAGGTTTTTTTCGGGGCTTTTGTTCTCGCCACGCGTTTTGTCCCAATACCTAATCCTTTCCGTTTTATTTTCAAGAAGATGTTTAGAATTCCATATTCTTTTAGGTGGGCGTTTGACTGCCTCATACGCATCTAAATGCTTAACTAATTCTTCCGGATCTTTGTAATTTGCCCAATTATCAGTAAAATGGTCTCTCATTTCCTGAGACGCTCTTTTCTTAACCCTAGAACTACCGGAAATTTTACCCAAGTTTTATAAAAACATTCTACACCAGAATTTTTACTTAAAACTATTTAATTTGTTTATTTAACTTATTATTGTCTGATTTATACATTTAGTTTGTTTTGAAGAAATTTTCTGGTTTGAATAGATATTTTGAATATACATCTCGGGTCCATTGGACCCTTCTGGTAGACAGAGGGTTAATCTGATCGGTTACAAGCAGTTTTTTTAATTGCTCAAAGTCCCTAATTTCTAAATTCTCCAGCCACCCTTCCAAGTAACCGTTTAATTCGAAAACTAAATCTTTCCAAGGATTATTTGTATTTCTTGCGTGTTTATTAAATTTCTGTCTATACGCTTCTGTAGTCATTTTAAAACGCTCTAACAACTTAGTTTTTACAAAATGATAATCGTCCACTTTATCTTCCGGTTCTCTCAAAATCAGTTCAGCAATTTCTACTGGTAAAAGAGCTAACAAATTAGTTACTAACTCATCTGATTGTAAATTGCATTTTTTTGCTTGTCTCTCGAATAAATTTAGAAACAAAGAAATTTCTGAATTCTTTTCATCAAAACAATGCATAATTGTTTTAAGCGGTAATTTATTCGTTTTTTCAGAGGTATTATTTGACGTGCTACGTGCCTCTGTTTCCTGAGTTAATCTTAATTTAGCTAATTGGAATTCACGTTCTTTTTCGTTTTCTAAACGCTCATTTTCCTTTTCAACACGCACTCTCTTCAATTCCTCACGCTCTAACGCTAATCTTTTCTTTTCTTTCTCTTCGCATAATTTATTTTCCCTATCTTTCTCTATGAAATTAACTTGAGTTACCGCGAAATCCTTATCATAATCACCCATCGCTTCTATCTTTCTTATTATTTCCTTTATTGTATCGCTTTCATCAAAATCTACTTGAAGTTCTTTAGCTAACATTTGTAAATCAGGTTTCCTGTAATATTTTAATTCCGACATCATTTTTTGGATTATCGATCACACAATTTTTAAAAACAATGAAACAAACTTTAGGCTTTCACATACTATAAGACTTCTCAGATATCTGATTGCAACTCAAACATATACATACATAACAGAAATATTCTAGAAAAATCAATATACATATAATATTTCTCAATTTTAACCTGTCCTTAAAATTCACTGACGAATTTGGGCACAATACGTACATGGTTTAAAAATTCTCTCACATAATACAATTAAACAGAAATAAAGAAAAAGAAAAAAAAATACATTATTTTTTTTTTTAACAATTTTCCCTGGTTACTAAGATACTCTATCTCTGCAACCGCAGCTGAGATTTTGAAACATTGATATGCTTTTTAGCTTTAACGTAAGAAAAACTGCAAATTTTTCAAGCATAAAATCACTTATTAAATTTAAGCAAAATTTACTCTATGTCTTTTGCGAATCATTACAATGCTCAGCATGCATCATTTATTGCTATTATAATTTTAATCCCCGATTTTAGCTCGACGTAATTTCTTAATACTAGCTAAACTTTAAAATACAGTTATCTTTCAATGCATAAAAGAAAAATATGGCACTCTTATTACCCTTTCAATCTAAGCATTTCAAAATAACAATAGTTAAAAGATAACCCTTTGTTTCTTTACAGAAAAATGACACTATAACTAACACACAGTTACTTTGTTTACCTTTTGCCCCCAAAATAACACAAACAAAAATTTCTAAGCCACTCTAAATGTAAAAAGAGCGTACTTGTTGTCAATCCGGTCATCACTCTTTGCCCACTATCTATTCTTTTCATAAATTCTGAGGTCTGTCACACATTTCTCCTGGACTACTATGATGAGACTCGCTTGTTGTCATCTAATCCTTTGTTCCGGCATTCAGATCAGGCTGGGGGAATTCTTTCAACTTAAAAGTTCTTTTTTTATCACAGTTCAATAAAATGTCTTTTTCACAGAGCTGTCTATTTCACAGTAATGGCGATTTAGTGCTTTCACAAAAGAACATCTTTATCCGTTAATCTGGCGATCTTTGTCATAAAACATCCCTGAGCTGCCACCATTTGTAAAAAGTTCTAAGTATGTCAATCAAATCGTGAATTTGATGGTAGCGTACGACACACCTTTCTTTCGAACCTTAAGATTAAACTTTATTGCTCAAAAGACGAAGAAAAACTTATTACATATTATTTTTATAGTTGGGTTCTTGACATAATATCCCCAGTTGTAAAACGGAGTCTGGATTAATATTTCCGAAGTTATGAGAGTTTATAAATACAGAAGTGCACGCACGATGAAATTCATAGTCTGAATATATAAGCGAACAGTTTTTAGACGTTGAAATTATAGTTGGGTTCTTTACATGATAGCTCCAGTTGTAAAACGGTGTCTGGATTAATATTTTCGAAGTTATGAGAGTTTATAAATACAGAAGTGCACGCACGATGAAATTCATAGTCTGAATATATAAGAGAACACTTTTTAGACGTTGAAATTGTCTACCACAGTCTAATTATTCCAGGACAGATATTTATCATCAGTCATTATTGTTCAGTGAACGCTCGTGTTGAGCTCCGGTGATTCTCCACTTTTTAGAACCTTTTTATCCTTATCACCTCAACATCATGTTTCTCCACAAAATCCTTCCCTCGCTCCACGAGAGCTGGCTGCCGCTCTTTCCCGAGTCCTTTCCACAACTGCCTTTACTCTTCTCAACCCCTCTCTACGCGGGGGCGTTTTTCTCGTCCACTCCAATTGTAGCCAACAGCTGAGATCACTTATAATCAGACCCGTTCCTGGATCTCTACCTAGGAAACACCAAATCGCAGTCCACCTCTCACCAAGGTGATATCTTTTCCCACAGCGGTCATTTGTAACTCAGGTCTTTTCCTACCTGGCTCCAAATCCCTGGAAATCTTTTGTTCATGATTCTCCTCAACACAAAAAAAAGCAGTTCTATACGGATCACTTAAAAAGTTACCAACATGAGAAAATATTCCAGTAAAGTTAGTTTCACTATGCGGGGTTTTTCGTCAAGGCTATTCCCACGGCCAGAGAGATTTCCCATTTAAAAGGAAATCATTACAACACCCGCCCCTTAAGAGGATTCTTTCGGTTATGGCACGAAAAATCACCAGAGAGCAATATCAAAGCTGTAAGCTCTATTACATCAGAGTGGCAAAAAATAATTAAAAACATTGATACATTATTTAATTCTGATAAAAGCTGATACACTTTTTACTCTATTTGAGAATGCTCATTTTTATATAATTCCATCCTTAATAAAAAAATATCTGACCAGACTTTTAATTACACATAATACACAAGCAATTTACAAAAATAAATAACTATATACAAAAATTCCTTTAATGAGTTTATTCTACCCTACTAAGGCAGTCAACATGAGCAATGTCTTTGCCAGGCCGATGTTTAATGGCGTAATGGTACGGTTGCAGAGTTAGAGCCCATCTAAGTAATCTAGGATCATTTCCAGAATTTCTTTTCAAAAAACCTTTTTCGGTTTCGGAGAATTTTCTGCTTAAGTAATGTTCTTCAGAACCTTCCTTTTGCGCTAGAATTATTCCAACCCTTTTTTCGGAAACATCTGTCTGCACTATAAATTCCTTTTGGTAATTCGGAGCATATAATATTGGTCCTTCGGTAAGCTTTGTTTTTAAGTTTTCAAATAATTTACTCATTTCTTCGGTCCAAACTATGCTCTCCTTTTTATTTTTTCCCTTCAATGCACGCGTCAGCGGTTCTACAATGATAGCATAATCTTTTACGTAACGGGAATAGTACCCCGCCCTTCCTAAACATCTTAGAATTTAGTCTTATTCTTAGGAATTGGTAATTTTTTATTGCTTGCATTTTTGCCTCTGCCGGGCTACGACGCCCCTCCCCCACTACATGTCCAAGACACCTAACTGTTTTTTGAGCGAACTTACACTTTGGTACTTTAATTTTAAATTTCGCTTCATTAACTCTTTTTAGAACTATTTCCAATTGTTTCATGTGACTTTCCCAATCAACGGAAAAGGTGACCATGTCATCTAGGTATCAAACAATGGGGGTTATTATCGGATTCCCCTTCCACTAAGAAATTCAGATCTAACATTCTTTTCATTTCGTTACAAAGTATTTCCGTCTGTCTTGGTGATATTCTGTACGGTCTCAATTTAATAACTTTATGCTCTGACAATTCAATGTCGTGTTCGATTAAATCTGTACGACCTGTTTTTTTTTTAGAAAACTACTCTAAATCGATTCAACGAAATTTCTAATTGCTGTAGTTGTTCCGAATTGCATTTAGATTCCAAATTACTTTCTTTTACGACTTTATCAAACTTATAAATTCCAGAATGCGCACTAGGAAATATGATTTTTAGATCTCGTTTTTCCCCAACCTCATTTTTCGCTCGCATCACATTTTTTTTCTAATTCTATCCGTTTTCCGTAACGCATTAACAAATTTATATAGTATATCTGTGACTTATCTAACCTACCTGGCATAATAACAATGCAATTAGTTTCGGAAGTCTGTGCTTCCATTTTCCCAGGCCTTATCCAATTAACTAACATCTTATTCAGTTTATTAGTTGCTAAAACAAAGACCTCATCTTCCCCATTGAATTTCTTTTCCACGGCCTTTTTGTCATACCAGACTGTTCTTTTGTCGCGTGTTAAAGTCATATTTTCGATAGCAAGATCCTGACATCTTTTTAATCTATTAAAGAAATTAAAAACATATTCCATCATGCGTTCATTTTTCTCCGCCTCCTTAACAATATTTCGCCAAAAACAATAACGCAAGACCTTATCTTTAGTTTTTGATTCACCTAAGTGTGACACGATTCCTTCATGACCCGCACTTAAAATATCTTTTCTGCCTTTTAATGAAACCACCAATTGTACTCTCTCGTTTTTGCGATTATCCACTGTCCTTCGTATCGTGACTGAATATTTCTAATTTCATAATGCGTTTTCTTTTCTTTAGCATTTTCCTTAATTTCTTTAAGTGGGGGGTCTAAATCTTGTTCCCTTTTAAATTCATTCCTCCCTATTGTAGCTAAACTCACAATTCCATCTTTTTGCACTAAAGGTAATAATCCCGGTTCTATAAAATCTTTGTCCCCTTCACCCGTCAAATTTTCTTCCTCTTTCAAAGGATCTACGTTTAAACTTTCTTCACTTTCTATTGGCTTAGCGCGTTCTTCCCCTTTGTCAATTTTCTGCTCGCCGTCAGCATCAGACAGGTCAAGATTTCTTTTTGTTTGCGCTCGCTTAAATACAGCGTTTAATAATTGAGTTTTCTGTTTAGCTCGCTCCAATAACTTTTGAGTTTCATTTCCTAACAAATAATATTGCATATCTGTTTCACTATCAGTTACACCTGCCGTGGTTTCAACCACCCCTACTCCTTCAATATCTAACGTGATTCCTGCCATAGGTAAACAATGCAATCTGCAATCCAAGGGAGATTTTACCCAGACGCATTGTCCATTCATTTGATCATGAGTGACAAAATCACTTGAAATAATATCCAAATAACTCCCGCTGTCTCTCAAAATTGTTGCCTCCCTCCCATTCACTAATCCTTTACTTAAATAACGGGAGAAAGACCCCACCAATTCTGGCTCTTTGATAACATGATTGACAATCGCTACATCTTTATCTTTCTTTTCAAGTTCCGGACAATTGTTTCTATAGTGGGACGAGGAATTGCATTCGAAGCATCTGTTGACACGCCTTTTAGGTAGCTTTCTTTACAAAAAAGCTACCTATTGCAGCCGTTCGGAGGAAAGCGATTTCAATAAATTTTGGTATATTTTCATCGATCATGACCCCCAGACCCCGAAACCACCCTCCGTTCAAAATTGATATATATATATATATATATATATATCTGACCTATGTCACACTGTAACTCCCGTAATTATGAACCGATTTCGATGTAATCCGTTGTGTACATAGTACATACTAATGTCTCGACCGAGTTCGTTGGCCAGCTTCATCCGCCGTTTTGTTTCAAAATGGCGGCCATTTAAAATTTTTAAAAAAATTTAAAACTTGAAATGTGGTACCAAAAAATTAAAAATGGAAAAATATTTTTTTCTTATGCATTGGACCTTTATACAAAGATTCCGGAGCAGTTTTTGTTTCGTCTATATCTTAAAAAATGGCTGAGTTATAGCATTTTGAATTTCTAGCGTGCCTGACATTTTGAAACGTCCTGAATTTTGTCACGCGATAAAAGGCGTATTTATGAACCGATTTGGATGTAACTTCGTTTATACATAGTACATACCAATGTCTCGACCGGGTTCGTTGGCCAGCTTCACCCGCCATCTTGTTTAAAAATGGCGGCCATTTAAATTTTTAAGAAAAATTTAAATTTGAAATGTGGTACCAAAAATTGAAAATTGAAAAAATATTTTCTTCTTATGTGTTTGACCTTGATAAAAAGATTCGGGAGCAGTTTTTGTTTCGTCTATATCTTAAGAAATGGCTGAGTTATAGCATTTTGAATTTCTAGCGTGGCTGACATTTTGAAACGTCCTGATTTTTCTCACGTAATAACAGGCGTATTTATGAACCGACTTGGATGTACCTTGGTGTGTACATAGTACATACAAATATCTCGACCGAGTTCGTTGGCCAGCTTCATCCGCCATCTTGTTTCAAAATGGCGGCCATTTATAAAAATTAAAAAATAAAAAAAATTAAATGAGATACCAAAAAATTGGAAAATGAAAAAGATTTTTTTGAAGAAAAATCTTCTTTCTATATTTCGTAGAAAATTACCTTGAGCGGCTTTATTCTTGGATTAGTGAAACACTGTAAGACTGAGGGACTTCCTACTTGTGAAGCAACTGTACATCCAGGCGACATGTGAGCGAGTTACAGAGACATACAGGAGCCAATAAGAAGGATTCATATAAATATAGTTAAAACTACATTTATTCAGCACTTGTTGCAAAAACCTACCAAATTTTTTTATGCTGGTTTTCAAAAACAGATCAGTGGGAACTCTATAGTAATAGACACAAAGAAAAATAATTTAATATTTGCTTTTATGTTTGCTTAAAACTTAATGAAAGTATACTAGTAAAACGAAATATTGACATTTGAGATATAAATTTACTCAATTAAAAATATACATGATTATTTATTTTTGTAATAACTTTACGTTTAGAAAACGTGTTTATATTTAACGTGTACACGTTTTAGGGGTAAAGAACCCGAAAAACATGTTTTTACAAAATGTCTGTCTGTCCGTGTGTGACACAGATAGTATGGGCGTTCTATCTCAAGAACTAATGAACGGAATTTAATAAAAATTTATATTCAGTTACACCGTGATATAAATTGGTGTTGATTTATTTTTGGTGTAAATCGCTCAACAGGTGGCGATGGTATGCAGCATTTTCCACGATTTCAACAAGAGCTCAATCTCCAGAATTAATGCACGGATTTTCCGTTACTCCATGAGGGGAATTGTCGTTTTATACATTTTGGTGTAAATCGCTCAACAGGTGGCGCTGCTATGCTGTATTTTTGTGATTTCTGCAATAGCCGTGAAAAGTGGCTCTTCTTGTTGAAAAAAATATTTGATTAAAAAAAGTATATGTCTTTTAGTATCAGTGTTGGTATTTGTATTTCCTGTTTCAATTCCTAAGATATAAATTACCTGAAATGTTGTTTACAGCAGTTAGTAATACTAATATGAAACAAACAAAACTACGGGTTCAACGTTTCCCATACTATACCAGGTGTTTTGAAAACAGAAATGTAGAACTGGAGTTGAGGCCCTAATCGGCAGATTTACTAATTAAAAAGTTCATAATATATAAATGTTTTTTATGAACAGAGTTGTATTGTTATATAGGAAAAATAAAACATTAAAGAAAGGAAGTAATACACTTATAACAACTCATGTGATTAAAAAAATAATCATTTGAATGGGGATTCCATGAGCCCCTCCCTCTCTTACGCTCTTGAAATTTGTTTTCTTCTTTTATTATAATCACCTAGATTATAAAAACATCCAACGCAAAAGTAAGGAGAGAAAATAACCAGTATAATTTTTTTTAAACTATAAATTTAAAATCAACTATTTAAAAAAAAAATCTTTCCTGCTGCATTCTGTTAATCGTACATAAAAATACTATTTAATTAGTTAGTTTTTCCAGTTAAAGGTGAAGTTTTTTTTAACTATGACGATCAGGGAAATTACGAATTTTGTAACAGTTACACGAGGTGTTCATGGGTAGGTAATGACTATTTAGACATTTAAGTAAGAGGCAATGGTCCAAAACATTTGAAAAAATAATTAAGTTTATAAATCAACATTAATGTTAGTTTATATATTTATTATATTAATTTATTATTTTTTATTTATTATATTATTTATTATATTATATTATTTATTTATTATATTATTTATTATATTATATTAATTATTTATTATATTAATTAATTAATTTATTATATATATTATATTAATGTTACTTTATACTTTATATATATATTAGGTGTACCGCAATGTTCTGTCCGATAACGTTATTTCACGCCTACTTTTTATTTACATTCAGATTTCTTCATTGGCACCACTTTTTTAAAATGGTAAAATTCCCACTGTTTTCAGCTTAATGTGACACGCAAAAACCAGAGGAATTTTATCATTTCATAAAAGTGGTGCAAAAGAAGAAATCAGGCGTGAAATAATATTATCGGACAAAACTTTCCGATTGACTTAATATAAAGTACTTTTTAGCAAATAACTGAAATGTTAAAAATGATCTAATGAAAAGTGCAATTAGCTATAATGAATGCAGTAGGATTCAGCATTAAGCTATTTCAAGACTTTATAAAAGAAGGCCCATTTTTCAATCTTTAGAGCAAAATAAAAGAAACATAGTGAAAAACTGCAGCAGCATGTACATTCTTGCTATTGGTCCTCTTTCTCTCACTTTGTATTGAAGATTGTTTTCTTATTATGTAGTCTTAAAAGAGTTATTTTAAGCTAAAGATGTTTTGCCCTTTTTTTTTCTCCACGTGATGGTTTTATTGTAATAGTTAATAATAATAGATTAATAATTAATTAATAATAGACTTTTTACGCACATAAATTTCTCTAATAAAGAGTATTAACCCTTAGATTTTACTTAACCGGGAAAGTAATTTTTATCCTCCAACTATTGAACAAAACGAACTGCATTTATCGCACAGTGTTACCAATTTAACTGATATTTATAGCCTATTTGTTAAATAGCAATTTTTGATTTATTTGCTCGTAGACATTCCGTGATTGCATAAAGCTGATTCACATTCGGGAAAGATTGATATTAGAAAATCCGCTAAATGGATAATAGTGAACATATTAAGCATATTTTATTTTTAACTACTATTTCAATATAAATCAACCAAAAAGAGTCTAACCGTTTTCAATAACTATTATATCACTAATATCTTTCAACGATTTTTAATTTTGTGTATAGTAAAGGAAAAATATGTTAATGACAGTGATACAAACATAAGATTGTCATTAACCCCTTAATTTTCGCTCTCGTGATATTCAAGGTCTGTGTCTTTTACTCAGAATTTTTTATTCCCACTAGTTTCATAAATTAGTGTATTTGGCTGCATCACGGTATCATTTTACCTGTTATTAAATAAGGTAAATATTCCCTTTTCAAAAAAGTTGTGTGAATGAGCAATTTGAATTTTTAAACTGTAATTTAATGCGACCGTTAAGAGGTTAACGGCAAGAAGTGTACGAAAATTTGAAAAGATACAATTTAATCTGCGAAAACTCGACAATAGAGCGATTATAATTTGATTGTACGTGCCACCTGTTAATCTTGATAATGCTAACAGTGCCACTTTCCCCTCCGGCGAAAAGTTGTCAAGAACAAAACACTGCGTTTGCACCATACGTAAATTTTACTCACATACATGAGCGCTATTTTTCCTCTCCCGCGGCCGGTTGTCAAGAACAAAGTGCTGCGTTCTCACCATATTTAAATTTTATTCACATACATTGTGTCCATAATTAAACGACCCTACTTTAAAGTTGTCTACAGACAAAACTATTGTTCATAAAATTGGGAAATTTTGGGAAAAGCATAATAAAGGTATGGGATTTTGTTTAAGCTAAATATATATATAAAAATAAAAATAGTTTAAAATTTCGCCACCAGAGGTCGATTTTTAATAAATTACATATTTAGCATGAATATAGTTTAGAAATTTTGTTTACAGGATGTTCATAATTAATTGACCCTATTTTAAAGTTACAGTTATTTTTATTCAAACGAAACTATTGTTCAGAATGCTGTGAAATTTTTTGGAGGACATAATAAAAGCATGGGAATATGTTTGAGAGAGAAAAAAAATAGGAGACCGTTTTTTAACGAATTACACATTTAGCATACATTTACGATACTTTAACAAACTTTGTTATAACCAAACATGTTCTGCATGACTTTCATCATTTTCAGATACCATCTGAAATCGTACGATAGCATGTTCCACAGTTGACCGCAGTATGTTCGGGGAAAAGCTAGGAAAATGTCGTGAAATGCCGTCTTTAGAATAGGGTTAGGTTAATAAATAAAATTTCTAAATTATCGTAATGCTAAATGTGTAATTTATTTAAAAAACGGTCTCTGGTGGCGAAATTTTAAACAACTTTTATTTAATTTTTTTTTTAGCTTAAGCAAATTCTCACCCCTTTATTATGTCTTTCACGAAATTTCACAACATTATGAACAATAGTTTTGTATGTAGACAACTTTAAAGTAGGGTCGTTTAATTATGAACACAATGTATATGAACGCCAATTTCTTCCCCTGTTGCCACATCTTAAAAGAGAAGTTCGTCTGAAAATACAATAAAAAGCAGCTACTAATGTTTTACGGGCTCCATTTTCGTCTTTTAAAGCTATCTAACCCACTGACATCAGAGAAGAGTTTCGATTAATATTTTTCAATTTCGCTTTTTGATTTAACTCGTTCATTTTTTTCCTTTTTGAGCTTACAAAAAAGACAATCAGTCATAAGAATGCGCTTTTTGAATTTGCGAAATTTCTTCCATTCCTCCACTCAGGCTTGACTTTATTAATGACTTTGTTAGCTGCGGTTTATTTGTATGATTTCATGTAGCATCACGTCTACTGGAACTCCAGAAGCACTGAACTAGAATTATTTTGCTGCATATTCTCTATGCAACGTTTTTGTTATGAAAGGTCTGGATTATAACTTAAACTTAACCCTTTAAACCCTGACGGTACTTTAAAGTACCACAATATCCCAATTAAAAAATACTCATTGAATGCACTCCCAATGAAGGTTGTTTTAGGAAACAATAGTGGAGTAATTCCCTTTAGTAATTACCTTGGCCATCACTAGATAGAAGTAGATGTTCCAATAATTTGAAAATTGTCTAAGAAACTATTTTGGCACGCGTGAGTGTCAATTTTGCTTCCTTTTTTTTTTTTTTTTTTTTTTTTTTTGTCTAACAATATAAACTCCTAACTTTTGCTTGGAAATATCTTAAATTTTAAACGGACTACCATATTTTTTCCTATTTTAAATAAATCACTTCACAACATGTTGTGCTAAAAAAATTAATTTTCAGTTGGTTTACTTTACGTAGCACTTTTCAAAGCGGCAATTTTCAGTACCGTCGGGACTTCGTTGAACAGTATTCTTATTTAGATTTTTATCTTTTGAATACATAGTGTGCATAAAAACGTATACATTTACTAGGGATGCGTGGGTGCTAGACAGGTGGATTTTGATTCAATGTAAGGGAAGATATTGCATGATTTATGTATGACATTGTTGAATAATAAAGCAAAATATATGTTACTTATATTTTTTAAAAATACATTTTATTTTTTATAAAAAAATTGAATTAAATAACAAATAAAAAAAACTATTTTATGCTTGTGAATTTTCTACAACTAAATGTCTCGATTTTTATTCAAGCGTTATGATCCTAAGGTATTATCAAGTAATTAGAAATCAAAAAATTAAATCTTTTATTGTTAATGCATATATCTTCTAATGTATCATTGTAATACAAAAAATAGTTTCGAGGAGATAGTTTTCTATTTTTATAATTTGGGATATAAAGAGTTTACACAT
This sequence comes from Maratus speciosus, assembly GCA_963932465.1. Taxonomy (NCBI): domain Eukaryota; kingdom Metazoa; phylum Arthropoda; class Arachnida; order Araneae; family Salticidae; genus Maratus; species Maratus speciosus. Next base: position 247,094,893 of record OZ010798.1, on the reverse strand, counting down.
TCGAGACGTGTGTGCAATTATATTGAATTGAAATTATCAGCAGGGCTGTCATTGACTATTGTTATTTATCTTCATCTCGCATCACTTGTACAAAACAAAAAACTTTTATATACAAACTGATAACTTCTGCAAGAGATTTATACTCCAACATTTATTTTATAAAAATAGTGGTGAGACTAGAATATAATAATCGTCGCTAGTAGTAGCTCTGTTAACTGTCAGTATGGAAAATCCGGCTTCTAAGGATGGTTCCAAAAAAAAAAAAAATCTCGTATGGGTTAAAAGATACAGCATGAAAATCTAGATTTTAATTTACAATCTTTGTATAGCACCCAATCTTTGCGAAATCAAGCACCGTATGTACTCGCGTATAAGACGACCCCAAATTCGAGAGGTATAACAGACTGAATACCAGTAATTAAAAATAGTTATCTTCGTCTTATCTAAATGCAGAATTTTCTGATATTAAATAAGGCAAAGATGGCTAGGCGAAAATACTGGCATGCAACACAAATTTAGGGGTCGGCTTATACGCGAGTATATACGGTATCTGCCCTTCCTTCCCTACTCCAATTATTATTTAGGGGAAAGTTCTACTTCTCTGGGAATATTTCTGATTTTTTTAATCATTCTGTATTTTGTTAACCCTCTAGTTGTTAACCCTCAAGCAATATTTCAAATTGTTATAGGATTTTTGCTTACTGAATGTGGCGCCTCTGATTGAACGTAATGCTATTGTGAAAGTCTTAAAATTGTCGTCCATTCTTCTCGAGAACTATTGGATCGATTTCTTTATTTTTTGTTTAGAAGAAAACGAATACATTTTACTGAGGTTTATGCCAGAGAAAAGTTTAATTATGATTTATTAAACATTTCTCAGAACTCGCAAAATGTAAAAAAAAGGCGTAAAAGTAATCTTTTTTGTTCAAATGAGAGCCATTTTTCGAAAATCAACTTTTAAAGCTAAATGTTTGTATCAGCTACAGAGGATTTAATGCTCTTTGAATATATCGTGACCAAATTTGTTTGAGATACTTGTGACCGGGGAAAAGTTGGCACCCGATTGGAAATATTGTGATTAAATTTGTTTGAGGTGCTTGTTAGGCGAGAAAACGGTCGCCCATTTGGAGGTCGAAAACGGGTATCTGTAGCCACACAATACATAACATTAATTGTTTACACAAAAAATTTTTAATATATAATTGAAACGTCAGTAAATATAATGCAAAACTCCGAAGGTTATTTACTTAGGTATTAGGGTTATTTACTCCGCTTCATTGTCACTGAAACAAATCGTAAAAATCACATAAATTTTAGGCAAAAGAAGTAAAACCTCCCCTTTACAATTTTTCATACATCATTCTATATGTGAAAGCATGGTATCCATGAATCAAGGAAAAATTAACAAGAAAACCACCAATTGAAAATTTCCAAAATTTTAAATTTAAAATAATTTACATAATAATTCTGGCATAATATTAAATTTTTGAAGCTTTTTTTTTCTTTTTTTTAAATGCTGGAAATGGATAGAATAATTTACGTTTCAGTGGACGTTAGTGTACGTGAAAGTCCCACAAATTTAGAAGAATCCTGGTGTTCTCACAATGTCAAGTAATTGTCCATCCTACCGAACTCTAAAGATTTCTTAACCAGTTAACAGTTTAATACTTTTAACACAAAAACTAAAAATATAGAAAAATTTCCACTTTTCTCATACTAAAATATTCCTAATTCATAAAGCAAAAATTATAATTCAAAATTAGTGGGGTTCAAAAGCTTTTTGTAACAACGTAAGCAAACTCTTTTTGCCCGAGCAGTGGTCGTCAAAAACTGTTAAGGGATTAATAATTCGTCATGCATAAAGTGGCACGTGATAACGTGATAAAGTGAACGATTAAGTTTTCGGAAGCACCATGCTGTTACAAATTTCACAGAATTTTATATTCCAGGAATCGGTATAATATTTCTATTGCGTAATTAGCAAACTTTGGAAGAGTTTTTTTTTCTAAATAGAAATTGACAGACTATCTTACTGTTCAGCCGACGTTAAAGTCACGTAAATTAAGACAAATCCACTTTTTTACTTGTGTTCTTGCAATATTAAGTAATTGCCGATTAGCCAGAACACAACAGATGTCAACAGTAAAAGAATTTTACCATTTCAGAAAAGTGGGGCCAATCAAGTATTCTGAATTTAAAAAAATAGCCCACTGGCAATACTGAAGAGAAGAACGACCGTACAAATTTTAAAAAATGTGATTGTATTTGTGTATTACCAATGTGCAGTATTCTAAAGAAATTACATAATATTTCGGGCGCTTGCAACGGCAAGCAATTGTCGATTGTGCCGAACATAACAGATGACTTAATTATTTTGTATACAACACGCCTAATATGAAAGCGTGGTAACGTGAACTGCTGGAACTCCGTCCGTCAAACAATCTGGAGGCTTTATGCAATAGTATATTCTAAAGTAGCTACATAATATTTCTGGCGTGAATAGTAAATTATGGAAGCGGATTTTTTGTAGTTGAATAGAAATGGACAGAATGATTTTTCTTTTCAGGGGATATTAATCGGCGTTAAAGTCAGGCAAATTTAGATGAATTCGCTCGTATACAAATGTTTTCGCAATGTCAAGTATAATTGGTCATCGTCCCGAACTAAAAAAATGACATTAATTTTACATACATCGCATGGCCTCTGAAGGCGTGGTATCAGGAATGTATTGGTACTTCAGAGCGTAACACACACACAAATTTTAGACTTTTATATTTAAAATAACCTACGAAATATTTTTGGCGAAATAGTAAAATCTGGATTTTTTTTTTTTTTTTTTAATTGAAACGACCTGACTAATTTACTGTTCAGTCGACACTAATCGACGTTAAAGTAAATAGACTAATCGACTTCTTTACTTGTGTGGAACTAGGAAGCAAAAATTAGGAAACAAATGTGTTTCTTGAAAGGAAGAATCTTTTTTATTGACCGCGCTTTTTGAAAAAAAGGAAGACATAGTTATAAATTAAACTTAAAAGTTACAGTAAGAAATTATAGATGTTCATTTATGATCTCCTATTTCGTAATATCAAATAATTCCCAATCCAAACAAATCCACTCTTTTATTTGTGTGGAAATAGGACTCAAAAGAAAGGGGAAAATAGTTTTTCTTAAAGGAAGATTTTTCGTTGTCGTCCACGCATTTTTTAGGTAAGGCCTGGTTTTAAGTAACCTAAAGATACAGCAAAAAAAAAGCAATTTAACAAATTACAACGACCATTTGGAAAATGATTTTTTCAAAGACTAAAATTTAAGACATAAAAAATCGCGCGGAGTTGATCATACATTACGTACGCCAACAATTAAACATTAATAGTGTTATTACACGTAAAAGTTCCAAGCGACGAAAATCGCCTGCGACTCGTATTTGGTGTGAAATATCTATATGTATTCACTAGCAGCCTAACGCCCGCTACGCTGGTCGGTTTTTCTAAAGAAATCTTGAATGAAACAAAATATATCTGTGAATTTGATCATGCGTTTTAAAGCAATATGGACATTTACCTGGAATGCCCAGTCTAATTGGTGAAAACAATATGAACGTTATTACGCTATTATATCTTTTGAGCCATAGAAAATTTAGGCTGTTAAGGGCCAACTTCTTTCGTTGATCATTTAGTGTAGTATTCGGTGAAGAACGATAGAACAATATGTAATATACTGAAAGGGTTCATGAAAAATTATCAATGCAAGTCTCATCAGAATCTGTTAATCGGACATACTGAAAAGGCTAATCGTTCATAATTTGGTTCGCCTGCTTCTAAAACATTCAGCCTTAATTCTATAATCAAGCAGCCTGACGACCAAGCAACACCAAGCGAATGATATGTGCTTTATACTAAAACATTCATTGAAACATTAGCTAACCGAGCATGTTCCATCGAAATCCACTGAGCAGGATCTTTTAAACTGGAAAACGTACCGAAATATTTCATAAAAATAATCTAATTAACAGTTTAAATCCCGTGAAAATTCTTTCAGCGGAACATTAAAAAAAAAGCCAAACTTTCGAAATTGGGTTCATCTGATTTAGATCTTTACGCATAATTATTTAATTAAGCTACGTAGAACATTATATTTTATACTAACATCTTTTCTGTAAATTATCTAACTAACAATGTAAGTTCCATCAAAATCAATTCAGTAGAAGTAAATTTAAAAGAGGCTGGAATGAAATTTCTCTTTGCATTTTATATACATTGAGATAGCTAAATATAGCTATCATAATCGCGTTAACCTGATTATATAGAGCTCTCAGGGATGTAGAGGTAGGTATACGTCGCATCATTTCTGGATTTTTAAAGAAACTCTGCACAACTTCCATAACTATAGCATTCTAGTATAAGTCCAAAAATGTAGAATGACATTTCAAATATTGCAACAATCCCTAATATTACCTAACTGTGCAACTCCAATCAAAATACGTTCAGTAGAACTTTAAATAAAAGGTAATCTTTCACATTCGGGTTCACCTAGTTTTGGAACTTTCTCTTGTAATTTAATTTTCTGCAATCTGATTTGTTGCCAAGTTTGTGCTTCAGAAAAACAATAACCCAGAAGAAAACTTCGCTACGGAGAAGTACCAACCATCCACAAAAATAATCTAACTAACAGTGTAAGTCCCATCCAAATACATCCAGCAAAACTCAAATTATAAACGGGTGGAAGGAAAAGCAAATTTGCATTTTAATACATGCTTTACACTACTGTCATTGAAAAAGATGAAAGTAAAACAATAGGAAATAATGCCATAACTTAAAACAAAGATTTTTTTTTTAAATTTACATACGCGAAATGTAACTACTACTATGGGCAATTTAAAAAATGCTAATGGCGATATTTACATACGGATACGTCTGACATAAAAGTACCCATTTTTCCTTCTTATCCAGGAGCAAGTGATAAATCGCGATGTATTATTTCAATTCCAATTTATTACATTAAAAAAAGTAATACTTACGCATTATTCGGACCATGAGATAGATCACCAAAAATGGTTGACAATTGCCAATCACGTTCAAAAAAGTAATTTAACATTCTTAAATACATAACCTTGTTAAAATGGCAAATTGTTTTAAGTAAATAAATAAACTAAATATATAACATAAAACTACATACTATCTATTTATATAAAATCCAAGTCTCTGTGTGTCCCTCACGATTCCGGTAGGACCGCCTCATTGAAATGAGTAATTGTTGAAAAAAACTAATGCAGGGTTACCACAGTAGCGCCAAATGTTAGCCAATTTGGTGACAGCTGGCTAATTAGGCGTAATTCCCATTTAAAACCATTAATCTTTCATAAAGGAGGTCACTGAAATTTAATTTAAACTCCGCTCTTTTAAGATGTTTTTCAAAATCTATGAGTGAGAATTTAAAGTACATCTTTACATCTTCCTCCCGATGCTACTAATAAAATAACCGCCAATAGACGACGCTGTACTGTGTGAACTCCTAACTGCGCGATTTTAATGTGCTTTAGGTACTTTTCCAGTATAGGTGCCTTGGCGAAAAAGGAAATTTGGCAACATATTTTCCGGGAACCTATCCACTGTTTCATCTTATATACACACGCTTTTTTTTTCGATAATTATACGATTTATTTAATATAAAAAAGCCGTTTCTCTAATTTTATACAGAAACAGATGTAATTTGTACCGAAAAACATCAATAATATACATATAAAATAAACATATAAAACAAACAAAAACACTCATCAAGTTTGTTTTCATAGCTGTTTATATGATTTGACAACAAATCTCGATATTTTTCCGTTATACGGACACCATGCCAAAATGTATGGTAATGCGCCAATTATTTCAAAATGCTAAAAGATATTTGTAATTTTATGCCAGCAGTTTAAGATGAGTTTTATTTTATTGCTTTATTTTATAACAGTTTGTTCACTTATTTTAAGTATATATTTGTGATTTAATGAAAAAGTTCGTAAAAGTCTGGAATTTTCAAATGTTAATGTTATATTTTTTAAATGCTCACATTAGTATTGACGATGTTTTTTCTTTTATTTTTCAAATGCTTCAATTCACGTGATTTTCATTTTGCGCCAACTATTACGCTTGGCGACAGTGGTATCCATATAACGGAAAAGTACCCAAATCTCACTTTCTGATGTCCAAATTACACTAAGCTTTTTTTTAAAAACCCCTACAGTGGAAAAGTACCAAACTGTCTATTATTTTGCGCTATCTGTGTTATAGTTTGTATTATATGCAAGGGGTGTGGAGTGAAGAGTTTAAAAATTAAATATTAAAGTTTCGCCTCAGATCTCATATATTGGCGTGATTTTTTTCTGACGCCAATGTCATATACACAACGGGTACTTAACTGGCGGCAAAGTGTCGTTATTTTGCTTGATATGGTAACCCGGATTTTGTTGTTTATGCTGCTGATGTTTTCGCCAAATTGGCGTATATGACAACTGTGCCAAAGTTTCTATAAAGCAGTATAAGACTAAAAAAATAAGAATAAAATAAATGCAAAATAAGACTTAAGAAGAAAGAAAAATCATGCGCTAAGCATAGAATATGAAACACTTTCCAACACATCCTGGATGCTTCAACAAAACTTCGTTATTTGGGGAAATAAGATAACTAAGTAAACATGTTAGAAGACGCATAAAAAATTTTAAAAATTGATTTCAGCAGTTACCGTCCATAGCCAATAGTATCGTTATTACATGCCACTATTTAGCCAAATTTTAATTTAAACTACTCTTAAAACTACTGAAATCACATTTCCAGATATTATCATCCATAGACGGTTATGTATCCAGTTCTTTGCATGACCTGTATATCATTTTATCTACATTCTACAAACATTTCTTAGTAAACTAAATTCAGTTCTGCGTAAAAATGCATAACTCCTTTAAAAACCACCTTTAAGCAATTTACTCTCATACTCAGTAACCCTTACGAATTCTTTTGTGTAGCCCTGCTAATGAACTGTAGCATTTATACACACAGTATAGTATGCATAAATGTAGTGAAAAATAAAAGCGCATATCATAATTAAAAATACATTTCTAGCAATCATTGCTTATGTACAATACTTCGGAGAAAAGTTGCTTGGCGAGAAAGAAGTTTGCCAACGTATTTTCTGACAACCTATTTACTGCTTCATACTCACAAGCAATTTTTTCCATATGTATGCAATTTATTTATTATTAAAAAAAAAGCTATTTACACATTTTTTATACTAAACAGAAGTAATTTTTGCACAGATGTCATATACGCATCGTGGTTGGCGTGATTTTTCTCTGACGCCAATTTGGCAGAAATCTCGCTTTCAAATACCAGTTACTTATATATTTAAAAATTATTTGCTATCATTTTGAAAAGGAAATAACTATAAATAAATAAAAGTTTGAATAATAACTATAGAAAAAAACAGTTTATATAATTAAAAACAGAAAATAAAAGTAAATGAACAATTTATTAATAAATAAAAAGCAATAGCCGGGTTACCATAGCAGGCAAAATAACACCATTTTGGCGCCAGTTAGGTATCCCGGTTCATATCTGAAATCTGTGCCGTAATTTGTATATAAAAAAATATTATATATATTTAGAAACGATTTTTTATGTATATAAGTGCATATATAAACAAAAATAAAAGTTCATTAGATTTGTTTTCATAGTTGTTTATATATTTTGGCAACATATCTCACTTTCTGATGCCCGAATTGCGCCAAGCTTTTTTTAAAAATGCGCTATAATGGAAAAGTACCTAAATAAAGAATTAACAGAAATAACCAATTATACAAACTAAAACTTTTTATTTCGAGATCAAAGCATTATTTTTAATTTCAATTAAAAATACGTATATCCTTGGATAACTTTAGTTGAAATTAGGTTCACAGCTTAATATCCCATTCCATAAACCTAAGCAAACACAAGTGATTCATTCATCGTGAAACTTAAAAAAAATTTAAATCATTGAGGTAATCATTCACAAAGTAAGTTCTCCAACAATCAATGGACAATATTCTAATGACATCATAGTAGGTAAAATCGTGGCGGTATCGTTTGAAATCACAAAGATTTAATTTTGCAACGTCTCTTAGTTACATTATTTTATTGTCATATTTATGAGCTCAGAACAAAAGCATATTTTTTCATTACTTAGTTATTAAAGACGGAAAAAAATTATAAATGCATGATTTGAAAATTTTAAATAATTTTCTTTCTTAATAGTAAAAAATAACATCGGGAAGTAACAGAGGGTTTAAGTTAAATAAGTTTAACTCTTTAATTCTGTTGTAATATTCAAAATAACTGTATTTATTAGATTTCAGTAAACAACATCAGGGCCCGATTAAACTTTGAAGTTAGAGAATTACAATGTCATTTCAGGACCTTTGTTTTGGAGAAGCTTTTCTAAATTGCACATATACATGGAAACTCTTCAGTGTTAGAAATATTATTCTTAGGACTGACATAACATGAGAACGGCCTGCAATTTTACACAAGTTTTTGAAAACTACTTTACATCAGAAATTTTACTAAAAACTGGTTACTTTTTTGTTATAGCGGCCCACACTATTAGGATTATGACAAGTTGCAGCCAATTTCGACACCGTCGTAACCAAGATCGTGAAGCACACACATATAATACCATATAATACCATTTCATGAAATCGTATACGATAATTTAATAGTTTTTACCTTACTTAAAGTGTGAAATTTAATTATTTTTAAGGCTTAACAATCTAAATTGTCTAATATGTGAATTAAAAAGATGTAAACAAAGATTGAATAGACATGACCGCAAAAAGACTCAAATCTGCATAACACTTGGATCCAAACTGTGCAGATTAGTGGTCTTCTACTGTACACAGTTTTTCATAAATGTGTTTCGTTCTTAAAATGTGTTATTGGCACAGATGTCATATTCGCCCCATGTTGGCGCGATTTTTTTCTGACGCCAATGTCATATACGCAATGTATACTTAACCGGTGCCAAAGTGTCGCTATTTTGCTTGATATGGTAACCCGGATGTTGTTGTTTACGCTGTTGATGTTTTCGCCAAATTGGCGTCGGAAAAAAATCGCGCCAATATGGGGCGAATATGACATCTGTACCGTGTTATTTTCATCTATCACTGTGGAACAAGCTAGAAAACTCATATTATTGCACATGAGTTGTATATATCTTTATATCTAAATTTCCGTCATTTTTGACGGGCTACCTTTCTAGTAAACTATAATAAATAAAAAAAAAATCCCTGCCGGCTCGGGCCTACAGGCGGAGGTAGATATCGATGTTAAGTACTAAATTCTCCAACAAAACTTAAATCAAGATTAGAGATAAAACCCAGTTTCTTCACAAAGAGTGAGCTGTAGGGAGCTAAACTTTTTGTGAAAATTATAATATACACGAATACACACACACACATGCATATGGAATAGGTTTAAAAAATGGCTACAAAAAAATCAGAGAACCTTGAAGTGTTAAAATGTGTTAATATTTCCATAGTCGGGTTTTTATCATGTTTTAATACCTTTCTTCAAACTTACATGGCGTTACATATTTACCTGCTGAGGTCCATTATATTTCCAATATGACGCAATATACATATTTTTATAATTCGTCAAACTATTTATTTTATTTGAGTTTTCATGCTGAAATCTTGCTCTAGAAATGACGTAATATTCAATTTGTTTTCAATTTGTCAAACTATTTAATTTTACACGTGAAAATTTTGCAAAAGAAAAGTAATTGTTGTGGTGAGAATTTTATTGTTTTTTTTTTTAATTGTTGGCAACTGCTATAACGAAAAACTTTTATTTTTTTTCTGCCATTGTTGTATAAGAGCTGGTTTTATCAGATTCATGTTAAGACAGTATTCAAAATTTTGAACCCTCCCCATTTCCACCCTCTTGGGCCGATTTCGCCCATTTTCAATCCCCGCCGAGATATTAGCCATATCAAAGTTGTTGGCGAGTTTGAGGACAATCCGTGCATAATTGCGACATTTATCGTGCGGACAAAATTTAGTACATACATATATATACTAGTATTAAAAAATGCTCTGACGAGCACCAAAAAAGGCTAATATGTTTTTAAGTATGAAAAAGGGTTTGACAAGTGCTTCTAATTGAGCATGAAAAAGGACAAGGGGTCCCTTCTTGGCTTCAGCTCACTGTCAATGTCAACTTTGAAAAAATCATATTTGAGCTTTTTCCATATAAAATAAATTCGCAGTACTTTAGTAAAACTTTCCGTCGTGCTTTACATGTTAACTGCACTGTTCCACTGTTTTACTGCACATGCGTCTACAATGCAACTTTGTACAGTGCACTGTGTACCATTATTTTTCTACAAATTATACTACACTGTACATTCCTATTATGCTTTTAAATCTCAGCGCACAATATCATTGTGCTTTTGTACTTCCGTATTAAAGGTGTATGCGTCTAATGTTCGTTTATAATTTACATATACACTGTTGTACTGCATAGTACATCTTACAGCCACAGCCTTATTGGATATAATTTCAATAATCAATGAATACAAATCAGTTTTCTGTACAGTTCTACACTGCGGGCGTGCTTGGTGGCACTGCATGAGTGTGATACGCTGCAGGAACTAAGATTTTTGGTACTATGTCGCCTTACATATATTTATCAGGCTGCGTCTTTCCACTACACATTTTTATCGTAACTGTGGCTGATTTTGTTTATATGAAAAAAGCGCAAATATGATTTTTTTTCAAAGTTGGCATTGACAGTGAGCTGCAGCCAAGAAGGGACCCCTTGTCCTTTTTCATGCTCAATTAGAAGCACTTGTCAAACCCTTTTTCATATTTAAAAACATATTAGCCTTTTTTGGTGCTCGGGAGAGCATTTTTTAATACTAGTCATTTAAATTTTTTGATAATTATATATTGAATATAAATAAACCCGAGTTGCTTTTAAATATTCCCAATACTTTTATCTTATTTCGCACAATAATGCACTATTTAACCAAGTAATGCACACTGTTTTAAGAGGTTCAAAGTTTTTTAATAAAATTCACGTTATTTTTATTCATAATTTAATTTACTTGGGCTCCCTTAAATATAATTAATATAATTCCTTAAACTGATATTAGTTTTTGTTGCATTAAAATATCTCAATTTGTTGATTCTCTCTAAACAAGTAATCCCTATTGGTTTACAATGGAAGTCTGTAGGTATTTGGCGATATATCGCCAAGTTGGCGACAAACTTGGGGGTATTTGGCGATAGAACAGGGTCCAGCCTATGGTAACCCCCCTTATAGGTACGGAGATGCATTAAATGCTGTTCTATAAACAGTGAGATGCATTTCATTCGAGCGTTGCCATTAAACAATTAACAAATAATCGCGATTTCTGTGACACATACGATAGCGTAATATATATATATAGATTATCGTGTCAATCGAAGGTTTAGGCCACATCGTATTGCTTAGCTAGACCGGTTATACTAACATCGTTCTCATTCTTTGCTGCAATTTCTTTTATTGAACAGTAATTCGCTTAAGCTTCTTACTACTGCTATCACTAAGAACTTTTTCATTCTTAGAAGCTATAATGAGAGCTAATATTAGCGCAAACCTGAGTAAAAGTAAAACAAAAAGTTAATTTTTTACAGTAATAAAGGTACACAAAGCACTCCGATATGCATACCTTACTCCAAACTTGACTAATAACAACAGTTATGTGAGGGTTGCCAATTGAACTATTCGGCAGCCTTGGTCGTGAACCGAGATATTGCACGCCAACCGAGTCAAATTTTGATCATCGAAGTTGGACATAAACTGAACTGGTCATAAACAGAGGTGGTCGTGAGCCGAGGTTCCACTTATATTTTGACCTATAAGTTTGCAAATATGGCATTATTTATATATTCAATGGCGATGATCATTAAGCATCTTGGTGACTTTGGCGATGAAACTCACCGATTTCAAAGTAACGTTCCGAAGTGTACTTGAACCGCCACAGATGTCATATGAACATCACGTTGACGCGATTTTTTTCGGATGCCAGTGTCATATACGCACCGGGGTACTTAACTGGTGCCAAAGTTTTGTTATTTTGCTTGATATGGTAATCCGAATGTTGTTGTTTATTTATTAATAAATTATTTATTTACTTTTATTTTCTTTTTTAAAATTATATAAATTGTTTTGTTCCATTGTTATTAATTAAACTTTTCTAAATTTATTATTAATCCCTTTTTAAAAATATATATGTAACTAAAATTCGATTCGCCAAATTGGCGACAGTAAAAATATCGCGCGAACGTGGTGCGTATATGACATCTGTACCATACTTGGTACAACTTGATTATCCTGTCGACCAAAAAATTATCGCCAAACTATAAGATTAGATGACAATAATGGATCATAGTAAATGTTACATTCACTTGACATTAAACACGATACACGTGTTTGTTACGTCATCAAATGATTTTTAATTCAAGTTTTGGCACAGATGTCATATACGCGCCGTAATGGCGCGATTTTTTTGACGCCGCCAGTGTCATATACGCACCGGGTACTTAACTGGCGCCAAAGTGTCGTTATTTTACTTGATATGGTAACCCGTATATAGATGATATATTAACGAGGTTTTCGCCAAATTGACGTCGGAAAAAAATCGCGCCAATATGGAGCGTATATGACATCTGTGCCCAAGTTTTAGTAGTATTTTTATTAATGTTTTACTTATTTATTTATTCTCCCGTTACTTAAAATAAAAATTATGTCAGTGTGTATCATTTGGCGAATAGTTTGGCGAAATTGGTCGACGGGATAATCAAGTAGTACCGTATATTTTTGCTGTACATTTTCGACAATATCTCAAGCAAAAGTACCTAAAGTTAAACGAAACTCTAATTATTTAAGGAACAGATGTCATATACACAACGGGTTTGGCGCGGGGTTTTTTTCTGACACCAATTTAACGAAAACCGCGTTTTCGAATAGCAGTTACAGATATATTTTTTAATTACTTTCTATTATTTTAGAAAGGAAATAACAATAAATGGTACTGCTTAGTTATCCCGTCGACCAAATTACTGTCGCCAAATTGTAAGATTAAATGCCAATAATGGTTCCCATTAATTAATTAATTGTAAGATTAAATGCCAATAATGGCCAATAAAACCATTAATTCGACGTTTTATTCGTATTTTTATTAATGTTTTACTAATTTATTTGTTCTTTCGTTATTTAAAATAAAAATTATGTCAATGTGTATAATTTGGCGAGTGGTTTTAGCGATTTATATAATTTGGCGAAATTGGTCGACGGTATAACTAAGAAGTACCCAATAAATAATAAAAGTTTAATTAATAACTATAGAACAAAACAATTTATATAATTTTAAAAAATAAAATAAAAGTAAATAAAAAAATAAATGATAAATAAACAACAATAGCTCAGTTACCGAATCAGGCAAAATAACGCCATTATCGCGCCAGTTATGTACTCTGGTGCGTATATGACATCTCTTCCTTATTTAAAATAGATGGAATGGTATTTTTTAAGGTATGCTTAGTATGTGAAGTATTTATATTACTGCATACCTATCGCTTGTGTAAGTCAGGATGTTATGATGATAATTTAAAAAAAACTTACATTTAGCTCCTGAACAGAAGCATGGTATTTACCCTGTTTTTTTTCCTATTAACTTGTTTGTGCTCCATTGTGTCTATTACTCTAGTTCAAAATATTAATCAAGAAAGTTTATATATATATTTATGAAAGTTATGCATTATCTGCTTAGGTTGACGTCGGTCTCAAAAATACAAAAATCTGTCAGTTGAATTTCAATTTTTATTGACTAATAAAAACAAAAGTACACGTGTTATCCTATTTTAAAGTTATTGTACTGCTTTTTAGGGAGTGGCAACACGAAAGAAATTATTGAATTAGAAAATGAAAAGGAGAGATTTCTAAAATTTTATGGAGACATTAGAAAAGACAAATTCGATTTTCTCAGCGACCGTCAAACATAAAAAAATGAAAAAAAACCTATTCTAAGTTTTAACAAGAGGATCAAAATAAAACAAAAACGAAGTTAATCCACCCACTGGAACGTTAGCCACACTTTGTTGAATTTTGTGTCTTCATTTTTTCGTTTAAGGTTAAATAAAAAACTACTGAAAGCTACAATAATTTTTTAAATGCTATCAGTTTATTCGTCTCGTCGAGTTCTATTTTTCAAAAGAAAAATCATTGTCGTATGCCAACTGGTTCGCCAGAAATTTAAGAAAGTCGTTTGCATTTTCTATTTCTTAATCATATTATAGCTTAACGCTACCGCGTTTGCTATGATATATATATATATATATATATATATATAAACTTTTTAGGTGAGGGTGGTTTTGGGTTCCTGGGGTCCTATAATGAAAAGTTATGAAGGAATTTTTCAAAAGTCGCACCATGGTAACGACTGCAATAAGTAGTATTTCTTACGAAATCTACCTAATTATAGTAATAAAATTTATTTAAAACTATACTAAATAAACTATCAAATGGACAAAAAATAAGGGTTGCTGTAATTAATGTAATTCCCATGCTTGGCGCAGTTGTATCTGACATGGCGCGGATACCACAAAATTTTTAAAGTCGTACAAACATTGCTTTCATTTTTTAAATATTTTCGTTTTATAATGTTCATTTCTAAGTGGATTTCCTTGTATTTTAAATAAATCCAATATTTTTTTCTCTTTTTTTCAAGGCGTTTGTACTTATTTATTTTTTTCAAACTCATATAGCCGGTTTAATTCTTTAATCAAAAGATTTAACAAAAAGATTTAATTTGAATTTCTTCCGTTACTACAGTAACGGATGTATAAGACGAATGAATATGGATGAATTATCACTTATAATGTTAGGTATTTCGAGGTTTTGGCGCCAAAGACATCGCCAAATTAGAAATATAGGAAATAACTCGCGAACTATTGGACTTAAAAGAATTTAGTTAGTACCATTCGATTCAGCATACAAAAATACACCAAAATATGTTATCAGTTGAAAAATAGCTATAAAATCAGATTTTTAAGGAATTTTTTAAAAGTTCGTTCTTTTTTTACCCCCCTTAGGGGTGGAATTTTAGAAAATCCTTTCTTAGCGGCACTCTATGTCATAAGAAGAATTTTTACCCCAAATTTCAAGACTTTAGGTTCAATAGTTTGGTCTGCGCGTTGATTAATACAAAATTCAGACTTTCTTTTATATATATAGATTCCTATCCTATTTATCTTTTTTTTTTTTTATTGGCTTATTCCATTTTTCTTTTGCACGTGAAAATCTTACAAATTAAAATTAACTCTTTGGCAGAAATTGTTATTCACTTTCTTCCATTTTCATTAGTTATTATACACCTGAAACTTACGTATTATCCCAACATTTCATTGGCTGTTCGGGAAAAGGCTTTTCGATCGTCAGATTTCCAAGACATCTGACTACCAATTTTAAATGGAATTTGATTCTTAAACTTCTAAACATCCGACAATATTACTTTTTACACCGTAGGATAGAGAAAAAATGTACTTTTAAATGCAATTTGTTTGAAAGCTGTATCTTTCTGCGTTATTAATTTTTTTGTAGTTTTTATTACTTTTTTGTCATAGTGGCAACAGAAGGTATCCATCTCTGTTGAAAGTAAAGAGAAATACAGATTACTGTATAGACCAATCAGAAAACGAATAAAATGCGGATTATGCAAATAAAAACCTTCAGATATGCTTTTGATTTCCTACCCTGACGAGGACAATAGCCATTTTTCCAAATGGTTAAAAAACACTTGCATTTATGACGAGAGATTTATTCTCACACCACTTGGACAACGTGATGGAATGTCATAAATGATGTTTACACGGCTGCCACATGCAAATATTTTTATATTCTATTAGCATGATTATTGTTGACATTAATTTTATAGTGTATTTCACTTACAAAGGAATTTCTTAACTAAATTTCTCTTAGAAGTAAAGGGGTGCGACTAAGAATTAACAAATAGTTGCCAGTTATAGCCCGGCGTTTAATGTTCAAATATTGGCGATAAGAATGTATTACAGATAGTTATATCTTATTTGAACATTTACACTTGTCTTGTTTCTTTCTTCATTTCTTTCTTTTTGGTTATTGTGAGTTTTGTGCCCCGTATAATATTTAACTCATGTGTTAATTTATTTATCTTTCTTATAAAATATAGTTTATATTTGAAATACGCTAAACGTCCCATTGATGGAAACCTTTACAGAATATCGTTAAAAATGTTGTTTTATTCTTATTATTAATAGTTATAGTCAATCTATTCCAGGTTTTTAAATATTATATTAATGAAGCAAAAAAAAGAGAGCCAATTTCTCAATTATACTTCCCATTGAGAAATAAAATTTAATTGTAGTAACAGTAAACAAAATCAAAGCATAAAAAAAATCAGTAATTGTAATGGTTAGGAAAATTTTAATAATGGACACTAGCAAAACAAACCTTAATATTTGCTCTTATCTTTATATAATATCCAAAGTTCAATAAATCCATACTTATAAACTGGTGTAATGAAAATTGAGATAGAAATTTACTACATTAACCCTTTTCGGCATGGTGGGTTAAATTCTGTGCCACTTAACTTTAACGTCTTCAGTTCCGAAGCTAAAATAATAATACAAATGCTTATTCATTAGTTTTTTTACAAACAAAATGACATCGTAAATGACAGAAAAAATATCTTATCTGAAATTGATCTTTTAGGCGCTTACTAATTTAGGTTAAAAAATATGGATCCAAAACTACAAACCCCTTAAAGACATCAATTTAGAAACCATTAACCTAAATTAACGCAATAACAAATGTACGATCTTTAAACAAGTAAATAATCTCCAAATCTTCAAAAACTTTTATTAAAAAAGATTTAAGTTAAACACTTATTAAAATTTCTCACTTTCTTGGTCATACTGTCTTTTGGGCATTTTTAGGCATTTTGCAAACTCAGATGAAAATAACATTTATTTTATGTGGGAATCACATAGGTGCCAAATTGTCACTAATCCTCCGTAATATGTGGGTTAATTTAACTCTGGTTTAATACACTTCGCACCAGAAATTTTTTTCAGAGATGAAATTAAATAAATTCCACATAGAAGCCCATTTACAAACTAATTCAGCTCGGTTTTCATCCCAGACTCATACATTTAATATATTCGTACCTTTGCGACCGCTCTTTTCAAGTCCGCATAAACAACATTCTTTCTCTTATTCTTCTTATCCTAGCGGGCATCCTCCAGGGGAGCGTGTTGGGCCCATTTTTAGGTGCGTTCGTAATTATATAAATACGTAGCACCTATAGTCGTCGTTCAGTCCGTCCGTCCGTCCGTCTGTCCGTCCGTCTGTCCGTCCGTCTGTCCGTCCGTCTGTCCGCATGTAACAGAGCAAAAACTACCCAACCGAATGGTCTGAAATTTCAAATATATGATTGTTGCAAAATTTTGTCGAGCCATTTCAAATTTTATGAAAATCGGATGTATAGTTTAATTACAGGGACAGTCAAAAGTTTTTCTTTACATTACGGCCAATGGGAAAAATTATTGCAAGTGCATTTTAATGATATTACAGCCTTCCGAATGATCAGAAATTTTAAAGATATAACTGTTGCAAAATTTTGTCGAGCCCTTTCAAATTTTAGGAAAATCGGATGTATAGTTTAATTACAGGGACAGTCAAAAGTTTTTCCTTACATTGAGGCCAATGGGAAAAATTATTGCAAGTGCATTTTAATGATATTAGAGCCTTCCGAATGATCTGAAATTTTAAAGATATAACTGTTGCAAAATTTTGTCGAGCCCTTTCAAATTTTAGGAAAATCGGATGTATAGTTTAATTACAGGGACAGTCAAAAGTTTTTCTTTACATTACGGCCAATGGGAAAAATTATTGCAAGCGGATTTTAATGATATTAGAGCCTTCCGAATGATCTGAAATTTTAAAGATATAACTGTTGCAAAATTTTGTCGAGCCCTTTCAAATTTTAGGAAAATCGGATGCATAGTTTAATTACAGGGACAGTCAAAAGTTTTTCTTTACATTACGGCCAATGGGAAAAATTATTGCAAGTGCATTTTAATGATATTACAGCCTTCCGAATGGTCTGAAATTTTAAAGATATAATTGTTGCAAAATTTTGTTGAGCTATTTCAAATTTTAGGAAAATCGGATGTATAGTTTAATTACAGGGACAGTCAAAAGTGTTCCGTTACATTACGGGAAATGGGAAAAAAATATTGGAAGTGCATTTTAATGATGTATCAGACTATGCGCTTTATGAAGTGCAAAAAATTATACATTCAGTACAATATGGGGTGCAAAAAATAATTATAAAACTAGTTATAGTACGAACGCACCTCATTTGCCACGTTTGACGAGCCATTTCCAACTTGTTATTTAACATTTTCTTTAACGATATCCCACGCTCCTTGCGCACTCACCTCGCTCTTTATGCGGATGACTCTTTATGCGGATGTATTTATGCTTCGGCACACCACCCGTATACTCTATACAGGTACATACAGACACATATTGATGACTTCATGAACTGGTGTATGCTTTGGTGCGTTGTCATAAATGAAACTAAAACTACTGCAGTATATTTCTCTTGCAAACTAACATTCCCTAGCAGAATCATTATTAATAACACTGTTATCTCTTGGTCAGACCAAGCTAAGTATCCTGGGGTCATACTGGTCATACCGCTTAACTTGGAAAAAGCACATTCTTTCCATTAGAGGTAAATACGCTGGAGCCTTTAACTCTATAAAACCTCTCCTTAACAGTAAAACTTTGTCTGTCCACAATAAATTAATTCTCTATAATTCCTTCATTCCTGCATCCTTCCCATCATAACCTATGTCCAGTCCGGTCTGGGGCTTCACATGTAAGACCACTATGGACACCCTTAGTCGCTTGCACAATTCCAACCTGCGTACTGTCCGTAACGCATCTCGTTATCTTCGCAACTCCACGGTCCGAAGAGACCTAAAAAATACTACCTTACGTAAGCGCATAAACGACTTAGCCAAAAAATTTTATGAAAAAGTTTTCGACCTCCCTAATGAAATCGTAGCGGAGCTACCGGATTATGACGCTTTTGAACCCCACCATCGGAAACGGCCCCGGTTTTCCATAATTATGGACACTCAGTAACATCTGAGTTCTCCACGCTATATTTTACCTCTCATATCTATCTATATTATAAAGGACAAACATATCTGTGCGTAACGCATACGTCATTTAGCGAATGGCAACACTTTGAAATTTGAAATAAAATTTTGGTTTTGCAATTCTCACTGCAAATTTTTAACTTCTAAACATCGCACATTTAAACTTTTTACACCGTCGTAAGAGGAAAAAAATGCTCTTTTAAATGCAATTTGTTTGAAAGCTGTATCTCAATTTATTTTTGAGATATTAATTTTTTTGTAGTCTTTAATGCCATTTTTCTTATCGTGGCAACAAAAGTACCTCATTTCTATTGAAAGTCATTGAAAGTAAACTGAAAATAGTCAAAAATAGGAGATACTGTAACATTTTATTGCCATTTTCTCATAAAACCTGAAAAAAAGTTGAAATTAAAATATGGGCTAGGTCAAGAATGTTGTCTGTTATTCCGTGATAAAGACGTCATATGTACACTTTTCTATAGACGAAGTTTAAGATTGTATTATAAAAGTGGATTACTTTAGCGGATGCAAATGACGTAATTTTATAAAAAAGCGTGTATTTTAATTCTTAAACCTGAATTATGTTTTGTAGAAGTGCGTCATTTTCACAGCCCGGCTACTTTAACATTCTTCACAGGTGGAAATGCTTCACTTTTAAAAATAATGCAATCCAAATCACATACTGATAAAACGCAATGTTTTACAAAAATTTAGAGTGTCTTTATAAAAGAGAGGTGACATGCAAATAATCTATATTATAAAGGACAAACATATCTGTGCGTAACGCATACGTCATTTTGCGGATGGCAACACTTCGAAATTTGAAATAAAATTTTGGTTTTACAATTTTCTCTAATGCAAATTTTTAAACTTCTAAACATCGCACATTTAAAATTTTTACACCTTCGTATAAGGAAAAAAATGCTCTTTTAAATGCAATTTGTTTGAAAGCTGTATCTCAATTTATTTTTGAGATATGAATTTTTTTGTAGTTTTTAATGCTATTTTTCTTATCGTGGTAACAAAAGTACATCATTTCTATTGAAAGTCATTGAAAGTAAACTGAAAATAGTCAAAAATAGGAGATAATGTAACATTTTGTTGCCATTTTCTCATAAAACCTGAAAAAAAGTTGCAATTAAAATATGGGCTATGTCAAGAATATTGTCTGTTATTCCGCGATAATGACTTCATATGCATACTTTTCTATAGACGAAGTTTAAGACTGGATTGCTTTAGCGGATGCAAATAACGTCATTTTATAAAAAATCGTGTATTTTAATTCTTAAAACTGAATTATGTTTTGTAGAAATTCAGCATTTCACAGCCCAGCTGCTTTGAAATTCTTCACAGGCGAAAATGCTTCACTTTTAAAAATAATGTAATCGAAATCACACACTATCAAACGCAGTGTTTTACAAAAATTTAGAGTGTCTTTATAAAAGAGAGGTGACATGCAAATAATAGCGATTTATGTTACAGAAATTGGTGATTCTCGCCTGGATGGATTTGCTTCGCCGAGTTAGACAAGCAAGCAAATAATTCGACGTTTAAAATTTTTCATACCTTTATATAATCTATATCTTTAAAACACAAGTGTGTTCTTTAGTCATCTGCCCTGATCTTTCTGCTGAACCGATTTTACTAATTTTTTTTTTTTTTTTAACTGAAAGCTGTTCATTTGTAGATGTGATCGCACTATCTGTTTCTTTTTTAAATATCCCCTCTTTTATATCTTTATTTTAAAAGCATTTTAACAATTTCTTCAAAATGGTGAAAATTAGATAGCTTTCATTATTGCAGACAAGAGAGAAATTATGAGGTATTTTTATCTTTATTCATGCCATTTTCTGATAAAAATTCAAAATTGTTAATAAAAATTATTTTATAGTGTTTAGTGGTGCAAAATTCCATTAGGAGCCATGTTATTATATTAGGGGAATAATAGAGGAAAGTGGCATACTGCATTATGTTTGAAAACACGCATTTTTCCTCATAACTTTTCTATATTGTTTTTCCTTCTGCATGTGTACTGATACTAAGTTTCAGACACTAGGCGAAATGCTGATTTAAGTGAAAATGAAGTCATATTTAAAAGAAAACGATAATTTTCTTAGATAAAAGTAAACATTTAACACAAATGCGCCTAAAAAACATAAATTAACGAAATTTTTACTCTCCGAATTGAGACTAGAATCTCAAGTAAACAGTGCGCCTGTTCACATAAAAGATGTTGCTGACAGTCGTGACTTCAAGTTTTGAGTTAAAATGATTTTTAAATGATCAAACAAAATACAATTTTTTTAAAAAATGATGAATATGGATATGAGAAGTGTGTATGCAAATTTTGAGAAGGTGAAATTGCTGCTTTTCATTCCGGAATACCAAGCATAAGAGTCTCAATTGATAACCACATCCTATTAACTGATCTTTATTATATTTTATTGCTTAAGTATTTATATTATAAAGACCAAGCGTATCTGTGCGTAACGCTGACGTCATTTTGCGAATAGCAACACTTCACGATAAAATTTCGGTCTTGAAATTATCGCTACTGCAATTTTTTAATCTTCTAATCATCGTACATTTTCAGTTTTCGTCGCATTTTACTTTCAATGCAATTTGTTCAAAAACTGTATCTTAATTGACTCATGAATTATATTTTCTAAAATAATTTTTAAGCATGATTTTTTTAAAAAGTTTATCTTATCACGTGCCGGTTTCAATACATAATAATAATAAACATTTTGCACATAAAGCAACGAACCTTTTTCAGCATTTGTTTCTGACTATTTTTGCATAACGTAATTAATACTTCCTTTTTAAATAAATAAAATAATAAAATTAAAAAAAACCACCAATCTAACATATTTGCGAAAGACAAATTAACGAAATTAATACTTCTTTTATACACAAATAAAAGAATAATATTGAAAAAACACAAATCTAACATTTTTGTAATCGTACAATTTAAATTTTTAGATCACCAAATAGGATTTTTTTTCAAATGGAATTTGTTTGCAAAGTTCAACTCAGTTTACTGACTGTCTATGGTTTTAAAAACAATTTTAAAGCGTGAAATATTTTTTAATTTGTCTATATCGCGCGGAGCTCGATTATGAAAGATTAATCCGTTTGCCCCTTAAAACAAAATAAAGAGTTCATAATTTTCTTACGGCTAATATCCAATGAAAAAACTTCCCTATAAATAAATAAATAAAATAATATAAATAAAAAACAAATTTAACAGACATGTATAAGCTCTGAAATTATCAGGATATAAAAGGATGCCGTAAGTAGCAAAATCTTGGTAAAATAACTCTTAGCATACGGCTAATAAGAAAATATCGCTTTTTATAAATTTCAAAAATTTATTTGATTGTATAATTCATATTTTCCATATGAAAAATGCTTTTTTTATGTAAGTGGGCAATCTAAAAAATTATTGCATATAAAAAAATTATTAGTTTTCTATAAAAAAAATGTTTTCTCCCATATTCTTTAACCCGGGAAGCCCGGGTACGATCCCCTAGTTTATATAAAATCCAAGTCTCTGTGTGTCCCTCACGATTCCGGTAGGACCACCTCATTGAAATGAGTAATAGTTGAAAAATACTAATGCAGGGTTACCACAGTAGCGCCAAATGTTGGCCAACTTGGCGATAGCTGGCTGATTTGGCGAAATTCCCATTTAAAACCATTAATCTTTCATAAAGGAGGTCACCAAAATTTAATTTAAACTCCGCTCTTTTAAGATATTTTTTCCAAATCTATGGGTGAGAATTTAAAGTACATCTTTACATCTTCCTCCCGATGCTACTAATAAAATAACCGCCAATAGACGACGCTGTACTGTATGAGCTTCTAACTGCGCGATTTTAATGTGCTTTAGGTACTTTTCCAGTATAGGTGCGTTGGCGAAAAAGGAAATTTGGCAACATATTTTCCGGGAACCTATCCACTGTTTCATTTTATATACACACGCATTTTTTTTCGATATTTATACGATTTATTTAACATAAAAAAAGCCGTTTCTCTAATTTTATACAGAAACAGATGTAATTTGTACATAAAAACATGAATAATATATATATATAATAAACATATTAAAAAAAAAAACTCTCATCAAGTTTGTTTTCATAGCTGTTTATATGATTTGACAACAAATCTCAATATTTTTCCGTTATATGGACACCATGCCAAAATGTATGCTAATGCGCCAATTATTTCAAAATGCTAAAAGATATTTGTAATTTTATGCCAGCAGTTTAATATGAGTTTTATTTTATTGCTTTATTTTATAACAGTTATTTGTTCAATTATTTTAAGTATATATTTGTGATTTAATGAAATAGTTCGTAAAAGTCTGGAATTTTCAAATGTTATATTTTTTAAATGCTCACATTAGTATCGACAATATTTTTTCTTTTATCTTTCAAATGCCTCAATTCACGTGATTTTCATTTTGCGCCAACTATTACGCTTGGCGACAATGGGATCCGTATAACGGAAAAGTACCCAAATCTCACTTTCTGATGCCCAAATTACACCTAGCTTTTTTTAAAAAACGCCAAAGCCTCTACAGTGGAAAAGTATCAAACTGTCTATTATTTTGCGCCATCTGTGTTATAGTTTATACTACATGCAAGGTGGGTGGAGCGAAGAGTTTAAACATTAAATATTAAAGTTTCGGCACAGATGTCATATACGCGCCCCATGTTGGCGCTATTTTTTCTGACGCCAATGTCATACTTAACTGTCGCCAAAGTGTCGTTATTTTGCTTGATATGGTAACCCGGATGTTGTTGTTTACTCTGTTGATGTTTTCGCCAAATTGGCGTCGGAAAAAAAATCGCTCCAATATGGGGTATATATGACAACTGTGCCAAAGTTTCTATAAAGCAGTATAAGACTAAAAAATTAAGAATAAAATAAATGCAAAATAAGACTAAAGAAGAAAGAAAAATCATTTTTTAAGCATAGAATATGAAACAATTTCCAACACATCCTGAATGCTTTAACAAAACTTCGTTATTTAGGGAAATAAGGTAAATAAGATAACTAAGTAAACATTTTAGGAAACGCATAAAAATTTTTAAAAATTGATTTCAGCACTTACCGTCCATAGCCAATAGTACCGTTATTACATGCCACTATTTAGCTAAAATTTAATTTAAACTACTCTTAAAGCTACTGAAATCACATTTCCAGATATTATCATCCATAGACGGTTATGTATCCAATTCTTTGCGTGACTCTGTGTATCATTTTATCTATATTCTACAAACATTTCTTAGCAAACTAAATGCAGTTCAGCGTAAAACTGCATAACTCCTTTAAAAACCACCTTGAAGCAATTTATTCTCATACTCAGAAACCCTTACGAATTCTTTTGTGTAGCCCTGCATATGAGCTGTAGCATTTATACACACGGTATAGTATGCATAAATGTAGTGAAACATAAAAGCGCATATCATAATTAAAAATGCATTTCTAGCAATCATTGCTTATGTACAATACTTCGGAGAAAAGTTTCTTGGCGAGAAAGAAGTTTGCCGACGTATTTTCTGACAACCTATTTACTGCTTCATACTCACAAGCAATTTTTTGCATATGTATACACTTTATTTAATGTAAAAAAAGCTATTTACCCATTTTTATAAAGAAACAGAAGTAATTTTTGCACAAATGTCATATACGCATCGGGGTTGGCGTGATTTTTCTCTGACGCCAATTCGGCAGAAATCTCGCTTTCGAATACCAGTTACTTATATATTTTTAAATTATTTGGTATCATTTTGAAAAGGAAATAACTATAAATAAATAAAAGTTTGAATAATAACTATAGAACAAAACAGTTTATATAATTTAAAAACAGAAAATAAAAGTAATTAAACAATTTATTAATAAATAAAAAACAATAGCCGGGTTACCATAGCAGGCAAAATAACACCATTTTACCGCCAGTTAGGTATCCCGGTTCATATCTGAAATCTGTGCCGTAATTTGTATAAAAAAAAATATTATATATATTGAGAAACAAATTTTATGTATATAAGTGCATATATAAACAAAAATAAAAGTTCATTAGATTTGTTTTCATAGCTGTTTATATATTTTGGCAACATATCTCACTTTCTCATGCCCGAATTATGCCAAGCTTTTTTTAAAAATGCGCTATAATGGAAAAGTACCTAAATAAATAATTAACAGAAATAACCAATTATACAAACTAAAACTTTTTATTTCGAGATCAAAGCATTGTTTTTAATTTCGATTAAAAATACATATGTCCTTGGATAACGTTAGTTGAAATTAGGTTCACGGCTTAATATCTCATTGCATAAACCTAAACAAACACAAGTGATTCATTGTGTTTGTACCCATCGCGAACCGTAAAAAATATTAAATCATTGAGGTAATCATTCACAAAGTAAGTTCTCCAACAATCAATGGATAATATTCTAATGACGTCATAGTAGGTAAAATGGTGGCGGTATCATTTGTTTATGGTTTGAAATCACAAAGATTTCATTTTGCAATGTCTCTTAGTTACATTATTTTATTGTCATATTTATGAGCTCAGAACAAAAGCATATTTTTTCATTATTTCGTTATTAAAGACGGAAAAAAATTATAAATGTGCATGATGTGAAAAATTAAATAATTTTCTTTCTTAATACTAAAAAATAACATCGTGAAGTAACAGCGAGTTTAAGTTAAATAAGTTTAGCTGTTTAATTCTGTTGTAATATTCAAAATAACTGTATTTATTAGATTTCAGTAAACAACATCAGGGCCCGATTAAACTTTGAAGTTAGAGAATTACAATGTCATTTCAGGACCTTTGTTTTGGAGAAGCTTTTCTAAATTGCACATATACATGGAAACTCTTCAGTGTTAGAAATATTATTCCTAGGACTGGCATAACATGAGAACGGCCTGCAATTTTACACAAGTTTTTGAAAACTACTTTATATCAGAAATTTTACTAAAAACTGGTTACTATTTTGTTATAGAGGCCCACACTATTAGAATTATGACAAGTTGCAGCCAATTTCGCCAAAGTCGTAACCAAGATCGTGAAGCACACACATATATTACCATATAATACCATTTCATGAAATCGTATACGATAATTTAATAGTTTTTACCTTACTTCAAGTGTGTAATTTATTTATTTTTAAGGCTTAACAATCTAAATTGTCCAATATATGAATTTAAAAAAATGTAAACAAAGATTGAATAGACATGACCGCAAAGAGCCTCAAATCTGCATAACACTTGGAACCAAACTGTGCAGATTAGTGGTCTTCTACTGTACACAGTTTTTCATAAATGTGTTTCGTTCTTAAAATGTGTTATTTTCATCTACCACTGCGGAACAAACGAGAAAACTCATATTCTTGCACATGAGTTGTATATATCTTTATATCTAAATTTCCATCATTTTTAACGGGCTACCTTTCTAGTATTTATATATTTTTCTTTTTTTATATAAAAAAAAAAATAAAAAAAAAACCTCTCTATATACTATAGAGACCAAAAAAAAATTGTAAAACTTTTAAAAAATATTGTATGGCCCTGATTAGTCCCTTTTTTGGTAGGATAATGTGGTCTTTGCCACCCTAGCTTTTCTTGCTCATGCTTGGTGAGAGTTTCTCTGAACAGTACTAACTTTAACTTTCTAAATTCCTTATAGTAGTTATACAACTACAGTTTGACTTTACATATTTTAATATTCTTGTATTTTTTAAGATTTATCGTTAACTTTCTTTCATCTTAAGTTTATACTTTAAATTTCAATTTTATTCCTTTCTTTCTTAAACTTCCTTATTTTCTCTTGTTAACTTCTTTTACTCTTTAGTAGCTTAGCTACAGTTTAATTTGATCCCAATGGCTCATTAAAACATAAGACATTTCAATTTCC
This sequence comes from Maratus speciosus, assembly GCA_963932465.1. Taxonomy (NCBI): domain Eukaryota; kingdom Metazoa; phylum Arthropoda; class Arachnida; order Araneae; family Salticidae; genus Maratus; species Maratus speciosus. The sequence goes on along the minus strand of OZ010798.1, from coordinate 247,067,690 downwards.
TAGTCTGGGTGTTAAGCTGTTATCAGCTAGGAAACCCCTCAATTCTGATTACCTGTTCAGTACCTGTTCAGTACCTGGAATTAAATAAATAAATATTCATCAAATAAATTTTCTGGTTCGAAACGTTGTTAAACTGGGTCAAATTAATCCACGCATTACGGAGGATTAGTGCGAGCTTGGCACCTCTGGAATCAGCTTAGATGCTGCCATTTATTCGTTTACTTTGAACGCAAAAAAACATTCAGCTATAAGTAGCGATGTGAAAATGTAAAAAAATCGGACATTTTAGTTTATATAAGGAAAAGAACAGAGGTCCCCGTATGGGGACCCAGGGACCGAAGCCCCAAATGCCCCAACGACCCCAGTATTTTGAAATTAAGTTTTCCCTTTTAGATTGCGTGAAAAGAAAAATTTGTACTTGTTTTGAAATAAATTTGTTCGCAAGTTCCGATGGCATTAAATTTTTTCAACATTTTAGCAACAGGAATACTTTGATCAGGAAAGGGTTATAAAAAAAACTACATGATTACTTAGTTTTATAATATTTTAAGTCGGATAAAGCGATGAAATAAATATGTCACCAGGCTTCATTCATAGCAATTTCATCATCATGGATGGAAAAAAATCATGTTTATGTAAGTGGAGTACTTCAAAACATCAAGTTTTTTTTCTGACTTATTTGCCTGACATGTTTAAATCTTACATGATAATAATATATATATGGGTCATTCCACACAAAATGAGCAAAAATTAAGATAAAGTTATCGCTACGTATTAACTGATTTTAATAAAGTTTGGTTCACGGATGAAATTCATATTCAAAAAGCGCATTTCAAAATATCTCGCCAAAAAATAAAATATTTTAGAAGTTCTAGCCATTTAAAAGACTTGCGACATAGTATGTGTGCAATCGTTCAAAGTTGCAATGTTGAAGTTCCGTATCTTAAAATTTTTTTAACATAAATTAAATCTTTTTATGATGTTGTAAACTCTGGAAAATTATCATCATAATTAATGAGTAATAATTATTTGGTAGCGCCATGAATTATCATAAATTTGTTGTAAAAATTGAAAATTCGTGAATTTTGAGAAAATTACGTTATAAAAAACAAAGGAATTCAAAAACATCTGCGAAATTGATGCCTGATGTAGTGTTACATATTAAGATCGAATTGCTCAAATTTGTAAGTTTCTATTTATTTTCTTCATCTTAAATGCTTATGCTTAAAAATTTAAATAAAGGAAAAGTCAGAAAATAAAAATATTAAATAGGCGTAAAGATCAATAAGCCCATGACATACTTAAAAAAAAAAAAAAAAAAAAAAAAAAAATTCGAAATTGCCTTTTGATTCCTAACATAACAAAATTGGGTTTAAAAAAAAGTAATATTTATTACATTCCATTTCAAATTTGTGCGTTTTTGTACAATATTGCGAACGATTTCAAGAATAATATATTTAGTGCTGCCATCTACATTGGTCCAGGATTAAATTATATTTTTGTTGAATTCAATCCTTTTTCCACTCTAATTTAAAATATTTTTCAGGCAAAAATAAACTGAAAGCAATAATAAAAAATTCTATACTTAAAATATACACTTTTATCTATAATATGAAATAAAAAAAATTAAGAGTTTTCCATCACGTTCAAACAAGATGCAGAAACATTCATTTTCTCCCTCAACATTTTTTACTATTTTTTTTTTCTCATCAAGGAATAAAAAGGCAAGAATGAAAGTTTCGATATTTAAAATATATACTTTTAGCTATAACATCAAATAATTTTAAAGCTATAAGAGTTTTCCTTTATGTACAAACGAGTAATAGAATTATTTAATTTTTCACTCAAAATTACTCAAAATATATATTTTTTCCACCTATTATCTATCTATTATATATATAAAATCCAAACGGAAATTTCGTTCCGAACGCCGAGATTTCGAGTTCTACCGCATGGATTTTGACAGAACTTATACCGTTAGATAGGTATCGTTTCAGGGAAGGTTTTAAGCTATAACACATTATTCTACCTAGATTAGATATAGAATTATTACGGAAAATTCTGTTATTTTGTACTTTGTTACTTCATATTTTCTTAAATATATGGTCTCCTATTGGTCGTAGAGCTTAGATCTCGCGCCAAAAGTAGCTCCAAACCACCCAAGCAAACTTTTCCCCGCGATTATTTTACCGTCTTCCGATTTCCTCTAACTCTATTAGGGGCCCGCGTAGGGCCCCTTTAAAATATTTTTTTGTCGTAATTTCAGCAATTATATTAAATTATTGGTTAAGACCGCCACCCTCCCGATTCATGTATCTACGGAAAGGTTGCATGAAGGAGTTTCGTTCAGATACGCTTTCGTTAAGAATAGAGTGCGCTCCCTGGTGGTGGAATGTGGAACAAACATAACGCGATATTGTTAAAATTAGGAAATCTAACAATGCGATCTGTTTTAAACTTTGAGATAGTTCATAACACATAATTTATTATCTATTCTATTATATATATAAAATCTATTATTTATTCTATTATCTATTATATATATATAATCCAAACGGAAATTTCGTTCCGAACATCTACATTTCGAGTTCTACTGCATGGATTTTGACGGAACGTATACTGTTAGATAGGTATCGTTTCAGGGAAGGTTTTAAGCTATTACTCATAGCTCTGCGTATATTAGTTATAGAATTATGACGGAAAGTTGTGTTATTTTGGGCGAAAGGGTTACTGTTATTTTATTGGCGATAAATTTCGTTGATATGGTATTCGTATTGAAATGGCTGTACATATCGGAAGAAAACTTTTATTAATTTTGTTTAAAAGAAAAAAAAAAGAGAAAAGAAAAATAGTTTTGACGAGTGGCAATATTATAAAACGACAATATCGAATTTAAAAATGAAAGGTAATGTTTTAATGCTTAAAAATTTATTCAATATGAAAGATTGCAGTTTTAAACTATATCTGGCAATTTATCGCTTGCGTCAGGTTAAAAAAAAATGCATCAGCAAATCTGATAAGATAATATCTGAGTGACAATTTTGTTTTTGTTTTAGATTTTTTTTTATAATTTACTTTTTACTTTATTTAACTCATCCATCATGTGACTTTCAGAAGAAACTAGCAGATGTAATTATAAAAATGACGGTACTTGTGTGTTTCATATTGTCTGTTTATTTACGATTTCATTTTATCGCCAAACAATTTAATTTTAAGCCAAAAATGCACAAGCGTGGCCTCGGTTTGAGCGACATTTTCAATATTGGTTATTTTTCAAGTAGACGACTGCATTTTTTGAAAAATCTAATTCTACTTATATATATATATATATATATATATATATATATATATGTGTGTAATTCAAATGGAAATTTCATTCCGGCTGCTTAGAACTTGGGTTTTGCTGAACTTGAGCACTGTTAGATAGGTAATTTTTCGGGGAAGGTTTTAGTACGTAACACGTCGTTCTACGTTGCTTGGAATCGCATTATGGTTTAAAGTTCTTTTATGAGATGAACCTGATAATGAAAAATTAGCCTTTATAAAAGATTCTGCCGAATGTGCTTCGATGGAACTTGAACTGTAATTAGATAATTTTCAAGGAAAGATTTCAGTATAAACCATGTCCTTCTACGTTCCTTAGCCATACAGTTTTGGGGAAAATTCTATAATCAGGTGAACTCAATTATCACAATTTAGTCTTTAAAAAAAGTTATAATAAACGGTTTTTGATAGAATTTGCATTGTTAGTTTGGCAATTTTTCAGAGATAGTTTTAGTATATAATGTATTGTTCGACACTGTTTAGTCATAGTGCAAGGGGGTAAATTCTGTAATTTTCAAATTTTTCCTTTGCGAAGTGGAAGAAATGGGTTTGGAGAGAAAAGGAAAGTTTTAATGCTTATTTTCTGTTCAATAATTATAGAATTTATTTACTATAAAGAAGACACTTATCTCTTTTTATATAAAAACAGAAGTAAATTGTATATAAATAACAAAAATATTAATATTCATAAATAAAATGTTTATATATAGGAATACATATTTTAAAAAGCATAAAAGTTCATTTTATTTGTTTTCACAGCTGTTCATATCATTTGGTGACAAATTTCACTTTCCCCGAACTTTGAAGCCCGAATTGCCCCAAGCATTATAACATCTAACAATACCCATTGATCTAAAATCAGGAAAATTGGAAAGTAGATGTAGTTTTTAAAGTATGCCTTAATTAAGGAGATAAATTACGTAATCGAGTCCAGAGACAATTGGCATATTAAGGACAGATAAGTTACATAATTGAGCCTACAGACAAATGGCGTATGTTACCGGGCGTGGTTTGACGCACAATTAACTTAGGAAAAGGTTAAAATTGATTCTGTAATTTTAAAGCGAACCAATTCTGTAACCGAATTTACAGAGAATTGGCGAAATTTGAGAAATAGTTTTTTGGAGACATTTTGCTACATTTACGATATACCAACACCATACCAAAATGTACGCTATTGCGCCATTTATTTCAATCCTAAACGTGCAAACATTTTTTGGTACTTTCCCAGTATAGGGATCTTGGCGAAGTAGAGAAAATAGCGTTGGCGGGGAAGGAAATTTGGCAACATATTTTCTGACAATCAATTCGCTGTTTCATTTCATATACACAAGCATTTTTGTCTATGTTTATATAATTTATTTAACATAAAGATGCTATTTATCTCATTTTATATAGAAACAGCAGTAATTTGGGTACTACTTAGTTATCCTGTTGAACAATTTCGCTAAATTATATAAATCGCCAAATTATACAAATTGACATAATTTTTATTTTAAATAACGAAAAAACAAATAAATTAGTATAAAATTAATAAAAATACAACTATAACGTCGAAATAAAAATCACTTGATGTCGTAAATACGTGTAACTTGCTTAAAGTCAAGTGTATGTGACATTTATGATCAACCATTATTGGCATTTAATCTTATAGTTTGGCGATAGATTTTTGATCGACGGGATAACTAAGTACTACTACCGTAATTTGTATGTAAAAAACATTAATAATATACACATATAAACAAACAAAAATTTCATCAAGTTGGTTTTCTTAACTGTTTATATCAATTAGCAATAAATCTCTCTTTCTGATGTCCGAATTGCGCCAAGTTATTTAAAAAAAACGCCAAGGCGCCTATAGTGGAAAAGTACCAAATTTAATTGCAAACTGTGCCAAACATTGTGGCTTGCTATTTATTGAATGCGAATTTTTTTTGGCTTTAATCATTATTCAATCGTAACACTGCAAAAAAATTTAATTAACTGTTTTTTTAAATTAAAAGTATTTTTTATTATTAAATAAAATTAAGTTATAACTTCATTTTTCACTGATTAAAAAGCGAAACGTTTGCTGCAGTGCTAAGAGACACTTAGAATTTCATGTGCGTAGTTTAAATGGCGATTTTGAAAAAAAATATTTTATAATATCGGAACCCTCACCAAATATGCTCATTTTAACGAGAATGTTTTGGCTCAAAATGAAATACAGTTGTTGCAGACATAATTGTAAATCTCAATACTCGACGACTGAAAAGTCTTTAAAATTATTCAGCAGAGACAACGAGGAATAACTTAGTTTCATAAATTTTAAGATTCAATATTGTTATCGATCTATTTACTTCTGCTTCTACTATATATACGAAAGTAAAATGCAAACGGGAAATTCGTCCCGACTGCATATAACTTGGGCTCACCTGACTTGATTTTGATGAGAATCGAAATGATAGTTATATACTCTTTCAGGGAAGATTTTGGCATATAACATATCCTTGTATGTTGCTTATACATATAATTATGTTTAAAAGTTAGATAATCATACGAACCCGATTATGAAAGATTAGACTTTTTAAAAGATTCAGCAGAATGGATTTCGATTGAATTTACACTGTTAGTTAGATAATGTTTCAGGGAGGGTTTTAGTATATATTATACCCTTCTGCATTTCTTAACAATAGAGATGTGGTGGAAAGTCCTATAATCAGTTGAACCAGATTATGAAAGTTTAGCATTTTTAAAAAGTTCTACAGAACGGATTTTGATAGGAATTCCATTGTTAGTTCCATACCTATTCAGATATGGTTTTAGTATCTTGCATATTGTGCTACGTTGCTTAGTCATAAAATAAATGCGGAAAGTTCCATAATCATGTGAAACCGATTATGAAAGATTAGACTTTTCAAAAAGTTCTAAATGGCGGATATTGATAATACTTGCTTTGTTGATTAGACAATGTTTGGGAGGTTTTAGTTTATTGCGTATCATTCTACTTTCCTTAGTTATAGAATTATGGGGAGAAAGTTCTATAAACAGATGGAACCCAGTATGAAAGATGGGCCTTTAAAAAAAGTTTTACTGGATGGATTTTGTCAGTTTGTTTGTTTGCTTTATTAGTTAAATAATTTTTCAGGTTTTGTTTTATTACATTGCATATTGTAATATCATTCTTTACCAAATCCTACTGTGATTGATCAATTAAAAGGGTTGAGATCTTAATAGAGGAAAATTTGTCTGCACATTAGAAAATATAATACGCAATGGCGTTCATGTCGTTTTCTGCAGTACAAAAGGACATTTCAACAAGGTTCCAGATTGCTTTAAATCACAATGTCAAACTCACTGATACATTTAGTTTGATTCAAGATTCGTTTGGATAAACAGACCAGCGTAGCGAGCATAGCCGGCTAGTCTATCTATATTATAAAGGACAAACATATCTGTGCGTAACGCATACGTCATTTAGCGAATGGCAACACTTTGAAATTTGAAATAAAATTTTGGTTTTGCAATTCTCACTGCAAATTTTTAACTTCTAAACATCGCACATTTTAAATTTTTACACCGTCGTATAAGGAAAAGAATGCTTTTTTAAATGCACTTTGTTTGAAAGCTGTATCTCAATTTATTTTTGAGATATTAATTTTTTTGTAGTTTTTAATACCATTTTTCTTATTGTGGCAACAAAAGTACCTCATTTCTATTGAAAGTCATTGAAAGTAAACGGAAAATAGTCAAAAATAGGAGATACTGTATTTTTTCGTTGCCATTTTCTCATAAAACCTGAAAAAAAAGTTTAAATTAAAATGTGGGATATGTCGAGAATATTGTCTGTTATTCCTCGATAATGATGTCATAAGTTTGAGACTGGATTGTAAAAGTGGATTGCTTTAGCGGAAGCAAATGACGTCATTTTATAAAAAAAGCGTGCGTGTATTTTAATTCTTAAACCTGAATTATGTTTTGTAGAAGTGCGTTATTTTCACAGTGCAGCTACTTTGAAATTTTTCACAGGTGAAATTGCTTCACTTTTAAAAATAATGTAATCGAAATCACACACTGATAAACCGCAATGTTTCACTAAAATTTAGAGTGTCTTTATAAAAGACAGGTGACATGCAAATAATAGCGATTTATATTACAGAAATTGATGACTCTCGCCAGGATGGAATTGCTTCGCCGAGTTAGAAAAGCAAACAAATAATTCGTGGTTTAAAATAATATCGTGTTCCTGAAGTTTATTGTCGAAAATTCTCTAGAATAATTAATTTCAATGCTATTCTTTAGGGCATTCTACTATAATTTTATCAAAATAACATAATTTGCTTAATTTCATTTTCCCCAGTTTTATATAATCTATATACACTGCTCAAAACAATTAAAGGATATTTGAAGTTTTATATAAAATAAAGATATAAACGAAATTTTTTTTGCCGAAAATAGAAGAAGAGAATCATAAATGCAAATTTTTCTGGTTTTCAAACTGTGGAGTATGCAAATTTTGAGTTCGACGTCAAAAACGTCGCTTCAGCGGCAGCGAATGAAATTTGACTTTCAACTGGATAAAAGAGAATGAAGACAAGGATGATCGGCATTCAGTGATTGCTTTGTTTCGATGAGTACGATATCTCAGCGAAGTCATTTGACAGATTCAGAAGCTTTGAGAATTGTTGGTAGGTTAGAAGGGGGCCAAACTCAAGCCGAAGTAGCGCAAGCCATTGAAGTGTCACAAAGTGTCATTTCCAGGATCTGGAACCGTTTTTTGGCAAGTTGATGTGCAGGCCGAAGACCAGGGCAAGGTCGTAGACGGGCAACAACGCCCAATGAAGATCGGTATTTAGCGTTAACAGCTCGGAGACACCGAACCATGAACGCTACTCTTCTCCAACAACACCTTCGCTCGGCTACAGGCACCACGATTTCAACTCAGACTGTCCGAAACCGGCTCCATGCTGTAGGTCTGTATGCTCGCCGACCGATGGTATGTGTTAGATTAACATCAAGGCATCGTCGCGACCGCAGAGAGTGGGCAACCGAGCATGTCAACTGGAGGAGAAATGAAAGGAGCAATATTCTGTTTTCTGACGAGTCCCGTTTTTCTGTGCATCCGGATAATAGGCGTATTTTCATCTGGAGGGACCGTGGCAGTAGGAATAACCCTGCGTTCGTGCACGAAAGTGACAGATTTGGCGGTGGAGGAGTGTTGGTGTATGGTGGCATCTCCATTGACGGGCGCACTGACCTCTATATCATTCGAGATGGAGCTCTGACTGGTCGCCGATATAGGGATGAGATCCTCAGACCTATTGTAGTCCCTTACGCTGCAGCAATCGGAGATAACTTCATTTTAATGGACGATAACTGCAGGCCACATCGTGCAAACCTGGTGGAGGATTTCCTTTTCGAGGAAGGAATCGTTCGAATGGAATGGCCAGCGTGTTCTCCAGACATGAATCCAATCGAGCACGTTTGGGACGCTCTAGGAAGACGAGTTTCTGGCCGCCAACAACCCCCACAAACTCTCCAAGAACTGGAAAGAGCTCTTCTGGAAGAGTGGGGCAGAATACCCCAACTCGTCATTAATAGCCGCATTGAGTCCATGCCTCAAAGGTGTTCAACGTTGCTGGCCGCCCGTGGAAACCATACCCCCTACTGAAAATGATTTTCTTTGAAGAAAACACCTTTTCTTAGTCTTTTTTTCTCATATGCACAAATTGTGTTTTTTTCCTTTACTACACAAATGCGCAATAAAATGCATTTTTTTCTGCCAAACATGTGTAATTTATTCTCATATAACCTACTATGTCTGTCGACCACGTATCAATCAGCTAAACAGTTTACCAGATACAAAATCCACCTAAAACTGCAATATCCTTTAATTGTTTTGAGCAGTGTATTTAAAACATAAGTGCGTTTTTTAGTCATCTGCCCTGATCTTTCTGCTGAACCAATTTTACTAATATATATATTTTTTTTTAACTGAAAGCTCTTCCTTTGCAGATGTGACCGCACTATCTGTTTTTTTTTTTATATCCGCACTTTTATATTTTAATTTTAAAAGCATTTTATGAAATTTCTTCAAAATGATGAAAATTAGATAGCTTTCATTAGAGAGATGACAAGACAGACAAGAGAGAAATAATGAGGTATTTTTAACTTTATTCATGCTATTTCTGATAAAAATTCAAAATTGTTGATAAAAATTGTTGTATAGGGTTTAGGGGCGCAAAATCCCATTAGGAGCAGAATATTATAGTAGGGGCATATAACGGAAAATGACATACTGCTTTTGAAAACACGCATTTTTCCACATAAATTTTCTATATTGTTTTTCCTTCTGCATGTGTACTGATACTAAGCTTCAGACACTAGGCGAAATGCTTATTTAAATGAATATGAAGTCATATTTAAAAGAAAACGATCACTTTCTTAGATAAAACTAAACATTTTAACACAAATGCGTCTAAAAAAATAAATTGTGGAAATTTTTACTCTCCGGAATTGAGATTAGAATCTCAAGTAATGAGTGCGTCTGCTCACATAAAAGATGTTGCTGACAATCGTGACTTCAAGTTTTGAGTTAAAATGATTTTTAAATGATCAAACAAAATACAAATTTAAAAAAAATGATGAATATGGATATGAGAAGTGCGTATGCAAATCTTGAGAAGGTGAAAATTGCTGTTTTCATTCCGGAAATCCAAGCATAAGAGCCTCAATTGATAACCACATCCAAATAACTGATCTTTATTACATTTTACTGATTATGTATCTATATTATAAAATACAAACGTATCTGTGCGTAACGCTGAAGTCATTTTGCGAATGGCAACACTTTACAATCAAATTTCGGTCTTGAGTCTTGAAATTTTCGCTACTGCAATTTTTTAATCTTCTGACCATCGTACATTTTCAATTTTCGTCGCACAGGGAAAAAAAATTGCTTTCAAATGCAATTTGTTTAAAAACTGCATTCATTGACTGATGTATTATATTTTCTAAAATAATTTTTAAGCATGATTTTTTCTAAGTTTATCTTATCACGTGCCGGTTTCAATACATAATAATAATAAACATTTTGCACATAAAGCAACAAACATTTTTCAGCATTTGTTTCTGATTATTTTTGCATAACGAAATTAATACTTCCTCTATAAACAAAAATAAAAGAATAATATTAAAAAAACCACCAATCTAACATATTTGTGAAAGACAAATTAACGAAATTAATACTTCTTTTATAAACAAATAAAAGAATAATATTGAAAAAAAAACACAAATATAACATACTAGCAAACCCCGCGGCTTTGCTCGCGTAATATTTGAAATATGCCAAGTGATATTTATATGTCTAATTTTTATTAAAAGGTACTAAATAAATTTTTATTTTATTAAAAGGTAATATTTTATTTTATTAAAAGGTTTTTTTCATTAAAAGTTACTTACTATTTTTAGGAATAATTAAAAAATTACTATTTAAAACACAGTTTGATTAAACATCATTATTACACTGCATTAGGCAGAAATTAGGACTTAAATTAATAAAATGAAATAAAACTAAATAAATGATAATTTAGAAAATATTTTGAAACGTTTATGCTCAATTAATACGCTCATTTCAGTATTCATTTGAAGTTTTGAATTTTTTAGAAACCATCTTCTTACATCTTAAAATTAACCATCATGTCAAATTCCAAGTCCTACCCCCTCTCTCAACATAAAAGGCTATGTTGAAACAGAAACTGTCACCATTAATTTGCCAACATTAATTTTGAAATCGGTTTGTTATTTTCTAATATTCCACAGAAACGTAATTTAAAAAGCTTTTAAAGGCCTTTTTTAGAACGTTTGTTGTTCCTGTGAATCCCAGGTGGTAGAATCACCGGCATAAAATATAGCCTGTGTAGGATAAGAGACTGTTACCATTGATTCGCAACTATTACTTTCATAATCGGTTTATATTCCCTGAAACTGCATAGAATCGTAATTTAGAACTTTTTTAGAATGCTTTTTGCACAGTCCCCTTCGCTTCACCCCTTTTTAATTCGAATTTATTTTCGACGTTCCTACGAGGGCATTTATATTTTATAAGTAACTACCATGTCATATTTAAATTTTCTGACCTTTTCAGTATCACAGAAATCGCAATTTAGAAAGTTTTTAGCTCCTGCAACCCTCTGGTGGTAGTGGAACAGACATAAGATATAGCTTATGTTTGAGCAGGTTCTATCACCAAAATTTGTCATCATTATTTTTTTAATCGGTTTTGTAATTTATAAGTTTGCTTAAAAATTGTAATTTATAACGCTTTTCACTCACTTCATTTTTTTTTTATTTGAAATTTTCTTTCGACTGTTTTTAGAAAGCAGTTGCATCTTGTAAGTAAATACCATGCCATACTTCAAAGTGTTAGACCCCTCAGTTGTGCAAAAAAACGCAAATTAGAACATGTTTTGCTTTTGCAACCCTCAGATGGTAGTGACAGCAACATAAAATATAACCTATGTTATAGCAGGAACAGTCACCATTGATTTGCAACCATTACTTTTGAAATAGCTTTGGTATTTCCATAGATTGAGTAGAAATCGCAATTTAGAACGTTTTTAGGACGCTTTTCGCGCATTTTCACCCCAATTAAAAAATTTCAAATTTTTTCGAAACTGTTCTTAAAGATCATTTATATCTAATAAATATGTACCTTGCCTAATTTTAAGTTGCTAGCCCCTACTGATCACAAAAATCGAAATTTAGAACGCTTTGTTGCTACTGCAACGTCTTGGTGATAGTGATACCGACATAAAACAGCGTCTATGTTAGAGCGGAGGCTGTCAACATCAATTTCCTACCACTACGTTTGAAATCAGATTCATTCTTCCTGAGATATTGCCGACAAATCGGCATTTAGAACGTTTTTAGAACGCTTTTCGCGCAATTCGCTCCTGCATCTCCTCTGGGGTAGTGAAAACAGATATAAAATATAGCCTATCTTGGAGAAAGAGCTGTCACCATCATTTTTACACCATTATATTTGGAATCGGTTCAGTACTTCCTGAGATTGCACAGAAATCGCAATTTAGAACTTTTTTTACAACGCTTTTTGCGCATTTTGACCCCCTTTTAAATTTCGATTTTTTTAGGAAATGTCCTTAGAGATCATTGATATCTTATAACTAACTACCATTCCAAATTTCACGTTTCTAGGCCCTTCCGTAACGCAAAAGCCGCAATTTAGAACGTTATTCTGCCGCACCCCCTTTGGTGTAGTGGCACCGACATAAAACATCGCCTATGTGGGAGCAAGGGTGTTCACCATCATTTTGACCATTCACCATTATTTTTTAGATCGGTTTGGTATTTCCTGAGATTGTGTAGAAACCATCATTAGAACGTTTTTTAGAACGCTTTTCGCGCATTTTCACCCCTTTTAAATTTCGAATCGTTTAAGAACTGTTCTTAGAATTCCTTTATGTCTAATAAGTAGCTAATATTTCAAATTTCATATTTCTAGGTTCTTCGGTAACGCAAAAATCGCATTTTTAGAACGTTTTTTGCTCCCGCACCCCCTTTCGGGTAGTGGCACCGACATAAAACATAGCCTATGTTGGAGCAAGGGTTGGAGCAAGCACCGTCATTTTGACACCAATATTTTGACACCATTATTTTTTAAATCGGTTTGGTATTTCCTGAGATTGTGTAGAAACTACCATTCAGAACGTTTTTTAGAACGCTTTTTGTGCATTTTCACCCCTTTTAAATTTCGAATTGTTTAAGAACTGGTCTTAGACATCATTTATATCTTATAAGTAACTAATATTCAAAATTTCATATTTCTAGGCCCTGCAGTAACGCTAAAATCGCATTTTTAGAACGTTTTTTGCTCCTACACCCCCTTTGTTGTAGTGGCACCGACATAAAACATAGCCTATCTTGGAGCAAGCGTTGTCACCATCATTTTGACACCAATATCTTTTAAATCGGTTTGGTATTTCCTGAGATTGTGTAGAAACTACCATTTAGAACGTTTTTTAGAACGCTTTTTGTGCATTTTCACCCCTTTTAAATTTCGAATTGTTTAAGAACTGTTCTTAGACATCATTTATATCTTATAAGTAACTAATATTCAAAATTTCATATTTCTAGGCCCTTCAGTAACGCTAAAATCGCATTTTTAGAACGTTTTTTGCTCCTACACCCTCTTTGGGGTAGTGGCACCGACATAAGATATAGCCTATGTTCTAAGTTGGACTAACACCATCATTTTGATACCATTACTTTTGGAATCGGTTCGGTAGTTCCAGAGCTTACTTCCTACAAATAAACATTTTTTTCCTCTTTATAATAGGAGTAAGATAAGATAAGATTTGTAATCGCACAATTTAAATTTTTAGATCATCAAATAGGATTTTTTTTTAATGGAATTTGTTTGCTAAGTTCATCTCAGTTTACTGATTGCCTATGGTTTTAAAAAGAATTTTAAAGCATGGAATATTTTTTAATTTATCTATATCGCGCGGAGCTCGATTACGAAAGATTAATCCGATTGCCCTTAAAAGAAAATAAAGAGTTCATCATTTTCTTACGGCTAATATCCATTAAAAAAATTCCCTATGAATAAATAAATAAAATAATATAAATAAAACACAAATTTACCAGACATGTATAAGCTCTGAAATTACCAGAATATAAAAGGATGCCATAAGTAGCAAAATCTTGGCAAGTAACTCTTAGCATGCAGCTAATAAGAAAATATCGCTTTTGATAAACTTCAAAAATTTATTTGATTGTATAATTCGTATTTTCCATATGAAAAATGTTTTTTTTTTAATGTAAGTGGGCATTCTAAAAAATTTATTGCAAATACAAAAAATATTAGTTTTCAATTTAAAAAAATGTTTTCGCCTGTATTCTTTAACCCGGGAACCCCTGGTACGATCCCCTAGTTACATTAATAAAGCAACAATATTTATCCAAATTCACAATTATCTTTCCAATTATCCCTCTATTCTAAAAAAAAGTAACTACCGCTGTCACCGCCGCCGCCGCCGCCGCCGGTTTTGAATTTTTTGTGACCGGAGGTCTTTCTTCGTTAATATTAAGAAAAATAATGCATACAAAAATATAAAAATCAGTAGTGTTATACAGAAATGTTTGATAAATACGCTGATGCAGACAGTTTTCAAATCGAAGAATTATTTTAAGAGATATTTAATGCTAAAGTTGGACAAAATCGTTCCACTAAAAAAGTTTTATAGTAGCAAAAACTATACATCGGAATTTAATAATTTTTAGTTCATTTTATACGATATAATTTCCCGGTGTGCAGAATTGATTTATTTTTTTAATTTGACTCATTTTTCGGGGTTTTATATCTATTTTAAATTCAAATTTTCAGCATTTCAAGAGATATTGTTTACAGATTTTAGAAAGTGATATTAATTTAAACTGTTGCCAACTGTATAAACAGCGGAAACAATAATGTTTGCTTAAAAAAATATATATATTTATACATGTAATAAATTAAAAATTAATTTACACGTGACTATTATAAACAGAAAAAAACATTTGGAATTAGAATTAAACAATTATGTACAAAAAGCAGGAACTTATTAAAAATTACGTCATAAAAACTATAATTACACGTGAATTTTAAGAGAGAAAGGAATTTGTAAAATAATAAATTTATTAACATGCGTTAGAAGTCTTAAATAGGAGAAATTACGTCATATTTACGTCACATTACAGTTATTACATAAAATGAACACAAAATAATATTGCAAAACGGTTTAAATTTACAAATTGCGCTAGACATTTATTTGATATTTTGAGAGGATACTTTTCAACTACTTTTCTTAGGAAAGCGCAAATAATATTTTATTTCTAACACAAGTATTTTAACGTGAATATTAAAAAGAGAAAGAATAGTTTGGTCAAAATTACGTCAGATTAAAAACGATTAATTTAAAATGTCTCATTTAAAAGAACTTTCTTTTCGCTTTGTTAAAAAATACCGGGAGACAAAGATTCTGTTTACTTAATTCCTTTTATATTAGCTTATTTTGAAATGTTATTACACGTGTCTACGTCATCAAGTTATTTTTATTTCGACGTTTTATTTGTATTTTTATTAATGTTGTACTAATTTATTTGTTCTTTCGTTATTTAAAATAAAAACTTTGTCAATTTGTATAATTTGGCGAGTGGTTTGGCGATTTATATAATTTGGCGAAATTAGTCGACGGGATAATCAAGTAATACCGCAGCGGATTTGGCGTTAAAATTTCCCCAATCAAAGAGAAATGAATAGAAATCCGTTTATAGGGAGATCGCCACTGTTTTTTAAATTATAATTCAATCTTTCGAAATCCTTTTAAAGCCGATCACATTAGCGTGCATTTAGAGTCTGCGGTGTCTGGACGGGGGTTGGCGAGCGTAGCTCGTAGGGGGCCGAGCCCCCTAGTGAAAGTAAATTTAATTGTAATAAAAGAAAATTTGCAAAAATTGCGATGGTAATAGCCATGAAAATGATAGCTATCAGGACTTCCTCTCGGTCTGTTTTTCGAACATCACTTTTTTTTTTAAATAAAAATCTTCTTTGTTAATTTCGTGAAAACTTACTACGAACGGTGTTTTCTCGGAATAAAGGAACAATCTAAGACTGTCCGAGGGACTTCCTAGTAGTGGAGCAACCTTACATCCCGGCGTCACGTAAGCGATATGCAGAGACATAAGGGAGCCACAAAGGAGGGTTAATATAACTGCAGTAAAAACTATGTTTATCTTGAAATAGTTGAAGAAAAAAACTACAACAATTTTTTTTAAGGGTGTCCGGGACACAAAAATCTTCAAATTTTCATTTTTTTTTTTTTTTTTTTTTTTTATTGGATTAAATATTTCTCTGCCGTTTTCTTCTTAAAATGATGTTTAAATCATGTTTCTACCTTAACTAGAACAGGAAATACTAATTTTTTCGATTTGGTTTGTTTTCAAAATCTGCCTTTCAAGATATGGTTGTCAAGGAAACGAGTTCTTGTGAAATTGCGTTTTTCTTCATGATAGGTTTTTTCACCATTTCTCATATTTAAATTCTTATAACTCGAGAACCGTTAAAGATACATGGTTGAATCTCGGAACATATCTTTTTCAATTATTTTACTTTACTTTTGAGCCAGCATATTTGAAAAAAATATTTACTTTTGAAAATGTGATTTTTTTTTTAAAGTTGCACCACTTTTTTTGTAATTTTTTCGTTAAATATTTTTAATTTTTTAAAAAATTAGTATTTTTTTTAAATGCTGGCTCTAAATTAAAATATATATATTTCTGTTTATTTAAATGAAAAACAATTTAAATTCTACAAGTAATATTTCGAGTTATAACGATTTTAAGTTATACCACTTTTTTCATAAATTTTAAATTAAATTTTTTTTAAAAAGCTATTAGAAGTTTTATCATTTGATTTTGTTTACAAATGATATGGTTAACCATCACAAAAAAATTCAAAATTTTAACTCAATAAATAAATTTTTTTGAAAAAGTGTCCCGGACCCCCTTAAATGCTGGTTTTCAGAAAAGGACCAGTGTGAACCCTGTAGTAACGGATACAAAGAGAATTTACCGTAATTTCGCCCGTAATCGCTGCACCTCAGATAACTCGATTTCCTACCAGAATTTATTTTAAATAAAATGTGACTTGCTTCTGCTTAGAACTTATTTGACTTCTTTTTTCCAATAAAATTTCCGGGCTGAAAAAGACTTAACTTAGCCGCAGCGGATACGCGGGGAAATTACAGTAATACGTACATTTATGTTTATATATGAATTAAAGCTTAATGAAAGTATACTAATAATACGGAATATTGAAAATTGGGATATAACTTTACTACATTAAAAAATTATGATTGCTTAGTTTAACCTTTTGAGGGGCAAGTAATTGTGTTTCTGTAATGTTAAATTCCTACCGGAATGCTAAAGAAATTTTATGGCAAAATAAGGAAAAAAGCAGTTTTACTATCTTTTCCCGCCAAACTTAGAAAAATAAAACTTAATAATTTTTTTCTGGTGCAAGTCTTCATTAATCGTAGGTGGCCTCAAGCGGTTAATATTAACGAAATTTTTACCGTACTAAATCGTTAAAAATCGCTAATATTCGGAGATTCAATTAGACAAAATTTTCTTTTAAATTTTAACGGTAAGAAAAATCTGTACAAGTTCGCAGCTCTGCATTATCATGAGATCAATATTTTATTTATTTTAGATAGAAGATTTAAATTTCTGAATTCCTTAGAATTGGGTTTTTTCTCAAAAGGTATGCACTGGACACAAGTTATAACTTTCAAACGTAACTTTAATTATCACTTTATTTATTTATTTATTTATTTATTTATTTATTTATTTATTTTTTGCATTGAGTTTTTAATTCTATTCAGAGACAGAAAATGACATAATTTATTGTAAAAGCTTTGTATAAATATCTTAAAATTTTATTATTATATGCTAAAGAGGCCAATTTCGGACATTCATAACGTTAACTGCCCCAATGTACCACGAAGAAAACGAGTTTTAACTTTTTTCCAGATGGTTCTAATGGTAAACAACGAATGCATAAAGGAAACGGATGATTTTTTGATAATTTCGTTAAGAGATGGCAGGCTGATTTATTGCTTTTTTGAAGATAGAAGAACTTTTCTATAAACGTTTTCTAGAACGTTTCTGTATTTTGTTATGTCCGAAAGTAACGTACGTAACAAAACATTTGATTATAATTATTACTGGAAAACAAAAAGTTAATTATACATATATATATATGTATACAGACACATTTACTACATTCTTAGTTTTAAGAAATTTTTAAATATTAAGATCAACGCCCAAAATCTGCAACCTAGGTGCAAAAAAATGTCCAAAATTTACTACGTATACAACTGCTAATTACATGCTTTAATAATTAATTTTCCAGAATAGTTGCTGTCTTTTAATGTTTGTGTATAATTTTGTAGACATACTATTAAAAATATTTATATATTATATTTATAGACAAAATAAAAAAAATTGGCCTTAAATTTGAAAATTTTAAAAATTATATATAGTTATTAATGATCCCACCTTTTGAGAATCTCCCCATTACAGTTATCGAATTAATGAAACAATAGTGGGAGAAAAAGGAGTGTTTATGGTACTCTCTTCGCAGGAAAAAAAATAATTATAAAAAAGTAAATGTCTTGAAGAATCAGTGGCTATAGTGTTATTTCCTGTTTCAATTCCTAAGTATTAAATTAACTGAAATATTGGTTACAGTAGTTAGTAAAACTAATATGAAAGAAAAGAAACTGCAGGATGAACGTTTCAAATATTACTATACAAAATGGTTTGAAAATAAAATGTAGAACCGACGTTGAGGTCCCTGATCTACAGATTTGCTATTTAAAAAGGCAATCAATATGTACACTTTTTATGTACAGAGTTGTTTTCTCAGATAGGATTAATCAAACATCAAAGAGCGGAAATAACAGACTTTTAACAACTCATGTGATTTGAAAATAAGTCTTCATTGGGATGGGGAAACCCATGTGCCCCTCCATCTCCTACGCTCTTTAAGTTTGCTTACTAGTTGAGATTGCTAGTAATAACGCAGTGTATAAAACAACAAAGGCAAAGTAATGTGGAAAAAATAACCAGAATAATTTTTAAAAATCTATAAATGTAAAGTCAGCTATTTATAAAAAAATGTTCTTATTGCATACTGCTAAAGGTAACAAAAAAATTATATTTATTCATTTAGTTTTCCAGTTAAATCTGAAGTTTTTTCATGCACTATGATCATCAGGGAAATTACACTTTTATTAATATCCACATGAGGCGTCCATTACTAGATAATGACTGATTAGACAGTGGTCTTAAACACTTGAAAAAACTTGAATTTTGTAAATGGGCAATAATATTATTTTACATATGGCTATTTCCATGAGAGCTTGTAGTGTAAGCCATGTGCTATGATTTTTGGCTATCAATATTTTAGAACGAAAAAATGTGACTTTTTTTACGGGAGATATCTCATTAATTGAATAGGGCCAAGAAACTTTATGAAAATAATGGTGGCAAACAAACATAGCAGTTATCAACTATCTGACTTACACTACAAAAACCCACGGAATTAGCCATATATATAAATTACTTTTCAGTAAATAATTGGCATGTTAAAAATGACGCAAAGAAAATTGCAATCAGCTAAATTAAATGCAGTATGCTTTAGTATTCAGCTATTTCAAGACTTCATAAAAGGGGTCTCTTTTTCCACCTTTAGAGTAAAATAAAAGCAACATCGTGAAAAGCTTCAGTAGCACTAACACATGTACTTTCCTGCTGTTGTTCCTCATTCTCTCACTTTGTATTGAGGTTTGGCTTCTTATTATGATATCTTGAAACAGTTTTTAAAGCTAAAGATGTTTTGTTTATTTATTCTTAACTTTAGATTCTTATTTTTACACATAATGTTTTCATTTTAATAGTTAACATAATGGCTTTTTTACCACATAAATTTCTCTAATAAAGGATTTTAACCCTTAGATTTTACTTTTACGGGAATATAATTTTCCTCCCTTAAACTATAGAAGAAAACGATCAGCACTAATCATACTCAGTGTTCCAATTTAGTTGATTTTTTAATTAATATTTGTTAAATAGTAATATTCGCCTTATTTGTTCCTAGATATTCCGTGATTGAATAAACCGAATTAGCATTCGGAAATACTGATGTTTATAATATGAGCTAAATTGGCAATACAGATCATATTAAGCATACTTTATTTTTTATCTATTCTTTCAATGTAAATCAACCAAAAAGAGTTTAACCAATTTCATTAATTATTATATCACAATATTTTCCAACGATT
This sequence comes from Maratus speciosus, assembly GCA_963932465.1. Taxonomy (NCBI): domain Eukaryota; kingdom Metazoa; phylum Arthropoda; class Arachnida; order Araneae; family Salticidae; genus Maratus; species Maratus speciosus. The sequence continues at coordinate 247,047,483 of OZ010798.1, read as the reverse complement.
TATCATTTTGTGTATACTAATGTAAAATCTTGTTAATGACAGTGATGCAAACTTCTGATTGTCATTACTGGCATGAAATGTACGATAATTTTAAAAATATACAATTTCATTCGTGGAAAAACTCGCCACGAGAGCGATTATATATAGAGTCTGCTAAGTATATGTTAAGTTTTTTAGTTTTCATTAGCTTCAGGTTCCTCATCTGCGGTCAAAAACAAAAGGCTGTGTTTGCAGCATAGGCAAATTTCGCTCGCAATACGTAAGCGCCACTTTCCTCTCCTGTAGCCGTTTCTCAAAACCGTAATCTGTCTCAAATTTGAAAAAAAAAATGAAAAAATCATGCGTCAAGCATAGATTATGAAACACTTTCAGACACATTTAGAATGATGTAACAAAATTACACCTTTAATAAATTAAAATATTATGTCTAATTCAACCATATGGAAACGGATAACACATTCGAAAAACCAATTTCAGTTGTTCCCATCTACAATCGGAAAATCACCCAGATTCTTTGAGCTGACCTGTATATATTATACAGATTTAAATACATACATTTCAATCGAAAATTTACCTTCAGCAATTTCCACTAATAGGGAGATTGATACGTGAATTATTTTGTGCAGTCCTGTATAGGAGGAATAGAATTTATATACACCGAGTAACATGTAAAAAATAAGCGCATACCGAATTTTAATACTCATTTCCAGCAATTAATACTCAAAAACAGAACTGTAACCGATTTCTTTTGTGTGTCCCTGTAAAGGAAGGACAAGTGCTATGAATTCCCTATTCTATCGTATTCATCTTGAAGTGAAATTCAGTGATTTATATCAATTTGAATACGGTTGAAATAGTGTAATCTCATGAAAATACTCTGCAAACGATTTCCCCAATACATCATAATGTACTGGAATACTTTTGAGAGTCTCTGTAAATGAGCTATTAATCTCAAATACTTCATATGCAATACCAAACATGCCTTGGTGACCCAAAATATAGTTTATCAATTGCATGAAAATCCAGGTATATTTACGGGAGTTAGAGCGTAAACAGACGGACAGACAAATCGAATTCATAAACACTTTTCAGCTTTGTTGAGAAGTGTTAAAAGGAGCTATTAATAATTAACGGGTTCCATTATCCGTTGTTCAAAGCTATACCTATTGACTTCATAAAATCGTTTTGATTAATATATTTCAACTTCACTCGTTAATTTTTCTTTCTAGTATTTCCTTTTCCACCTTGAAAAAAAAAAAAAAACTAGTATGCTGTGGCCATCAAAAATCTTTTTTTCTATATAAATCACGTCAATTAAATAATTTAAATAGTACAAGAAATAACATCAATTTAGCACCAATTCATATCAAAGTATATCTGAATTTGAACTTTGATGAAAATTCGTGACTTAGCTCTTGAGATAGAGCTATAGCGGGAATTCTGAAAAATGTAGCATAGCAGCGCCACCTGTTGATCGAATTACACCAAAACATAAGCACCACTAATTAATATCCAGGTATACCTGAATCTGAAGTTCGTTGAAAATCCAAGCATTAGTTCTTGAGATAGAGTTATTGCGGAAATTACAAAAAACAGCATAGTAGCGGCACATATTGAGCGATTTACACCAAACTGTATAAAATGTCAATTCATTTCAAGGACTAACCGATTCTGAAGGTTGATGAAAATTTATGCATTAGTTCTTTAGATACAGCTATAGTGGAAATTCTGAAAAGTGCAACATAGCAGCGCCACCTGTTGAGCGATTTGCACTAAAACATAAACAGCACTAATTCATATCAAGGTATACTTGAATCTGAAGTTTGTTGAAAATCCAAGCATTAGTTGTTGTGATAGACCTATTGCGAAAATCGTAAAAAATGCAGTATAGTAGCACCACCTGTTGAGCGATTTACACCAAAATGTACAAAACTTCAATTCATGTCAAGGACTAACTGAATCTGAAGTTTTATGAAAATCCACGCATTAGTTCTGGAGATTGAGCTATTGCGGAAATCGTGAAAAAAGCTGCATAGCAGTGCCACCTGTTGAGCGATTTATGCTAACTACACTAATTAAAACTAATCAGCACCAATTTAGGTCAGGGACTAACTAAATATAAATTTTTATTAAATTCCGTGCATTAGTTCTTGAGATAGAGCGCCCACAAAATTTGTGTCACATTCCAGACAGACTCACAGACAGACATTTTGTAAAAACATGTTTTTCGGAATTTCTGACCCCTAAAACGTGTAAATCCGTCGAAAACCGAAAGTCGAAAATTTTCACGAATCCAATACTTTCTTCTTGTAAAGATAGAAGAAAGTAATAATAATAATAAAAAAAAAAGTCAGTCGTAAGAGTGCGTTTTTTCAAATCGCGAAATTTCTTCCATTCATCTACTCAGGCTTAATATGCATGGTGCCTACCAATTAGGAGGGCCATTTCGTAAATTAAGAACCTCCGAAATATTACATTAAATTAACCAGTTGGAAGCCAGACGAGTAGTAATATTGCCGAAGTTTATTCATAGATGGCATTAGGTGTCTTAACTGATGCTATCGTTTAGTGAACAGTAATCATTCCTGATCGGCATTACGATAATGGAGACGTACAACGGTGCCTAAAAAGTGAAATGCTGTCTTTGATTTCATGAAACGCATTCTGCTGTGCAAGTACGGCGAAATATTGTTCGATAAACTGTTATTGATCTATTTTTCTGTCTTACAACAGTATGTACTTTAATTTTTCCCCCGTCAAATCCATTCAATAAATCATTCTTTTTTCCCAACTAAAATGGTGACAACTTGTATAATAGCTTGCTAACTATGGTTTATTTGGATGATTCAGGTAGCATCACGTATACTGAAACTCGCAACTCCAGTGCCGCTACAATCGACTCAATTTACTCTATATTCTCTATCATGTGTTTTTGTTAATAAAGTCTTGTTTATAACTTAAATTTATAAGATACAGCAGGAAAATCTAGATTTTTATTTACATTCTTTGTATTGCACTCAATCCCCGCGAAGTAACGTAACTGCCCATCCCCTCGAACTCGAAAGACGACAACCAATTAACAATTTAATTTTTTTGACTCAATAACTAATGATAAAGGATAAATACCATTTTTCAATAGTAATGTACCTGCCAATTATCAAAGAAAAATTACAGGTAAAAATTAGTGGTGTACAAAAGCTTTCAGTAACGACGTAAGCAAACTCTTTTTGCCTGAGTGGTGGTCCTCAAAAACTGTTAAGATGTTAATAATTTTCCATAAATCACGCGTCAGGTGAAAGCGTGATAAAGTGAAAGACATGGTTTTCGGAATCGACGAACTTATTAAGACTTTTCACAGTTTTATATTATAAGGAACCTAGACAACATTTCTGGCATGAGTAGTAAATTTTAAAAGCGTTCTTTTTTTTTCTCCAAATAGCAATGGATAGATTGATGTTCTGTTCAGTGGTTACAGTGGTCTATTCGGCGCGGGGTAATTCTGTTTGTAAAATGATGAAATGATGGACTGAAACCAGAATTTACACACGAATTTATTAGATTATAAAAACTTGCTTATTTTCCCGTATTTTATAAAAGGAAAGTTTTAATTAAATATTTTTAATGCCAGTACTCTTAAAATCAGAGGCCCTTTTTTTACGGAAGCCGACCGCTAAAGGGTTAAACGACGTTAAAGGGACGCAAATTTAGACGAGACCCCTTCTTTACGTGCGCTACTGCAACGTGAAGTAAATTACCCGTTGTCTCAAACAGGGCAGATAGATGTCTTAATAATTTTGAATACATCACGCGGAATATGGAAGCGTGGTATCGCGAACTATTATACACTCACAGAAGAAGAACGCTTAAGATATCTTACACAGTACTATGTTCTAAAGACGCTGAATAATATTTCTGGCTTCAACAGTAAAATTTGGAAGCGGGTTTTTTTCCTTAACCCTTTCAGGGGCAAGGCATTCGTGTGTGTAAACTGTTGAAATAATTGAATGACACCACCATTTGCAAGAAAATTTATTTGTAAACAAGTAAAGCTATATTTTCGCTTATTTAATAAAAGTGAAGTTTTCATTCAATAAAACTGGTGCCAATGTGGCAAATAGGGATTAAAATTATGGGATGCCGTGACGGCATCGCCGCCCCTGAAAGGGTTAAATCCAAATGGATGGACTAATGTACCGTTCAGTCGACATTAATCGACATTAAAATCAAGTAAATTCAGGCGAATTCACTTCTATACAAGTGTTTTTGCAATGTCAAGTTTAACCCTTTAAATCCTATGCCGGCCCATAACTGCACTGTAGCTTATCGTCGCAGACCCGACCGCTCTGGGCCAGTTAGAAAAGAATATAGGGGTAGAGGAAATAGAAAGAGATGTGTTTCATCCAGGTCCTGAGGGATGTGCTTTTATTTCCGCTGACTGCTTTGTTCGGATACTGAACTGACAATTACTGGAGTATAGACCAAACGTTCACCACTAACAAATTAGTTACAGTTAGAAAATTCGTACACTGGATTTGAGAACAGTTTTAACCCTTTACACTCCTTTGAAGCGTCCGACGCGACATCATCTTTCTTTGTTTAATTTGTTTTTGGAACCAGTAATAAAACAAAAATAAAATTTGCCGTACCTAATCAGAGCATTTTTTAAATCGTGCACTTGAAGGAAACTTCTCTTTAAAAAGGTGATGCCGACCGATTAAAATTTGTATAAGAAGTGTCGGAGTCGAAAGGGTTAATATTGCTAATTAAAGGATATTTATTACGGCTGTTCTCAAATTCTAAATAGCTATTCTACGTCATGAAGTCATTTTGAAAGTTAGGCACTTGAAATTTTCAGGTGCTTTTATTCAGAAACTATGAAAGCGAGCAATTTTTAAAATTTTTCTCTAAAGTACACATTCATTCTGAAATTTCTGTCAAAATTGACGTTTTGAGCAAAAATCCTTGACGGGAAGTCATAGACAAGTCATCATGTGAAAACGATCGATTATAATTCAAGATTTAATGCGTTTATTGAAAAAAGGGAGAAAGAAATGAGAATAATTTAATAGCTATGACTGAAATTTCCTGGTTTTACTTTAGAAAACAAATTTAGAAATATCACAGAAAATATCATAATTTTGAGCAGGGAAGAATATTTTTTTTGAATCACCTTAAATGTATTTGCTCTTAAACCCTATCATAAATCTTTAGAGAAGGGTTTTTCAAAATTTTATTTAAAAATTTAGGAATTTTAAATCCTTAAATTGAGTATCAGTCCTGTGCTAAAATTTTCAATTTTTTCATTTCATCAATTTATGTCCTGAAATATTTATATTTTATTGTAAATAATGAGGTGCAAATGTGCTGAATTATTCTGGTATTTTCATTTTACTGCAGATATAGAACGCTTGCCGATTTTTTTTATCCGATTATAATTTTTTAGAGATATGAGATTTTCTGTATCATTCTTACTATTTTTGTTGTTCTGTGATTAGTATAAATTTTATTATATGCATGCATAATTTACCGTATGAGGAGATTCGTAGGAAAGTATGAGGAGATTCGTGGGTGTCAGAGAACAATATTAAAAGCCTTTCTTCAAGTCGTATAATTTATAAGCAGACGTATCCGATATAATGTATAGAGTAATAATGCGGTATAAATATTTCTTACTACAGGTGGAAAGGGGTAAATAACGTTTTTTCTATAATGTATAGTCCAAACAAATTACAGATCAGTATCATCCTTTAGTTGTTTCCGACAGAAGTGAACGAAAGTATGTAGGGGATAAAGAAGAGTAAACATACATCAAGATGACATTTCAACCACTCCTCTAACATTTATAAGTATAGAAAACTGAAATGCGAGGAATGGAAGGGTCCATTTTCCGAAACTGTTGCTTTAATAGGTCAGGATTTTAAGTTAGTAAATTTTTCGACACTGCCGGTGTTAACACCTTGGGGACGAGCGACACGTATACGTGCCGCATGAAGCGCTCAGAATCCTTGTTTTTCCTCACCAGTAAAATTTTACTGTAAAATTTGCCTTATTTAATCCGAGCATTTTCTCGATTCAAGAAGACACAAATTTCTGTTTTTAAAAAACGGTGAGAAAAGATTAAAAATTTTGTAAAAGTCTCCCGTCCCGAAGGGGTTAAAGTGATAATTGCCATTGTCCCGAACTCAAAAGATGACAATAATTTTACGTAAATTACGTGGCCTGTGAGCGCGTGGTATCATGAGCATATTGATACATCAGCGCGTAACACTCTCATAAATACAAATGTAAATAAGTGCGAGTAGTAAGTCAAAATTAGGCCCATTTCTAATCATATCATAATATTAAAATATTTATTTGCTTAAAAGACGTTATAAAAACACATTAAAAGTAAATTAAAACTTTCTATTTACATGTTTCAACTCATTTTCTGAGTCGTCGTCAGGATGTATAATAGAAAATTACAAATGCATAAAGAAAAATGGAAAAAATCATCGAAAATAAACAAGTAAATTCAATATCAGATGTAAAGAACATATAGCGGACATAAAATACAATAGAGGTAATACTGCTTTATCCCGGCTAAATCAAATAGCGAACATTAAAATAATTTTTAACGAGAATAAAATCATCTACAGGTCTGTTTGTAACGATACATTATCTTTTCGTATCCCGAATTTATGGGTTGAATGGTTGAATAAATTACGGCATCGCGACATAGAGGGAACACGAGCAATCGCGAAAATATAGGGCGCGTTACATGATTACTTGTTTATTTTCGATGATTTTTTCCATTTTTCATTATGCATTTGTAATTTTCTATTATACATTCTGACGACGACTCAGAAAATGAGTTGAAACATGTAAATAAAGAGTTTTTAATTTACTCTAATAAATTTCAGACAATTTTATATTTAAAAACACCTACGTAATTTTTCTGACGTAATAGAAAATTTAGGAGGCGTTTTTTTTTTTTAATAGAAATGGACAGACTGACTAACTGTTCGGTCGACATTTATCGACGTAATAAAGTAAGACTTGGTTATATCAGATACAGCAAGTAATTATAGATGTTGATTTTTGAATATCGCAATGTCAATTCCTAACTCAAATGAATTCACATTGTTACTGGTGTGGAAAAGGGGAGCAAATGTAAAGGAAAAAATGTTTTTCCTTAACCCCTTGGGCACGAGCGACACGTATACGTGCCACATGAAGCGCTCAGAATCCTTGTTTTTCCTCACCAGTAAAATTTGCCTTATTTGATCAGCGCAATTTCTCGATTCAAGAAGACACAAATTTCTGTTTTTAAAAAACGGTGACAAAAGATTAAAAATTTCGTAAAATGCTCCCGTCCCGAAGGGGTTAAAGGAAGAATTTCAGCTGTAGTCCACGCTTTTGTTAAGTTAGGCCTGGTTTTAAATAACCTAAAAGATACAGCAAGAAAGTCTACACTTGCATTTATGGCGAGGGATTTATTCTCACACCGCCTGTTTAACGTGATTCTATGACTGTTTGGCACATTTTAGGAGTGCCAGAAGCAAAGTTTAGAGGGTTGGCACAGGCGACTATTTCTAAATTCTACTGGCACCGTTATTGTTAAAAAAAATTTTTTTTTAAATATTAACAAAATAGTTATGGCATGAATAGTACATTATGGAAGCGCTTTTCTTATAACCATCTCGCTGTGTGATTTAAAAAAAAATTCAAAATAGATTAAAAAATTGTGCATTTATTTATTTCAAATCCACATACATTTTAGAGTTAAAATACATAAAAATCTTATGTAAAATAGTTTTTTTTAATATAGAAATAGATCATAAAAAAAAGATTGTCAGAAAACTGAATTTGAAAAATAACCATATAAAAGCTAAATCTGAAAATTAATCTTGGTTAAATCCATCCCCGTGGAAATCGCGGATTGGGCAAATTTTGCTGCTTTTACGTTGACCGTGGAAATCACGGGATTCGTAGCGAGAGGGTTAATAGGAAACAACAGAATAATTTACTGTTGGTCCGACATCAATTTACTTATACTTCTCGCAAATTTAGACGAATCCAGGTTTTTTTTTTTTTACTGATGTGGCAAAAGGAAACAAAAATTAGGAAAAAAAGTGTTTTTCTTTAAAGGATTTATCTTTTATTGTCACGTGTGCCTTTTTTAGAAGTTAATCTTAAAAGGTACAGCAGGAAAATCTGAATTTGAATTTACGGTCTTTGCTTTGCATTTCAACCTCTCAACATCGACTAATCATCCAACTCCGGAGTTGAAAATATCCTTTAACAAGTTTAGATTACATCACGCCGTACGTAAAAGCGTGGTATCATGAACGCTAAAGAAGCAAGATAACAGTCATTGTCAGTAATGTTTTTACACTATATTATATTTAAAGGAACCTATATAATATTTCTGGCCTGAATAGTAAATTTTTTTAACTTTTTTTATATAGGAATAATTTGCTGTTTAATCTACATTAACCATTTGATTACGCGATTGGAACATATGTCGTCCCAGAGACAGTTTATAAATTCTATTCGCACCACTTTTTAAAATATAATTTCTGCTATATACTTATAGTACTAAGAACAATGCTGAACAGTGGAGCAGCTTTGAGGTTTTTTTTTTTTTTTAACACACAGTGGCATTAATCGAACGTCTTGGAATATTGTGAGCCACTGGGAAAAGAAAAATTTCAGTTTAAAACTACTTAAGAAGTAAATGATGATAGAAAACAATATAAGGAATTGTTTAAAATTTTTATAATAAAATTTAAAAGAATAAGAAATAAAAATTAAAGTTAATAAACTTAAGTCAAAGAATGATTAGTACGTAGAATAGTAAAATACTGATTTCTTATGCTTTTCTCAGGTGTCAGCCTACTTTATATCTGGCCAAGGCACCTTTCTTTCATGCATTTTTAAAATTGACAAAAGAAGAAGTAACAGATGTCTTTGTGGTGAATTAGGATTTAGCTCTTTCTATCATGAATGATTTTGAAAATGTCGCCCTTTGTGCGATGAAACGTTTGTCAATCTAAATAAAGATATTTTATCACTTTTTATAGCATTAATTAACTTAATCTGTTTATAAGTGATTATTATACATGTTGTTATAAGAAAAAAGAAATTAAACATTATAACTGTAATCTTAAAACACAACAAATATACATTCCTTTCTGAATAGTGTAGAAAGAATTTCTGACTGTCTTACAATTTTGGATAAATACCTCCCGTAAGAAAGATAAAAAAAATGTTGCTGCAAAATGAAAGCATCAGACAATTGCTCTTATGCCATTTGCGGATTCGCAATAATGTTTTGGGATTGCAGAAACGCCAGTAGCATTACGGTTATATTGTATGAAGCAACGGTAAGTTTTCTTTGGAATGTGTCGCGATGGAACTTATATTTTCAAAAAATGTATTGCATCTTTAACGAAACACATATCAATCGAAGAATCGTCCGCTTAGGAAGATATTGGTTGGCTATATTGGTATGTAACTGTAATGGATATTTCTGACCTTCTGGTCATTTTCGACAATGTCGGAAAATAGTTATTATAATCACTCTTAGTTAAAAGTGGTGTAAATGTTTGAATAAATGTCATTATATTAACAGTCGTTTCATTTCGATATCGTAGAATGTTGTTGTTTTTCAAGCAAATATATTTTTTTTCCTATTTTCTCCGATAAAAAAGATAGTTTTCGATATCGAATTAGTATCGACAGTGGTGAAAAAGATGGCCTAAATATTATTGAAATCTAAAATAAAGCAGTTGACACATTATCTGATGACTTTATTCCAAAAGTTCTTCGGATGTCGAAGTCAAGTAGCTCCGCCCCAAATAACGCATTCAAATGAATTTTATGTTTTTGTAAATATTTATATTTTATACCGAACGCACCCCTTTGGCATTTATATATAATATAAGTGCGCATATGAGGAATTTTTTACAAGAAAATAGTAACTTTCGTATAGCCATAAGACATGATTTTTACTTTTGTAACTATTTTTATCGATGTTTCAAACAGTTTTTTATAAACAGAAAATTATACAAAAATTCACAGTTATGCATATTTGTTATCTATATAGCGTCACTTAATGGCATGAATTTCTGTAAACTAATTTTTGAGAAAATCAGTTTTTAAAAAAATCGAAAAAACATTTTTATCTCATAAAACATCAATATTTGTAAGGTGATAATATGGGAAATTTATTGCCAGATAGGCAGCCACATTCTGGGTAAAAATTAATTGAAAGGCATGCTTCAAATGCTTATCCGGCTATGCCTTTTTAGACGAATCTGTTTTTTTTTCTTACTAGTGTGGCAATAGGAAACAAAAATTAGAAAAAAAAAGAATTTTTCTTTAAAAGAGTATTTTTGTATGTCGTACATGCTTTTGTTAAGTGGGTCTTGGCTATAACTTAATGTTAAAAGATATAGCAGAAAATCCAGATTTCAATCTATCACCAAACTTTCAACATCAAATAATTGACCGTCCTTCCTATTTCCTATTTATATTAATTTATTCCAGATAACAAAGCGCTGCATGTAAAGGCGCGCGCGGTATCATGAATAAAATTAAAAGTTCTTGAGAATCATCGTTTAATAATTTTACAGGATTTATACTAAAATAAATCTACATAATATTTCTGGTCAGTAAATTTTGGAAGCTTATTTTTATATAGGACTAATTTACTGTTTAGTCGACATTAACACTTTGATTACGGTGTTGGGAGATACGTCGTCCCAGAGACTATTTCTTTATTCTATTTGTACCACTTTTTAAAATATAATTTCTGCCATACATTTATACTTAGAACAGTGCTGAACAGTAGAGCTGCTTTCAGATTTTGAATAGCTGGAAGCAACTTAACACCCAGTCTACTGATTAAACGTCTTCTAATATTGTGAGCCATTGGGAAAAGTAAAAGGGTAGTTTAAAACTACTTGAGAAGTAAATGATAATAAAATAAAAATATAAGGAATTATTCAAAATATTATAATAACATTTAAAAGAATAAAAAATAAAAATTAAAGTTAATAAACTTAAGTCAAAGAATGGTTAGTATGTAGAATAGTAAAAATCAAGATTGATAAATTAAGTTAGAGTATAACTGTAGTTACGAAAACTACTAAATTTAAAGTTTTAAAGATAAAAAAATAAAGTTAACACTTGCTCAGAAATTACATTCACCGAGGAAGAGTAGAAAAAGCTGTAAAAGAGGCGGCTAACAGTGCTGATTCCATCAAAATTAGTAGTATCTTTTAAAAAGGCTAATCTTTCATAATAGTGTTCACTGATTAAAGAGCTTTCTCACATAATTCTTGAACTAAACAAACGTAGAATGATATGAGTTACTGTACTAAAATCTTTCTTCAAAATTTACCTTACTAACAATGCAAATCCTTTAAAAATCTATTTAGAGGAACTTAAGTTATAAGAGCTCGGACTGAAGTTCTTCATTGTATTTTATATACGTGGGGGTATTGCAAAGTTTCAGTTACAGGCGAATATTTTTTAATGCTACCTCGCACAACTTTTCGAAAACAAAAATCTTTTACATGCGCTTTGAGAACATTTGCAAGAGAAATATACTACAAAATGTATTTTATAAAAATAGTGGTGAGAATAGAATATAAAAATATTCGCCTGTAGTTGAGACTTTGTGATACACCCACGTACACTACATGGCCAATGTTGACCGGTCACTTGTGACTTTAGCCGTTTTGTTAACCATCTAAAAATATACATGAGGAATTATTTTGAAACTTCAGGCGTGTAAACAGCCTAGTAGCCGACATATAATTCCACGAAGATTTTTTTCCCAAAACCGTCCGTCAACATATTGAAGAATAGGGAATATCTGTTGGATAATCCTCTAGAAACTAATGTCGCAAGAGCGTTGAAATTTAAGAACTTCATTAGGAGGCTTCTTTCAATAAACGGTGTTTGCTATAATGAGGATAGCACGTATACTGGCGGAGAAATTCAGGTTTTTATAAAAACAATCCCAAACTTCACCAAGTTGTTTGTTTATAATTGGCAGAGTTCTTAATATAAAAGAATTTTCCTTACAGGAATTATGACAATTGACATTATAGACAATATCCTGTTATCAGAATTACAAAAAACAATAAATATTGGATGAAAAATGATCGGATTCACAGCATAATATTTCCCTGCGCATGCGCGAAAGCAATCAAAATATAATGCACATAATGTATCAGGGGCTTTCTCACAATCTTTTGAGTTTTAATTCCCTGAATAATAAATTTTGTTTTAGTACATATTCTTGTGTTTTTTTAATCTCACTAGGGGGCTCGGCCCCCTACGAGCTACGCTCGCCAACCCCCGTCCAGACACCGCAGACTCTAAATGCACGCTAATTTGATCGGCTTTAAAAGATTTTGAAAGATTGAATTATAATTTAAAAAACAGTGGCGATCTCCCTATAAACGGATTTCTATTCATTTCTCTTTGATTGGGGAATTTTAACGCCAAATCCGCTGCGGTACTACTTGATTATCTCGTCGACCAATTTCGCCAAATTATACCGATTAATACCGCCAAATATATACCAAATTATATCGACCAATATCGCCAAACCACTCGCCAAATTATACAAATTGACATAATTTTTATTTTAAATAACGAAAGAACAAATAAATTAGTACAACATTAATAAAAATACAAATAAAGCGTTGAAATAAAAATAATTTGATGACGTAGACACGTGTACCAACATTTCAAAATAAGCTAACATAAAAGGAATTAAGTAACCAGTCTTTGTCTCCTGGTATTTTTTAACAAAGTGAAAAGAAAGTTCTTTTAAATGAGACATTTTAAATTAATCGTTTTTAATCTGACGTAATTTTGACAAAGCTATTCTTTCAATTTAAATATGCACGTTAAAATACTTTTGTTAGAAATGAAATATTATTTGCGCTATCCTAACAAAAATAGTTGAAAAGATCCTCTCAAAATATCAAATACATGTCTAGCGCAATTTCTAAATTCAAACTGTTTTGCAATATTTTGCGTTCATTTTATGTAATAACTGTAATGTGACGTAAATATGACGTAATTTCTCCTATTTAAGACTTCTAATGCATGTTAATGAATTTATTATTTTACAATATCCTTTCTCTTTTAAAATTCACGTGTATACTTTTTATGACGTAATTTTTAATAAGTTCCTCCTTTTTGTACATAATTATTTAATTTTAATTTGAAAGTTTTTTTTCTGTTTATAATGGTCACGTGTAAATAAATTTTTAATTTGAAGCAAACATTATTGTTTCCGTTGTTTATGCAGTTGGCAACAGGTTAAATTAGTACAATTTTCTAAAATAAGCAAAAAATATGTCTCGAAATGCTGAAAATTTGAATTTAAAATAGAAATGAAACATCGAAAATTGAGTCAAATTAAAAAAAGAAAAGAATTCTGCAAACCGGGAAATTATAACGTGTAAAATGATCTAAAAATTATTAAATTCCGATGTATAGTTTTTGCTCCTATAAAACTTTTTTAGTTGAACGATTTTGTCCAACTTTAGCATTAAATATCTCTCTATTCTAAAAAAAAGTAACTACCGCTGTCACCGCCGCCGCCGCCGGTTTTGATTTTTTTGTGACCGGAGGTTTTTCTTCGTTAATATTAACAAAAATAATGCATACAAAAATATGAAAATCGGTGGTTTTATACAGAAATGTTTGATAAACACGCTGATGCAGACAGTTTTCAAATCGAAGAATTATTTTAAGAGTTTATAATGCTAAAGTTGGACAAAATCGTTCCACTAAAAAAGTTTTATAACAGTAAAAACTATACATGGCAGTGTAATCATTTTTAGATCATTTTATGCGTTAGAATTTGCCGGAGTGCAGATTGCATTAATTTTTTTTATTTTGACTCATTTTTTCAGGTTTTATTTCTATTTTAAATTCAAATTTTCAACATTTCTAGAGATATTTTTTACAGATTTCAGAAAATTGTACTAATTTAAACTGTTCCCAACTGTATAAAAAGCGCAAGCAATAATGTTTGCTTCAAATTAAAAATTTATTTACACGGGACTATTATAAACAAGAAAAAAAACTTTCAAATTAGAATTAAATAATTACGTATAAAAAGCAGGAACTTATTAAAAATTACGTCATAAAAAGTATACGCGTGAATTTTAAAAGAGAAAGGATATTGTAAAATAATAAATTTATTTACGCGTGACTATTATAAACAGGAAAAAAACTTTCAAATTAGAATTAAATAATTACGTATAAAAAGCAGGAACTTATTAAAAATTACGTCATAAAAAGTATACACGTGAATTTTAAAAGAGAAAGGATATTGTAAAATAATAAATTCATTAACATGCGTTAGAAGTCTTAGGAGAAATTACGTCATATTTACGTCACATTATAGTTATTACATAAAATGAACACAAAATAATATTGCAAAAAAGTTTAAATTTAGAAATTGCGCTAGACATTTATTTGATATTTTGAGAATTAATTTAACATGTCTCATTTAAAAGAACTTTGATTTCGCTTTGTTAAAAAACACCATTAGACAAAGACTCTCTTTACTTAATTCCTTTTATATTAGCTTATTTTGAAATGTTGTTACACTTGTATACGTCATCAAGTTATTTTTATTTCGACATTTTATTTGTGTTTTTATTAATGTTGTAACGAATTTATTTGTTCTTTCGTTATTTAAAATAAAAATTATATCAATTTGTATAATTTGGCGAGTGGTTTGGCGATTTATATAATTTGGCGAAATTGGTCGACAGGATAATCAATTAGTACCGCAGCGGATTTGGCGTTAAAATTCCCCAATCAAAGAGAAATGAATAGAAATCGTTTATAGGGAGATCGCCACTGTTTTTTAAATTATAATTCAATCTTTCGAAATCTTTTTAAAGCCGATCAAATTAGCGTGCATTTAGAGTCTGCGGTGTCTGGACGGGGGTTGGGGAGCGTAGCTCGTAGGGGGCCGAGCCCCCTAGTCTCTTAAAATAAATCTTCGATTTGAAAACTGTCTGCATCAGCGTGTTTATCAAACATTTCTGTATAATACTACAGATTTTCATATTTTTGTATGCATTATTTTTCTTAATATTAACGAAGAAAGACCTCCGGTCACAAAAAATTCGAAACCGGCGGCGGCGGCGGTGACAGCGGTAGTTACTTTTTTTAGAATAGAGAGATATACTGGGGAACATCCCATTACATGACAATATTAACGAGATAAATAAGTTTTCGTCGATATTGGGAGTCCAAATATTCAGAAAACTCCTATACGGTCCCGTGTTCTTGATGATGATATTTAAGTTTGGAGCTGTCTGTAGAAATATGTTTCAATAAAAGTAATTCGATGTAATTTTTTCCCGAAACTGGGACTATTGTTTTATATAAATATGTAGCAGTAAATTAACTTGCACACATATTTACGGTTGTTATTATTATTTTTTTAACTCTGTCCCTGGGTTTTAGGTTCCTTACCGTCCCTATTCTAAAATTACCCCAAAAATCACTTTAGATGCAGTCACAGAATTTTTTTTTTCAAGTTTTTTCTTATGCACAAGTATGATAGAGAAAGAATGTCTAAAATTCTTTGACAGGAAATTTACTGCAGAATTTAAACCTGCATTTAAATATCAGTTTCAAGTATCGTGGCTTTTTTGGGGAGTCTTACCGTTCCCATGGTTTATTCCTGCACTTTTCGATGTAAATTAATTTTTTTTTAATTTAATCCTATGTAAATAACTCTTTCTAAAAATAAATGAACATTTTGGTTATCACTTAGTCTTAATGATTTGCCTAAAAATAGATGATAATTTTCTTTACAGTCCCATCCTTCCCAGATAGCATGAACATTAGCAGCAAGTTTGATTGTTTCTGATATTATCTTGTCGTGACAAATTTTAATTGAGAAATTCAAAGCAAATCTCCCGCAAGGTATACCATCACCCACTTGCATGAGTAGTTTGTTGTAAAACTGATGGCAAGACTGTCTTTAATTCACGAAAGGGAAGAAATCTAAAAACCCCTCTGTTGAAAGAATAGACAATCAGCAGATTCGCAGAAATTGCAGAAATTTTATTCGGATGGCACCGCTTTTTTTAAACGCTATACTTATCAAATACCAAAAAAGGGTCGTATTATAAAGTGCAAATATTGAACCCTAACCTGTTAATGGTGGCAAAACGGTGCGTATGCATCAATAGGCGCATCAGGCCTCTAGATCCCTTCGAAAGGGCAAAACTTATAGTGAAACAGTTAATTTAACGTGGAAAGATTACTACGTTGCAGTAAGTTTGCAGTATTTTTGATTAATTTTTTGCAGTTAATTTGCAATAAATTTGATACAGCATGAATTTAACTTGCACGACAAGTTAGCTGCAAGTTCAAAGTGTGGTGACTTCGGCGTTCGCATTATCTTGCTGCAGTCTCTTTATGAACTTTCAGTCTTGTCATGCTGAGCTTGCTGCAACTTTGCAGGTTTTCAAAGCAAGACTTCCGCAAATTTTCTGGAAACTAAAAATGCTATCTGAGTTACCATCCCTTTTTTCCCCTTACCGTCCGTTTTTCCTATACATTCCCTTTTTTCCCTCACCGCCCCTTCTTTAACACCCCTTTAAGACAATGCTATACCAAAATTTTGTACTAAAATTACTACATTGTTATTATTTCTTATGTGAATGTCCTGTGGGTACTATGCAAATTCATTATAAGTAAAAATTTAGAGGAAAATAATAAAGTTTAGTTGTAAAATGGTAAGAAAAATCAAACTCGTAAATTAATTTAAACCTCAGTTAAATAAAAAAATGTTTCGCTACTGACCATTTTTTTATTTTGAATCATTAAGGCATTTGTCTATCAGATTAAAATGTTATTTTACCAAGTTTAATTTCACCAGGTTTTTATTCCTGAATGTTAAAAGATTGTGAGAATGCCCCATTAGCTAAATGCATAGAGCAACTTTTGTAAATGTCTTAAAAACATACCTTGAAAATTCTGAAAGTAATTGCCGATAAAATAAGCTTGAAATCCGTTGTTCCCAAAAGGAAGCCAAAATATAAGGGGCTGTATCCAATTGTAGTAGCAAGTGCAATAGGTGTACGTGCAATAGTGTGTAACACAGGGATGGCCAACTTGCGGCACGCGTGCCACAGAGATACCAGTATTAATGTACAGAAAAAAATGCATTGTTTAATGAAAGAAGGTCTGCAATTTAAAAAGGACAAAATTACAACTCTTAGGAAACGGTGTCAAGTGAATTTTAGACAAAAAGGTTGGCCACCCCTGGTGTAACATATACTTTATTTGGATACAGCCGTTTACTTTTTTGCTTCTTTTTGGGAACAACGGATTTCGAGCATATTCTTTTGAGATTATCCCTTTCAGAATTTCCAAGCTATGTTTTTGAGACTTTCAAAAAGTTGCCGTATACATTTAGCTAATACATTATGCAAATTATATTTCGATTGCATTCGCGCATGCTCAGTGAAAAATATTTAATGAATCTGCCCATTTCTCATCTAGTGTTTATTAGTTTTAATACTGATTACAGGTTTTGTGTATAATGTCGTTTGTGATAGTCCTTAAAAAGAACATTATTTTACATTAAGAAGTATGCATATTATAAGGAAAGAATTTGGTGAAATTTGGATTGTTTTTATAAAAACCTTATTTTCTCATCGAGTATAGGTGCTATCCTCATAAAATTGAACAGGGTTTATTACAAGAAGCCTTCTACTGGTTTCAATGCTTTTGCGACATTAGTTTTTACAGGGTTATCCAGAGATATTCGTTTTTCTTCAATTTGTTGACGATCCTCTATGGGGTTTTGGAAAAAAAATCTTCTCAGAAATGTATGGCGTTTACTATGTTGTTTACATAGCCGAAGTTTCTGGATATTTTATTATGTATTATCTCCAGATATTTAACAAAACGTCTAAAATCGCAAGTGACCGGTCATCACATTGACCATATAGTGTATGTAGTAGATAATTAAATATCTTTCGTAATCATGTTAACCAGATTATAGAACTTTCAGAGATGTAGTGTAAGCTATACTCCATATACTTTCTGGATTTTTTTAGAAACTCTGCACACCCTCCATAGCTATAACATATATACTCTCTAGTACAGTGGTTCCCAACCTTTTTTTGGTCGATCATCCCCACCCATAACCTAAGCATCTTTAAAATCATGATGTCCTCCCTCCTTCACCCTGCATAGCTGTCAACTTGTACGGATTTTTCATTCCACTGAAATTTTAAATTGAATTTTAGCTAATTGAATCCTCAAAATTCAAGCAAAATTAATGTTTAAATAAATCAAAAATCTGTTTTATATTTTAGTGGTAAGACAAATCAGTACAAGTTGGCAGCTATGTCCCTGTAATACATACTTTTTATTACATAAAAAATGAACAAGCTATTCACAATAGACAGGGAGACAGTAACACAGAAAATCACCTCATCGAGTTCACGACTGAAATTCCGGAAATAGTTAAAATTCGATTCGCATATTTAAACGCAATCGATCTGCCAAGCCTTCAGGGTTCGTATGGGTACCGTTATTTTCAAGGCCAAATATCGGTATTTTTTTAACAGAAAAACATAGTTTAAACGCTTCATTCAAGAAGAGATTTTGTGTAATAAAATACTGGTACCGTAGAATTTCTGAGTTTCGAAATTCAAGCACCCATACGAACCCTGATCTTGGTGGAAAACATCTGAAAACCCGATTTTAGAGGTTGAATCGTAGGTTTACTATTGTGTTTTCCTTCTCCCCGTCGCCCATGTTTTCATACCATTGGGTGCGGGAAAGCACAATTGTGAACATACACATCAACAACTAAAATCCGATTTTCAGGTGTTTTCCACAAAGTTAGGGCTTGGCAGACTGATTGCGTTTTAATATGCGAATCGAGTTTTAACTAATTCTGGAATTTCAGCCGTGAACTCGATGAAAAGATTGTCTGCGCTGCGGCCCCTTGGTCTAGAAGGAAGAAGCCTTAAAGAGATAACTAACCCCTTGAGGGGCACCGGTATATATTATATACCACCTGCGATTAATGAAGTTTTACACCAGAAAAATTTTCTTAAATTTTACTTTTCTAACTTTGGTGGGAAAAAGCTGTAAAGTTGCTTTTACTTATTTTGAAATAGAATTTTTCAAAGATTCCGGTGGGAATTCAGCATTTCACAAACGTAATTGCTTGACCCTCAAGGGGTTAAATATGGTAATTTTTTTCACATTTAAAAGGATAAAAGTCTAAAATTTTTGTTATAATTAGGATTTTAACATAACTCTTTGAATTTCAATGAGGCCATACATCTTCACATTTAGATCTAGAAAATTTTTGTTGTTCTTTGTCAACTAATCTCGGACACAAAAGTGTTGTACTCGTATACTCTGCATTTTTATCTTCACGAAATTTCTTCAAGAGTCTCTCACATTTCGCATTACATTTAGTAAAATTTTAACATTTTATAATTGATTTATGTACTTCATTACGAAAAGGTGAATTTTTAAACATCGAGATTGTATGAATAACACAATTCACAAGTAGCATTTCCAGATTTGCAATTCTATCAATTTTAAATAGTCATTTTTCTTCCCTTAAATAATTTCATATGTAAAAGTTCCTTCATGTGACACATTGCGCTGTGAATAGAAATGCAAGTTTCAATAAATTGAATAAAAAAACGTGTATAACACAAACTAGTAAGTCGGGCCCGTCACAAAACTTTCTTTTAGATAAATCACGTCAATTAAATCATTTAAATTGTACAAGAAATTACATCAGTTGAGCACCAATTTATCAAAGTATATCTGAATTTGAAGCTTGATGAAAATTCGTGCTTTAGTTCTTGAGATAGAGCTATAGCGGAAATGCTGAAAAATGTAGCATAGCAGCGCCACTTGTTGAACGATTTACACCAAAACCTAAACAGCACTAATTGATATCAAGGTATACCTGAATCTGAAGTTTGATGAAAATTCGTGCATTAGTAATTGAGATAGAGCTATAGTGGAAAGTCTGAAAAGTGCAGCATAGTAGCGCCAGCTGTCGAGCGATTTGCACCAAAACATAAACAGCACTAACTCATATCAAGGTATACCTGAATCTGAAGTTAGTTGAAAATCCAATCATTAGTTCTTGAGATAGAGCTATTGCGGAAATCGGAAAAAAGCATAGCAGCGCCACCTGGTGAGAGATTTACACCAAAATGTATAAAATTTCAATTCATGTCAGGGACTAACTGATTCCGAAGTTTTAAGAAAATTCGTGCATTAGTTCTTCAGATACAGCTACAATGGAAATTCTGAAAAATGCAGTATAGCAGCGCCACCTGTAGTGCTAGTTGCACCAAAACATAAACAGCACTAATTCATACCAAGGCATACCTGAATCTGAAGTTTGTTGAAAATCCAGAATTTCGACAAATGGTCTCCGAAAAAAAAACAATTTCGTGAATTGTTCGCAGGTGAAAGGGTCGCAAAAAACGCGAATTTCGTCAAAAGATCGCGCAAAAAACGCCAATTTCGTCAAATGATCGAGAAAAAACGCAAACTTCGTCAAAGGATCGCGAAAAAACTCGAATTTTGTCAAAGAAGCGCGGAAAAAATGCGATTTTCGTCAAAAAATCGCGCATTTCATCAAAGGACCACGAAAAAAACGCAAATTTCGTCAAAAGATCGCAGAAAAAAACGCCAATTTCGTCAAAGGATCGCAGAAAAAAATACACAAATTTCGCCAAAGAATCGCTGTAAAAACTCGAATTTCGTCAAACGGCCGCGGAAAAAACGCACAATTAGCACAGGGAAGAGATTCCCCTAGGTGTGCATCTACGAAGGGGGGGGGGGGTCGATCGGGGCAAAGAAGAGAAGAACAAATTTACCAAGTTGGTTTATAAGAAATCAACACACCATACGCATTTTAACTGACTGGGATTATGATATAATCCTCTTTTGTTCATTTATCAAATACCCTTAAAATTTACCAATGTGGGTGGCAATAACAGTACATTTTTTACACATTAGTGGCTGTCTTCAGAAAACATTAAGATGCTTGAATTTTTCAAAGGAACTTTATTTTTCTTGTTTCTTTCTTTCTTTGGAAATTATATGAATCCCATTCTTTTCTCAAACAATAAAGCACTCCTCAAAAATATTGTTATACAGAAATTAGATTTGTAGCTTCTTTGAATGAACGAAAAACTTTCAAAAGGGATCCGCATAATGTTGTCAATTTATGTTGTAGAGATTCAACAAAAGGTACATCGTCCCCCACCTCAACCCATAGTGTCAAAAATTATGTCGCCATATGCCTTTTGACTGGACATAATCCTATTTTGTTCACTAATTGCCGAAACGTCAGAGAGGTATACCATTGATACCCGAAAAGTGTTTGGTTTTCGTTTGCTTGTCTGTGTGTTCCGCGAAAACTGCCGTTAAAAGCGTTGGATTTATATCATGGGAGGGCGACCTCCCCGATCGACACCCCCGTGGATGCGCTCCTCCTGGTGTTAATTGTGCGTCTTTTCCGCGTCCGTGCGTCTTTCCCGCGTGCGTATTTTTTTCGCGATTCTTTGACAAAATTCGCATTTTTCTGAGATCTGTTGACGAAATTCGCGAAATTAGCATTTTTTGTACGATTCTTTCGTGAAAATTATGTATTTTTTCCGCAATTGTTTGGCGAAATTAGCGTTTTTTCCGCACTTGTTTGGCGAAATTCGCGTTTTTTCTGCAATCCTTTGGCGAAATTAGCGTTTTCTTTCTGCGATTCTTTGACAAAATTCGCGTTTTTTAGCGATCCTTTGACGAAATCCGCGTTTTCTCTGCGATCCTTTAACGATATTCGCGTTTTTTTCTGCGACACTTGACGAAATTCGCGTTTTTTCCGCGCTTCTTTGACGAAATTCGCATTTTTGCGCGATCCTTTGACGAAATTCGAGTTTTTTTGCGAGATCCTTTGACCTGCGAACGATTGGTGAAATCGATTTTTTTCGGCAACCATTTGCCGCAATTCACGATAATCGATGGATTTATATTTTTTTTAACCAAGGTGTGGGGAGGGGCGATTCGCGCCTATGAAGAGGTATAAACACCACTTAGATGACACATTTTGATTTTCAAGGATGTTAAGTCCCTTCAAATTTCTGAAGGCGATCCTTTTTCAGAGATTACTCTCTTCCAGAAATCTGATATTAAAAACTAGATGTGATTGTTATGTTTTTCAGCTACGGTAATTAGTTCTTATGTATTTTTTAGTGCTGAATCCAAAAATGACCTTCATTTTTTACCATACCATCACGTCAGGATTTTTCACAAATCGCAAATTTTTAAATAGTCGAAATATTGCGATAATCTGCTGCTGTAAAATAGACGTAGCTTTTTTTCATAATATCTTATTCATTTTTTTGCTTATAGTATGGATTTTTACAGTTAAACATGTAAAATATTGTGTATTTAAAATCCTTATAATTTTATTCCATGCGTGGAAGTTTCTTTGAACCGCTCATGCTCTGTTTCGCGCTTTTCTTTTAATCTTCTCTATGCGGTTCATCTGGGTATCCTGTTTTATTTTGGCGGTTGATAAAGCTGGGAAATTTGTATTTAAAACATTTACCTTGTTTTATTGCTGTACTTACAAATTGCTTTGAGAGATTTTCGCTATTTTTAGCCCCCTGTACGGTATGCTATTTCTTTCTCCCAGCTTATTTTGTGACATCTCCAAAAAATAACGTTTCCTTACAGAAGCCAGCCTTGAAACAAAGCAGTACGATTAAATACTCTATAGCAATTTTTTTAACTTCTAAGCATCGCACATTTTCAATGTTTATACCGTCATATTTGAAAAAAAAAGTACTTTATAATGCAATTTGTTTGAAAACTGCATCTTCATTTATTTTTGGATTATTATTATTATTATTATTATTATTTTGTAGTTTTTAGAGTCATTTGCTTAATATTGGCAACGGAAGAACTCCATTTCTGTAGGAAGTGAAAGAAAAATAGCAATTATATCTTTTTGTTGCCATTTTCCCATAAAAACTGAAACAAAAAAGTTAAAATGCGTGCTATTTTCAAAAAATATAAATGAAAGATTTCTGATAAAATAGGGAGCTTTTAGAAACTAAATTTCATTTTAAATATCTATAATGATAATACAAACAAATGAAGGCTTGTGAATCTTTAGATGGCCGATTTATTGTCGAGTTTTTTGAATGACGAAATCTCTTTTTTTTTTTGTGTGTGTGTGTATTATTCAGCGATAGTGACGTCTTAAGCGTACTTTACTGTATATGTTGTTTAACACTGGATTGCAAATGATGAATTCTTCAGCGGATGTGGATGGCGTCACTTTATGTAAAATAAAATCGCATGTTATAAGTCTTAAAACTGAACTACAGTAGAGCCCCGATTATCGGAGTTTCCGCATTCACCGAGTTATTTTCTTCTGATGAACTGATGGCTTCCATTTTTTTTTTCAAAAAAAAATTATAGCCATTTTCCTCCCCATTCTGACCAGAAAATCAGAGTTTTAACTTTTTACGACTGCTCTTTCATCTTCACCTAACACTTCATTTATAACGACTGTTTCATAATAATGGAAGCCATCAGTCCATCAGAAGAAAATGATCCGTTCCAAAGGTATAAGTTCGATTAACTCGGATAATCGGGACTCTACTACAGTGGCTAGAATAGATAGTGTGCCGTTCATTGGTTACCATAACGCATTTTTTTTGGTCGTGAAAGAAGGACGCCGCAAGGTGGCGCGCATGTTATCACCGACTGGGAATTTTGAAAGCTTTTAGCGCCGTGACAGTGAAGCATATTGTAAACAAACGCGAGTTTTTCCCATAAAGTTTTAATTATGTCTGTTTAAGAAACAAAATATGAGTGAAAAACTAACAAAAAATATCAGCAAAGGTATTGTTTTACGCCTGGTTGTCGTAATTTGTTTTTTAAATAACTGTATAAAGCAAAATGTATCTGTTTTCAATTAGTTGATCTCCAATTTTGTTCTTAGTAAAAAGAAAAAAAAATGCATTTTTAGAATATTGTTTGATTAAGTTTTCATGATAAGTGCAATATGTTTTAGTTTTTAATTTATATTATGCTTAAAAATATTTATTGTCAGCAGTAAGTTGACTATTTTGAAAATATCGGATATAATATCGAAAATATCGGATATTTTTTATATTTTCGAAAATATCACGATATTTACGAACCTTGGGCCCGGGGGAAGGAGATTCCTCCACAGAGGAATGAGATGTCCCTCCGGAAGATTTGATATTTTGTTTTCAATGGTCAAAAGGTGTAATTCCCCTCCCCAATCCCCCGGAGCTACAAAAATCCCTCCCGGAGAAAAGTGTCTGAATTCAACACTGGTTTGCACAGTTTTGGAAGTAGTGAACAGTTGTTGGTATTTGTAAATAAAGATAAAGCGAATTTAACCTTTGAATTTATTTTTAAAATTATTTACTTTTCATACATAATTCATAAAGAAACAAATGTTTATAATTTCTCTTAAGTATTTTAATATGTGATTTCCAATGTGAAAATGATTTATTTAACAAATGGGCCTTTGTTTTGAAAATAACACAAAGTAAATATTGCTATTGGGAGATTACTTTTAAATGTTTATTGTATGTTTGCACAGTTTTAGAAGTAGTGAACAGTTGTTGGTATTTGTAAATAAAGATAAAGCGAATTTAACCTTTGAATTTATTTTAAAAATTATTTACTTTTCATACATAATTCATAAAGAAACAAATGTTTATAATTTCTCTTAAGAATTTTAATATGTGATTTCCAATGTGAAAATGATTTATTTAACAAATGGGGCTTTGTTTTGAAAGTAACACAAAGTAAATATTGCTATTGGGAGTGTATTTTTAAATATTCATTGTATGTTTGCATAATTTTAGAATAGTGAACAGTTGTTGATATTTGTAATTAAAGCTAAAGCGAATTTAACATTTGAATTTATTTTTGAAATTATTTACTTTTCATACATAATTCAAAAATCATTTTTTTTTTTTAATTTTTCTTAAGAATTTTAATATGTGATTTCAAGTGTAAGAAAGATTTATTTAACAAATGGGGCTTTGTTTTGAAAATAACACAAAGTAAATATTGCTATTGGGAGTTTATTTTTAAATATTCATTGTATGTTTGCACAGTTTTAGAAGTAGTGAACAGTTGTTATTTGTAAATAAAGCTAAAGCGAACTTAACATTTGAATTTATTTACTTTTCACACATATAATTTTTATTTAAAAAATATGTCTCTGTTCTAAAATAACAGTTTGTAAATAATATATTTATTATTGAAGTATTTCAGACTTGTTTTCATCTAAATATTAATTCCTATATTTAAATGTCTTCTTATATAATATTAAAATAAGTATCGAAAAAGCATTAATTTGTCCGATCTGCTTTCGGAAATTTCCAGTCTCTACTACAGTCAGCGCCATCTATTGGAGGATTACTTTCCCGGTCACTTTTTTAGCGTCGAACGGCACACTATATATTCTAGCCACTGTAACTCTACTGTATCTATATTTATATAAATATATTTTTTGTCATCGGGGGAAGAGAACGAAGACCAGTTATGTTGTTAGAAGTATGCTAAGTTTATTTTTTAAATTATATTTAAAGAAGTGTGTATAATTTTTCTGGTAATAATAGAAAATTTTGAAATCACGTTCTTTAATAGAAATGAACAGACTAATTTATCGTTCAGCCGACTTTAATTGACCTGAAACCCGCTTAAATTTAACATATCCACTTCTTTAACGGTGTGGCAATAGTACGAAAAAATTATGAAAAATGAAAATTTCCGTCAAACTAAATTAATACATGAAGTAAGTGATAAAATTAATTTAAAAGACGTATAAATATCTTTATTCTCATGCCTATATTTTTACCTTTCAATGCCGTAGCGTTGGGGGTGGGCTGAATCCTTTTACTATTAACACCATTATACAGAGAATTCGATTTTATTTAATCATTGAACGTTATATGATTAAATAAAGCAAAATTTAGCATTCAAAAACACTAGTAATAAAATGATTAAGCCCGGTCTCCACCTCTAACGCTACGCTACTGACTCCTTTTAAATATATTGTTATCACTTTAAGCATGTATTAGGTAAATGTGATGAAAGTACTCATTAATTGCTTTAAGTGATAAACATAAATTTAAAAAAGGCAAAATACTTTTATTTATTTACATTTTGACATGATTCATTGCATCAGACGGCAACATTCTCAAGAAAATAAAATTATAAAAATATTTTCACAAAAGCTCAAATTAAAAGTCTAGTAAACAAAAACAAAAATCACGTGAACACAAGCAGAATGAAATTAACTTCAATATTAAAATGTAAATTTATGAACGTGAATTATTTTATATTACTAGGGGGTGCTGCCCCCTAAGAGCTACGCTCGCCATCCACCGTTCAGACAACACAGACTTTAAAAGCACGCTAATTTGATCGGCTTTAAAAAGATATCGGAAGATTGAATTATAAGTTAAAAAACAGTGGCGATCTCCCTATAAACGGGTTTCTATTCATTTCTCTTTGATTGGGGAATTTTACGGCCAAATCAGCTGCTGTTAAAAGATACAATGGCTGTTCCCGTCTTTGATTAAATAAATTCAGTTAAACATTTCAAAATATGTTAATATAAAATGAATTAAATAAACAGAGTCTTTGTCTCCCGGTATTTTTAGCAAAGCGAAAAGAAAGTTTTTTAAAAATAAGTTACTTTAAATGTATCGTTTTTAATCTGAAATAATTTTCATCAAACTTTTCTTTCTCTTTTTAATATTCACGTGAAAATTCTTTTGTTAGAAATGAAGTATTATTTGCGCTGTCCTAATAAAAATAGTTGAAAAGATCATCTTAAAATGTCAAATAAATGTCTTGCGCAATTTTTAAATTATACTGTTGTTCAATATTATTTTTTGCTCATTTTACGTAATAAGTGTAATGTGACGTAATTTCTCCTATTTAAGACTTCTAACGCATGTTAATGAACTTATTATTTTACAATATTCTTACTCTTTTAAAATTCACGTGTAAATATAGCTTTTATGACGATAAATTCAATGAGTTCCTGCTTTCTATATTTTCTGTTTATAGTAGTCACATGTAAAATAAATTTTTAATTTGAAGCAAACATTATTGTTTGCGTTGTTTATACAGTTGGCAACAGTTTATATTAATACCGTTTTCTAAAATATGTAAAAAATATCTCTCGAAATTCTGAAAATTTGAATTTAAAATAGAAATAAAACCTCAAAAAATTAGTCAAATTAAAAAACTAAATGCAGTCTGCACACCGGGAAATTAAGACGCATAAAATGATCTAAAATGATTAAATTCCAAAGTACAGTTTTTGCTCCTATAAAACTTTTTTAATGGAACGATTTTGTCCAACTTTAGCATTAAATATCTCTTTAAATAATTCTTCGATTTGAAAACTGTCTGCATCAGCGTGTTTATCAAACATTTCTCTATAATACCACCGACTTTTATATTTTTGTATGCAATATTTTGCTTAATATTAACGAAGAAATACCTCCGGTCACAAAAAATTCAATACCGGCGGTGTCGGCGGTGACAGCGTTAATTACTTTTTTTTTTAGAATAGAGAGATTATTTCTTTATTCTGAATAGCATTTCTTTCCAAATTTTAGAGACCTCCATGGAGGCTGAATCATTGTAAATATTTCCATTGCGTATGAAGATCTCTATTGATTCTCTGATGATGGATGGCTAATAAGATCTTGATTGATAAATTATTCTACTGTTTTTAAAATGTATATAAATTTATGTATAGTTTATAAGTTTGATGATTTTAAGTGATTTTCATAGATAATTTTATGAAAATCTTCTGTTATTATACTGGCAGGAAATTAAGGTGTATTTAAAATGTAGGTAAATCTCAAAATTAACAATTTATTCAGTGGAAACTTGCCGCCGCAGTTTATTTGGATGAATCAGATGGCACCATGGTCATTTCAGCTCGATGGACGCTACGTTCGAATTATTTTTTGGCCTTCTCTCAATGCTACATTTTTGTTATGAAAGCTTGGTTATAATTTAAACTGAAACGATACAGCAGCAAAATCTACTTTTGAATTTACGCTCTTTTGTAATCCATTAGAACCTTGTGATGTCAATCCACCCCTGCTCAGAATATCCATTAACCCTTTATCTACTGACGGTACTTATAAGTACCACTCACTTTAAACTTTTATACCATACTGAATATTACTAATATTATAATGGTACTTTGCAAAAAACGCTCTTTTAACTCCACTTTATCCGAATACATGGCAGCAGTAGTTCTAGGTTTGTTATTTTAGAGAGGAATGAGGCTATCTTTGAAGCAGTCGATGTGTTTTGTGCCGACTTTTTGTACAGATTGCCACGCTCGTCTTTT
The DNA here is from genome assembly GCA_963932465.1 of Maratus speciosus. Classification (NCBI taxonomy): domain Eukaryota; kingdom Metazoa; phylum Arthropoda; class Arachnida; order Araneae; family Salticidae; genus Maratus; species Maratus speciosus. Next base: position 247,019,000 of record OZ010798.1, on the reverse strand, counting down.
CATTGCTGCAAACACAGTAAACGATATAAGATAGGTGTTGTATTTTTTTTATGTGTTCAATATGGTCTTAGAATACAGTTTGACTCGCTATTTTAGGTGAACGGTGTATATATTTGATTTAACAGTTCAATTACTTGGTGGTACTTTTAAGTACCGTCAGTACACTGGGTGTTGGAGAAAAACTTCTTGTTTACTTTTCGTCTGTGTAGTTATCCATCGTTTTCATCGGCTTTAAAATGTAATTACTAAAATGTAGTGTAGTAATGATTTCCCTGGTATTTCTTTTCTGTTTCATTGTAATTTTTTATAGGGAATCGAAAAAGTTGTGGCACCGGCTCGTTTTTGCTACGGTGGAAATGGCATATGTAAATTCCTATATTGAGTATGTGGAGATGCGAGTGAAAATGTTGTCCCTGCAATGTTGACGCCGCTACACTAAAGGACTGCTAACAAGTTGGAAACCTAAACAAAAATACTTTTTTTTACCCTTTGAGGAGTAAAGCATTTTCAGTTCTAAAGTGTTGAAATAAATGATTGGCACCGGAATTTGCCGAACGATTTATTTGTAAATAAGAAAAAGCCTACATTTCACATACTTGTTAAATCAAAAATATTTTCTAGTGCCAATTGAAATACCTTGTGGGTTTTCTGTTACGATAATTTAGTCATAGTGTACTGACGGTAGTTTAAAGTGCCACTTTAGTTAATTACCTGTAAATAATTAAATTTCTCACGGGTAAGAATTTTTTTCATGTTTATCATTTAATTTTCATTGTAGTAACTGAAAAAGAAATATTACATGAAAAAAATCGCAGTAGATTATAATGCCGTAGATAAAGGGTTAACCCATAGCGGCCATCTCTCACGCTTTTGTGTACCTCAAAAACTTATTGTAAACTTTTTCCTTATTTAACACCATAGCGCCCGGAAATTTTATTCAAGTTTCATAAAAATATTTGACTCCAGAATTTTTATTTAATATTATTTGACTGATTTATTTAACGTAAATCTGCGTTGTATAAATTTAACTTATTTTATGAAAGAATTTCTGGTCCCAGTTGACATTTAATCATATGGTCGTAGTCGGAATGACTTCTTCCGGGCGTTCTTAGTGTTAATCGGCACATTACAACGATTTAAAAATATAAAATTTGATATAAAATTTTTGTGGGACAAAAAAGCGTAAGATTTTTGCATCTTTGCCTTTACCTATAGATGCCAACATCTCTTAATTATTCCGGAGTTCAATGGAAGAAAAACAAGTTTACAGCCGGAAATTTCATTTAATCAAAAATTTTAAAACAGATTCTCTTAAGTATCTCATCAAAATAACACAAATTTCCTTACATACATTTTCCAGCTTAAAACGCGCTTGTCTTGGACATAACTCCGGAATAATTAACAGATGTTGACATCCATGCTTTAACCCCTTTGAGACATGCGACCGGTATACGTGCCATTTAATCTTTTAACTACTGACGGTACATATAAGTACCACCCACTTTAAACTTTCATCTCATAGTGAATGTTACTAATATTCTAAAGGTACTTTACAAAAACACTCTTTTAACTCCACTTTATCCGGATACATGGCAGCAGTAGTTCTAGATTTGTTATTTTAGCGAGAAAGGAGGGCGTATTTGGAACAGTCGATATCCATTCTGCCCAGCTTAAAATATCCTTTAACCCTTTATGTATTGATTATGAATTCATGAAAATTTGATCTTCTAAAGCCCTTTTTCGTGAATTATTTAAACTACATTAGAAGATTTACATAATCATTTAATAAATTATAGAAGGATTTTAGAAGGATTGAACGATTTAAAAGGATTAATTAAATTTTAATTTATAAGGATTTTGTTCAATATTTATAGCCTCACTCAAATATTTATTTTAAATATTTTTCTTAGTATTTTGTAGATCTAGGTAATGTACAAACACAACGTAAAATATAAAAATTTCCGAAATGGAAAATACCCCCCTTCCCCTCCATCGCCAAGAAATCTGAAAAAGATGCAAAGGCAAAAAAAAAAAAATCATCCTCTTAAAAATATTTTTGTTCTGTGTAACCAATAATGCTTTTGGAAAAAGATAAAGTAATGTATCTATAACTCATTCTAAACTGTATTACAACTAATTAACTAATAAACGAACTACTATTCACCGAATCAACTATTAAATGAATTTTATAACAAGTTATTTTAATAGTACTTATAAGTACCGTCAGTAGATAAAGTGTTAACCCATTAGCGCCCGAATTATTTTCTTCGTTAAAATTTAAATTTTAGATTTCCCGCCACTTTAATAATTTCATTTTATTTTATCAAGGATTTTGTCTCGTGAAACTATATATTTTTCTTCATATTTACTACTGTGAAAAACGTTTTCTTGCCGCGAAGTCTAGCAATCTAATAGGATGCCACCCATAATTAATTGGCTAATAATTTTACTTTACATCGCGCTGCGTGTGAAAGCGCGGTATCATGAACGAACATTAGATTTCTGGATGCAGTGTTGCAAATGTTTTCACGCGAATTAAAATTAAAAAGAATCTATATAATATTTCTGCCTTGAATTTTAAATTTTGGAAGCTTTTTTTTTACATAGGGTTAATTTGCCGTTTAGTCGACATTAACCATAGGTGACAACATCTGTTAATTATTCCGGAGTCTGATTCGAGACAAACATGTCTTTAACCGCAAAATATATATAAGGAAATGTATCTTTTTTCAATAACGTACATTTTATATGTCATTTTGTAATTTTTGTTAAAATAAAATATCCGATTGAAAACATGTTCTTCTTGGATCAGACTCCGGAATAATTAAGAGACGTTGGCATTTATGCATTAACCCTTTAATTACGGGGTTGAGACCTATGTCGTTCCAGAGACTATTTCTTTTCTATTCGCTCCACATTATAAAATATAAGTTCTGACATACACTTATACTAAGATACATTGAAGAAAAATCTACCACAAAGAAATTTTTGTGTAAATTGCGGTACAGTGTATATAAAATTAGTCGCCAGTTCTCGCCTGTAAAACTAAAGTGTAAACTAAAGACATGGCAATCACGCAAATTTAGACGAATCCACTTCTTCACTGGTGTGGCAATACATAAAAAGAACAGAAAAAAAATCTTTAAAGGAATATACAGGCATTAGAGCGTTCTGACCCAAATGACCGACTCTTTCCACTAAATTTTAATAGCATTCTTTGCTTTATTAAAACCCGGAAATTCTGTCATTAAATACTTGAAATACTATTAAAATTTAGTGGTAGTAATCGGTCATTTGGGTCGGAGCACTCTCATCCCTGAATATATATATATATTTTTTACTATTCACACTTTTGCTAGTAAGACTTTTTTTTTTTTTTTTTAGATAGATTTTAAACCCAAAAGGTACAGTATAGAAATTTAGACTTGCATTTAACCCTTAAATGCGCTAATTTTTATTTTGTTTCGAAAAAGATATATATGATTCTTTGAAAGGTTTATTCCACAGGAAAATAATGAAAAATATCAGAGGTACATTTTTCATGTAATACGTTATTCTTTTCTTCTGTTTCTCATCTGCTATGCAAATAAAAACTACTATCGTGTGGCTGTTTGACGCTAAAATACGGCAAATTAGTAAATATTTTAATAGGTATGTCTCCAAATACCTTATTTTATATAAATATTTATTTTATAAAACTTAACCTTTAACCCTTTAATTCCCATGCTAGAATAAGTTTCAGATATTATGTAGTTCAAAGAATCTGACTTTATGCCAGAAAGTTTCAATGTTTAATTTCACTTTATTTAGATACGGAATGTCTGTTATTAATTAAACCAAATATTGGTATTTTAATTTTCTGGTGTGAATTAGGTATATACGAATAAAAAAGTATATTAAATTTAAAACACTTTTGTTTGCATATATCCAAAGCTGCGCACTAAAGGGTTAAGATGAGTGATTATTTGACGCGCAGGCACGATAACATGATTGTTTGAATTGTTTATTCGATTTTAGTAGTGTCAGAATCTACACTCATGTCCAAAATTAATGTCACAAACATAAAACCTGTGAAAACTGATGAACTATGCACTGTTTTGACACGAAATTTGGCACAGTGGTATATTACAATGGGAGAAAGAACATATCAACATAACAATATGGAAAAGATTTTAATTGTGAATTTTAATTGTGTGATACAGGGTATATGAAAAAGTGTTAAATCATGAATCAGAGATAAAGCATTTATCTCGAGTAAAGTCTGTCTAATATGGAGTCTGACCACCGTGCACGACTATACAAGCCTCACAACGAGCTATCATACTGTTTACGAGGATGTCCATAAGACTTTGTGGCAACAAAGCCAATTCTTCCAAAAGCGCGGATTTTAACTCCTGGCGGGTCCTGGAAGGGGGGTTGCGCTGTGAAATGGCACTTCCTAGACCATCCCAAACATGTTTAATAGGACTGAAGTCCTGAGACCTCAAGGGCCAATTCATATGGCAAATATCCTCTTCTTCAAAAAAATCATCAACAATGTGAGCTCTGTGTGGCTTTGCATTATGGTGCATAAACATGAATTCCGGACTTACAGCACCCCGGAACAACATCACATAGGCTTCAAGGACCTCAGCCCTAACGCCCGGTGTCCAGTCGTGTGTCTCTTTCACTGCATCCAACAGAAGAACCCAGTTGTTGAGGAGCCGAAGACATCTGTCTAGGACACAGCAAGAATGCGACCATGTTCTTCCCAGTGATTAGTCGACATTCACTAGGGAGAGTGATTCTCGCCGAATCTTCATCTGGAGAGAACGTACAGCTCACTATCACCCCTCCTACATAAAAGAAATCCACAGATTTGGTGGTAAAGGAATCCTTGTCTGGGGCAGCATAATGTTGCGCAGTCGTACACCGCTGCACACTGCACGTCTTCGATGCGGTTACTGTTAACGCATATCTCTATAAGGATGAGGTCCTTGAAGCTTATGTGAGGTTGTTCCGGGTTGCCGTAGGCCCGGACTTCATGTTTATGGACGATAATGCGAAGCCACACAGAGTTCACATTGTTGAGGATTTTCGCCGTAGAAATTAGCCCTCGAGGTCTCCGGGCCTCAGTCCTATTGAACATGTTTGGGATGGTCTAGGAACAGCCGTTGCACAGCTTAACCCCCCCCCCCCTTCCAGGACCCGGCAGGAGTTAAAAACCGCGCTTTTGGAAGAATGGTCTTTTTGCCACAAAGACTTATGGACACTCTCATAAACAGTATTAGAGCTCGTTGTGAGGCTTGTATAGCAATGCACGGTGGCCACATTCCATGTTAGACAGCCTTTTCCCGAGATAAAGGCTTTATTTGTGATTCATGGTTTAACACTTTTTCATATACCCTGTATCTTAATTCACAATTAAAATCTTTTGCATATTGTTTTGTTGCTATGTTATTTCTCCTATTGTAATGTACCCCTGTGACAAATGTCGTGGCAACACAGTGAATAGTTCATCAGTTTTCACAGATTTTATGTTTGTGACCTTAATTTTGGACATGAGTGTACGTTTAGTGTTCAAATCTTGGCTATAAGAATGTAGTATATCTTAAGTCAATATGGTATGGTACATGGTTTTTTTATCTTAAGTTTTTTTAAATATTTCATTCATGTATTTATTTGTTTATTATCCTTATAAAATTTAGATTATATTTAAAATAGATCAAATGTACCAGTAACCGTCATCTTTAAGCAACAGCTTTAAAGATTTTTTTTATTATTAATATTTATAGTTATTGCAATATCCTTTTTTTAATATTATAGAAATAAAGCAAAAACATTTATTCAATTTCAAGATTAAATTTCTTGTTGTGAAACAACATTTAATCGTAATGGCTGAAAAACTCAAAACATACAAAATTCAGATGGTTATGGCCATAGTAATCAATAGTCTATTTTTTGAACACCACTTTTTTTCGAAGAAAAATTTTCGTTCTATATTTCTTAAAAGATTAACTTGTGCGGCTTTTTTCTTGGATCAATGGGAAATCATAAAACTGTTTGAGGGACGTCCTACTTGTGAAGCAATTGTACATCCAGGCAACATGTGAACGACTTGCAGAGACATAAGGGAGCCTGTAACAATGATTCATATAAATGTACAGGGTGATTATAATTAAAGTCCCAGTTTCAAAACGCTCTAAAAAACGAACCATTCGTTAGAATGGCGTCAAAATTTAACAGCGTATTATTAAAGATGGGGGAAAGAACATGAACCAAAAAAAAGTTCCAAATTTTAGTGACAGATGGCGCTGTAGGCGTCAGTATATGTAAATTAATATACCTGGCATGCGCACGACAATTTCAAGTGTTATAAAAGCGTTGGGTAAACGGCGTTTCCTCATTTCGCGTCTCAGACGTTGGCCATGAGTGTCTCAATGAAGGATCGTGCTCTGCTTGTAAAGCTTTATTACGAGAACGGTGATTCTGCACCAGTAGCTCTGCAGAAGTTCAGGACTCTCAAGGGTATGAAAAAAGGCGTTGGACCGATGACTGTCAGAGGTCTGGTGAAAATGATGAAAAAATTCGAAAATACAAGTTCGTTTGATGTGCAGTCTGGTAGACGAAGGAAAAGATGTGATTCGGCGGTAGTTGAAGAAGTGGCCACAGCAGTTCAGGAGGAGTCTAGCGGTGGTGAGCAACCATGCAGTGCACGGAGAATTGCCCGAACATTGAACAGGCCTGTGAGCACGGTACATAACATTCTACGAAACATCCTGCAGTGCTATCCGTATGAAATTTGCCATGTGTAGGAGTTGTTCCCTTCTGACCTGCCAGCAAGAGAGGGTTTTGCTTTGGAATTTCTTGCTCGCATGGAAGTGGACAATGACTGGCCATGGAAAATTCTGTGGACAGACGAAGCCCATTTCCACCTGACGGGATATGTCAATACACAGAATTGCCGAATATGGGCAACAGAAAATCCACTCGCAACGAACCCAGTACCACTTCATCCTGCAAATGTCACTGTGTGGTGCGGATTTACGGCATCATTTATCATAGGGCCGTATTTTTTCGAGGAGACGGGTGCTTTCGGTCCTGTTACCGTTACCGTCAATGGTCAGCGCTATGAGTCTCTTTTGCGTAATGACGTCATTCCAGCTCTGCAACAGCGTGAATGTCTGGATAGTATCATTTTTATGCAAGATGGCGCTCCTCCGCACATTGCAAATCGAGTGAAGCAGTTGTTGAGGCGGCATTTCGGAAATGCTAGAACTATCAGTCGTCATTTCCCTACAGCCTGGCCGACCCGATCACCTGATCTTAATCTGTCTGATTTCTGGTTGTGGGGTTAGCTGAAAGATATTGTGTTCAGTACTCCGATTGCCAACGTAGCTGAATTAAAGACACGCATTGCGCAACACATTCTGAACTTGACCCCGGATACACTTCGATCGGTTGTGGAACATGCTATTTCCCGATTTAATCTTGTTGCACACAACGGTGGACAGCATACTGAACATGTTTTGCGCCAGTCTAGCGAAACTTAAAAACCGATTGGATGGATGCTTTTTATGCGGTTTTTGGCCTCAGGACAATTAAAAACCGATTTTTCCCATCCGATGTGACACGACCTTGCCGTGGTGGATGGGCTTACGTAACTAACAGTATCACACGTGTACAGTTATGCACACTGAACAATACAGTTGGTTTATATCGTGTAACTTACGCCTTAGCCATTGTTTTATGATTTGTCATTTGTAGTCGAAATTCTGACGCTTACAGTGCCATCTGTCGCTAAAATTTGGAACTTTTTTGTTTCATGTTCTTTCCCCTTCTTCAATAATACGCTGTTAAATTTTGACGCCATTCTAACGAGTGGTTCGTTTTTTAGAGCGTTTTGAAACTGGGACTTTAATTATAATCACCCTGTAGCTAAAGCTTCGTTTTTAAAGCAATTGTTGGAAAAACTTACCACGATTTTTTATTTATGCTGGTTTCAAAAACACACCAGTGGGTGTCCTGTAGTAATGGTCACAAAGAAAAAGAATTTAATATTTGATTTATGTTAGCTTAAAATGTAATGAAAGTATACTAGTAAAACGCAATATTGACATTTAAAATAGAAATTTGCTACATTAAAAATTATATTTGATTACTTAGTTTTGTAATAATATTAAGTTTAGATAAATTGAGGAAATAAAAATATCACCAGTCTTCATTCATATCAGTTCCATCATCAAGTACAAAAAATAAATAAATTATTTATTTAGATGGAGTAGCTTAGAATATCGAATTTTCTTTTTTATTTATTTATCTGGCATATTTAAATTTTCAGTAAGGCAAAAAAAAAATGTTTAGACGTTTAGGTTACCGATACATGAAATTTTGTAAAATCACTTGGAAATTCCAATAGTCATTTTCAAATAAATTGAACAATTAAGATTAGTAATAGATAATACAATTTTTATCAGAATAATTAATCATTTATTTATTAATGCCATTATCACGAGGACAATATTTTAATTATTTTAGATGAAATATTTAAATTTCTGAATTCTAGAGAATTACTGTTATCGAATTAATAAAATAATAGCACGAAATAGAGGAGGTTTCATGTGGCTCTTCTCGTTGAAAAAATTTTATTGAAAAATGTAAATGTCTTATTAGTATCAGTGGCGGTATTTGTATTTCCTGTTTCAATTCCTAAGAATTAAATTACCTGAAATATTGTTTACAACAGCTAGTAATACTAATATTAAACAAACGAAACTACGGGTTCAACGTTTCAAATACTATATAAGATGTTTTGAAAACAGAAATGTTGAACTGATGTTGAGGCTAGTGATCTACAGATTTACTAGTTATAAAGGTAATCAATATATATACTTTTCACGTACAGAGTTGTTTGCCATATAGGAATATTCAAACGTTAAAGACAGGAAGTAATAGACTTTTAACAACTCATTTGATTAAGAAAAATGTCTTCATTTGAATGGGGTACCCCATGAGCCTCTCCCTTTCCTACGCTCTTGAAGTTTGTTTTCTACTATCTGATTAAGATTGCTAATGGCTATTGCCAAGAGCACTTGTAGTGTAAGTCAAATGCTGAGATTTTTGTCTACCACTATTTTAGAACAAAAAAATGTGACTTCTTATATTGGAGATATCTTATTAATTGAATAAGGCCAAGCAAACTTTTTCAAAATAACGATGGCCAATAAGCATAGAAGTTATCAGCTATGTGACTTGCACTACAAAAACCCATGGAACTAGCCTAATAATAACCCAGATTGTAAAACATCCAAGGCAAAAATATGGGGGAAAATATCCAGTGTAATAAAAAAAAAGAACTATAAATTTAAAATCCGCTATTTATAAAAAAAAAAAAAAAAAAAAAAAAAGAAAGAAAAAAATTGTTCTTATTACATTCTGTTAGACATAAATAAAAAATTATATTTAATCACTTAGTTTTCCGGTTAAATCTGAAGTTTTTTTTGTACTATGACCATCAGAGAAATTAAACTTTTAGTAATAGCCACACGAAGTGTCCATTGCTAGGAAAGGACCAATTACACATTCTACTAATGGCTTCTAAATACTTCAAATAAATTGAATTTTGTAAATGGCCATTATTGTTATTTTACAAGCATATAAATTACTTTTTAGCAAATAATTGACATGTTAAAAATAACGTAATAAAAAGTACAATCAGGTATAAAAATGCAGTATGATTTAGTATTCAGCTATTTTGAGACTTCATAAAAACGAGCTCCCTTTTCCAATCTTCAGAGCAAAATAAATGATATATAGTTAAAAACTGCAGTAGCAATAACACATGTACTTTCTTACTGTTGCCCCTCTTTTTCTCACATAGTATTAAATATTGGTTTCTTATTATGTAGTCTTGAAACAGTTAAGCTAAAGACGTATTGCCTATTTTTGTTTTTCTTTCGATTGTCTTATTTTCACATGATGGTTTCATTGTAATAGCTAGCATGATAGACTTTTTACGCACATAAATGTCTCTAATAAAGGATTTTAACACTTAGATTTTACTTAACGGGGAAAGTAATTTTCCTTCCCCAAACTATTGAAGAAAACGAACTGCATTTATCAGTGTTACAAATTTAGCTGATTTTTTAAGCATATATGTTAAATGGCAATCTTCACCGCATTTGTTCGTAGACATTCCGTGATTGACTAAAGCGAATTAGCATTCGGAAATAGTGATATTAAAAAATCCTCTTAATTATCAATAGTGATCATATTCAGCATATTTTACTTTTATCTACTCTCTGAATATAAATTAATCAAAAATAGTTCAATTAGTCCAAGAGCTGTTGAACATTTTTGGGAAGGTATTTGAGGCATTCTGATAATTTGTGCAACACTTCTTTTGTAATGGCTGAATACAAAATCGAATGTCTGGCTGAAGGATCGTGGCCCAAAAACTGTGCCAGACACGTGTCAAGTGCCATTTTTTGAATACCCCCCAAAAAGGTATTTGAGGCACGCTGAGATTGAGACAGAATAATATTTATACTTAGAAAAAAATATTTTGAAAACGACAGACACTTCAGTCGGCCCAAAAACTGTGCCAGACACGTGTCAAGTGCCATTTTTTGACTACCCAAAAAAGGTATTTGAGGCACGCTGAGATTGAAGCAGAATAATATTTATGCTTAGAAAAAAATATTTTGAAAATGACAGACACTTTAGTCGGCACAAAAACTGTGCCAGACACGTGTCTGGCACAGTTTTTGGGCCACGATCCTTCAGCCAGACATTCGATTTTGTATTCAGGCATTACAAAAGAAGTGTTGCACAAATTTTCAGGGTGCCTCAAATACCTACTCAAAAATGTTCAACAGCTCTCCTACTAAATCGTTTTCATTAATAAATATTATATAACTAATATTGTTCAATAATTTATAATTTTGTGTATACTAAAGGAAGAAGATGTTAATGACTATGATGCAAACTACTGATTGTCATTACTCGCAAGAAGGTACGAAAATTTGAAAAGATACAATTTTATCCGGGGAAACTGGCCACTAGAGCGATTATAATTAGAGTGTGCGGAGTACCTGTTGAACTTGTTACTGCTAACAGCGCTATTTTCATCTCCTGCGGCCGGTTGTCGAGAACAAAGTGCTGAGTTCTCACCATTTTTAAATTTTAATCACATACATGAGCGCCACCTTCCTCTCCTGTGGCCACATCTTAAAACAGTAGTTCGTCTGAAAATAAAATAAAAAGCAGCTACTAATAATTGACGGGCTTCATTATTCGTCTTTGAAAACTATCCAACCCTTATACATGATTAATATTTTTCAATTTCACGTTTTGATTTTACTCGTCTAATTTTTTATTTTCCAGCTTGCAAAAGAGACAATCAGTCATAAGAATGCACTTTTCTATTTGCTAAATTTCTTCCATTCAGGCTTAATATATAGTAACTTTGTTAGGTGTGGTTTATTTGGATGATTTCAAGTAGCACTGTCAGTAGATAGCAATAGCATGTCTGCTACTGGCGACTATTTTTTAATTCTTTTTCGCACCACTTTCTAAAAACAATAATTTTTTTCTTAATCTTTGACAACATGTGCAAGAGAAACATAGTACCAAATACATTTTTAAAAAATAGTGGTGCGAATAAAATATAAAACCAGCGGCAGCCTTTCAATAGCAGTTCCAGTAAACTGGAAATTGTTCACAAAATCAAAGTGGCACGTATGAATGACAATTTTGCTTCCATTTTCTTCTCTTACAAGGTATCTCTAACTTTTGCTTAAAAATACTTTAAATTTTAAAGGTACGGCTATCATATTTTATTTCTTGTTTTAAATAGATCACTGACCACATGTTGTATATATAGTGATTTTGCTAGCTGTGGTTTATTTGGATGATTCAGGTAGCATCACATCCACCGCAACTCCAGAGGCGCTGAATTCGAATTATTTTGCTGCATATTCTCTATGCTACGTTTTTGTTATTAAAGGTCTTGGTTATAGCTTAAACTTAACCCTTTATGTCCCGACAGTACTTTAAAGTACCACACTATCCCTATTAAAACTTCCTCACTGAATGCATTCTCAATGGTACTTTAGGAAACAATAGTAAATACTTCCCTTCACCATCACTAGATAGCAACTAACAGTTCCAGCCAGCTGAAAATTGTTCACGAAACTATTTTGGGGCGTGTGAGTGTCAATTTTGCTGCTATTTTTTTTTGTCTGACATGGTATCCCTAACTTTTGCTTGGAAATATCTTACATTTTTAAACATAAAGCTATCGTATTCTTTCCCTTGTTTTAAGTAGATAACTTGACAATACGTTAAGCTAAAAAAATTTATTATTATTATTACTTTGTTTACTTTACGGAACACTTTTAAAAGCGATACTTTTGAACACCGTCGAAACTACATTGAACAGGATTTTTACTTAGATTTTAACCGTTCGGATACATATGATACAAAAAAGACGTGTACATTTACTAAAGATGCATGGATGCTAGACAGGTGAATTTTGATACATGTTGCGCTAAGATAAAACAATTTTCAGTTTGTTTACTTGACGTAGCACTTTTCAAAGCGGTACTTCTGAGTATCATCGGGACTTCGCTGAACAGTATTTTTATTAAGATTTTTATCTTTTGAATACATAGGGTGCATAAAAACGTATACATCTACTAAGGCTGCGTGGGTGCGAGAGATTTGAATTTTGGTACAATATAGAGTAAGGATGCACAATCCGTGACCCACGGGCCACCAATGTTACCAGTATTTTTATCCAGAAAAGATTTCTTAATTGAACGACATTTCGCTATTAAATAATTAAAATGTTCCTTTTAATTTTTTTGTGGTGGCAAACAATTTTCTGGTAAAAAGTTTGTGCAGCGCTAATATAAAGGAAGACATTGCATGATTTATGTATAACATTGATGAGTAATAAAGAAAAATATGTGTTATTTATATTTCAGAAAATATATTTTACTTTTTTATAAAAAAAAATGAAATTGAATTACAAATTAGAAAACAATTTATTTTATGAATCCTTTTGAATTATCTACAACAAAAGTCTCAAATTTTATCCAAGCGTTATGATCCTACGGTACTTCGAAGTACCACATTAAGTTCTAAGTAGTCAGCCGTAATTAACAAAAAAATTAAATATTTTTTAGTGCATGTATCTTCTAATGTATCATTGTAATAGAAGGAAAAAAAAGTTCCGAGAAGATAGTTTTTTAAATTCAAAATTTGGAATATAAAGGGTTTACACATTCGAGAGGTACTACACACCGTGTGTGCAGTGAGATTGAATTGCAATTATCAAAACGGCTGCAATTTACTACTATTATTTGCTTTTATCCCACACCAAATGTACAACATAAGACATTTAGATGCACGCTGCTAAAACGTGAAGAGAAATATACTGCAATAATATTACTTTTTCTAAAAATAGTGGCGCGAGTAGAATTTAAATATTGCCTACAATAACAGCCCTGTTAAATGTCAGTGTGGAATTTTCGGCTCCTGAGGATGGAAAATTCTCAAATAAGTTAAAAGATACAGCAGAAAAATCTAGATTTTAATGTACGCTCTTTGTATTGCATCCAATTTCCGCAAAATCAAGTACCGTATATACTCGTGTATAACCGACCCCAAATTCGAGAGGAATAACAGACTGAATATCAGTATTTAAAAATAGTTAAATTCATCTTATCTAAATGCAGAATTTCCTGATATGGCAAAAATGGCTACGCGAAAATACTCGCATGCAACACGAATTTAGGGGTCGGCTTATACGCGAGTATATACGGTAACTGCCCGTCATCTCCTACTCCAATTATCATTTAGGGGGGAGTTATACTTCTTTGTCAATAATTTTCATTTCATTTCATTTTGAATTTTTTCAACCCTCTAGTTTATTTCCCTCAAGCAATTTCGTGGCATTTCAAATCGTTATAGCATTTTTTGCTTACTGAATGTTTCGCCTCTAACTGAATGCAATGCTATTGTACAATTCTTAAATTTGACGTCCATTTTTCTCTAAAATTATTGGATCGACTTCTTTTGTTTTCATTTAGAAGAAATCGAATACATTCTACTGGGGCCAGTGATAAGAATAATTTTGATTTATTAATCATTTCTCAAAACTCCCAAAATGTTAAAAAAAAAAAAAAAAAAAAAAAAAAAAAAAAAAAAAAACGCGAAAAAGTAAACTATTTTGTTCAAATATCAACCATTTTGTCCAAAAACAACTTTTTGAACTGAATGTTTGTATCATATACAGAAGACATAATGCTCTTTCAATATATGGTGAGCAAATTTGTTTGAGATGCTTCTGACTGGAGAAAAGTGGTCGCCCGATACGCAATATTGTGACTAAATTTGTTTGATGTGCTTATGAGCCGAGAAAAACGGTCTTCCGATTGGAGATCGATGACAGGTATAAGTAGCCACACGTCATAATATTAATTTTTTACACACAAAAATTAAATATATAATTAAAATTTCGATAAATATAATGCAAAAGTCCGAAGGTTATATCTCTCTACTTTGCCACTATGTAAAATCGTAAGAATCATATAAATTTTTGGCAAAAGAAGTAAAACCTCAATTAATTTTACATACTTCACGCGGAAGCATGTTATCGTGAATCAAGAAAAACTTAACAGAGAACCATCAATTGAAAATTTACACAATTTCAAATTTAAAATAACTTACATAATAATTCTGGCTTAATAGTAAATTTTAGAAGCTTTTCCCTACCTTTTTTAATACTAGAAATAGACAGAATACTTTACCGTTTAGTCGACGTTCGTTAATCTACGTGAAAATCATGCACATTTAGGCGAACCCACATCTATACTTGTGTTCTTACAACGGGAAGTAATTTTCCATTCTCCCGAACTCTAAAGATGTTTTAACCAATTAGCAGTTTCACTTTTTTTCACATAATAACTAAAAATAGAGAAAAATTACAACTTTTTCCATACTAAAATATCTGCTAATTAATAAATCAAAAATTATAGTTAAAAATTTGTGGTGTTCAAAAGCTTTTTGAAACGACGTAAGCAAACTCTTTTTGCCCGATCAGTGTTCGTTAAAAACTGTTAAGGGTTCATAATTTCCCATACATAAAGCGGCAAGTGAAAACATGATAAAGTGAACGATAAAGTTTTCGGAAGCACCATGCTGTTACAAATTTTACAGAACTGTATATTCTAAGGAATCTATATAATATTTCTATTGCGTAATTAGTAATTTTGGAAGTTTTTTTATTATATAAATGGACAGACTAGTTTACTGTTTAGTCGACATTAAACGACGTTAAATTCGCGCAAATTTAGACGATTCTACTTCTTTACGTGTGTTATTGCAATGTCCAATAATTGCCGATTGTCCAGAACACAACAGATGTTTTAATGCTCATAAAATTAATCGTAATGTAAATTTTCTTTCCCTGTTTGTTTCTAAAATACACTTCATGCCCTTTTATTTGATATTACATTTTACGATACAATTCTGTTTAAAATACTTTTTTCCTACAGCAGGATTAAGTTATGTTTCGGAAATGGAAAATACGTCCAAACCGCTCAGAGAGTTAATAATTTTGGGTACTTCACGCCCCGTATGAGTGCGTGGTATCGTGAGCTAGAGTATCTATTATATGGAACCCAATTCTATATAATTTTTATGCAATATTATATTTTAAGAAAGCTACATAATACTTCTGGCGTAAATAGTAAATTTTGGAAGCGGATTTTCTTTTATTTAAATAAAAATAGGCAGACTAATTTACTGTTCAGTCGACATTAATGTCAGGCAAATTTAGATGAATTTACTTCTATACAAGTGTTTTTGCAATGCCAAATATAATTTCTGATCATCCCGAACTCAAAATATGACTTATTGATTTTACATACATTGCGTGACCTATGAAGGCGTGGTATCATGGACGTATTGATACTTCAGAGAGTAACACACTCACAAATTTTAGACTTTTATATTTAAAAGAACATATATTATATTTTTGGCGTAATAGTAAATTTTAGGTACTTTTTTTATTTAAATAGAAATGGGCAGGCTAATTTACTGTTCAGTCAACACTAATCGACGTTAAAGTCACGCCAATTTAGACGGTTCCACTTCTTTACAAGTGTGGAACTAGGAAACAATAATTGGGAATGAAATATTTTTATTTAAAGGAAGAAATTTTTTTATCGTCCGCGTATTTTTTTTTTAAAGTAAGGTCTGGTTATAACTTAAACTTAAAAGTTACAGCAAGTAATTATAGATGTTGATTTATGATCTCCTATTTTACAATGTCAAATAATTACCAACCCAAACGAATCCACATTTTTACTGGTGCGGAAATAGAAAGCAAAATGAAGAGAAAATATTGTTTTTCTTTAAAAGAAGATTTTATGTTGTCGTCCACGCTTTTCTTCGGTTTTTAGTGACCAAAAAGATACATCAAGAAAATCTGCACTTGCATTTATGGCAAGGGACTTATTCTCACACCGCTTGTCTAACGTGATTGGATGACTGATTGGCACATTTTAGGAGTGTCAAAAACGACGTTTAACGTTCAAATGTTAGCGATAAGAACGTATTACATATAGTTATAACTTATGTTAACATTTACTGGTGCCTTTTTTCTTTCTTCATTTCTTTTTTCTTTCTTTATTTTTTTTTCTTTTTCTTTTCTTTTTTTTATTGTTATTATGAGTTTTTGTGCCGCGTATTATTTTTAACTCAAATGTTTATTTAATTATCATTCTTATAAAATTTAGTTTATACTTAAAATATGCTAATGATTGATGGACACCGTTGGGGAATATCGTTAAAACAATTTCTTATAGTTAATCATCTAGCCCTGGTTTTTAAATATTATATTAATAGAGCGAAAAAAGAGAGCCATTTTCTCAATTATATTTTCCATTGTAAAACAAAATTTAATAGTAGTAACAGAAAAAAAACTCCAAAATTCCAGTAATGGTTATGAAAATTTTAATAATGGACACTAGCACAAGAGAACTTAATATTTGCTTTTATCTTTATATAAGAACCAAGGCTCAATAAATGCATACTAATAAAATGGAGTAATAAAAACAGGGTTCGTACGGGTACCGTTATTTTCAAGGCAACATATCAGTATTTTTATACAGATAAATAAATGTAGTTTAAACGCGCGAAATTTCACCATATTTCAGGAGACATTTTCTATAAGAAATTACTGGTACCGAAAAATTCCTTAGTCTTGAAATTCAAGGACCCGTACGAACCCTTGAAAATTGAGATCGGAATTTACTAAATTAAAGAAAACAATATGATTACTTTGTTTTATAATAATTTTAATTTGCGATAAAACGAGGGGAAAAAATGTCACCAGTCTTCATTCATAACAATTTTATCATCAAATATGAGAAAAAGGAGCGTTTTGTTTATTTAGCTGGATTTAGTTTAAAATAAGGTTTTTTTTTTTTTTTAACTTATTTGCCTGACATGTTTATATCTTTAAAAACATATCTATACATATATTATATAGAAGTATGTGTTTTTGATTCATGAAATTGTTAAAATATCTTGTGAGCTCGAGTAATCGTTTTCAGACAAATTAAACAATTAGGATTAGCAATAGTTAACAAATTCACTGCCGCAAAAAGTAAGAATTTTCAAATTTCTTCTTAAAAGTCTTTTGCTACCACAGATTCTGAAAGTTAAATTTCGCTTTACTAATACAGCAAAATTTCAACCAATAAATAAGCCATTTTTAAAAAAGAAATAATGGTGAGAAAGTAAAAAATTAAAGTTACGAATATTTAAGCTACGAGTATACTCGTAGCGTGGCAGGCTACGTGTTAATAAAGAATTTTTGAGAATAATTAATCATGTTTGTAAAATGAAAGTCTGTTTAAATTAGAATTTTTCTTCTGTTGCTTGCATTTCCGTCTTTGCAATTTTGTTACTCTAAAACAAAAGTAAGAAACTTATGAAAGTGAAAGCGGAGTCGTTACGGTCTCAACAACTTGAATTGTGGTGGTATATTAAATGTACCATTTAAAGTTAATTCCTAAATGCCACATTAGCCCCAAAATTTCGGAATTAAATTTTGTATTTGTATGAACGCCAAGCAAAGATTTTACACACTTTTATATAAATTTGTTCGTAAATCCTGGTGTAATTCGATATTTTAACATTTTAGTAACAGAAGTAATTTTCACTTGAAAGGGTTAAGAGCCTGCACTAGGTATGGAAAGCAAAGCTGAAGATAATGTTACACCTATGGGAGCGTTATTTACAGATTTCGTACTTGCATTTTAATATTTTATTATTATTATTATTATTATTATTATTATTATTATTATTATTATTATTTATCATAGGATATCGGAGGTCGATAACTTTTATTGTGCATTTGCATTTTTTAGATTTTAGTTAGAGTTTTTTTATACGAGGATACTTTCTCTTTCGAAACCATTTGGAACCGATCCCATAAATAAAACAATAGTCATATGAAAAAAAACCGTAACAAAAGTCGAAAAAGTACAAAGGCGCAATAAAAGATATCGTCTTCAGGTATCCTATCCAAAAAATCATTTTAAAATAGTAAAATGCCAGCGAGAAATCTGTGAACAACCTTATCATAGGATGAATGTTAACGTTCGAGTTTCTCATAATGACTAGCGTAGGTCGCAATAAATTACGGTTTAAACATTCATATTGCTTATTGGCACCAGTTTTTTCAAAAAGAAATATTCACCTTATTAAGTGACAAGTAAAATGATACCATAATAAAGCCAATTGCACTATTTTATAAAACTGGTGGGAATCAAACAATCTGAATAAAAGATACAGCCCGTGAATATCACGGGAGCCTGAATTAAGGGGTTTAAACAAAATTCCAATCTAGCAAGTATAATTATTGCATACTTACAATAAAAATGAAGCTTTCCTTTAGAACATAATTCTGTTATTAACAGGTTTCGTTTACACAGGGTTTATTGAACGAAGTACATTAAAACACGTGAAAGCAAAATCTGTAGGAATCGCAAAAAAATTCATTTAATATAGGTTTTTTTCCTATACAAGTAAATTTTTAAGATATTACCAGGGATGAGATTTCCGCGTTTTTTCACACCAGTATATTCTTAGAGAAAATGTTGTTTTGTTAAATCACAACAATTTTCCGATTAAAAGAAATATCATTTTCTCTAGCAAAATACTGGTGTGGAAAAACGCGGAAATCTCATCCCTGGATATTACTTTGGAAAGGACAAAACGTTTTTCCCTTAGAGACAGTTTCTTCACTGGTTTTACTGTGTTAAGTTCTACTCGATTCAGAATAACGAATATCATGCTATTGAAATGGCGTGCCTAATGGTTACGCGTGACAGGCCTTGGAGCTCCTGAATGGGACGTGCCGCGTATATCGCGACATCTGGTAGCACTAATCATGAGATCAATAATTTAATTACTTGTAACAGACAACTTAAATAAATTCCAGAGAATTACAGCTATCAAATTAATGAAATCATAGCTGGAGACATGGTATGTGTGTGGTGGGGGGGGGGGAGGGGTTCATGGTTTTCCATTCCGCGAAATGAAACAATATTTTATAAGAAACAAGAATGAAAAATCATGCGTCCAGCATATATTATGAAACATTTTTCAAATATTCAGCATATTATAACAAAACTTCACAGAGAGGTAAAAGATGATTTCTAAATAAACAGTATAGAAAACGCGTAACGCTATTTCTGCAATTGCCTTGAGTAGTCGGAGAAATAACGGTTGTAACAATAAGTTGTGCAATCCATGAGCATAGTTCAATGTGTGCACCCTTTCCCACATAACAATTATAGTTTGTGAAAATTTACAGCAGTCTTGTTTTGCAAACCTGCAAATTTGTAGCAAATTCAGTATTACAAGAGTGAAAGTTTATAACAAGAGTGCAGCAAGATAAAGCAAGCGCCAAAATCACCACACTTTAAACTTGCAGCTAATTTGCGGTGCAAGTTGAACTCTCCTGTATCAAATTTATTACAAATTAACGGCAAACAAGTAGAAAATTTATTTCTGTCATGACTAAAGTACTGCAAATTCTAGCTCTGTCTTGTCAAAAATACTTCAAACTTGTTGCAAAGTAGTAAACTTGCCATGCCATACTATCTGTTTACAACTGCCCCACTATAAGATTAACCCCATCAGGTCTATTGACGCATACGCACTGATGTAAACACACCATCAGAAGGTGCATGCATCGTTTTTATCACCATTAACAAATATAGGTAATATTTGTACTTTTAAACCCTTCGAGGGCGGTGGTTTATTTTTATTTTAATTCCCAAATGTCACATTTGCACCAGAATATTTGAATGTAAATTTTCCTTTTATTTAATACGCGAACAAAAGTTCTGTCTTTTTTAAAAATAAATTTGCTTGTCAATTCCGGTGTCTTTCACACGTTTTAGCATTTCACGAATAGAAGTACCAAGCCCCTGAAAGGGTTAAATTAGAATCTGTTTGGTATTTAAAAAGTAAAACGTTTAAAAAAAACGGTGCCAACCGAATAAAATTTGTGTAAGCGATGCAGTCTTTTGAAAATCTTAGACTCGAATGGTCTTAAAGGCCAATAAATAAATATCAATTAAAACGATATTTTAGAAAAATCCAATAATATTGAGAAAAATTCATTTAAATATTAAAAATTTCAACATAAATTTAAAATGTCCGAAGACGTAAACATAACTTAGTAAATTAACTTTTTAATTTGTGATAAAATGTTACTTTACAAAAAATGACTACATTTGAACAGTTAAAAAAATAAATAAATTTTTCTGGGTTCTTAACTCTTAACTGGGTTCTTCTTCAACTTAACCAATCAAAGAAAATGAGATTCCATAACGGTAACAATGATGTGTGTGTCTTGCCTTTGAGAAGCACCCAATTTCTGCGCTTTTGCTGATTGTTTATTCTCTCAACAGGTGGACTTTTTAATTTCGTCAATTTCGTGAATTAAAGACAGTCTTGCATCAAATTTACAACAAACTACTCATGTAAGTGGGCGATGGTCTACCTTCAGGGAGATTTGGTGAGAATTTGTTAAGTAAAATTTGTCACGGTAAGACAATATCAGAAAAAAATCGAACTTGTTGCTAATGTGCATGCTATCTGGATTGTAGTTCGAGTCACATCCACGCGTTCGCTAGCATTGATTACGGAATTAACTGGACACGAAAGTTCTTTTGAGCAGTAACGATTGATTTGGTTTCGAAGTACCAACCGACACAATTAGTTTTTTCTTTGTCAGTCATCATTACTGTGTCACAGAGTCAAAACTAATCGGAAAATTTAAAAAAAAAGGATGTTTAAAAGCAAACATACGGACAATTTACGCCATCTATGATCAAAGTTTGGAACAATTTTTTTTCATTCGGTTGTCGAAAACTTTTCATCGTGAGAAGCATTTTACTCGAAACCGCAGACCTGTACGACAATTACTTGATTTTATATTGAATTTTAAAATGTGTCAAAGACGTTTGAGACATCGCGTATACTGCAAATTATTCAATTCCTCGTAGACCGAAATATAACGAGTCGTATGTAACCCTTAAAGAACCATAACGCTAAACACTTTTTTTTAATACCGAACTTGCCATAGTAAACCCATATAACGCACAGCAATTTCATGGCAATCTGACTCTATTTACGCAAGTTGGAGCACTGATAGATGGCAAGAAGACAGACGGACAGACAGACAGAGAGATACGCTGAATTAATAAATGACTGCCAACTAACTGTATTGGAAAGTTAAATAGTAAAGAGAAACTTCACAGAAAAAAAAACTTATAGTATCAGTGCCGGTAGTTGTATTTCTCGTTTCAAGTCCTAAATATTTGATTACCTGAAATATATTTTATAGTAGTTTTTAATGAAGATTCGAAAGAAACGAAGCTGTGGGTTGATACAAAACATAAATTAATAAAAGTTAATAAAGTTAATATAAAATTGCACAAATTTCATATGCAATGTAACATTGTTTACAAATAGAAACTTAGAACTGACGTTCAGTCACCTGATCTGCAGATTTACTATTTATAAATATAATTAATATGTATGCTTTTTGTGTACAGAATTGTTTTGTCAGATATTAATAACCAAACATTAAAGACAGAAAGAAATAGATTTTTAACAACTCATGTTATGTTTTAAAAAATTCTTCATTTGAGTAGGAAGCCCCATGATCCCCATCCTCTCCCACTCCCTTGTAAGGAAGAAAATACTTTTCCTTTAAAGGAAGAATTTTGTTTTGTTGTTTCATCTTCTGTTGAGTAAGCTTTCCTTATAACTCAACTCGCTAATACCACCGGTAGAATGGGTTTCAGATTTTGCGTTATTCGGGTAATCGGAATTGATATCAGAAAATCTAAACAGCAAATTTTGACATATTTAATAATGAAATGGCTGTTGTTATGTAAAGCAAAAACTTCTATTTAAAATTTCTGGTGTGAATATGGAATATGTAGATAAAAAAATTCCACTACATCGGAGACACTGATGGTAGCATAAACGTTGCAATGGACGCTAGAGGGTTAAGCTTAAAGAGATTGTACGAAAATCTACAATTTAATTTACGCTCACTGTATTGAATTCCAAACTCTCTTTGTGAAAGGCTAAAAATTTTCCTGCAATATTTTATAATAAAGAATCTAGATAATACTTCTGCCATGAATAGTAATTTTTGGAAGCATCTGTTTTTATAATAGGAATAAAGACACTAATTTACTGTTCAGTCGAAAGTAATTCAGTTGAAAGTGACGAAAATTTAGACGATTCCATTACTTTACAGGTTTTCGCAATAGTAAACAACAATTAAGGCGAACGAGATATTTTCATTAAAGGAAGAATTTTGTTTTGTCATCTACGCTTTTGTTATGTCAGCCTTGGACATAGCTTAAACTTAAAAGATAAGGAAATTCGAATTTGAATTTACGAACTTCGTACTTCATTCGAAGCTCGTAATTCCAAGTAACTGCCATGCCCATCCTCCATAACCCAGAAGATCCTTTAATGCCTTGAGGGGCGCTGGTATTTTTATGAAACCACTTAATTTCAATTCCCAGGTGACACAATGGCACAACAATTTTTGTAAAAAAAATTTCGGTTTATTATATATGAGAAATATAGCTTTTTCATATTTAGAATGAGATTTTCACGCACTAGCGCGTGACTAGCAGCGAATGAGTTAATAATTTTACACACATCACGCTGCATGTGAAAGTGTAGTATCGTGAACGAAATAAAGCTTAACAGCTAAACACCGTTTCAACTTATATATTTAAAAAAATCTTCATATCTTTTTCGGCAATATTAGTAAATTTTGGAAGGATTTCCCTTAATAGAAATCGACCGACTAATTTACCCTTCAGTCGACATTAATTGACTTGAAAGTCGCGCAAATTCAAACAAATCTTTTTTAATGGAGTTGCAATACGAAGCAAAAATAAGGAAAAAAGATTTTCGCCTTATTCTATATTTATCTTATTATTTTAGGAAGAAAGATTTTCTCTTTACGGGAAAATTTTTATTTTGACGCCCACGCTTTTATTAAGTAAGCATTGTATAAACTTAATCTTAACCCCTTAACTGTTTTGCCGAGTGCTGCTCGGGCAAAAAGAGTTTACTTTCTTCGATACTAAAAGCTCTTAGTTACCACTTAATTTTAGCTGTAATCTTTGGTTTCTTAAATGGCATACCTTTTTTAATTATACAAAGCTAAATATTTTAGTAAAATAAATGCGGTGCCGTGTCGTTATTTTTAATTTATTTAGCTAAAAAGAAACAGTTAAGGGTTTAATAGAGACAGCTGGGAAATCTAGACCTGTTTTCAGTCTCTTTGTATTTCACTTCACCCTCGGGATGACAAGCAACTGCTCATGCAAGGGCAGTCAAAAGTTTCCAGCCAGTATAAAAGTTTTGGTTAATTTGTAAACATACCCATATGAAGAGAAATCTCAAAGTGATACTTATACACTTTAATGACATAACAGTTAAGAATTTATTTATGATATAAAAAATAAATAGTAATAAATTTAACTGACAAAATTAATTGCAAAAGAAAACGCATGTTCTCAAAAGTTTCCGGCCACCTTGGCAAGTTTGAAAAAAAAATGGTGTTATAACAGAAAATAACAGTGATTAACAACATTTACAATTAGTATTTTGTATTCATACATTTAGCAATAAGTATTACGGCACAGCAACGTGGTATCGATTCAATGAACGGTTGTAGATCGTCAATGTTAAGCTTTGGCCACGGTTCTTGCATTTTTGGTGAAAATTCTACTCAATTGGAATATTTATAATTCCACACGCGTTTTCAAGTTAGATTCAAAGATTTTCTATTGGATTCAGATCGGGGATTGGGCTGTCCATTTCAAAAGCGGAATTTTTTTGTGCGAAGGCCACTGCTTGACGAGCGTGCATATATGCTTTTGGTCGTTATATCATGATGAAATAAATAGTTGCGACACAAGTTTTCCTCCAATAAGGCAGCACATGATCTTGCAAGATATCCTTTTGTATTCCACTATTCATTTTGTCGCGGATTTCCAATAAGGCACAGGAACATTTTCCAGAAAATGCTCCCCACAGCATAACGTGTCCTCCGCCATGCTTCATTGTAAGAATAACATATCTCGCATCTTATCTTTTGATTTTAGGTTCTTGGTTGTAGTGTCTGTTATCACTCTCAGAAAGACTGAACGTCGATTCATCGGAAAATAGTACTTTTTTCCACTTTTCACTTGACCAGTCTTTGTATTCCTTGGCAACCTCCAGATGGGCCCTCTGTTTTTTTTTACTTATGAAAAGTTTTTTAACACCGACTGTTCAATAAAGTTCTACGTCACGTAAGCGTCTTGACACTGTAGACCGACTTATTTCAGTAATCTTTTAACACCGTAAATCGCGGGGAATTGCGGCGGCAGTTTTAGGCGAGTCAAGAACTGCTTTTCTTCTGATAATTCTGTCCACAAGAATAGTCGTTTTTCGGGGTCCCCCGGACTGTGGCAAGTTCCAAAGGCCATGACCATCTTTATATATTTTTAAAATATCGTTCGCAGCAAATTTTCCAATCGACAACTTTGCCGCAATACGAGAGGATTGCCCCTTAAGCGACAAACAAATCACTCGTTTAGAAACAATAAATTGTACAAATTTTCCTTTTTGAATTTCAAATACATTATTCACGGTGATTAATTAACAAACATGGCCAAAAAAACCACTTTACCGATAGCAAAAACTAACGGATGACGAATGGCCGGTAACTTTTGCACACACGAATTTCGAATTCCTCTCCTTTGCATCAAGTATCTTCAGTATCTGTTAGAATGTTATTCCATATGGAAGGCATGAATACGAAATTCCTCAATAGGTAAACAATAAAAAAATGTTAAAAGTTTTACCTTTATGTTTTGATGTGTTTCAATGAAAATATACTCTTCTTTGGATGAACAAAAAACATTTATTAGAAGATTGAATACACTAGAATAATATATATGCTGGTCAAAATACGGATCACATTTCACAATAAAACAAAACAGATGTATAAGACTATTTACAAACACAAAGAAATACTTTGAACTATGGCTTGTTGCAGTTTTTTTTATCATATTATATTCCTTTGGAGCGTGAGATTATTAGTGCGAGATTTAAATTTTTCACTTTCAACCAATTTAATTGTAGATTAGTTATCCTCAAAAATTCTAATAAGAAAATGTTGTTGTAAGTTGAGGTCGTTACACAATTTTAAGATCCATAGCACCTCTTGAGTTCCTTGTGACGGTGCCACATATTCAGCTTCTGCTGACGATAATGTCACACATGTTTGTTTTCGTGAGAACCAAGAAATGCAGCTATTGCCTAAGAAGATTACATTTCCTGAGGTGGATTTTCTGTCTGTAGCATCTTGACCCCAGTCTTCATCCGAGTGTGCAACTATATTAGGATATTCTTTTGAAGAAATGTAGAGATCAAGGTCTTTCGTTATTTTTAAGTATCTTATTACCCTCTTAACAGCATTTCAGTCCTTTTGTCTTGGATTATTGCATCTTCGACTTAGTATGTGTGTAGGAGCGGTAATATCAGGTCTTGTGCATGAGGAAATATATAAAAGACTTTCTATAGCTTGTCTATAATTATCATTTGATGATAAAAGATTTTCTTCTTTATCTAAACTGTAATAGTTAGTTTCAATTGGGGTGTAAGTTGGTTTGGCTTCTTCAAGCTGAAAATTTTTAACTAATTGATTTATTTTACTTCTTTGTGAAAGTAAATAACTTCCATCTTCTTTTCTGTAAATTTCTATACCTAAGAAGTATTTTGCTTCTCCTAGTGATGTTATGGTATAAGATTTCTTTAAGTAATTTTTTACTTCATTAACTTCATTTTCATCTTCTGAGCTCATCAGCATATCATCTACATACAGTGTGAGATAAATTGTCTTCTTTGATTTTTCTTTTATGAACAAACATGGATCAGCTTCACTTTGATTAAATCCATATGCCTTTAAAGTATTCTCTATTGTTTAAGACCATATATAGCCTTTTTTAATTTATAGACTTTGTCTTTATTTTCTTCATCATGAAAGCCTTCTGGTTGATGCATGCAGGGCCCGATTACCAACGGGGCACACTAACACCAATAAATTTTAAAAGAAAAGTTCGACTTATTAAAACGCCGTATTCATGTAAAATTTTTGCCATTAATGAGGGAAAATTTTCTGTTTATTTTTAGTGGTAGGAATTTGCCCCGTGGGTAATCAGGCTCTGGATGCATGTATAATTCTTCATTATCTAGTTTACCATGTAGAAAGGCTGTTTTAACATGTACTTGAAATACTCTGGCTTTATGATAAGCTGCCCAGGTCAGCAAAGCTCTAATTGTTGTATGTTTGACGACAGGAGAGAAGGTTTCATCATAATCAGTGCCTAATTTTTGAGCGAAATCTTTGGCAACTAATCGTGCTTTGCATTTTATTTCTTCTCCATTTTCATTACGTTTTGTTTTGTAAACCCATTTACAGCCAATGGCGTGCTTGCCTTTGGGTAAAGTAACAAGCTCAAACACTTCATTTTCCTTTAAAGAGTTAAATTCTTCCTTCATAGCTTGAAACCATTTCTGTTGATCTTTTACTGGTAATTGTAAAACATCTTAAAAAGTTTCAGGATCTTGATTTCTGGAATAACTGTCTTCAGTTTTATAAGATTATCTTTCTGGTGGAATTCCTTTAGTCTCTTTGTTAGATATTCTTCTCTGGAAATTATGTTCACTTTCTTCAGTTGTTGGGCTATCTACTGATTTTTCATCCATTTTTATTTCTTCTGCAGTATTTTCTATTTGGATAGCTTCACTATCATTTTCAAGATTTTCTTCTGAAAAATTGAAATGCATTAAACCTGAGATTCGCTCTTCAGGATTTTCTTTAAAGACATTTTCACAGTTCATATTTTCAAAAAAATTCACTGTTCTGCTTATCACTATTTTTCTACCGCCTATATAAATTCGCTATCCTTTGCTTCTTAAATCGTAACCAACAAAGACTCCTTCAGTGGCCTTTTCGTCAAATTTTTGTCTCTTCTGTTTATGAACATACACATATGCTTTGCATCCAAATACTTTAAGGTGACTCAAATTTGGCTTATGCCCATTCTACAGTTCATATGGTGTCTTTTCAGTTGCTTTCGTAGGTAATCAATTTTGTAAGTAGGCTGCTGTAGCTATGGCTTCTGCCCAGAATGCTTTTGGCAGTTTAGCATTTATAAGCATGGCTTTACTCATTTCAATAAGCGAGCGATTCTTTCTGTCTGCGAATCCATTTTGGGACGGTGAATATGGCGTCGTTATTTCATGATTTATTCCTAAGTTTTTAAGGTAGTCTTTGACAGATTCGTTGCAATATTCTGTTCCATTGTCACTACGCAAGAATTTAATCTTCAATCTAAATTTGTTTGTTGTTGATGCAACATACTCCTTTAATTTATCAAATACTTCATCTGTAGAGGAAATAAAATATACTTGTGTATAACGAGAGTAATCATCAATAAATGTAATGAAATATCATTTTGAACCCATACTTTTTGTTTCTGCAGGAACGCATACGTCGCTGTATATCAAATCAAGTGGTTTTTTACTTCTGTGTTGTGTTTCTTTTGGAAATGATTTTTCTGTTAGCTTAGCTTTTATGCAACTTGAACATTCAGTATTATGAGAACAATTTTTCACAGTAATACCTAAAGCTAAATCATCCTTTTGAATTTTCTTGATGGATTCCAAATTTCTATGGCCCAGCCTTTGGTGCCATTTTAGAATGCAGTTAACATTAGAACAAACGGGTAATATTTCTGAAGCACTATATACCTTTTCATTTGTAGGTATTATTTTTAATCTATATAACCCCTCATCAGCTTTTGCATCTGCAACTAGGATGTTGCCCTTTTTAATTAAACATATATCATCTTTAAATGTCACATCAAAACCTTTCTCAGTACAAGACTGGACAGATAATAAATTACTATCCAACTCGGGAACATAAAGCACATGATCTAATGTAACTCTATTCGTTTGACCATTACACTGTAAACTAAAATGTCTGAAATTCAGACACTTAAGTGTCTGAAACGTAGTGTTCAATTTTCAGACGTTTTAAAATGTCTGAAAATTTTCAGACACTTCTTGCGTCTGAATTTCAGACACTTAAGTGTCTGAAACAGCAGTGTTCGATTTTCAGACGTTTTAAAGTGTCTTAAAATTTTTAGACACTTCTTGCGTCTGAATTTCAGACATTTCAAATGTCTTAATTACGGCCATCTTTGTCCCGTTATTTTTTGTCAATATGAAGCCATCTTTGACCACTTTTCTTTCTAAACTATATACGCAGCCATGTTTGACCACATTGAATCATTTTTTACAAATGGGAATCATTTGTTACCATAAAGCAAAGCTGATTGCAGCGTGAGAAAACTGGGATATTTCTGTGCCCCCTGATTTTAGGGCACCCCAAATTGGGTATGAAATTTTCAAAAAGCTGATATTTTAAATATGTTTTGACCTTGGGATGATTATAATCAGTATATTCACCTAAATATGTATTTATGTGATATCATATATGCCCTATGGCGTCAAAAATGTTAATTACTTTTAAAGACAACTTCAAATGAATTCTAGGCCAGAGACTTGGTATTTCTTCTCCTCCCCCCCCCCACCGCCTTCATATACTGTTACAAAAAAAAAATTAAGCCTATTCGATGTCATCAAATACATATTTGGACAAATATATCCTTTTCTTTAACCTAATAATGATCTAAAAGTACAAAATATTTATTAAAATACGTATAAGGTCAAAACAAATTTAAAATATCAGCTTTAAGGAAATTTAATACCAAGTTTTGGGGCCCGTAAAGCAAAAGACCCATAGAAACAGCCCACTTTGTCCAAGCTGCAATCAGCTCTGCTTTATGGTAACAAATTATTCCCATTTATAAAAAATGATTCACCCCTTTCGGAATGAAACCCATCCTTGTTTTGTTGAACAATTTTCTTCCCATTTAAATTAGATATTTCCAGTGAAATCTATTTTCGATAGTCTTAAGTTTTTTTTAATTTTACGAAATTTACGAAGTTAATTTTAGTAATATGTGAAACTGCTCAAAAGATAAAGAAAATCCTTGATATAAAAAATTAACTCATTATCTCTGTCTGTTAAAATTCTCTGGTTAATTTATATTCTGCTGTATTGGGAAATAGGAACAATAAATGAAATTGTATTTTAAAGCTTACTGTGTAAGTAACATTGACTTTTGGGTATGTTGCAGATGTGCAACACGATGATACTAAGGGTTAACCTTGTAGCATCTCAATGCAAGTTTATTATTTTATTTATATTTGGTCATAAAAACATACTAAATTTAAATGAAACTAACATAACGTGCGTTGAGTTGCTACATTATCAAATACAAAACAAAATAATCCTAAAAATCCGATCCCCCCCCCCCGAACCTCACCAAAAAAAAAGGTCATTCTTTATTTTTATGGGTCTCTCTTCCTCTCCCCATATTAAATACATAAAAAGTAACTTGAGATTGAAGTCAAAAACATTTTCTTTCTGTTAACATGACGTTAAAAATAACTTACTTCGCTAGAAATTAAAAAAAACAAATGATGATAATATAAAAATATATGTGCAGATCAAACATAATTATAAGAATATTTATATTTTCAAACCTCATTACCTTACCAAAATATTAAATATCAGCACATTTTTTAAATAGGATTTTATTAAACTTGATTTTTTAAAATAATTTTTTAGCACAGATTGGAATAATTACGATGTTTTTTAGCATAGCTTGGATTAATTACAACGATTTATATTCCTTGTTTAAAGTATATTTTCAAGATGACTTTGTGGCTTGAAAATTAAATATGTTGTTGAGATGGAACACAGAAAATCAAAGCAGATTTTGTACCTTTTAAGTAAACTTTCGGTAGAATTATTTAAAAAAAAAAAAAAAAAAAAAAAAAAAAAAAAAAAAAAAAAATGAATACTATAGAGGTAGGATTTATTTTCCATCGGAAAAACTCAAAGTATTTATAAAATATTCAGATATTGGAAATAATTTCACTCTGGTACTTTCACGATTTCCTTTCATGTTCTATAACCATCATATAACGCAATCATAACATTTATCATATGTAAGTTTAAATTTGATAATATTGAAACATTTACTTCGAAAATATACTCTGTAAGAGAATTAAATGTCATGATACTCTTGTCATTGTTGCAAAAAATGAAAATTAACATGTAAAATTATATCATAAATATAAAGTACTGAAAATTGAAAGAAAAGAAAAACAAAAAACAAACGATGATAATATAAAAATATGTTTCAGATCAAACATAATTATAAGAATATTTATATTTTCAAACCTCATTACCTTCCCAAAATATTAAATATCAGCACATTTTTCTTAATAGAATTTTATTCAACTTGATTTTTTAAAATAATTTTTTAGCACAGCTGTTTTTTAGCATAGCTTGGATTAATTACAACGATTTCTATTCCTTGTTTAAAGTATATTTTCAAGATGACTCTGCGGCTTGAAAATTAAGAATGTTGTTGAGATGGAACACAGAAAATCAAAGCAGATTTTGTACCTTTTAAGCAAGCTTTCAGTAGAATTATTAAAAAAAAAAATGAATACTATATAGGTAAGATTTATTTTCCATTGGAAAAACTAAAAAAATATTTATAAAATATTCAGATATTCCAAATAACTTCACTCTGGTGCTTTCACTATTTCTTTTTATGTTCTACATCCATCATATAAAGCAATCACAACATTTATCATATATAAGTTTAAATTTGATAATATTGAAAAATTTACTTCGAAAATATACTCTGTAAGAGAATTAAATGAAATGATACTCTTGTCATTGTTGCAAAAAATGAAAATTACTATGTAAAATTATATCATAAATACAAAGTGTACTGAAAATTGAAAGGAAAGAAAAAGAAAAGCAAATGATGATAATATAAAATTATATTTGCAGATCAAACATAATTATAAGAATATTTATATTTTCAAACCTCATTACCTTCCCAAAATATTAAATATCAGCACATTTTTGTTAATAGGATTTTATTGAACTTGATTTTTTAAAATAATTTTTTAGCACAGCTTTGATTAATTACAACGATTTCTATTCCTTGTTTAAAGTATATTTTCAAGATGACTCTGTGGCTTGAAAATTAAATATGTTGTTGAGATGGAACACAGAAAATCAAAGCAGATTTTGTACCTTTTAAGTAAACTTTCGGTAGAATTATAAAAAAAAAAAAAAAAAAAAAAAAAAAAAAAAGAATACTATAGAGGTAGGATTTATTTTCCATTGGAAAAACTAAAAAATATTTATAAAATATTCAGATATTCCAAATAACTTCACTCTGGTGCTTTCACGATTTCCTTTCATGTTCTACATCCATCATATAAAGCAATGACAACATTTATCATATATAAGTTTAAATTTGATAATATTGAAACATTTACTTCGAAAATATACTCTGTAAGAGAATTAAATGAAATGATACTCTTGTCTTTGTTGCAAAAAATGAAAAGTAATATGTAAAATTATATCATAAATACAAAATGTACTGAAAATTGAAAGGAAAAAAAATGATGATAATATAAAAATATATGTGCAGATCAAACATAATTATAAGAATATTTATATTTTCAAACCTCATTACCTTCCCAAAATATTAAATATCAGCACATTTTTCAATAGGATTTTATTCAACTTTATTTTTTAAAATAATTTTTTAGCACAGCTTGTAATAAATCATATATAAGGTTAAATTTGATAATATTGAAACATTTACTTCGAAAATATACTCTGTAAGAGAATGAAATGAAATGATACTTTTGTCATTGTTGCAAAAAATGAAAATTAATATGTAAAATTAAGTATAATATAAAGTATTGAATGTTGAAAAAAAAGAACTTAATAATGAAATATCATTTGAAATTAGATTCTTTTTATTTATGTATGGGCATTTGTTTATATAGATTAAATGATAATTGCAATTTGATCAAGCTATTTAGCAAGCATTAATATCTAAATATATGCATTGTTTTTTTTAATAACAAGCAGGGAAAATTACTTCTGGACTACAAAATATTTATTTATAAAATAGAGGTCTAAAGAAATATTAAACAAATTCATTATTTTGAAAATGATATGCATTTATTGAAAACACACAAATGAACACACAAGCCTTTTAAAACAAAACTAATTTTATTGGATGTAAAAAAGAACCAAATATGCAAATTATTAAAATAAAAATAATTTAGATTTTAAATAGCATTATATGTTTAATTATCTAATAAAAGTCACTATTTTTCTATAAAATTTCAGCTTGAAATAAAGTTCACATAATCGTACAAAAGGGTTCTTTCTTACCTTTTACCAGTGTAATCCATTTTCACAAACATGAAATAAAGTATTTCACGAAGTAGCGATAAAACACTATTTTTAAAAAAGTTATATGCACTTTAAAAAATATTCTTGATACTGCATACATCTATCGTGATACAACATATTTTTTTAATGCGCTACATAATAAAAATCATTACGAATGCGATATTTAAAAATCCGCATGCATTTCTGAACACACAGTCAAAAATAACTAGACATTTCTTTCTTTAAGAAGAACGTTATACGTAGTGTACATCCAAATACATGGTGTTCTAATATTGTAATAATATTTCTGTCAAGCACTGCACAACTAAAGAAAACTGCATTTAACTAAAGAAATCAGGAGCTTATCACAAAGCTAACGGTCGTTTAAAATCACCGTCACTTGAAATATTAAAAATACATGGTGTTTCAATATTGTAATAATATTTCTGTCAAGCACTGCACAACTAAAGAAAACTGCATTTAACTAAAGAAATCAGGAGCTTATCACAAAGCTAATGGTCGTTTAAAATCACCGTCACTTGAAATATTAAAAATACATGGTGTTTCAATATTGTAATAATATTTCTGTCAAGCACTGCACAACTAAAGAAAACTGCATTTAACTAAAGAAATCAGGAGCTTATCACAAAGCTAATGGTCGTTTAAAATCACCGTCACTTGAAATATTAAAAATACATGGTGTTTCAATACTGTAATAATATTTCTGTCAAGCACTGCACAACTAAAGAAAACTGCATTTAACTAAAGAAATCAGGAGCTTATCACAAAGCTAATGGTCGTTTAAAATCACCGTCACTTGAAACATTAATCGGCCAACAATCTTACATTAGACACATCTTCACAATAGAAATACCCAAGGTTCCAAGGTTCTTCTACAAGGTTCGAAATACCCTGTCAGCATATTTTTCCGCGCCCATTATTTCCGTTAATGACGCAATCGTTGGCTGAGAGACTGGCAGCTCAAACTCGGTCCTGATTTGCAGAATGAATTTCAGTTGATTTTTATCATCGGGAAATGAAATAATGTAGGAATAACGAATACAATTTTTTCTTCTTCATTAGTATATTTTTTAATGCGTTACAATTATCTATTATAAGATATAATTATTACAGTTAGGACGCTTTCAGACAAAGGCATAAAATAAATATTTTGTCGTCAAACTTTCAAATAACTTATCAAATTTTAATAAATTAGTAATAAATTGCTACATTTCAAATTAAACTTAGTAAATCCAGGGATTATTTTAATATAGCGACTTTTTATACCATACTTTTTATTATCTAATTATAAAACAGTAATGTGTAAATATGGCAGAAGATTTTTATTAAGGGACATTTACTTAGCATATGGGAAGCAGAGGAGAATTACCCCGATAGAAACTAGTTAAGGCGGGCAGCAACTGTTGCATAAAAATTATAGCATGAAACTATAATAGCTACTAAGGTAGGGTCGCAGTATTTTAAATTGCTTCTGGTGCACAAAAACCTACGCTAAGCCATTAGGTGAGCATGTGTGTCGGGGGGAGGGGGTGATGCCTAGCTGGTACGTTATTTTAATACAATTATTTGGAGAACTTTATATTTTGTGAAAGGCAATTCGTTAATTACTTTATTGCACTAAAAATAACTTAGTTCCAAAACTTAGTAAACGAACTAGTATTGCAATTTTGACAAACGCCCCATGGTCTAATCACGTCGCTTGTTTTATAAAGTAATACCAAATTTAATGCATGGAATTTTAAACGTCTTTCAACCGTTCGAAAGCGTTTTCTAATTCTGCTTACATTTATATTGCAATTGTATATACAGTCATCATACATATGATACAATTGTATTACATTCAGACACTTAGGTGTCTGATTTCTAAATGTCTTAATTTCAGACGTATTATCATTTTTAAGACACTTTATTTAGTTCATCCATACCATGATCACAGTAAGACATTTACGTGTCTTAAATTTAGACATATATGATGTCTGAAATTTCATATTCAGACACTTAAGTGTCTGAAATACTTTTTCAGTCACATATGTGTCTGAATTTAAGACGCCTCTATTTGCAGTGTAAGTGTTTCAATATTAAAAGTACATTTACCCTTTCCCTTTGCAGTTAATTTAGTTCCATTAACAATTGTAATTGTATCTTTATTCGAACTTTTTAATTCTGAGAACAGTTCCAAGGAATTAGCTAAATGAACAGACGCACCTGAATCAATAACAAAAGACAAATTTTTGTTTTTATTTCCATTTTGTTGAGATTTCATAACAAAACTCGAAGAATTTTATTCTTCCATTAATTCATGATAGTTTTGAGAATCTGATAGATTTTCATTTTGACTAGCAGTTGAAGCAGAGAAATTGTTTTTTTTTTTTTAAACTGTTGACGTGATCTATCTTCAGTATAATTTGGTTTTATTTTGTTAGTATTATTAGCCTTTAAGTGAAAACAATCTTCACAGTTGTGATTATTCTTTTTGCAATGAGAACAAAATTTTTGCTTATTCAAATGCTTTGGTTTATCCCTATTACCCTTTAATGCAACAGATTCAAATTTTGTTGAAATTTGTTTAGTTTCAACTCTTCTAAGATACTCATCAATTAATTTGTTTTGAACAAATTTTAATGATAAATCTGTTTCATATTTATTTTCAATAGCAGTTATAAAGGTACTATAAGAATTTGGTAAGGAGCAGAGCAAAATAGCTATTAAATTATCATCTTGTATTACTTCACCTATACTTCGTAATTTTTCTGCTAATTCTAAGACAGAATTAATATGATCCTGCATTTTAATACTTTCATTATATTTAATGGAATACAGCTTCCTAAGAAGATAAAGTTTATTTGTTAAATTTACTCTTTCATGAACAGATTTGAACTGATCATATGTCTCTTTAGCACTTTTAGCATGTCTGACATGAACAATTTGTGAATCTGAGATATTTAAACAAATTAATGCCCTAGCATTTCTATAATTTTTTACCCAATTATCATCATTTTCCTTTTTAGGTTCAAATACAACATCATACAGACATTCTTTGATTAACAATTGTTCTATTTTGAACTTCCAAACTGAATAGTTGTCATCAGTTAATTTATCAACATAATGAGATTCTTTAATACTAGACATTATGATATAATATTTGCTTATTTCACAGAAAATAAAAACTTTTTCTCTTATTAATACATCAAAACAACAATTATAAACTCAAATATAATGCTAATGACGAAATAAGAACAAAATAAAATTCTTGAGAACAATTTTTGAAGTTACTTTTGATTTCAGAAAAACTGTTCTTAAATGTTCAATTGTTTGTTTAAAACATAAATCTACATTTGCAACTTATATAATAAAATTTCAATAAGAAACTGGCAAAATAAAAATCAAAATGATTTCTTTTCTTATCAATACAGAATACTTTTGGTTTCAAAATAAGAACAATTCTTTGAATTTTCTTTTATATCATTCACTTAAGAAAAATACCAACATTCAGAAAATAATTATTTCTTTGAATTTAATTATATTATATTTTCTTCTTTTATATTACTATATTTAAAATTGAGATAACTTCAGTCTCATAATCAACTGTTAGAATATTATTCCATATGGAAAGCATGAATACGAAATTCCTCAATAGGTAAACAATAAAAAAAGTTAAAACTTTTACCTTTATGTTTTGATGTGTTTCAATGGAAATATACTCTTCTTTGGATGAACAAAAAACATTTTTTAGAAGATTGAATACACTAGAATAATATATATGCTGGTCAAAATACGGATCACATTTCACAATAAAACAAAACAGATGTATAAGACTATCTACAAACACAAAGAAATACTTTGACTATGGCCTGTTGCAGTTTTTTTATCATATTATATTCCTTTGGAATATTATTGGATTTTTTTTATCAAGCAGCATTTTGCTGCCAACTGCTATAAGGGAAGGAGCAACACTAACTGAACTGAGTGTCTGTCACAGTACATCAAATAAAAAAGATTGTCTGATGCTGCCATCTGGTGGATGTTCTTGAAAACAAAAGAGCATTTTCTAACAGTATCCAATCAAAATGATCACGTTGTCAGAGGGAATTTGCTTATTCCTAACTTCTGGAGCACTTATGCTTATTCATCGCTGAAACGTTCTGTCAAACAAATAAAAAAACTAACTGGCCGGGAACTTTTGACCGTCACTGTACTTTCTTTAACATTGTTACTATCATCACGCCTTGCGAGAGTACGTGGTACCGAGACTTTAACATCTTATAAATTGTTATATTGAATATAGGTTTTTTTTTCAATTTATATTTAATAGAATCTATATAATTTTTCTGGTTTCAGTAATATATTTAAAAAACGGTTTTTTTCTTTTTTAAAGGATGGATTGATAGAATGATCGCCGACCTCAATTGATATTAAACATACGGAATCCATTTCTTTACTGGCATGGCAATAGCATAGTTGCCAACTTGTACGGATTTTTCATACCACTAAAATCTTTTACTGAATTTTAGCTAATTTAATCACCGAAATTCAAGGAAATTTAACGTTTAAATAATTCAAAAATTTCTATTAAATTTTAGTGGTATAAAAAATCCGTACAAGTTGGCAGCTATGCAATAGGAAGAAAAAATTAGGAAATGGGAAATTTTCTTGAAACTAAGCTAATGCATGCTAAAATTGATAAAAATAATTTAAAAGGTTTAAAAAAACCTTTATCGTGATGCTTATATTTGTACCTTTTATGCCTTTTAAATGCATTTTTATCACTTTCAGCAGATATTATCTTAATACGACGATTTTAAGTGATTTTCATACATAATTTTATGAAAATTTCCAGTTGTAATACTGGCAAGAAATGTAGGAAATTTTCTAAAGTTACAATTTATTCTGTGGAAACTCGCCGCTTTTTATTTAGATGAATCATATAGCATCACGTTCTCAGTAGCTCTATAAGCTCTACAATCGAATTATTTTTCTGCATACTTTCTTTTCTCACATTTTTGCTAGGAAACAGTAATTATAGTTTAAACTTAAAAGATACAGAAGGAAAATCTCTTTTTGAATTTACGCCGTTTGTATTGCATCCGAACATTATCATGTCAAGTAAGGGCCGATCCCCCCAACTCAGAATATCTTTTAACCACTTAATCTTGCTCCCGTGATATTCACGGCTGTGTCTTTAACTCAGATTGTTTAATTTCCACCAGTTTTATCAAACAGTGTAATTACCTTTGTTATGGTATAATCTTAAGTGCCATTAAATAATTTGAATATTACTTTTACAAAAAAGTGGTGCAAATGAGCAATTTAAATTTTTAAACCACAATTTAATGCGACCCTTAAGGTGTTTATCCCTTAATACATGATGTGTTCACAAAGTTTCAAGACTGGTCCTAGAATAGAAAAGTTAAACATTTTCGTACAGCGAACTAAAATTCTTCGAAATACGACCCTTCGGCATCGCTGCCAGCACTTTTTCTATTATTTATAGACTCCCTGGGGGTCTTCGGGCGCAAGGATGTTAAGGTACCTCGTCGAAGCTGTTTGGGTTGCTGGAATCGTGTCGAATCGCTTCCTTTTCAGGCCATTCTTGATCCGGGGGAACAAAAAAAGTCTCTGGGAGCAAGGTTGGGGCTGTAGGGGGCTTGCGGCAGTATTGCCACCTTAAACTTCGGCAGCGGCAAGCGGCTTGTGAGAGGGCGCATTGTCGTGGTGAACAATTCAATCGTCTCTGATGTCTGGGCAGGCACACCGGACTCTATCTTTCAAATAGTGGTGCACTCCAGCGTAAAACTGACCTGACCCGGCGCGTCCGCATAGACACCAGAGAAGAATCGATTGTTCATCACGACAATGCGCTCTCTAACACGTCGCTCGCAGAGGCCAAAGTTTTGCCTAAGTTTAACGTGTCAATACTGCCACAAGCCTCCCTACTGCCCCGAACTCGCTCCCCATCGACATTTTTTATTCCTCCGGATCAAGAAAGACCTGAAAGGGAAGCAATTCCACATGATTCCAGCGATCCAAGTTTCTAGCTTCGACGAGGTCACTTAACAGAGGTGCGCGCGAAGACCCCCAAGGGGCCTATGAATGACAGAAAAAGCGCTGGCTGCGGTGTGTTGATGCCCAAAAGTCATATTTCGAAGAATTTTAGTTCGCTGTACAAAAACGTTTAATAACTTTTGTATTATAGGACTAGTCTTGAAACTTTATGAACAAACCATGTATATCCCACTTAACTTTAATTAAAAAAAGCCATATTGACAGCAGAATTTTGAAACCAAATATTGCATTTATGCTATACGCGAAGAAAAGCTTTTTCTTCTTCCCAAAAAAATTATTTCTAAATCCTGGTGTGAATCAGTCATTTTATCATTTTTGGAAAAAAAGTTGTCCTTGTAAGGGTTAGGGGAGTTTCTACTTCTTAATCCTTTCCGGCTTGGAACAATTCTGTTTTTAAACTGATGAAATGATGATCTCTGACACCAGAATTTATAAATGAA
Source organism: Maratus speciosus (assembly GCA_963932465.1). NCBI lineage: Eukaryota > Metazoa > Arthropoda > Arachnida > Araneae > Salticidae > Maratus > Maratus speciosus. The sequence goes on along the minus strand of OZ010798.1, from coordinate 246,979,460 downwards.
ATTATTAGAAAAAACGAACCTACTTATTTTCAAGTACAATATAAAAAGGAAATTTCTAAGTAGATATTCTGTGTGCTATTAGGTGTCCTTTTTTGAAGACACCACTCGCAAAATGGTAAAACGATCAAAATTTTAATTTTTTTTTTAATTTTAAAATTTTACATTTTTTAAAGTGTGTAGACTGTTGCCTGAACGCGGATCCGTGATATTTCAATACTTTAGAATACTTTTTCTTCATTGAATGTAGCGTCGCTCGTTGAACGTAATGCTATTGTAAAATTTTAAACTTGTTTTTCTCAAAACACTGTTTTCCAAACTGGGCGACCACTTTGTTTTGTAACTACTCAACCTATTTCCATCATTTTTTTTATTTCAGAGAGAGCCGATCATCGTTGCTGTTGCTTAAACTTCTGAAAAGTATAATTTTCATCGTTTAAATATTTTTTAGAGCTCGCAAAATGTAAAAGAGAAAAATCGAATAACTTCCCTTTTTTTTTTTTTTTACAAATGACTGGCATTTTGTCAAAAATCAACTTTTTAAACTAAATGTTGGTATAAGCTCTAGTTAGTTTAATGACTTTTCATAATATGGTTGGTTAAATTTGATTAAGAGGTCATAGGACTCTTAAAACTGGAAAAAAAAAGAAAAAAAGACCATTTTCAACAGTTAATATTTTAAAATGTATATTGTTTTAAAACACAATTTTAATTGGGATGGATGGTATAAGCATGTTCTTTCATTTCATGTATTTAAAAAATTGCAAGATGCAGAATTAGTTTTTATAGGGAGTTCCAAACTGCCAGAAATTTGTCGAGCAGAAAATTGGTGCAACTAGAATGAAAATGTTGGTGGCAACTTTTATTTCAGATTACAATAATTACTCTGAACCTAAATAAATTTGCCTTTAAAGCATTTTTATGTTTCTAATACAAAGTTGTATTTAGCTAATACAAAATTTTGAAATTTCAACAGTTTAATCATCTAAAAAAGTACTGTTTTGAACAAAAAACCGAAAATTTTAGGTTCAGTTTATACAGAGTAACAAGTAACACATGTTTTGAAAATTTCATGGAAAAAACCTTCAGAAGTTTATGAGATATCCTGCACGTTATGACCAAAAACGTCATTTGGAGAAAAATGGCTTCAAAATTTCGAAAAGCCGCTTCAGCTATTGAGCGGGTATAATTCTAAAAGTCATAACTTCTATTCTATTGGGAGTTTCAAGAAAACAATTACATCGAAATGTTCAGAAAAGATAAGAGTTTTAAAAAAATTAAAAATTCGAAAATTTTGAAGCTTTAAGAGTCCTTGTGACCCCTTAAAATGCTGTGGATAGGAGAAAAACGATCGCACTCTTGAACGAGGTGAGCATCTGGAGTCGCAGAAGACATAATATGCCTGTTTGTGCAAAAAAATAAATAAAATATATGTAAAAAAATATGCAAATGGCAATTATATGTCATACAAAAAAGTCCGAATGTGATACCAGTATGTGAAAAAAATTAAATATATGAAAAAAAAGATAATGTATGTTGCATTTGTCACAAAATGTGATGCAAAAATGTCCAAATGTTGTACAGCTTTTCTTTAAAAACCGAAAACAAATCGTAAACATCAGTTGAATTTTAGGTTAAAACAGAAGAAACCCACTTTTATTAATTTTAAGTACACATCACGCTTTATGCGAAACCATAACATCGTGAATAAAGTACCACATATCATACACCTTTGCTTAACATTTTACAAAATTTTATATTTCAGTGTATTAACAAAATAGTTCTGGCATGTATATTAAATTTTGAAAGCTTTTTTTTTTTTTTTTTTTTTTTTTTTTTTTTTTAACGCTCTCGCTGCGTATCCAGCGATTTCCACAGGCAACCGAAATGCAAAAAAAATTGCGCAACCCGCGATTTCCGCGGGGATCCATTTTTTCGGTTTAATTAACCCTTCTCTATTGTTTCACCAGTTATTTTTTATTGTAAATTTTGCCATGTTTAATCAGTCCATTTTCCCAATTAAATAAGACGAAACTTTCTGTTTTGAAAAACTGGCGACAAAATATTAAAAATTCCTTAAAAGACGCTCGGCGCGAAGGGGTTAAATGCTCAATTTTTGAACCGATTACGATAAATAATTACACAGCATGAGGGTTAGGAATGGGCAGACTAATAAATGTTGATGCGATATCAACTTACTTGAACTTCACGCAAATTTAAATGATTCCACTTTTTTACTGGTACAATAGGAATAGGAAAAGGTAATAGGAAACAAAAGTTAGGAAAAAAAGAGTTTAAATTAATAATTTTGTTTTGCCGTAGACGGTTTTTTAAGTAAGCCTTGGTTATAATTTAATCTTAAAGAAATAGCGGGAAAAATCTATCATAGAATTTACACTCTTTGTATTGCTTTCTAACAGGGTTGGTAAAAAACCGGGTTTTTATTTAAAAAAAACATAAAAATCGGGGGTTTTTTGGTTTAAACCAGGTTTTTTTTAATATATTTTCCTATTACATATACATGTAAATTTATTGATAAAAATAAACATTGTTGGATATATAAGTAATATAATTTAATTTAAAAATAATTTAAATTAGATAATTACAATTAATTATGTAGAAAATTGAAATCATTTAAAATTTAAACATTTTTCGTAAAAACTATGTCTTATGTTCCATGAACAACGTGCTCTACATACTGAAATATTGACACCTTGAAAATCTTAATAAATAATCTTTTGATTACTAGTACTATAAATAAATATATGGTGTAATTTCATAAATATAATGTACTTTCCCATGGCTATTCAAAATAATTTCTTTGAAATATTTGTAATCTGAAATATCTGATTTTTCTTTTAGACACTACATGAGCAATTATTATCTTTTATTGAAAGTAAAGCTTTTTTATAAAAAATTCCAGGAATAATTTGAATTTAGCAGTAGAGTCTTTACACGTTTCAAGAAGTATTGTGTATTGTCATTTGACACTTCTCCTCAGAAACTGCCAGATTAAAAAAAAAAGAAAAAAAAGCAAAATAAACAGAAATACTTATTTACTGGCTATTTAGACTACTGAAAACATTGATCTTAAAATGGAAAGCAGATTTTTAAAAGTTGTCATCGACTAAAACATTTAAACAGCCATCAGACTGAATACACAGGCTTTTTTTCTAAGTTATGTTATAACACGTATTACTTCTAAATGTCTAAACTAAAAATTAATAATATATATTTTTATGAGACTTTTTTCTGTTATGTCTCACGTGAACCATATTTTGATTTTCCTCCAATTTTTTTTTTTTTTTTTTTTTTTTTTTTTTCTGTCAGATCTAAATAGTGGATTTGATTATGCAATAGACAATTTAAATATATCTTATTGCATATTTTAGTTAAAAGTAAACAGGTGTTTCGCTAGCACCCAATTTTTCAATTTTTCAAAGTCTTCTTATTCGACTTCATATCTTGAGTTTCCTTTCTATTCTTAAGGCTGTTTTCAAATTCGAAAGGGGAACTTTATGACATGAGTTTTAATTTATTTTTGTTCGGAAAAGCATGAAACTAGCAGATGCTGTTGTTCAGAAACTATGCAATGGAACCGTGTTTTCCGGGTTTTTTTGCAATATATCTTTCAGAATATAGTGTCAAAGTTAGCGTTTTGAACCGAATTTCCATGCGAAAGAAAAATAGCTACTCAAGGAAGGTTAAAAACATCTTTGTCACGTGATCAAAATTGCTTATAACTTAATAGGTAATTTATTTATCAAAAATGGAAAACACAGTTCGATTCCAAATCGCTTCCATAGTCAGGCCTTCCAATTTTATATGAAAAATAGTAAATGTGTCAAAACATTTTGCACTTGTTGAGAACAGCCTTAAAAGATAATCTCCCCATTCAAGAAAATTTTCTTTTACAGCTTGACTGAAATCTTAAAGGTCATTTTATGTTATTAATTCTAAATAATCTGTGTTTTCTCAAAGGAAAATATTTTATTCAAAATATTGAATATTTTTAATCTACTTTATCTTTGCTAAATTCACATGTTTTAAATTTTCTCTTTAGAGCTTCAGATATGTTCATCAATACATGCAATTTGCATTCTACATGCACACAAATATAACCTAGACTCACTACGTAGAACGATGATTGCTGGGATAAGACTGTTAAAAGTAGAAATTATTTATATCCAATAATTTGAAACACTTAAATTACAAAAATGAGAAAATATTACATTAGATCTTTTCTAAAAAAAAAGTTGGTTAACCATTTGTTTTAAACTGTGCTAACCCTGCTGGCAACAGAATAAAAACATAATGCAAAACCCCAATCAAAATGTAGGAATGCAAGAAAAACAAAGGCTTTCTAAACCCAGTAGCCATGATACAGCAAAGAAAACTCATAGCCAATCTTTCATTAGCATACAGAACAAAAAGTAACGAATAGAGAGAATTACTTATGATTGTGTCATCATTGACACATATGTAATTCAAAGTAAATCTTAACTAATCAAGCAATCTACATAGCTGCCAACTTGTACGGATTTTTCATACCACTAAAATTTAATAGAAAATCTTAGCTAATTGAATCACCTAAATTCAAGGAATTTTAACGTTTAAATAAGTCAAAAATTCTAATTAAATTTTAGTGGTAAGAAAATTCCGTACAAGTTGGCAGCTATGATTCTAAGTAGTAAAAGTATATTTAGCTCAAATCTGCCATTTTGGCTATTTTTAAAAATAAAAGGCTTAAAAAAGAAGAAGAAGAAGAACTAACTACTTGTTTTTTTCTTCCCAGCTAATTTTAGAAAAAATGTCTGCTATGTAGATTTAAAGCTTATAAGAAAAGTTGAATTGATTAAAAATGTTTGTCCCTTTACAAATTTATTAATTCATCATTTTTCTAAAACTTTGCTTGTAGCTTCTGCATAACTTGGATTTTGCATTTTTCAATAATGTGAAAAGGAAAACATTAGGGAAAAAGAGAGAAAAACCACATGAAAAAAACCCCAGCATGGTTTAAAAAAAACCCCATTCGGTTTAAACCACAAACCGGCGTGGTTTAAACCAAGCCACCCTGCTTTCTAACGTTTCAATGTCAAGCAAATGTCCATCCTTCCTAAATCAAAATATCCTTTAACCCATTAATATCCGAATTTTTTTTTGTTAAAATTTTAATTTTGGATTTTCTACCACTTTTAAAAGAAGAGTAATTTTTATTTTACGTTATCACAGAATTGGCTCGTGAAAGAAGGTATAGATTTATGTTCATATTTTTTGCTGTGACAAGTGCTTTCTGACACCACCAAGTCTAACGATCTAAAAATATGCCATTGGGCGTTAATGGACTAATGATTGTACATTACATCGCGCTGCGTGTGAAAGCACGATATCATGAACGCAAATTAGATGAAATGATGGACAGTCGCTTAATATGTTTACACGAATTTATATTGAATAAAATGTACATAATATTTCTGGCCTCAGTAGAAAGTGTTTGAAGCTTTTTTTTCATATTGGACAATTTGCTGTTTAGTCGATATTAACCATAGATGCCAAAATGTGTTAATTATTCCGGAGTATGATCAAGACTAACATGTCTTTAACCGAAAAAAATATATAAGGAAATGTGTCCTCTTGCAATAACGTACATTTTAGATTTCATTTTGAGATTTTTATAAAAATAAATTTTCTGGTTGAAAACATGTTCGTCTAGGATCAGACTCCGGAATAATTAAGTTGGCATCAATGCATTAACAATTTTATTACGGGGTTGGGACATATGTCGTCCCAGAGACTATTTCTTTTCTAATCGCACGACATATAAAAATATAATTTCTGCCATACACTTATACTAAGACACATTGAAGAAAAATCTATCACAAAAAAATTAAAGTGTAAATTGTGGTACGAGTGTATATAAAATTCGTCGCCAGTTCTCGCCCGTAAAACTAAACCGTACACTAAAGGTTAATAGACGTGACAGTCATGCAAATTTAGACGAATCCACTGCTTTACTGGAGTGCAATGCAAAGAAATATTTTTTTAAAAATAAAAAGTAGCTTTTTTATAAGCGAAATTATAAAAAAAGAATATTTTACTAAAACGTCCAGTGCGAATCGACCAGTTTTCAATAAATGTTAAGTGATAAGTATATTACCATTGCCGGATAAAGGGTTAACATCATTCACGGAGGTGAACTTTATGCTAGAGTTATGTTTGTGTAGTACGACAAAGCGTAAAAAAGTATTTACTCTATTTGATATATAACCAAGGAGCAATTCTATATAAGAATGCATGATGAATTTATTTAGAATGAATGTAAAAAAACAAGAAAAAATTCATCCCCTATCTGGAGCTTCTTTTCACCACCCACCTTTTATGTGTTATTCAATTCTTCTTTTTAAAAATTTTAAAATAATCTTTTTTGTATAAACTATTATTTTAACACAATCAAACTGACTGGATTCAATTCTTCGTTTTAAAAATTTTAAAACAATCTTTTTTGTATATTCCAAAAAGAAAAATCAAAACATATATTAAAGTATTTACTTGCTTAATAGACGTTACTAAAAACACATTAAAGGTAGATTAAAAACCTATATTGGCATGTTTAACACGTTCACGCCGGCGCGGTGGGTCACACTCGACTGTCTCAGAGCTGCCAAGTCTCCGACTCTTTGGATACCAGTATTTTAATAAAGGAAATGTTGTTTTATTTAATTAGAATAATTGGGCGATTTAAAGGAACAAAATTTTCTCTAAAATAACAGTGGTGTGCAAAAAGCCGGAGTCTTGACAACTCTGGGACAGTCGAGTGTGACCTACCACGCCGGCGTGAACGTGTTAAGCTCCTTCACTGAGTCGTCATCAGAATATATAACAGAAATTACAAATGCAATGCATATGAAAAATGGAAAAAAAACATCAAATATAAACAAGTAAACATATAACGCTCCCTACATTTTCGCTATCGCACGTGTTCCCTCTATGTCGCGACTCCGCAAGCTGTCCAACCATTCAATCCGTATATTCGGGATGCGAAAAGATAGTGTATCGTTACAAATCCCTGAACTTCTAAAAAATTTTTCAATGGGCTCTCTTATAAATAATTATAGATAAAAATTAGACCTGTAGATTAATCTACTCTCGTTAAAAAGATTGCATCTATAATTTCTGTTATACATTCTGATGACGACTCAGTGAAAGAGTTGAAACATGTCAATATAGATTTTTAAATTGCTTTTAATGTGCTTTTAGTAACGTCTTTTAAGTAATTGTATTCGTAATTTCTGTTATACATTCTGATGAAGACTCAGTGAAGGAGTTGAAACATGGCAATATAGATTTTTAAATTACTTTTAATGTGTTTTTAGTAACGTCTTTTAAGTAATTGTATTCGTAATTTCTGTTATACATTCTGATGAAGACTCAGTTAAGGAGTTCAAATATGGCAATATAGGTTTTTAATGTACTTTTAATGTGTTTTTAGTAACGTCTTTTAAGCAAAAAAAATATTTTAAAATATGTTTTGACTTTTCCGTTTGGAATATATATTGTGATATGGTTATTAGTGGACGTAATTAAAGCTTATTACTCATACTTACTTACTTTTGTAATCTTTTTTGAATTACAGTCAGTAAATTCTTGTTAAGCATTTGTCTCTGAAATATACATTTTCAAAATTAAGAGATTCACGGAGGTGAGAAACATGCTCTAAATATTGACCTACATATTTTTTTTGAGAATTTTTTTTTCTCTTTAAATCAACATCTGTTAATAAAATTACATAAGCAATATATAAGCAAATATCTTAGTGTTGATTTAGTCACCTTGAATTACAGCTCACGTAGGTGAGAATCTTCAATAACCATCGTAGCTTTTTTATAACAAATTCTAATATAAAAATATAGTAGTATAAAAACAAAGAAGTATAAAACAAATTTCTGACTTGTAATTTAACAACAGAAAACATGCTGGCTAACATTAGCATCATGGGAAACAAAATCTATTGATAATTTTGCCATTTTTTAACGCGAAAATGCAACTTAATGTGTGGTGTATGGAGGTGAGAATTTATTGTGTGACACCCATTTTCGTACTCAGAAAACAAACAAAAATACACAGAAAGTAATTAACTATGCTAAGTTACTTTGCTCTTGAGATATTAGTAGCTGTAATAATAATTATTTAACTATTTTATGTTCAATTAAATAAATAATAAATTATTTTCTTTAGTAACATCGGGTGTTTGATACAGGGTTCGCAAAAACCCGGGTTTTTTTTTTTTTAAACCCAACCCACATGGGTTTTTTCGGGGTTTTTCATGAAAAACCCAATTTTCCCCGGGGAAAATCGGGTTTTTTCAAAAGTACAATATATGTAATATGTATTCTATATTATTTATATATTATATTTACTATACATTGTCCCCTTGTATACAATATAATTGTAATACTATTTTACAAGTTATAAACTACATAAATTATATGAATTTAACTTGTCATAAATTGCATAATTTATATGAATTTACATTAAGTGTCAGTGTTTCTCACAAATTAGTTTTAAATATAATAGAAGATAAAAAATTGTTAATTTGCTTTAAAATCAAATAATGAATAGAATATTAATATTTAAAATATATAAGTAGGAAGAAAAAAAGGGGTAAACTAGTCATATGTGCCAATTCCAAAACTTTCCTCTTATCTCATACATGTTAATAATTCAAAATTCGCTATCCCAGTGCCTCATCTATGCCCATCACGAGGATTGTAAAATATAGGTTCATTGAATTGGATGCATTTAACAAGGAGATGTAAGTATCAATTGTTTCAAACAAATCATTGAATTTTGGAACCCACCCTTTTAGATGTCCACAACCAAAATTTCCAACCCAAACAGTATAAAATCAATACCTGTTGTTCAATTTACATCCACGTCTAATAAGGATCTATTTACATGAAAATGAAACAGAATATTAAGTTTGATTAAATTATGCACATTAGTTTTTGAGATATAGATTTTGCAAATATCGTGAAAAATTGAGCATATCAACATTACCTGCTGTGCAATTTACACCTAAACCTAATTGGTAACAGCTTACGTCAACGTCTAACTGAATCTGAAGTTTGAAGAAAATCCATGCATTAATTCTTGAGATATTGCAGAAATCATACAAAATTCAGTACAACAGAGCCATTGTTGGGTGATATTCATCAAAAACTAATCAACACCAGTTTATATCAAGGTCTAACTGAATCTAAATTTTTATTCAATTCCATACATTAGTTCTTCAGATAAGAGTTATTGCTGAAATCATGAAAAAAAACCCAGCATAACAGCGCTACCTGCTGAGCGATATACACCAAAACTTGATAAGCAACAACTTAACTTGTAACTGAATCTGAAGTTTGATGAAAATCCGTGCATTAGTTCTTCAGATAAATGCAGCGTAGCAGAACCACCTAATGGGCATTATACACCAAAAGCTAATCAGCATCAGTTTACATCAAGGTCTAACTGAATCTAAAGTTTTGTGAAATTCTGTGCATTAGTTCTTGAGATAGAGCAGCACCCACAAAATTTTTGTCACAGATATTTTCTAAAAACCATCAAATCGTCTTCAGGACCTTTTTAAAACGTATAAATCCGTCGTAAACTGGAAGTTGAAATTTTTCACAAATTAAATACTTCTTGTAAAGATAGAAGAAAGTAAAAATACATATCTTTTATTTTTATGAATATAGTTCATTTGAATTTTTTTATATAAAGATATTCTTATGATATTGCCTTTACCTATAATTATGTACTATGTATGTATGTTGCCTACTATGTTCTATGTTTGTTAGTAAAGTATTTCAGTGTGCTAAAATACATTTTTATTTTACTTCGGGTGTTTATGTAATAGCTTTTATATATTAATTTTTTTCAAAATTAACTGAAATGACTTAAATTCATTAAATGTATATGTTTAAAATTTTAAATATTTCTGAAAATTGAAAAAACCCACATTATGGGTTTTTCAGTGGGTTTTTTCAAGTGGGCCCATTCTGAAAAAACCCACCGGGTTTTTTCGAACTGGGCTCAGCCTTGCGAACCCTGGTTTGACATAACACAGACGTGATATCTCACATAATGTGTACTAAGAAATAAAAAATATAAAGTAATTATAAAAAATGTATGCACACAACACATTTAGTCTTCTTTCACATTCAATAGAAAACATTAATTAATTCAAAAATGTCCATGTGAAATACTGAAAAAAGCTTTGTGACTGGAATAGTACACTTTTTGGAATGACCCCTATATAGTTATTTTCTATGTTAATATTTACATTTTTTATCGAAATTTTTGCCAAGTATAATATTTAATTCGTGTGTTTATTTATTTATTATCCTTAAAAAATTTAGATTATATTTAAAATAGAGCAAATGTGCTAGTAACGGTTATCGTTAAGCAATGTCTTTAAAGTTTTTTTTTTTTTAACAACTTCGCGACCGGAGCCTTTTACGAAATTTTTAATCCTTTTTCACCGTTTTTTAAAAACAGAAGTTTGTGTCTTTTTGAATCGAGATAATGCGCTGGTTAAATAAGGTACATTTTACAGTAAAATTTTACTGGTGAGGAAAAACAAGGATTCTGAGCGCTTCATGCGGGAAGTATACGTGTTGCTCATCCCCAAGGGGTTAATATTTATAGTTATTGCAGTACAGATTTTTTAATATTATATTAATAAAGCAACAGAATTTATTTAATTTCTGGATTAAATTTCTAATTGTGAAACAAAATTTAAATGCGCTAACTGAAAAAATTGAAAACATACAAAAATTGAGACGGTTATGGCCATAGTAATCAATGCTGCCACTCGGTCTATTTTTTTTTAACACCACTTTTTTCGAAAAATTTCTTCTTTCTATATTTCGTAGAAAATTACCTTCAGTGGCTTTTTTCTTGGATCAATGGAACACTCTAAAATTATTTGAGGGAGTTTCTACTTGTGAAGCAACTGTACATCCAGGCGACATGTGAGCGACTTGCAGAGACATAAGGGAGCCAATAAGAAGGATTCATATAAATGTAGTTAAAACTATGTTTTTAAAGTAATCTTTGCAAAAACCCACTACAATTTTTTTATGCTGGTTTTCAAAAACAGACCAGTGGGAACCCTGTAGTAATGGACACAAAGAAAAAGAATTTAATACTTCCTTTTATGTTTTCTTGAAATTGAATGAAAGTATACTAGTAAAACGAAATATTGACATTTGAGATATAAATTTACTATACTAAAAAGTATATTTGATTACTCAGTTTTGTAATAATTTTATGTTTTGATAAAGTGAGGCATTAAAAATATCATCAGTCTTCTTCATATCAATTCCATTATCAAGTATGAAAAATAAATTAAATTTTTACTTATTTAGATGGAGTAGGTTAGAATATCGAATTTTCTTTTTTATTTATTTATCTGGCATATTTAAATTTTAAGTAAGACAAAAAAAATTGTTTTGATGTTTTAATTACTGATTCATGAAATTTTGTAAAATCATTTGGGAATTCCAGGTCATTTTCAAATAAATTTAACAATTAATATTAGTAATAAATAATACAGTATTTATCAGAATAATTAATCATTTATTTATTAATGCCATTATTACGAGAACAATATTTTAATTATTTTAGATGAAAGATTTAAATTTCTGAATTTTAGAGAATTACTGTTAGCAAATTAATGGAATAATATTTTGAAATAAAGGAGGGTTCAAATGGCTCTTCTCGTTGAAAAAAATATTTGATTAAAAAAAGAAAATGTCTTGTAGTATCAGTGGCGGTATTTGAATTTCCTGTTTCAATTCCTAAGGATTAAATTACCCGAAATGTTGTTTACAGCAGTTAGTAATACTAATATGAAACAAACGAAACTGCGGGTTCAACGTGTCAAATACTATACAAGATATTCTGAAAAACAGAAATATAGACCTGACGTGATCTAACAAGTAAAGGCACTTTAGTCCGTGGCGGTGAATTTCGAATTTTATAGCTCATTCGATTCCTCTCATTGAGCTAAATAATTTGCCACCTCGCATATCGGCTATTGAGTTTTAATAATGACAGGGGTCCGGGTCAAAGTTTAAAAATTTGCATAATGCAGGGATGCTAAAGGCGACTATTTTTATATTTTATTGGCACCGCTAATTTAAGAAAGAAATTTCGTTGTACATTTCTCTTAAATGTCTTTGCTGAAAAGGTGCGATATTATATTACCTTATGCATTGGACAAAATTTAGCTATTAAGAAGCAGTTCTTTTAGTTGATTATTCACAGTGCACTTCTGATAGGGAAATGATGCCGTTATGACAATAGGAATTAAAATGTTCTCATATCTGACAATATTAAAATAGAGATGCATTACAATGATTGCAGAGAATTATCATTGAACTTGAATTATGCTCGGGTGGTTTATTTTCGTTTGTTTGTCCTTGATCTCCTTGACTCTCAGCTCGCGCAATATGTGATTCTGGCAGCTGAAATACAATCTCACTGGATGTTAGTTATATTTCTTAATAAATACCCTCTTGTGCTACTGCTCTTTTGCCTCTTTGGATTCTAGCAGGGTAAATGCTGCCAAAAAAGTAATAAATTATTTGCAGAAAAAGAAGATTGTTTAACTTTCATATTTAAAAGAAAAGTGAAACATAAAAATTTGTGTTTTTAAAGCTGAATTGCCTGAATAAATCTAAAATTACGTCATTTTCACTGTCTTTTCATTTTGTAGACCAGTTGAAATCATGTAACCGTTAACCCGGGAAAAAACTCGATGACTTAATCTTGTAGAAAAATAAACCTCATGCATCCAATAAAATCTTTATAATCATCCGTAATCGACGTTATTGTGAGGGTTCACATCAAACATTAAAACTGATGCAACAAGATTTTTGCACATGTACCAGGGTTAAGAACTGACAACGATAAATAAAGTTAGTTTTACAAAAAGTTTAGCAATATGTATTTTGGTGAATACCTGAACCGAAGATTTAATTTGCATTTTTCTAAAGAGCATAATAACACGGACAAACAAATAGGCCTGCTATTTTCTTTATATTTAAGAGTAAATTAATCTTCCGTCTGTTATGAAAATAACCCAGATTATGAAAATAACTCTTAATTTGTTGCTGTGTTTAGCTGCTAGAGTGTGCGTCAGGACAATTCGCTTTATGTAACATATTATTCAGAATCCGGGGTGGAAACTATTCTTATGTTACGAAATAAAACTGGATAACTTATCATAGATTAATAAGTTTTAATATTTACATCCTATTTACATGTTACTATTTACAAAATAACTCAGTTAATTTAAAATACAGCATAGCACAAATGCCTTGTCGGCAACCACTTTGTAAACATTCTTTTTTCTCGTAAAGTCTAATTTACTCAGCTTGTCAGTTCTTTTGAAGGAAAGAAAAAAAGAAAAGGAGAACAAATATGATGGAGTGCGTATTGTTTGAGCGTTACACTCTTCCCCTCACACTGCATTACTGGTCCCTCAGATGCAGTGTGCATTTCCTGGGTGGATTCCTTCGGGATGCTTTCTGGTGCCTAAAATCCTCTATGGCTCTCGTATTTTGTGGTCCTTTCGTAAATATTTGCTGGCTGGGCGTCTGATGTTTCCCGGGTCTGCCTCTAGGACGAATAAAGCCTTTAGAAGATCCACCATCATCTTGCGTGTAAGGACACAAAGCTGATATATGGTAATTTCCTAAGGGAGAAAAGGGGTTTTCTTTAGTGGCAGTGGTATAAAAAGTAGGAGATCTTTGATTTCCATAGTACCCATTATCATGTCTGTAACCTCCAGACCTATAATCCAATTTGTAATTATCCTGATCACCAGTTCCAAGATCATTTTCATATCTCTTTTCGAATTTGCTAGACGAATCTGCAGTTCGCCGTGCACCATACCTGTGTGATGGTTGGGAATTTCTTTGCTCCTGATAGCTACCTCTACCTGACCGTCGGCCATCATAATTATAATTATTTCGAGCATGATAATAGCCTCTATTTTTGTAGCTAGGAGAAAAATTTGGATTATACTTTACTTTTGATGTAAGTGAAGCACTTTCTACCGTTTCAGATGCATCATTATGTTCAACCATATCCGATGAACTAATCACCAAACCTTCACTTTCTGTCATATCTTGAGATATTAAAGAATCTTTAGTCTCAAAATTTTGAGGAATCTCTGATTCATCTTGGTAAGAATAGTTTCTTTCTGGTGCAGTTAACAAACGACTTGCATATTCTATTGGATGCTCTTCTTCTCCCTGACCCTGGAGGAAGACAGCACCTAGAGCATATCCACTGGCATCTGTACGAAGAAGATAGGGCTTGGTCGGATCATTTTGTTTTAGTACTGGAGGATTGATTAATGAACTTTTCAATGTTTCGAAAGCGCTTTGTTCTGCTTCTTCCCACTTCCAAGTTGCATCTTTCTTCGCAAGATTACTTAGAGGTTTAGCTATATCTGAAAATTTGGGAATAAAACGTCTGTACCAGGAGCAGGACTGCAAAAAAGATTGAACTTGTTTTACAGACTTGGGAGGAGGCATTTGTTGAATTGCAGCGGTTTTTCCAGGATCAACTTCGATTCCAGAGCTTGTTATCCAATGTCCTAAATATTTAACACGGGGGCAAGCAAAATTGCATTTTTCACGATTAACATACAATTTGAATTCTGATAGTTTATTAAAAACTGCTTCTAAGTCAGACAAATGTTTCTCAAAACTTTCCGACAAAATTATAATATCATCTAAATAAGACAATATAAAGATGTCTTTGAGGGACTTTCTAAAGTTATCTATTAATCTCTGAAAGGTTGCTGGGGCATTTTTCAATCCAAAAGGCATTCTAATGTACCGAAAAGCTCCGAATGGACAAATAAATGCAGTTTTGTCTCTATCAGCAGCATTTACTTCAATTTGGTGGTATCCAGACTTCAGATCAATAGTGGTCATATAAGGGGTATGTTTGGCTTCATGGAGCAAATCATCTATTCGCGGTAATGGATAATTATCTGTCTTTGTGATGGCATTCAATTTTCGATAATCGATGCAAAGGCGAATTTTTCCATTTGGTTTTGGGACCAATACTACAGGAGAGGCATAAGGAGACTCGCACTCTTCGATTATACCCTTAGAGAGTAATTCGTCTAATTCTTTACGCAAAATTTCCTTTCTCGCAGGTGACATGCGGTAAGGGGGTACTGCTACAGGAGGATGTGATCCAGTATCAATATAATGTTTAACTTTAGGTGTAGCCTCTTCCCCTAGTTGGAAGCTACTAGTAAATTTTTCAAGCAGTTCATTCAACCTAACTTGTTGCTCTGAAGTGAGATGTCTACCTTCATCCTCTCTAAGAAAAAATGGTGTCTAATTCAACGGATTTTATCGCTAATTCACTGGGAGGTCTATATGTATCTTCAGCGAATCTATACTTCCACCTACATCTATCAGCGAAGAACCATTCTTGATTTACTATATCCAAAACAATTTTTGCTTTGCGTAAAAAATCGATTCCTAAAATTGTACGATTATTTCTGGCATTCGGCAGAGCATAAAGTGTTGTTTTAATGTCGCGACCTTCAATTTTAACATGAACTTCTGTTTTATAAACTTCGGTAGTGTTTTGTAGCCCATCCGCTAAGACTACGATCATTTGCGTTTTTTCAAACTTCACACCTTGGTCTTTTAATAAAGAATACAAACCTTCACCCGCAACGCAATGTGTTGCGCCAGTGTCAGCACAAGCTGTGCCAGAGAGACCATTTATGCTTATTTTTACCAATAATGTTGGTGATGTTTGCATATTACATGTACGAAATTCTAGTGATTGAAAGTGCACCGATACATTTTTCGGAGAACAGGTTGGACACTTGGATTTAATAACTCCCTGGTTTCCACAACCATAGCAACTTAACATCGGTCGATTTAAATTTGAAGGGTAATTAATTTTATTTCTCTTGGACTCTTTTTGATTGCCAATTTTACCAAAATCATTTCTTTTAAAATCTAAAGGCGTTTTTTCAAAGCGATTAGAATTCTCGACCTCACTGATTTTATTTGATCTCTTTATTTTTACTTTGTGTGACCTCAAATTATCATATAAATCTAACTTTTCAGCTAATTCAACAGGATCTGTTAAATTCTCCCATTGATCTAAATAATGTTCTTTACAGTCAGGGGAAACCTTTTTCTTTAATTGCTCAGCAATAATTAATTTAGATAATTTTTCAAAGGAATTTATATTTAATTCAGAGAGCCATCCCTCAAAATAGCTTCTAATTTCAAAATAATATTCTTTCCAGCTAATATCGGTTCGCTTTGGATGTCGACTAAACAAAACTCTAAACCTTTCTGCAGTTAGCTTGAACCTCTGCAACAATATATCTTTAATATAAGAATAATCCTCAAATTTTTCTTCCGGTTCACGCGCTATTAATTTACCGATTTCATTTGGAAGGACTCCAATTAAATACGTGATCCACAGTTCTTTAGAAACCTTTAAAAGTTTCATTTGCCTCTCAAAAGTTATTAAAAATAAATTCATATCATCCTTTTCAGGATTGAAATCGGGTAAAACCTTTTTCAAGTCAACGCGTATTGAAGAAGTTTCTAGAGGGTTGCATATATTTGCAACAACATCTCTTGTTCCTGCTTCTAACCTGAGCTTCTGTAGCTCAAATTCTCTTTCTTCGGCTAAATGTTTCTCTTCCTCAAGAGTCTTTCTTTCTTCTACGATATTTTCATAAATTCCCTGTACAAAATCTATGTTATCTTTAAATGCCTCACTATTTACAATTTTATCACGTAATTCGAGGACTTTATCATCGCTACTTACTTCTACTTTTAATTCTGAAGCTAATGTGATTAAATCAATTTTCTTACCCTTTGAAAGAAACGCCATCATTTGAACTAAATATGTTTTAGCTAACTTCAAACTTAATTCGTGTTACGAATAACTCTTAGCAAAATACGTAATTTTTAACATATATAGAACATAAATAACATATAATATCTTTCAAAACTCAATATAATGACACCAACTATTTGCCTTTTTTTTTTTTTTCTTTTTTACACAATAATATCAATCATATAATAATTAAATAATGCCAAGCACTCATTTACAATAACAACTTCATAATAAATAGCTCAGTGCAACTATATAAATGTATAAAATAAAGCAAACGATTTTTATTTTTTCAAAAATAATTATTAGAATTATTTCTCTTATGAATATCTTCATTTAATTCAGATACTAAAATACTTGAAGCTGCAGACGACTTTTCGTATTTCAATTCTAGGAAAATAATATTCAGGCTGAATAGAACAATTCCAAAATATTTCGATTCTGGACGAATCAAATACAATTTTCAAAAATCCACAGATTCCGGATGAATCAAAAGTACTTTTGTATAAATTTTTGTACTTTAGTATCTAAATTTTCTTATTAAAGCAGTTTAACACAATTTAAAATAATACTTATCTTCATATCTTGCTTCTGTTCGTGCCAGACGTTGGGGAGCCACTTCTGTAACATATTATTCAGAATCCGGGGTGGAAACTATTCTTATGTTACGAAATAAAACTGGATAACTTATCATAGATTAATAAGTTTTAATATTTACATCCTATTTACATGTTACTATTTACAAAATAACTCGGTTAATTTAAAATACAGCATAGCACAAATGCCTTGTCGGCAACCACTTTGTAAACATTCTTTTTTCTCGTAAAGTCTAATTTACTCAGCTTGTCAGTTCTTTTGAAGGAAAGAAAAAAAAGAAAAGGAGAACAAATATGATGGAGTGCGTATTGTTTGAGCGTTACATTTATACTAATCGAAATTCCAGGTAATTTAATCCTATCTAGGCTGAAATGATAAGTCCATGGGAATTATTCCATTTGCCACCATTGGAACCATAAAGTTTTTTCCCCTAAATTGAAAGTATTGTTTTTTTTTATGAGAGTAAAATAATTTGAAGTAATAAATAAATAATAATAATTCTTCTTTTGTTTGTTTGCTTCATTATGAAAAACCATAATTTAGTAATCGCTAATTTCAAAATCTGTCTAATCTTTTGAATTTTGATACGCCATCCAACATGCTCATTGGCAGGTGACACGATTCGGTAAGATTAGTCTAATATGTTGAATAAAACATTTTTTAAACAATGGTTAAGCAAAAGAAAGTTATGCAGAAAAAGCTAAAAAGAAATGACATATTAGCAAGCAATATTTATTGCAAAATTTTTATTTTATTTATTTATTTGTTAACCATTTGGAAAAATGGTTATTGTCCTCGGTCAGAGTAGGAAATCAAAAGCATATCTGAATCGTTCTATTAGTTGAATCCCGCATTTTATTTGTTTTCTGATTGGTCTATACAGTAATTTGTACTTTCCCTTTACTTTCAACAGAGATGGATACATCTACAAAAAAATTAATAACTCAGAAACAAATTGAGATACAGCTTTCAAAAAAATTGCATTTAAAAGTACATTTTTTCCTCTATACGACTGTGTAAAATGTAATATTGTGGGATGTTTAGAAGTTTAAGAATTAAATTTCATTTAAAATTTGTTCATATATATTAATCTTTAATCCATGGCGTACGTAATGTATGACCACCTCCGTAGAAGTTTAAAAATTTACAGTACCGAAAAATGTAATCCATGGCGTACGTAATGTATGATCAACTCCGTGCGACTGTTTATGTCTTAAATTTTAGTCTTTGAAAAAATCATTTTCCAAATGGTCGTCGTAATTTGTTAAATTGCATTTTTTTTATAGTAATAACGTATAATTGCAGAAATCTTCTTAACAATATTCTTATACCCTAACTTTTAAAGCTTTGAATATTCTTATAAGTGAAATCGACAATATGTTCGGCATGTTAAAAAAAATAACATAATGCACAATATTCAATTAATAAGTAATGATCTGAGTTCGAGAATATAAAAATCACATGCTTGAGGAAAACAAAACGCATGTTTCCATAGTAATGATCAAGGCCACCTTATCATAATAACAGGCCTCGCAATCGCTAAGTTTCCTTTGTCCGCTGTACACGTGGTTAGAACCCACATGGTTTCCCGTGACTAGCGCCATCTAACGTGAAAAACAGAAATATTTTTTAATTTGTTTTCCATTTGTCTTTTACCATTTTCTTTACGATTCGCTTTGTAGTTTGCAAATGATAGTTGTTAATCTTAAAATTTTCATATGTTCTTGACATTTTATTTAAAAAATGAACTTATTTTACTATTAAACAAAAAAAGTTTACTGCTGTATTCCGTTATATAAATAAATGATGATGATAATAATAATAATAATAATCAAGAAAGAAAAATATTTTACCATGAATTTCTCAGTGATATTAGTTATTGAAATAAATGGATAGCATGTAGATCCGGAAAATGTAAAATATTTTATTTTCTCTTTTATATTTTCAAATATGTGATTAATTTTTTTTCTGGTATTTGTTTTCTTTTCGCAGTTAATTTCATGTTACAGCATTAATTTAACATCGCTTCTTCAATTTTTGTCAATGCACAGTTTCATTTATTTATTTGGTACTTGTTAGTTATCCCGTCGACCAAATTACTGTCGCCAAATTGTAAAATTAAATGCCAATAACAGTTGATCGTAAATGTCACATTCACTTGACAACACGTGTTTACGTCATCAAATGATTTTTATTTCGACGTTTTATTTGTATTTTTATTAATGTTGTACTAATTTATTTGTTTTTTCGTTATTTAAAGTAAAAATTATGTCAATTTGTATAATTTGGCGAATGGTTTGGCGATTTATATAAATTGGCGAAATTGGTCGACGGGATAACTAACAAGTACCATTTATTTATTGGCTTATCATTTGTTTTATTTTTGAAGGTATGGGGGATCATTTCAGTTTAACATACTTTGGATGAAATCTTCACTGTTTTTTCATATAAAGTGTGTATGTATTAATCTAGGGAAAGTTTCGTAATTGGCTCCACAGCCAATTGGCATATCTTGGCGAGCATAGTTTGGTGCGTAATTAATTTCCTTGTTTTAACTCTCACATGTTATGTAAGTTTTACTAAAATGTATCAAAGTATTTTAGGAAAGTTAAAACACGTATAGATACGCAAAAAAACAGACTGAAGTCATAAACACTTAAAAAATTGGAAAAATAAAAAAGTTTAATAATCACTTAAATTTATACACGTCCTTGAGCTTTTCCCCAAAAACCGTTTTCTTGTCATGCTACGATTTTGGTGCTTGTAAATCTTGGTTTGGGTATTTTTCCTTAATCAGACCTAGAGCCAATTGGCTTAATACAGTAAGTGTAGTTTGGCGCAAAATTAATTTTATTTTTAAACCGTATACTTGATATCACATTATTCCAGCATCGCGTTTTTTGCAGTCAACTTTGACTGTGGAACAGATTACTGAAAATTAGTTAATACTACATTATATAATAATAAATCGGTACTTTTCAAGTATAGGGGCCTTCGCGCGAGAAGAAAATTTGGCAACGTAATTTCTGGAAGCATATTCACTGTTTCACATAAAGAAGATATATTTTCCAATTTTTATACAATTTATTTAATATAAAAAAGCAATTTATCTATTTTTATATACAAATAAGTAAATTGCATATAAAAAACAATAATAATATCTATAAATTAAATTTATGCATGTAAATTCTTATAAAACAAGTTAACATTTCATAAATTTTAGTTTTCGTAATTGTTTTGTATCATTTGGCAACAAATCTCACTTTTTGAAACACGAATTGCGCCAAGGTTTAAAAAAAAAAAAAAAAAAAAAAAAAAAAAAAAACGCAAAGGCCTCTTTATTGAAAAAGTACCAATAAATCTTCCCTTTAAATCTTCATTTTCAACATTTTTAAAAGCCAGAAAATAATTGTGCGAAATAATTTGACTTTACGCATTTATTTTAGTGGAATTAAAAAAATATTTTTAAATGTCAATAAGATACTATTTTCCATTTTCACTATACATTTGTTTACGTACTATTACCAGTAGTACGCACCAGGTGGCGTAACTTACGGGACAAAGTCAGTTAATAAGTTGGCAACATTGGGGGACAATTTCACCCATAGTCTTTCACCGGATTGTCAAGTCTGATAATATAAGGGAGTCTTGGTAATGAAAATGATATTCCATAGTATGGTAAAAAATATTTTAAAACTTTGAAAGTAAATTATTTTAGCATATGTGTGTATATGGAAGACATTTACACTAAAATTTAAATGATTGACTACAGTTATAATTGATTGAATTATAATTTTAACTGCTTTTCATATAATTTACGGTTGAATATAAAAAAGTACTCCGAAATGCTCTTCTCTCGTCTTATTTCACACTTTTGTCTTATGTGGCTTAAATTTGCATTGTTTGGTGACGAAGGTAATAAATAAACAGCATGTAACTCAATACAGCCATTTTTACAAATACTTCTAGTTTTTCCTGTAAATCATATGATGGGAGAATTATATAAAAACAATTATTAAATTGACATATAAAAAAAAAAGAAAAAGACTAATAAAGAATGTAACCTAGATTTTATTTAATCAAGTTTTCAGACACGATTTTATTAACCTGGCGCATGCGATAAAAGAGCTAAAAAGAAAAAAAATTCCATTCAAAATTGTCAAATCAAATTTTCAGATTCATTTTTTTTTTAACCTATCGCAAGCGATAATTCGCCAAATATTGTACTAATCGTAAAATTTCACAATAATTTATACTTTAAGCATTACAAATATTTATTCCATGTTAAAATTAAATATTTTCGTTTTATAATATTATGTCTTATTAAAACGTTTTTGTTGTTGTTTTTTAAATTAAATATCAGTATTTTTTTTCATTTATTCGCGAGGTGTTTGTATTATTTTTTAACAGATATAGCCATCTTAATTCTTTAATCAACAAACCTTTCGCCAAAAGATAATCACTGGCAACCTTTTCGTACAAAATAGCAGTAAAATACGAAATTTATTATAAAAAATCATAACTATCCCTGTATATTTTCTCATAAACCACCCCGGGAATATTTCCTATCGAATGATACAATTTGGAAAAAAATCCACCGGGCAGTTTTTGAAAACACTCGAGCGGAACTTTTTGAGCTTACTGCTTTATATATATGATAAATTTAATAATATATTATATTTATATGATATATAAATAATATATATGATAAATAAACTATTATAAATTTAATATATAAAAATAAACTTTAATTAATAAACATCAAAACTTTAATTAATAAACTTTAATATATATGATAAATAAACTAATTTACTGTTCAACCGAAAGTTATTCAGTTGAAATTGACCCAAATTTAGACGATTCAAGTTCTTTACTGGTGTCGTAATAGGAAGCCAAAATTAGGAGGGGGAAAGAGATTTTCTATAAAGAAAGAATTTTGTTTTATCGTCTACGCTTTTGATAGGTCAGCCTTGGATATAACTTAAAATATAAGGAAAGTCGGGATTTAAGTTTACGATCTTTGTATTTCATTCAAACCTCGCGATTCCAAGTAACTGTCTTGCTCATCCTCCCTAACACAGAAGATACACCACGCTGCATGTGAAAGTGTAGTATCGTGAATGAACTAAAGCTTAACAGGGAAACACTCTTTCAACTTTTACAAAATTTTAAGTTTAAAAGAGCCTTCATATTTTTTTCGTCCTGAAGATTAAATTTTGGAAGCGTTTTTCTTAATAGGAGTGGACAGACTAGTTTACTCTTCAGTCGGCATAAACTTACTTCAAAGCCTTGCAAATTTAGTAAAATCTTCTTTAATGGACAGTGACAGTAGGAAACAAAAATTAAGAAAAAAGATTTTCTCTTTTCATGAAAAATTTTGTTTTGACGTCCATGCTTTTGTTAAGTAAGCCTTGGATAAAGTTAATCTTAAAAGAGACAGCAAGAAAAATCTAGATTTGTTTTCGGTCTCTTCGTAATTTAATCCAACATCGCGATATCAAGCAATTGCCTATACTCCACAATGAAGAATATACTTTATAAATTTTACTATGATCACGTTATACGTGAAAGCGTGGTACTAGTGAATAAAGAATTAATTTGTGAATGATTCAACATTTTCGGCGAACTGCATTCGTTTTCTTCAAATTTATATTCAACAGTAAATAGATAATTTTTCTGGTATCAGTAGTAAATTTGGAAGCTTTTTTTTTAATGGTGGAAGGGGGGTAGATTGATTTACTGTTCAGCCGACATTACTTGACATTAAAGAGATGGAAATATAGTCAAATCCACTTCTTTTCTTTTGTGGCAACAGGAAGAAAAGTTTAGAAAAAATGACAATTTTCATCAACTAAGCTAACACATGCTAAAATTGATAAAAATAATTTAAAAGATTTATAAATAGCTTTATTCTGATGCCTATATTGGTACCTTTTATGCATTTTAAGTGAATTTTTATCACGTTTAGCATGTTTTAGCTGAATGTGACGATTTTAACCCTAGATCTACCGGGAATTTTATTCAAGTTTTAATAAAACGTTCTACACCAGAATTTTTATTTAAAACTATTTAACTTATTTATTTACCTTATTTTTGTCTGGTTTATATACTTAGTTTATTTTAAAGAAATTTCTGGTTTGAATGAATATTTTGTATGTACCTGTCGGGTCCAATGGACCCGTCTGGTAGACGGAGGGTTAAGTTATTTTCAACATAATTTTATGGAAATTTCCAGTTGTCATACTTGCAAGAAATGTAGGAATTTTTCTAAAGTTACAACTTATTTCGTGGAAACTCGCCGCGTTTTATTTAGATGATTCATAAAACATTACGTTCACAGCAGCGCGATAGGCGCTACAATCTAATCATTTTTCTGCATACTCTCTACGGTACATTTTTGCTAAGAAAGCGTAGTTATAGTTTAAACGTAAAAGATGCAGCAAGAAAATCTACTTTTGAATTTACGCTGTTTGTATTGCATTCAAACCGTGTGATGCCAAGTAACGGCCCATCCTCCCCAACAGAGAATATACTTTAAGGGGAAGAGGTAAATCTTAAAATCGAAATTTTCGTTTTTTTTTTTTTTTTTTTTTTTTTTTTTCGTTTTTTCACTTTTTGCATTCTTTAAGTGTGTAGACAATAGGGCAAAATTTAGATGAATCCAGTTTTTTTGCTGTTGTGGCAATGGGAGACAAAAATAAACAATAAAAAGTGTTTTCTTTAAAGGAATAATTTTGTTTTGTCGTACACGTTTTTTTTATATTTTTTCAAGTGTGTAGCCTTGCAAGGCTACACACTTGCCCTAAAGCTGTTTCTTGATAATTCAGTTATTTGTAATGTATTTTTTTGCTCACTAAATGCCGCTCGTTCAACGTAATGCTATTGTAACATTTAAAATTGTTTTTCTTGAAACCCTGTTTTTCAAACTGAACGACAATTTTGCTCATGAGCTATTGGACTGAAGTCCACCATTTTTTATTCAAGAGTAAACTAATTCTTTTCGATGTAATTTAAACCCCTCAAAAGTATAATTTTTAATGTTTAAATACTTTTCAGAGCTCGTAAAATGTAAAAGGCAGTATCGAATAAGTGACCTTTTTGTTCAAACGACATTTTGTCAAAAATTAACTTTTTAAAACTAAATGTTAGTATGAGAATTTAATTCGTTTGTTTAATATGGCGACTAAATCTGCTTAAGATGCTCGTGACTGGAGAAAAATGATCACCCCCTTGGAAGGGTGGAGCATCTGGAGTCGCACAAGATATAATATGAATTTTCGTGCAAAAAATTAAAATATATATTTAAAATATCAAAATTATATTGCAAGGAAATCCGAAGATGATACCTCTTTTCTTTGTAACTAAAAACAAATTGTAAACATTACATGAATTTTTTGCGAGAGTAGCGGATAAATCTCTTGTTAATATTTTTACGTATACGTCATGCTTTACGCGAAAACGTGCTAACGTGAATAAAACACCACCTGACACTGAACAGCTGAGCTGAACAGGTGAGCAGCATTGAGGGGTTTCCCAGCTGATATCAGCTTAACACCCAGACTAGGAATTGAAGTATCTTATGTTATTGTGACTGTCCATTGTGAAAAATTGAAACTGTAGTTGAGAACTACTAGAGACAAAAATTTAATTGAATACAGAGAAAAATTTAAAATTAAGAATAAAAAAGAAAAAAAGGAAAAAAAAGTACAAAATAAGTTAAGACTTAAGAAGAATAAAAAAGTAAATATTAATCTTAAAAAGTTAAATAATTAGTCTAACTGTAGTTGAAAACTACTATAAAGGTTTAAAAATACATACGAATTAGCACTGTTCAGTGATGCTCTCGCCAAGCTTGGGTAAGAAAAACTAGAGGTAACAAAGTCCACATTAACCTAAAAAAGGGACTAATCAGAGCCATACATTTTTATATTTTGCTACTTTTATAATCTCTATAACACCTATAGAGACATAGCTGCCAACCTTTACGCTTTTTTCCTACCACTAAAATTTAATAGATATTTTCCCCTTCTCTAATCGGGAGATTTCGACGATTGAGTAAGACAATATTTACTGAAAAATTTTAGTGGTAAGAAAAAAGCGTAAAAGTTGGCAGCTACGTAGAGAGATTTTTTTTTCTTCAAAAGAAATAAAAAAGGATTTAAATGAAGAAAAGTGTAGACAGAAGCAATCTTAGAGTGGTGTACCCAGATGTTACTGGGTGTCAATAATCATGGAAAACAGGGGCGTTTCAGGTGGTGGGGCTCAAAGACGTCATAAATGCGAGCTTTGTGTAGTTTGTGTAGTTTTAATACAGTTGAAGACACCAGCGACTTCCCCTCTAATGGAAAGTATATACTTACCCTAAGTTAAACGTCTTTCAAGGATGACCCCAAGATACTTAGCATGGTCAGACCAAGGGATGACAGTATTATTGATTATTACTCTACTAGGAAAAGTTAGTTTACGAGAGAAGCAAACTGGAGTGGTTTTAGTTTCATTTGTAAAGGCGCGCCATAGCGTACACCAGTCCATGAATTCGTCGATGTGTGTCTGTAAGTACCTGCATAGGTTGTACAGGTGGTGAGCTGAAGCGTAAATACAGGTGTCGTCCGCATAAAGAGCGAGATATGTGCGCAGGGAGCTTCGGATATCATTGAAGAAGTTGTTGAATAAAAATGGGCTCAACATGCTCCCCTGAAGAACGCCCGCAAAGATGAAAAGGATAATAGGAGGGATGTGGTTTATGCGGACCTGAAAAGAAGCGGTCGCAAGTTGCCAAGGCAATTCCAGCGTCTGCATTTGGCATTGTAATCGCCTAAAAAAAAGAAGTGTTGGTGTTGCGGATAAAGCTGTGTAATACCATTAACAGGTAAGTTACCAGTGGGTTGAGCATAAATAGGGGCTAATTTAATGTTTAAGTGTGGAAGCTGTAATATTATACTAGTGTATTCTATGTCATTAAAGGTATTGTTTTGTGTTTGGTAGTTTGGAATGTGGTTTACGATGTAAATTGCGGTACCTCCTCTGTGCGTACTATCGGCACGAGATGTGTGAAAGAGCCTATACCAAGGGATGTTAATATTGAAAGTGGGGCTGAAAGTTTCTTGTAAGAAAATTACATCAGTTTGAGGATGTTCGTTAATACAGACAGAGTTTAAATTCGTTAAGTTTGTTCTGCAAGGAGGTGCAGTTCCAGGAGAGAAATATTAGTGATGAAAAGGTAGAAGAGGTATTACTCATTATCGGTTGTGTTAAATTCCGTGGCTAATGTTTCAAAAGCGCTCATGATGGTAAGACTTTTTTCTCCATATGGTACGAACAGTTTTTGGTGAGTTTGCCGATATTTTTAAAACATTGAATAAACTTATTGAATTTCAGGAGCTCTTTCATCTTCTGAAAGGTTTTAAAGATTTCTTTAAAGTCAGTAGTATAATTAGAGTTAGTTCTTTTTTTTTTTTTTTTTTTTTTTTGGTGCTGCAGATTTGGTATCAGCTTATTTTCAGTCTCGCTGTCAAAGTTTGGGTTTTGGATGGAAGAAGGGAGCGGAGACGGGGCTTCAGCAGGATCTTTAACGGAATTTTCCGGTTTTTTAACCTCTGGTTTACGAACATAGTTGTAAGTAGAATGTAATTCAGACATAGCATTTGGGATAATTTTAGGATTTTCTTTCAGGTTATTTTTTGAGTCTAGCTGTTTTTTATAAAACTGTGGGGTGTTTGGGCAGCCACGATAGGTTGTCACAGGGTCATCACAACAATTAGAACATTTAGGGGTGATCTTACCAATTTTGTTACAATTTGGGGTTAAGTGTTCTTCGGAACATTTGGCGCACTTGGCGGCAGGTGGCAAATTTCGCTGGAGTGGCCAAATTTTTGGCACCTGTAACATTGCTTAACTATGTTCGTGCCTTTAAATCGTTCAACATTAACTCTAATATAACACATTTCATGAATCTGATAAATCTCCTCGAATTTATCGAGTGGCAGGACATTAACGACATCTAGAGGCTTTGGCCGAGCAGTCTTTCTAATTTTTATCATTGATGCCCTGTTGGCAGTGAAATTGTGCTCTTTGAGCGCATCAATTATTACCTGGGGGACAGTATATGGGGGAATTCCCCTAATGTCGTCTTTTCGCGGGCGCTGTTCCGCTTGGCTCAGGGTTGTGTACGGAATAGTTTTTTAATCTAAATAGGATTGAGTTTTTCGAAAGTCTTCATCCGATTTACAGTGTACTTTAAGTAATTCACCGTCTAATTTAATCATAGAATCTTTATCATTTAGTTTTTTGATTTCGCTACAAAGTTCAATCCATTTACCCTTAAATTCTATGTAGAAAGGATGTATTCTTATTTTTTTGGAAGTCGAATCTGTAGCGGAGCTACTGGCCGGAATCGCCCTCAGGAGGGGTCAACTAAATCCATGTTATTATCTTCATTCTTTTTTTTTCTGCTAAAAGAGCATATTTGTTCTTTAGAGGAATTGAGGAATTCAAATCATTTCTCCTACGTTTAGAGGTATTAGTGGGGGTGAAACCGTCATCTGTGTCCACCACGATTGCTTTAAGTTTTGTTAAGAAATCGATTAAATCGTAATCATGGTTAACTATGAAAGATTTAAACTCTCTGAGTTGGCTAAGTTTATGGGGATCAAATGGCTCACTAAATAAAAACATAAGATTAGAAAGAAGATTACTCACATAATTCTTATGTTGAGGATCTCTAGTGTAGTCAGATCTACTCATAAGTCCAGTGACATGAGCATCACAATCCTTCAGAAATTGTTGCACAATTGATCTCTGCAATTCATCAGTTACCCCCGGAAATTCCATACAGAAGGCGGCTAAGTCCGGTTTTTCTTCACCATTTATGATGCTGTTTGCGATGTCAGAGAAATTAAATGTACCCATGAAATTAAATGTACTCAGTACCCATGATGAATGTCGGTGAACCCTCCTTTGCTCACTACTATGATGCGACAAAAGTTCATATAATGCCTCTTATTCGTACGAACCAGATTAAAAAAAATGAAAGCTGCCAGCACCAATAATCATAATTTGATAACAGCAAAAGATCACGTAGGTTCACAAAATACGGAACTGCATACACGACGCCTTGAAATTAACAGCAGCGCTGAGAAAACTCGTCAGTTCACTCCAGAAGCTAACCTCCGAGTCTTCTGCTTGTGAATATGATATGACCACGTGAAACGCGTGTACCCTGTGTGATTTTAAACATTTGTTAACATAGTAGTTCTGGCACGAATAGTAAATTTTCGAAGCGTTTTTTTTTTTTTTTTTTTTTTTTTTTTTTTTTGTCACCCTCTCGCTGTGTAATTGTTTTTTATCAAAATAGATTCAAAAATTGCGCATTTATTTATTTCAAATTCACGTGTATTTAAAAGTAAAAATACGTAAAAATGTTATGTAAAAGAGTTGTTTTCTTTTTAAATATAGAATTAGATCATAAGAAAAACATTCTCAGAAAACTGAATTTGATGAATAATCATATAAAAGCGAAACTCTGAAACTTAACCTCGGTTAAATGTATCCCCGCGGAAATCGCGGATTGCGCAAATTCTGGTACATTTACGTTGCCCATGGAAAACGCGGAGTGTGTAGCGAGAGTGTTAATAGGAAAAGGCAGCCTAATTTACTATTGGTCCGACATCAATATACTTGAACTTCTCGCAAAATTAGACGAATCCAGTTTTTTTACTGGTGTGGCAATAGGAATTAAAAAATAGAGTTTTTCTTTAACACTTTCAGGGGTGGTGGTTTCATAAAGATACCACTTAATTTTAATTCTCAAACGGTACAATGGCTCCAGAATTTTGATAAAATATTTTCCATTTAATGTGAAAGTGAAATATAGCGTTATTCTTATTTCCAATTAAATTTGTTGATAAATTCCGGTGTCATTCATTTATTTCAACACTTTAGCATTGAGAAAGCTTTGCCCCTGTAAGGGTTAAAGGATTTTTTTTTCGTCGTACACGCTTTTGCTAGGTGAGCCTTGGTTTAAGCTCATCATAAAAGATAGAGCAGGAAAATCTAGATTTGAATTTACGCTTTTGCTTTGCATTCCAACCTCTCAATGCCAAGTAACTGTCCAACTTCTGGAGCTCAAAACATACTTTAATAATATTTCATAACATCACGCCGCACTTAAAAGCGTGGTATCATGAACGAAAAATTGTTATTAACCAGCAGTGTCAAAAATTTACACGATATTATAATAAAAGGAAACTACATAATATTTCTGGGCTGAATATTAAATTTTGGAAACATGCTTTTTGTATAGGAATAATTTGCTTTTTAGTCGTGCTTTTTAGTCCCTTTGATTACGGGGTTGGGACATATGTCGTCCCAGAGACAATTTTTTTATTCTATTCGCACCACTTTTTTATATATAATTTATGCCATATCCTTATACCACTAAGAACAGTGCTGAACAGTAGAGCAGCTTTGAGGGGTTTCTTAACACCCGGTCTACGAATCGAACGTCTATGAACCACTGGGAAAAGACAGAGTCTAGTTTAAAACTACTTAAGAAGTAAATGGTGATAAAAAGAACATAAGCAGGGCTCCAAATGGTCCGCCAACGAAATACCAATATTATTTTAGGAAAATTTTCTTTTTAGATTTTTCTTACAAACCGCTCCGGAATCACCTTTGAAAGTTAATTCTAAAACAAACCTAGCATAAAGTTTTCTGCTAAAATTTATTGGTATTCTATTGGCGGACCATTTGGGAGCCCTGTATAAGGAATTATTTAAAACATTTATAATAAAATTTAAAACAATAAGAAATAAAAATTTAAGTTAATAAACTTATGTCAAAGAATGGTTAGTATGTAGAATAGTAAAACTTAAGATAGATAAATTAAGTTAGAGTCAGGGATGAGATTTCCGCGTTTTTGAACACCAGTATTTTGTTAGAGAAAATTATATTTCATTTAATCGGAATACTCTTGCGATTTAAGAGAACAACATTTTCTCTAAGAATATACCGGTGTGCAAAAACGCGGAAATCTCATCCCTAGTTAGAGTATAGCTGTAGTTACGAAAATTACAAAATTTTAACTATAAAAGATAAAAATGAAAGTTAGCCCTTTTTTCAGAAATGACACTCACCAAGGAATGGCAGGAAAAACAGTAAAGGACAGGGTTCGTAAGGGTCCTGGAATGTCCAGATCAGGAAATTCTTCGGTACCAGTGTTTTCTTACAGAAAATATCTCCGTTAATAAAGTACAATTTCGGGCATTTAAACTAGATTTATTTTTATATTAAAAAACTGATATTCCACCTTGAAAATAATGGTACACGTAACGAGCCCTGAAAGAGGCTGCAAAATGCACATTATAAATGAGATACATGGAAGAAAAATCTACCACAAAGAAATTTTAGTGTAAATTGCAGTACGAGTGTATATAAAATTAGTCGCCAGTTCCCGCCCGTAAAGTAAATGTTAATCGACCCGAAAGTCAGGCTAATTTAGACAAATCCACTTATTTACTGGTTTGCAATACGAAGAAAGAATTAGAGGGAAAATTCTTTAAAAGATTTTTTTTTCGTCCACGCTTTTCTTAAGTAAGCTTTGTTTACAAGTTATAACTGAAACCCAAAATGTACAGCGTGGAAATTCAGACTTACATTTAAAATGAGCAATTAATTGTCGCATAGGCTGGATAACGTGATTGGTTGACTGTTTATCATATTGTAGGAGTGCCAGAATCGAAATTTGGAGTTAAAATCATGGCGTATAATATTCAATTCATGTGTTTATTTTATTATTATTATTATTATCCTTATAAAATTTAGATTAAAACATTCCAGTAATGGTCATCATTAAGGAATATCTTTGAAGATATTCTGTATTAATATTTATAATTATTGCTGTCCATATTTTGTGATGTTATATTCTAACAAAATTTATCCAGTTTCACGATTATATTTCTAATTATGAAACAAAATTTAATTGTAATAACAGAAAAAAATTCAAAACAGAAAAAGATGCAGATGGATAATAATCAGAATTCTCACTGGGTCTGTTATTTTAACACCACTTTTTCAATATATATATCTTTGTAAATTTCTTAGAAACCTACCTCGTGCGTTTTTTCCTTTGATCAATGTAACACCTTAAGACTGAGGAACTTCCTAGTTGTGGAGTAACTTTACATCCCGGCGACATGTAAGCGACTTGCAGAGACATAAGGGATCCATTAAAAAGGATTAATATAACTGTAGTAAAAACTACCTTTATTTTGGCAATTGTTGGAAAAACCTACAATGATTTTTAAATGATGGTTTATCAAAAACCAGAGAAGTAGGAGCCCCATAGTAATAGACACAAATAAAAATAATTTATTATTTGTTTTTATGCTATATAAGAATTAAAACTTAATCAAAATATACTTGTTAAACAAAATATTGAAATTTGAGATAGACATGTACTACATTAAAAATATATATGATTAATTAATTTTGTAATAACTTTAAGTTTTGATAAAGTGAGGCAATAAAAATGTCATCAGTCTTCATTTATATCAATTCCATCATCAAGTACAAAAAAAATTCTTTTTTTATTAATTTTCATGAAGTACTGTAGAACATCAAATTTTCTTTTGACTTATTTATCTGGCATCTTTAAATTATAAGTAAGCCAAAAAAAATTTTTTTAAATGCTTAAGAGTTTTAGTTACTGATGAAATTTTGTAAAATAACTCGGGAATTCAAATAGTCATTCTCAAATAAATTCTTCATTTAGGTTACCAATTGTTTATAAAGTATTTATAAGAATAATTAATAATACAGTTATTAATGAAATTATTATGAGATCAATATTTTAGTTATTTTAGATACAACATTTAAATTTCTGAATTACAGAGAATTACAGTACGTTTCAAGGGCTTTCAAGAACCTGTTACAACAATTTTTGTAAAGTAATATTTGGTTTACTTAATGTAAAAAAAATTCTATCTTTAGATATAGCGACCAGTGCTCTACAAAATTCCTGGTACTAAAACACTTAAAAAATCCTGAATCCTTTAACCCTCTCGTTGCGCAACCCGAGATATTCTCGGACACGCATTTTTCCGTCTAATTAATACTATTTTGTTATTCTCATCAGTTATATTTTAGCCAAAACTTTGATTTAATCAGGACATTACGATAGTCAAAAATTTCTGCTATAAAGAACCGGTGGTAAAAGTTTAAAAATTCTGTAAAAGACGCTCATCGCGAAGAATTACTTACGCAGCGAGAGGGTTAATGCGTACGAACCCTGAGTAATCAAATAACAATAGTGGGCGGAGAAGGAGGGTTCATGGGACACTTCTCGCAGGTAAAAATATCGATTTAAAAAAAGCAAATGTTTTCTAGTAATAGTGCTGGTTGTTGCATTTCCCATTTCAATTACTAAGAAATAAATTACATGAAATATTGTTTATAGTAGTGCTGCACAACCTTTTTGCCAGAAAATTGTGTGCCACCAGAAAAAATTTAAAAGTAACATTTGAATTATTTAATAGCGACGTTTCTGTCAATTAATTGGGAAAATTTTTCTGGATAAAAATAGTGGTAAATCTGATGGCCCGCGGGCCACAGGTTGTGCACCCCTAGTTTATAGTATTAGTAATACTAATATGAAAGAAATAATACGAAACTAAAGGTTGAACGTTTCAAAAACTAAACAAAACGGTTTAAAAATAGAAATGTAGAACTGACGTTGAGGCCCTAATCTACAGATTTACTAGTTAAAAAGTTAATAAAATATTTATGCTTTTTATGCACAGATTTATTTTGTCAGATTAGAATAATCAAACATTATAGATAGAAAGTAAAAGATTTTTAAGAACTCATGTGATTTAAAAATAAATGTCTTCATTTTAATGGGGAACTCCATGAGCCCCTCCATCTTCTACGGTCTTGAAGTTTGTTTTCTGCTTCCTGATTGAAATTGCTAATAATAACCCATATTATAAAACACCCAACGCAAAGATATGGGGGAAAATATCCAATATATTAAAAATTATATATAAATGTAAAACCAACTATTTATATATATATAAAAATGTTCTTATTCTATTCTGTTAAACATAAATTAAAAATTATATTTAATCACTTAGTTTTTTCAGTTAAATCTGAAGTTTTTATGCACTTTGACCACCAGGGCAATTTCTCTTTTAGTAATAGCCACACGATTTGTCCATTACTAGGTAATGACTAATTAGGCATTCTACTAACAGACAATAATCCTAGAAACTTGAAAAACTTAAATTTTGTGGATGGCCACATTATGTTATATTACATGTATATAAATAGATTTTAGCAAATAACTGACATGTTAAAAATGACATCTCGAAAATTGCAATACGTTACAGAAATTGCAGTATGCGTTAGCATTCAACTATTTCAAGACTTCATAAAAGGACTCCTTTTTTCAATTTACAGAGCAAAATAAAAGAAACATAATGGAAAACATAGAGGTAGTACCAGTAACACATGTACTTTCCGCCTACCGTTCCTCATTCTCTCAGTTTGTATTGAATATTGGTTTCTTATTATGAAGTTTTGGAGCAGTTGTTTTAAACTAGTTTGCCTATTTGTGCGTTTCTTTAGATTTTTTTTTTTTTTACATGATTTTTTTTATTGTAATAGTTAACATAACGGACTTTTTCGCACGTAAATTTTTGTAATAAAGGTTTTTACCCTTAGATTTTTCTTTAACAAGAAAATAATTTTCTTTTTTTCAAACTATAGAAGAAAACGAACTGCAGTAATCATACTCGGTGGTTACCAATTTAGTTGATTTTTAATAAATATTTGTTAAATAGTATTTTATTTTCTCGTAGCCATTCCATGATTGAATAAAGCAAATTCGCATTCGGAAATAGTGATATTAAAAAAATACACTAAATAGGCAATACTAATCATAACATACTTTATTTATTATCTACTCTTTCAATATAAATTAGCCAAAAACAGCTCAATCGTTTTCTTTAAGGGGGTCCGGGACACAAAAATCTTCAAATTTATTTTTTTTATTATTGGATTAGAATTTTCTCTGCCGTTTTCTGCTTAAAATGACGTTTAAATCACGTTTTTATCTTAATTAGAACAGGAAATATTAATTTTTTCGTTTTGGTTTGTTTTCAAAATCTACCTTTCAAGCTATGGTTATCAAGGAAACGACTTCTTGTGAAATTGCGTTTTTCTTCATGATGAGTTTTTTCGCCATTGCTCATATTTAAATTGTTATAAATCAAGAACCGTTACAGATAAATGGTTCAAACTTGTAACATGTCTTTTTCAATAGCTTTACTTTAATTTAGATTCAGCAAATAAAAAAATATATATTACTTTTAAAAATATGATTTTTTTTTAAATTTTTACTTTAAATATTTTTAATTTTTTTAAAATTTAATACTTTTTTAAATGCTGTATCTAAATTAAAACTTATATATTTCTGTTTATTTAAAGGAAAAAAAGTGAAATTCTATAAATAATATTTCGAGTTACAACGATTTTAAACTACCCCACTTTTTAAAAAAATTAAATCTTAAATTTTTTTTAAAAAATTATGAGAAGTTTTATTATGCGATTTTGTTTACAAATGATATGGTTAACTATCACAAAAATTTTTAAAATTTTAACTCAATAAATAAATTTGTTTTGAAAAGGTGTCCCGGACCCCCTTAATACTTTATCACTAATATCTTTCAGCGAATCTTAATTTTGTGTATGCGAAAGGAAAAGATGTTAATGACAGTAATGGGAACTCCTGATTGTCATTACTGGCAAGGAGTGTACGAAAATTTGAAAAGATACAATTTAATAAAAGGAGTTATGAATAAAGAGGAGGGGACATATAGTGTACTGCCTGCCAGTTGCGAGTGAAGTAACTATGGAGGTCAAAGCAGTATAAGTAAGCCTACGAACTTAATACTGGGATCGGGCGTAAATTAACAAGGTTGCGCCATCTTGTTGACGGGGTGATAATCCACATACGCGGGTTTTTATTGTGACGTCATATATGACGGGATATCTACCATCGGCGTATATTTTCTAAATCTTTAGTCACTCATGAAACTGAATTATGATCACCACATTTATCGCAAAATAATGGCCTTGACACCAGGAAGTTTCTTCACCTTGAGAAAAGCACTTTAGCTATTAATCAAGGCGAAAAAAAAAACTTTACAATTTTAGTGGTGTGAAGTAAGAAAACTGTTAGGCATCTTCCTGTGGTTTAACCCCGTCCGCTACGTGGCGAGCAACCTTGAATGATGTGACCTCGCCTTTAATCTTGCGGTTACCTCTCCAATTTAAGATAGGACGCTTACTTATATCGCTTTGGTGGAGGTTGTCAATTGCATCAGATCAACATTTTCTGATTACCGCCGGAGCAAACTCCCACCAGGAATTATTCAATAGAGAATTTCGCGTTATTTTAGCGGCTTTTTCCTGGAAATATTCTTTGATTAAAAAGATTAAATTTTCTATCTGTTTTTACTGGTATCAGTTTGCCGATGTATTATAATATTTTTGCGCTTTGAGGAGGTTGTCTAGGTTGTTACAATATGGTAGAAACGCAGGGCATGACTATCGCCCAAGTCAACTTCCACCAGTAAAAATGAATGTATGTTTTTACCATTATTTATAAGGAAAATTATGTAAAAGGACGTTTCAATAAAGAGAAAATTTCTATTTAAATTTACTGGTGGAATTTTGCCCCCGCTGTAACCAAATCCTGTGAAAGCGGTTACAGTTGAAGCTTCAAAAAAAAAAAAAAAGAAAAGCGCTGCGTTCGCACCATAGGTAAATTTCCATGACAGATATTTGCGCCACTTTCATCTCCTGCGGCCATTCCTCAAAACGTAGGTTCGTATAAAAAAAAAATAATAATAATAAAAAGCAGCTAGTAATAATTGACGAGTTCCATTATACGTTGTTTAAATCTATACCCACTGACTTCACAAGCGTTTTGATTAACATTTTTCAATTTCACCTAATTTTTCATTTTCTAGCTTGCCAAAATGAGAATCAGTCCCTAGGGCACGCTTTTTCAATTTGTGAAATTACATCAATTCATCTACTCAAGCTTAATATGTAATGCCTTTGCTAGCTGCGTTTTTTATTTTTATTTGGGGGGGGGGGGGGGTGATTTAGGTAGCATTGCAACTTGCAAGTAAAGAGGCGCTACATAGAATTATTTTGCTGCATATTTTGTATGCTGTGATGTGTTAAGAAAGACCTGGTTTAAAATTTAAAATATACAGCAGGAAAATCTATATTTTTAATTTACACCCTTTGTATTGCACCCAATCTTCGCAAAGTCAACTAACCGTTAATCCTCCCCTACTCCAGTTATCCTTTAGGAAGAATTTCTACTTCTTTGTCAGTATATATATTTTTTTTCAATTTGAATTTTTTCATCCATTAAGTTTGCATCCCTCAAGCAATTTCGTGATATTTCAAATTTTTACAGTATTTTTTTCTCACTGAATGTAACGCGTCTGGTTGAACGTAACGTTATTGTAAAAATTTTAAAACTGGCGACCAATCTTCTCGAGAACTATTGGGTCGATTTCCTTCATTTTTTTGTATAAAAGAAAGCGAATGAGTTTTTTCTGGCGTTTACACCAGCGAAAAGTATAATTTATATTTATTAAACATTTTTAGAACTCTTAAAAAAAAGGCTGAAAAGCAGGGTTGTAAAAAACCTGGGCTTTTTATAAAAAACCCCAGGTAGTTGGATGGGTACCCGGGCAGCTACCCACTACAACCCTTATAGTTGTAAAAAAACCCAGCCTAGGTTGGTAGCTGGGTGGGTACCCGGGCGGCTATCCACCACAACCCTGCGGAAAAGTGATCTTTTTAGTTTAAATGACAGCCATTTTGTCGAAAATCAAGTTTTAAAAGCAAATTTTGGTATCAGCTGCAGAGAATTTAATGCTCTTTAAATATATGGTAACCAAATTTGTTGGAGGTGCTTGCAACCGGAGAAAAGCAGACGCACGATTGGAAGTATTACGACAAAATTTGTTTGAGATGGTTTTGAGCCGAGAAAAACGGTCGCGCGATTGGAAGTTTATGATAGGTATCTGCAGACACACAAATTATAATCTGGGAGCACGGCAGTGCGTCCGCCAAGTTCGCACAAGCCGTAAGCTACCTTTTCCTGAACCATTTCGGCATACTTTTCACCCCCTCATAACGTCGTTTTAGGGAGAGATGTAGAAATTTTTCTGTTATACACATGTTCGTATGGTCAAACTGAACTAAGGTTCCACGATTTCATGTTTCTATATTTAGTAGTTTTCGAAATATTAAATTCCGAAAAAGCGCTTTTTTGTCACTGACTCACTTCGCGTCATCAAATAACTAAGGTACTTCTAAAAGTCGTAGAATCATGAAATTTCACAAGTAAGTCGGGTTTGTAGCACAATTAACCAGAAAAATCTGAAAACACAGAATTTCCGCCTCTAAACCCTTAAAACAGGGGCTGTTCATTTGGCCGTAAACAGTTCCTTCACATTCAATTGCGCCAATGTTGGTCGCCAATACTCGATTACAGAGTTTTGAAGGGGTCACGTAATTTCAAGCAGAATAAAACTTTATATATATGCTTTTCCAAATATGTTTGTTAAATAGAAAAAAATGAATATACCTAAAAATTTTAATCAGTATAGGTTATGATATATTTACGATATTAAAACAATAAAACATTTAACAAAATATAACCGCAATTCGGTATGTTTCCGATATAGTAACCTTGGCGAAATACAGAAAATAGCCTTGACGAGAAAAGAAATTTGATAACGTAATTTCTGGCAACCTATTTACTGTGTCATATACACAAGCAATATTTTCCATATGTATACAATTTATTTAATGTAAGGAACCCGTTTATTTATTTTTATATACCAACATAAATAATTATCTCTTATCTCTTAAATCTTAATAATTTGTATATAAAAAATAATATTTTATACATGTATTAAAAAAAATGTTTATATGTATATAAATACATAATATAAATAACATAAAAGTTCATCAGGTTTGTTTTCATAGTTGTTTATATCATTTGGCAACATATCTCAGTTTCTGAAGTCCGAATTGCGCCAAGATTGAAAAAAATGCCAAGGTCCCTATAGTGGAAAAATATCCTAATTCCATATAAAAGTTTTCACAAATCTCCTTTTAATTAAATGAAATGTGTAACTAATAAACTGTCTTTAACGATATGCGACAGAAGCGGCGTCCGAAGTCCGCTGCTAATGTTATTATATTCTATTATTAGCCTACTTACTGTTAATTTATTGTTAATTTTAAATCTGTAAAAGAAAGATTATAGTTATAGATAAGATATGTTGGTCGCCAAAACCTGATTACAGAAAATTAGCCTGAGTTATAAAAGTGTTACATGAGTTCAAGCTGAATGAATTTTTATATGCTTTTACAAAAATCTTAATAAGGCAAATCTTTCAGTTTATCTGTCCATCTTTCTATCTTTTACGTCCTTAAAACAAATTTTATTAAAGACCGGGAGGCGTCTGCACAGATCTTCACCTCATCAAGTTGACGGCTGAAATTTTAGGATTAGTTAAATATCGATTAGCGTATTGAAATGTAACTGGTCTGCCAAGTCATATCTTTATGGAAACCACCTACAGACCCGATTTTACGGGTTAATTGGTGGATTTTCCATTGTGTTTTCCTGCACCCATTCCTCCATGTTTCCAAACTTTTGGATGCAGGAAAATACAATAGAAAACCTATCAGTTAACCACTAAAATTAGGTCTTCAGATGTTTTTTACCAAGAAATGACTTAACAGACCAGTTGCATTTAAATATGCTAATCTAGTTTTAACTAATCCTAAAATTTTAGCTGTAAACTCGATGAGGTGATGGTGTGTACAGACGCCTCCCGGTCTATTATAAATGTCGGAATTCTAATCTCAATAGCACTCTGGTCAATCTGGCAATCATCCCTATTATTTATGGAACACTATTCTTTTAAGTGCGTTTTAGCGATGTTAATGAACTTGTGCATATGCATCATACATATTATACATATGCATATAATACGTAATACATTTGCATCATATATATTACAGGTATGTGCATATTACATAATACATATGCATCATTATGACGTCAGAATAAACAATAAAATTTTTGTCGCCAAATTTGAGAACTGACATGATATATTACCAAATTCGGCGAATCTTTACTAAATGTCGCCAAGCTTGGCGAATATTTGACGCTAGTGGCTATTTTTCAATGAGTTAATTATTAATGCGAGTCATCTATTTTTATTTTTCCGCATATCATCTGAATAGTTAAATGATATAACGTACTAATATTTCCAAAGTGCTAATAGTTTCGTCACTGCCCAAAACCTCTGCTATTGTTATTATATTGTACTGTTATTATACTTACTGTGACTATGTTGTTAATCATTACACCGCTAAAACTTCTGTATTATATAAAGGGAATTTACGGAAACTATTAAAGCACTGAAACTGCCAGTTCTCCTTATGATTATTATAATTCTATAATATGTAACCAGTTAATCGATATGTACGTTAGAATGAATCTTCTATAATGCGGTTCCTCGCATTTTAGTTTTCAGGTTTCGAATAAAATTAACTAAAATCTTAAAACCATGGCACATTGACTAATTCTTCAACACGATCAGATGAGAAGAATGATAGATTTTCAAATGGATCATGTCAGTGATCCGGTAGACCTTCTATTCTTCTGTAATCGAGTCTATTGAAAAGGTTAACGTGAAACAAAAAGATATTAGCATCAATATGGTTTAATGCAAATGCAGATATTGTCAAAGGATTTCATAAGAACCATTTCACTTGTACCCAGTCGTAACAGTTAAAATACAACAATTGGCATTTAGTCCAATTAGAAAAGATTACTTAATAGGATTAAAAATTTCCGCATTAGAGAACGAATCGTAACTGCTAAGGAAACATGCATAAGTGAGTTAAGAGATATTTGTCACGAAAGATGGAATACATAGCAACACAAAATATATGATGTGCTTCCATGATCGTAAAGAGTTTTTGATTTCTCTATCAAAAGCTTCCGACTTGGCGAAAGAATGGGCAAGTAAATTAAATTATGAATAACAGTAACATGATGCAACGTTTAACATGCAATTAATAGAGTATATACTGATTGCTAGAGGCGGCTAGTACTTTAATATAAAAAGAAATAAAGTATAAATTTGTAAAGCTCAATAAAATAAATTTAGGTATTTTTATATTAGCCGGGCGAAAGTGACAAATCGCCAAATACTGTCCCCAACTCCATTGTTCATATTGCATTCATTTCATTTAAAGATATATACTTTTCAGTCATCACATTTAAAATAGATGCATTTCCTTCATTTTATTTAATAGAATATTTAACATAGAAATAAATAAATAAATAAATAAAAAATAATAACTTAAACCAAAATATTTTATTTGAAAATCAAAGCATTGTTTCTAATTTACACGTGTAAAAAATGAAAACTGCTATTGGCGAAAAACAAAAGTGTAATGAGGAGATTTG
This sequence comes from Maratus speciosus, assembly GCA_963932465.1. Lineage (NCBI taxonomy): Eukaryota > Metazoa > Arthropoda > Arachnida > Araneae > Salticidae > Maratus > Maratus speciosus. Next base: position 246,938,329 of record OZ010798.1, on the reverse strand, counting down.
CTCTCGGGTAACATAAAAGCACCGAAATGTAAGTTTTTTCATATTAATATAGTTTAGAATAACAAACTTGAAAAAACTTACAAAAAGTAGTGATATCCCAACAAAAAGTTTCCGGTAAAAAAAAAAGAGCCAAGTTCTCCTTAATGTTTCGGCCAGAAAAAGTAGTGATATCTGAAGTTCGCACAAATTAAAAGCCAAACATCCCAAATCTTTCATTGAAAATGGCTTCCTGCGACTTGGCCGTTAATGCCTTCGAGAGAGTTTTTCAAATTTTAAAATATGTACAAATGAGCTACATGCCAACTACATTTTTTGATTATTTTAGGCATTTTGTGGCACAGAGTACAGAAAAAAATACACATTTGAAAAAAGCATTTAAACAACTTCAGTCTATTTAAAGGTTTAGAAGTTAAAAATAACAAAGTACTTGTATTAAGGAGATAATATCCCTAATTGCTTAAACATAATTAGTATCAGCTTTTAACAGTATATAAATCGAATACCTCATAATGTATGCAAACAAACTATAATAAATGTTCAAACGAAAAAATTCTCTTTCGTCAATACACACGATTTCAATATTATACAATAAAATATAATGTAACATATAGTGAGGTTTGAAGTAAGTAAATTTTGTTTTATTTCTTGAGTTTTACGTTAATGACTTTAGCTTTAGACCGTACAAAATGGCAATTAAACCACAAGTGGACTAAATGATCTGTAATCAAAACAAATATTTGTTGAAACTGAATGGTAGTTATCAGAAATCTTTTACTTATGTCTTTATGTTAATTTGCCTCTTTGCATTCTGATATTACTTTTAATATTTAAATAATTCATAAATGCGTAATTTCCAATCATTAATTTTGAAATGTTGTAGAAGGCATTAACGGCCAAGTCGCAGGAAGCCATTTTCAATGAAAGATTTGGGATGTTTGGCTTTTAACTTGTGCGAACTTCAGATATCACTACTTTTTCTGGCCGAAACATTAAGGAGAACTTGGCGCTTTTTTTTTTACCGGAAAATTTTTGTTGGGATTTTTTTTTTTTTTTTTTTTTTTTTTTTTTTTTTTTTTTTTTTTTTTTTTTTTTTTTTTTTTTTTTTTTTTTTAACACACAAAAAAAAATTAATATGTAATCAAAATGTCAATAAATATAATGCAAAAGTCCGTAGGTGATATCTCTTTTCCTTGTAGCCGAAAAAAAATCGTAAAAATCACATACATTTTAGGCAAATGAAGTAAAACTTCTCCTTAACAATTTTACATATTAGGCCAACCGGGACATTCTGTCGTTTAATGCCCTTTTACGCCTACTTTTTAAAAATTCAGATTTCTTCATTGGCACCACTTTTTTGAAATGGTAAAATTCCCAAAGTTTTCACATTTCACATTAAGATGAAAACAATGGGAATTTTACTATTTCAAAAAAGTGGAGCCAGTGAAGAAATCTGAATTAAAAAAAAATAAGCGTGAAAGAAAATTAAACGACAGAATTTTCCGGTCCACCTAATACATCTCGTTGTATGGGAAAGAATGGTATCGTGAATCAAATAAAACTTAAAAGAGAACCATCAACAGAAAACGTACACAATTTTAAATTTAAAATAATTTACATATTGGTGCCTTATTAGTAAATTTTGAAAGCTTAAAAAAAACATCAAAAAATAAACAAACAGAAATGGACAGACTAATTTACTGTTCAGTCGGGATTAATCGACGTGAAATTCACGAAAATTTAGACGAATCTACTTCTATATTCGCAGGGCTGCCACAGGCGACTATTTTTCTATTCTGTTCGCACCAAAAAAAAAAAAAAAAAAAAAAATGATTTTGTAGTATATTTCTCTTGCAAATATCCTCAAACAGTCAATAATTTTTGTTTTGAGAAAGCAGAGTGAGGTAGAATTAAAAAATAGTTGTTTAGACAGCCTTGTATACTGGTGTTCGTTCTTGCGATGTCAAGTAATTGCCCATCGTCCCGAACTCAAAAGATCCATTCTTAATTTTGCATACATCATGCGGCATGTGAACGTGTGGTATCGTGAACGTTAAATTATTTGACAGTGCCACACTTTTATAAATTTTACACAATATCGTACTCTAAGGAGTGTAAATAATATTTCTTGCTTGAATAGTAAAGTTTGGAAGCGTGTTTTTCTTTTCTTTCTTTTTTTTAAATAGAAATTGACAGACTAATTTATTGAACAGTCGATATTAATCGACGTTAAAATCAGGTAAATTTAGATGAATCCACTTCTGCACTGGTGTTCTTGCAATTTCAAGTATTTACCCATACTCCCGAACTCGAAAGATGACTTAATAAATGTGTATACATCACGCGGCATGTGAAGGTGTGGTATCGTGAACGTTAAATTATTTGACAGTGCCACACTTTTATAAATTTTACACAATATCGTATTCTAAGGAGTGTAAATAATATTTCTTGCTTGAATAGTAAATTTTGGAAGCGTGTTTTTTTTTTTTTTTTTTTTTTTTTTTTTTTACAGAAATTGACAGACTAATTTATGTACACATTACGCGCCATGTGGAGGCGTGGTTAGTGTTACTTTTATTTTCTTCTATCTTTACAAGAAGAAAGTAATGGATTCGTGAAAAATTTCGATGGATTTATGCGTTTTAGAAGGTTTTGAACACGATTTCATGGTTTTTAGAAAATGTCTGTCTGTGAGTCAGTCTGTCAGTCTGTCACTCTGCTAGTCTGTATGTGTCAGAAAGTTCGTGGGTCGTCTCAAGAAATAATGCACGGAATTTAATAAAACTTTAGATTCATTTAGACCTTGATAAAAACTGGCTCTGATTACTTTTTGGTCTAAATCGTCCAACAGGTGGCGTTGCTGTGTTGCATTTTTCTCTATTTCCGCAATAGCTACATCTCCATAACTAATGCACGGAATTTTAAAAAACTTCATATTCAGTTAGTCCTGGATATCATTTGCTGCAGATTACCTTTTCGTAAAAATCGCCCAATAGGTGGCGCCGCTATGTTGCATTATTCATGATTATGGTAATAGCTCTATCTCAAGAACTAATGCAAGAATTTTTTATTAAACTTCAGTTTCAGTTAGTTCCTGATATAGATTAGTGATGTTTAGCTTTTGTTCAGTTAGGTCATAGTATAAATTGATCCTAATTAGTTTTTGATGTAAATCGCTCAACAGGTGGCGAGGCTATGAGGAATTTTTTTACGATTTCCGCAATAGCTCTATCTCAAAAACTACGGATTTTCATCAAACTTCAGATTCAGTTAGTTGTTGTATTACTTTAGTTGTAGTGTATTACTTTTTGTATAAGCCAGAAATAAAAAATCTGTTTTCACAATTCCTTTTTTTCTATTATTCTAATTTTTTGACTTGGAGCTGTAGTAAAATCTGCTAAGGCAGAAGAAGTACAAAAGATGTAGAAATGTCCCTTTTTTGACAGGTTTTCATGCATTAGCTTTTTTATGATTGTTACTCGGTGGTACGGGGAACTAAGTACTTCGATACACTGGTACGTCCTTCTAAAAAGTAGCGGATGGGGACAGCTTAATGCAACAATGTTAAAAAAGCACCTGCGTAATAGAAGAAGGGAGAAGGAAATCTCGTAGGGATTTCTTCAAACCTGGTTCGAAGCACGGGGAAGAAAAACAAGAAGCTTTTGCATTTTTACTGGCGCCACCTACAAAAAATATTTGAAAATAATATTAAAAACGAAATCTTTAGAACATAATCTTTCGAACATTGTAGTAAGAAATGTTTAAATAAATAAACAAATATCTACAACTTTTACTTTTAAAATTTAAAAGCAGTTCATCTTTAATGTCATAATAATGTTATTTACTAATTAACTCATTTCATATAAATAAATTGATAGGGATGTGTATGTGGCGTTCTAACAGCTTTAAGAAAATTAGTTTTCAAGGGTTACAATAAAATTATTATTTCTTATATTAAGCTAAATCTTTTGACTTCACTCTCAGTCAAGGCTTTAGAAAACAGTAAATATGATTTAACTAACATACACTTCTATAATTAAAATATACATAATTTAATACTTGTTCCCTAAGTATAATTGTGTATATGAAACTTTTATTATATATAATACGTCAATGTGGCTTACATTTTTTTTCTTACTTTAGAAAGATTTAAAAGCTATTACTATTTGTTTTCTCTTTGTTCCTAATTTAACATGTTTCTTTGTTAAGAAAAAAAAACCTAACTCAGAGTGCACAGTTCATTTTTTTAAAAATTATTACGTTGAACTAAACATATTTTAATTTTATGATTCTTTCAGTTCCTATTTTATAGCAAATGCATCTCATAGCATTATAGCATCTCAGAAACTTTTTAACATTAGAATATTAATCATTATAATGCATTCTCTTCAACTATTAACATCTTAAATTATAATAAAAATATGAGAACAATAAAATATAAACACACAATGGAATATAAAACACATGAATAATTAAAGTACCAAGTAGAAACGAACACCAACACAATCAAAACAATGTGCCAAAGCCGGCTAGGGATTTTTGGATTTTTCCCCCATATCGTTATGCAGTCGAAGTTTTAACAATTTACATTAAGCTGTCCCTATCCGTTATTTTTCTAAAAGTTTATGCGCCCCTTATCTAATCTATTGCTTTTGGTAAAGAATCAGGTTGCTTAACGCAGGAAGCAACCATCTTTCGTAAGAGTTTTTCTATTTATGCTGGGATAAGGAACTACTTCCGTTACTTTTTAATTTTTACATTTAGAATATGCAATATAATTTTCTCGGTATTTGGAATTTTGTGAAAAAGTTCTTTGTCAAATCAATTCATTGAAATTATTAATGATATCAGCCAGAGCAATTATACTTTGAGCGTGTTCAGTAAGTGTTAAATTTGTTAGTGCAACCTAGCGCCAGTTTGCGGACGGTGTGCAAAATAGAAATGACCTGCAAACGTACATGATTTACATTTTGTTCGGACACATGAGCTCCAATCTCCTCTCCTACTACGAGTTATCAATAAAAAAGTTGCGGAGGGTATAACTACAAATTGGCGTTAAGATAAGATAATCCACCCTACTAGCCTAAGTTCAGCGTGAGGTTCTAATTTAGATTTTATTATCAGTTCTTTTGTTTTCACAAAATTTTTGGTTTAATATTGTATATTTTTTCTTTTCAATTTTTCTGGTGAAAACTTGTCATTTTACAGTATACAAAAGGAATACCAGACATTAGATGGCGCTATTTTCATCTTGCGAAATTTCTTCCATTCATCTAATCAGGCTTATTATTTAATGGCTTTGATATCAGTAAATTAAAAAAAAATCGATCAATTAGATGGAATTCAAAAATCAATTTGATTATTAAAATCCCTCTCTTTATTGTTTCGTTCTCTCTTGTCTTAAAATTAATTTCTAATTTTTACAACGTGGTATTGAGTGCGTTGGATTGAAATTTACTTTTCGAAAGTCTGCATCAATTTAATGACACGTTTTTGTTTCATTATATATTAATTTTCTCTGCAGTTTTACTTATTTAAATTTAATTTTTCTACATTTGTGGAATCGACTCTAAATATATTTTCCTTTTTTTTTTTTTTTAATTTTCATTAAGACTTAATAAAAAGTATTAAAATATGCCTTTTTCCGGCGGGCTCGATTCAAGGAACTCCAATATTTTCTCAAAAGTGACTGTTACCATTTGACAAATCTAAGTGGGTGTAATTTTTAATATATAGACTATCTCTATTTCAAACATTGTATTCAGATTCTGAAAAAAGACATTATTCCCAGTGTAATGAGATCTTTAGAGTGATTGTATGGTAAACGGTCTCGGAATAACGTATGTTTTATATTCATATGTAGTGATTGTTCCATTTAAACGCGAACTTTCTGAATACTAATGAAATATTAAAAATAAGGGTTGTCTACAAATAAAACATTTTGTCAAATTTCCTTTTTAACCCTTTATGTACGGAATTATACATTCATGAAAATTTTACCTTCTAAGCATTTTTTGTAAATTGTAGAAGATTTACTAAATCATTTAATAAATTTTAGAAGGATTTTTGAAGGATTGAAGGATTTAGAAGGATTAATTAAATTTGAATTTATAGGGATTTTGTGCAATATTTATAACCCCACTCAAATCTTTCATTTTAAATATTTTCTTAGTATTTTGTAGAATTAGGAAATGTACAAATATAATGTTCTTACAACAGAAATATGGAAATATATCCGAATTGAAAAATCCACCCCCCCCCCCCTCCCTAACGCCAAGAAAGCTGAAAAGGTGCAAAGGCAAAAGAAATCACCCTTTAAAAAATATTTTTGTTTTGTGTAACCCATAATACTTTTGGAATAAGATAAAGTAATGTATCTATATCTCATTCTGAATAATATTAGAACTAATCGATGTATTAAATTAATTTTATAGCAAGTTATTTTAATGGTACTTTTAAGTACCGTCAGTAGATAAAGGATTAAGGGAAGTTGGATGGCCCTTTATTTACCATGTTAAATTAACACGTTCACGCCGGCGCGGTGGGTCACACTCGACTGTCTCGGAGCTGACAAGTCTCCGGCTTTTTGGACACCAGTATTTTAATGCAGAAAATGTTGTTTTATTTAATTAGAACAATTGGGCGATTTAAAGGAACAACATTTTCTCTAAAGTAATAGTGGTGTGCAAAAAGTCGGAGACTTGACAACTCAGAGACAGTTGAGTGTGACCCACCGCGCCGGCGTGAACGTTAATGTACCTTTTCTCAGAAACTACCAAAAATATTCACTTTAAATTCTTAATATACAAGGTAGCCATAATTAAACTGACAGTACTCAGGGTGTTCTGTAGCGCGATCTAATTGAGAGAAAAAGCCAAATTTCGTAAGAAGATTAAACAAGACAGGGAACGAAGGATTCCGCGCAAAAAAAAAATTAGTTCCAATAGTCACCGCTAAGGTAATATGTGGCGCTGTGTAACAGAAAAGAGAGTTTAAAAAAATGCAGAATCCATATCGAAATAAAATTACCTTTTATTTAGCACATTTAACGATTTTACTATTGATTCTGCATCTTTTAAAACTCTATTTTCTCTTACACAGCGCCACATATTCCCCTAGCGGTGACTTTTGGAACTAATTTTTTTCGCGGAATCCTTCGTCTTCCGTCTTGTTTAATCGTCTTACAAAATTTGGCGTCATTCTCTCAATTAGATCGCGCTACAGAACACTCTGAGTACTGTCAGTTTAATTATGGCCACCTTGTACATAATATAAATAATTCCTAATAAAACGAAGTCAAACTTACATAAAAAAAAAAAATCTGGAATAAAACCACTTTTAAATAACAAAAAAAATTGCATTTTTCCAAAGGAAAACTTTTTAATAATAATTTTGTACATATGTTAGTAACGGAAGTTCACTTCAGATGGATGAGCGATATGTGTAAAATATTAAGGCAATAATATGCAGTAGTTTCTATAAAGAGATACATTGAAGTTAAAAAAACAACATTTTGAGAAAATTTAATTTAATGTTGAATCACTTGAACTCAAACTGAATCACTTGAAAATTTTTAACTTCTCGTTGTCATAGAAACAAAAGTATTAAGCCGATCGGAAGGGGGAAATAAAGGATTAAAAATTATAGAAAATAAAAATTAAATAAAAACGATTTTTTTCCCTCGAATTTGCCTTCCAACTGCATTTAAGCAATAAGAGTGTTTTTTGATATATTTTAGAGTTTCTTGGATTAAATAAAGATTGATGATTCTAATTTTAAATCCGGGTGAGAAAACTTTAATTTATCTTCCCAGAAAAACATCTTATTTTAACGCATAGCTGCCAACTTGTACGGATTTCTTCCACCACTAAAATTTAATAGAAAATTTTGCCTAATTCAATCGCCGAATGGCAGTGAATTTAATAATTAAATAAGGCAGAAATTTCTGTTAAATTTTAGTGGTAACATAAATCCGTACAAGTTGGCAACCATGTTAATGTGTTACTTGGAATGCAATGAAATAAATAGACGCAAACTTATCCAAGGCATTTTTTAAAATTCAGAAACAGACTGTTACTTATGAAAAATATTGATTTAATTTTTAAATATACAGTGTGATTCAAGACTAGACAAACAAACTTCTAGGAGAGGTGGGGCACACTTAGACGATTCGGAATCTTATAGCAATGCAGGGCCGGATATGTAATCCTAACGAGATAGTGAGGTTCTCAAGGGCTCTATCATCGTCTTATCGCCGCGTGACCTCCGCTCTTGAAAGGCTAAAAGCAAGTTCATCATATAAACATAAATCTTCCATTATTTTTGTACTAATTTGAACGGAGGTATGAATAAAGAGGAGGAGACAGATAGTATCCAGGGCTTGGAGCGTTCCTAAAATTTTCTACATTTCCTACCACTATTTAAAATCAAAAATCTTCGTGGTAGATTCTTTTAGCATCCTCAATACAAGTCTATAATAAAGATTATCGTTTTAAAATAGTGGTTGCAAAGTATGAATATTTTTAGGAACCCTGCGAGCCCAGTATCGTGTCTACCGACTGTAAGTGAAGAGTTGTTTGTACAGTCGTGCAAAAAAAAAAAAATAAATACAAAAAAACAAAAAAAAAACACCCTCTACTAACTCCTAAACAAATTATCGTAGACGAAAGTTACTGGTACCGAACGATTGGAAATAAGGTCTGCTTTTAAATGACGTACATAAAATTTGCTTAGGGAGCCATCTACATATTAAAACGAATTCCAAACTTAATTTTTTTCAATAGCAATACCCAATTTTAACGAGATATTTCAAATCTTTGGTTCAAACTATGCCTAGACAACAAATTTCAAGAAGCAACAAATTTCAAGTTATTTGAATGATAAGTTTTAGAATTATAAACATTCAAAATTTAGTGCTTCAAATGTTAAATTACATTTTCATATTTTTATTTACAACGTCTGAAATTATGCTCCTAATGTTTTATTTTTTTGTGTAGCAATAATACTAATATACCAAACATAAATACGTCGAATTTGCAATTTTTATAATTTTCTGATCAGAATTATGAACTATGAAATTAATATTTAAAAAAATTAAGAATTGCAACCTACAATTTTTTTGATGGATTCAGATTTAGTCCTGCTTTATGGAAATCCAAAATTTCACATTTCTCTTCCAAGTAGTTTTTAAATTATGCTTAAAAAACGGCAAAATGATGGTTTAAGGGGCCATCTATGATTGAAGCGACTAAATATTTTTAAATTTCTTATGCTATCCTGTAATCTAACAGGCTTAATTGATTGCTTAAGTTGCCTTGATCAAGAAGGGAGCTCTCTTGGTTAACGATCGAGTACAGAACTTCAATCGGGATACCAGTATTGCCAGACGAATACTAACATTTTATTTTGTATACCACTATTTTCATTGAGAGATAATCGCCTTACTTATTTTCAAAGTTTTACAATTGAAGCAAGCTAATAATACCCTATGAAAATAGTGATGTTAAAAATAAAATTTTAGTATTCGTCTGGCAACACTGTTGGATACAGCCGTTAAAATAATTAATCGTTTTAAAATAATTAATTTCTCGAAAACTTATGTTACGAATTGCATAAAAATTTGTTTTTAGACTGATTGAAGGGTGTAGAGTTCATTTATGCTGTCAGAATTGAGTACTGCTATTGAAAAAAACAAAGTTATGGATCATTTTAATATGTTGATGGCCCCCTAAACAAATTTTATATACATCATTTAAAAGTAGATTTTATTTCCACTCGTTCGGTACCAATAACTTTTTTCTACGACAATTTGTTCAGAAGTTAGTAGGGGGTGTTTACTTTTTTTCCCCACGACTGTACATATTTAACCGGTGCCTGATTAACGCTAAGGCAAACTTCCAGCAGTAAAAACAAATAAAATTTTTACTCTATTTATGGATGAAATTCTGCACGAATACGGCGCTTAATGCAAAGTAATAATAATAATAATAATAATTTTCTGGTGGAAGATTGTCTTGGCTGTAGTCAAATTCATTGACATTGACTTGTAGATTTTTTGGATTGTCGTAATGTGGCGGAGCATACTTCCTCGAGTAAACAGGAATATATATTTTTGCCTTAATTATGAAAGCATGATTTATACGTTTAAATAAGGAGGGAATTTCTATTCAAATTTACTGGTGGAAAATTTATTCAGCGGTAATCAGGCCCGGAGGAACTGGTTACGGTTGAAGCTTCACCATTTTAAGTACATGTCAATTCCTCTTTCATCATAGTTCCATATTAATATTCCGGCATTGTTACCAGCGAGATAATACTGCTAATACTCAAAGGTGTCGGGACATAAATAAATATTAAAACTCGAAATTAATTTTGGAGAAAAATATGCAAAGGAACTTTTGATTATTTTTTAGAAAATCAATTTCTAGGAGCTTTGACCTTAGAAATTCGAAATCGCAGCTCATTAAGTGTTTTTTCAGCTATGCTGAAAACAATACCCACATTGCAATCTGTTTGGCAACGCCCCACCAGTGGCTGAGAGGTTCTGCTCTCGAAGCTGGTAGACGGGAGGTGCTGGGTTCGAACCGAATCGCGCCCATCGGCCTAACCGTTTCGGAGTTTTCGGGGTTTTCTTCGGATTTCCATGCGTAAATGCGGATTAGGTTCCCTTTGAAAGACCCCCACGAAGGGCACTCCCCCCAGGGCCTATATTCCACGTGTTGATAATCGGCCGTCATAAACACAAACCAAACCAAACTGTTTGGCAACGCTTAACATTAGAAAGGCCGAAAATTTCCCTCTAGTTTAATAAAAACATTTTACATCATAATTTTTATTTTAAAACTGTTTAACTGATTAATTTAATTTTTTTTTCTTCTAAGTTTCTTTTAAACTTTTAGACATTTCTGGTTCGAGCCGAAATATGTTCTTATGGTGGTATTTCCAGTGTTAAGTGTGAATTTAGCATTAAGAGTTTCTCATTTTAAGCTAAATAAATCCTAAACTTAATTGCTTTCCATCCAAATGTCAAATTTCTGAAAAATCAAAATATTATGTGAAAATTACGTGTTAGTATGACAAATTTTATAATTTGGTACAACGCATAGACGTATACGGCCCTCTAAGCAAAATCGACACATTAATGCAGAATTTCCGTCTCAATTATCGGCAAAAACATATATTTATTTTTACAGGTAGCTGTTTCCTTCGCCGGCAGTTAACCCCTTCGGGACGGGAGCCCTTTACGAAATTTTTAATCTTTAGTCACGGTTTTTTAAAAACAGAAATTTGTGTTTTCTTGAATCGAGAAAATGCGCTGATTAAATAAGGTAAATTTTACAGTAAAATTTTACTGGTGAAGAAAAACAAGGATTCTGAGCGCTTCATGCGGCACGTATATGTGCCGCTCGTCCCCAAGGGGTTAATCCCTGCCATGTTGTGTCAACCTAAAAAACCTCCTGTCAGTGTCAGTGAAAAAGATTATAATACCCGCGCCAACTTCCACCAGTAAAAACAAATACACCTTTTTACCATATTTAGTAAAGGAGACATTTTGCATGAATAATCCTCTAAAATAAGGTGACATTTTTTATTCAAAATTTACTGGTGGAAGTTTTCTTCGGCGGTAATCAGGAAGAGTTGATTTAATACAAAAAAATAGCCTCAATTTCGAGACAACCTGCGCTTTTACGTCACTCGCAACTGGTAGACTCTACAGTAGATGTTTTCTCTTCCAATAATTCAAATTAGACTCCAAAATAAAAAAGTGACCATGGCAAACATTGTGTATTGATTGAAATAAATTGTCAAAAGTAGATATTTTCATTAGCAAAATAAAAGTTTGTTAAATTTTTTATGTGCTGCAATTGCTTTTAATATGTATCCTTAATAAAGGTTATACTTCTTTACGTTTCGAAGAAAAAAATGCTATTTTACAACTGCTTGTGATTTTTTGCGAAAGGGATGGGAAAATTGGTTGCTTCCTTAGTCAAAAATTAGAGGTTTTTTTTAAAAGCTTATGGGATACGTTAACAAAATTTGAACATACTTATTTTTTAAAAAGAAAGCTTTTTAATAATGAACTTTAATTGCTTAATTAAAAATCGTTGCTTAATTTTACTTTAGATACTTTTATAATTGCAATTTGAGAAAAAAACTGCAAATTATGACGAAGTTGTAGTACACTAAGATTACGTTTTTAAATATTCTCTCTGAATACACGTTTGTGATCTGAGTGTAGGATTTGATTGTGAATTTAGAACTAAAATATATGTCTTTTAATTAAAATAAATAACTTTGTAATCAGCTAGAATTGTTTCTATTTTTAAAATATTACTTTCTCTCTATTCTAAAAAAAAGTAACTACCGCTGTCACCGCCGCCGCCGGTTTTGAATTTTTTGTGACCGGAGGTCTTTCTTCGTTAATTTTAAGAAAAATAATGCATACAAAAATATGAAAATCAGTGGTTTTATACAGAAATGTTTGATAAACACGCTAATGCAGACAGTTTTCATATCGAAGAATTATTTTAAGAGCTATTTAATGCTAAAGTTGGACAAAATTGTTCCACTAAAAAAGTTTTATAGCAGCAAAAACTATACATGGCCGTGTAATCATTTTTAGATCATTTTATGCGTTAGAATTTGCCGGAGTGCAGATTGCATTAATTTTTTTTTTATTTTGACTCATTTTTTGAGGTTTTATTTCTATTTTAAATTCAAATTTTCAGCATTTCTAGAGATATTTTTTACAGATTTTAGAAAGTGATATTAACTTAAACTGTTGCCAACTGTATAAACAGCGGAAACAATAATGTTTGCTTCAAAAAAAAATATTTATACGTGTAAATAAATTAAAAATTTATTTACACGTGACTATTATAAACAGAAAAAAACATCTGGAATTAGAATTAATAAATTATGTACAAAAAGCAGGAACTAATTAAAAATTACGTCATAAAAACTATAATTACACGTGAATTTTAAGAGAGAAAGGAATTTGTAAAATAATAAATTTATTAACATGCGTTAGAAGTCTTAAATAGGAGAAATTACGTCATATTTACGTCACATTACAGTTATTACATAAAATGAACACAAAATAATATTGCAAAACGGTTTAAATTTAGAAATTGCGCTAGACATTTATTTTATATTTTGAGAGGATACTTTTCAACTATTTTTGTCAGGAAAGCGCAAATAATATTTCATTTCTAACAAAAGTATATTCACGTGAATATTTAAAAGAGAAAGAATAGCTTGGTAAAAATTACGTCAGATTAAAAACGATTAATTTCAAATGTCTCATTTAAAAGAACTTTCTTTTCGCTTTGTTAAAAAATACCAGGAGACAAAGACTGTTTACTTAATTCATTTTATATTAGCTTATTTTGAAATGTTGTTACACGTGTCTACGTCATCAAGTTATTTTTATTTCGAAGTTTTTTATTTGTATTTTTATTAATGTTGTACTAATTTATTTGTTCTTTCGTTATTTAAAATCAAAATTATGTCAATTTGTATAATTTGGCGAGTGGTTTGGCGATTTATATAATTTGGCGAAATTGGTCGATGGGATAATCAAGTAGTACCGCAGCGGATTTGGCGTTAAAATTCCCCAATCAAAGAGAAATGAATAGAAATTCGTTTATAGGGAGATCGCCACTGTTTTTTAAATTATATTTCAATCTTTCGAAATCCTTTTAAAGCCGATCAAATTAGCGTGCATTTGGAGTCTGCGGTGTCTGGACGGGGGTTGGCGAGCGTAGCTCGTAGGGGGCCGAGCCCCCTAGTATGTAATAAAATAGTTAAGTTTTGAGCTGGATAGTAAATCTTTATAACAGTTATAATAATCGATTTATCTTTGCCTAATAGCAAAATGATCTGAATACGCTGTGACATTTTCACTCTTTGATAGTAGGTTTTTATAATATCTTATATATTTTTCTAATATAGTAAATGCATTAAAACAACGCGTTTTTGTTTCTTAATAACTCAATGCATAATTAAGTAAAACACGTTTAATGATTCAATAAAACAAAATATCTTTCAGAAAAATTAATTATCCAATAATGCAAAATTATTTTAACACAAAGAAATAATATTGTTAAAGGAAAAATACTTTTGACATTTCGCTGTATATAGCAGAAAGCATTTTAAAAGGAATGTCAATTTTTTAAAAGTCAGATAACTTATATATTAATACCCTTAAAAGATACGCTAATCACAATGGAGGTAAAGGGAAATGATAAACATTGAGAGGATAATTAATCATCTTTACGATGCTAATAAACTGTCAGCAGCAAATTACGAGGATTATGTAATGATGGTATTAATTGAAAGGCTTGGCGGAAGAATTTTATAAACGTCATACCAAAGTTTAATCAAGGAGGAAATTAAATATATTAAAAATATTATAATTTCATTCAAAAATTTAATAAGCTGTTATTTTACGCATTTCCCCGTAGTGAAAATAAAACGACCATTTTAAACTAATCTGAAATACGCTATATAGGCATAAAGCAGTTGCAGTGTAATCCAACTGTGGCCCTCGTAGACCCACTTTTTAAAAACAGAAATATTCGATTTATTTAGTCAAAGATATTTTGCAACTAAATAAAAGACAAATATTTGTAAGAAAATAGTGCTTCCACATGGTCCGTAGTACGATCATATCATATACAATTGAATAGATGATTGTAACATCATGTAAAGGATTTTTTTTTAATTTCCTTATTATTTATTAATTATCATTTACTTTTCCGCTTAATCATAAAATGATAGTCATTCACGTTCAAGCATCTTTTAAATTAGCTTTTCTGAAAGATGAGAATAATTTCTATCATATATATAATTTAAAATTAATATTTAATGATCCCTCGGAACGTGTTAGATATATTTATTTATGTTGAATGCCATAGAATAGTTTAAAACTCTATATATTTTTATATTTTAAAGTTATCATCCTTTATTCTGTTTATTTGTTTCTACGAAATCGTAATTGAAGAGATAATCTCTACAGATAAATCAGGCTTTTAATTCGTTTATTTATTTTTAAGCAAAATTTTTGGTTTACTTTAGTAGAGGTTATTTATCTTCGAGACAACTGTTGAAGAAATATACCACGGAAATATTTAAAACAAGTTGGAAATTGTACCTCAAACGTGGTAATTGAGGTGCGTTTGTACTATAACTAATTTTATAAATATTCAGATCTCGCTGCAAGGGTCGGTTGCAAAGCGCTATAAGTAAGCGTACAAAGTTAATGCTGGGATCTGCCGTAAATTGAAACAGCTGCGCCATCTTGTGGATGGAGTGAATAACGCAAATACGCGGGTTTTTTGTATGACGTCATATATGACAGAATATCTACCATCTGCGCATCTCGTGCGCAGATCTATTTGAAGATATTTACAATTTAAGAGTTATAGGCGGAAAAGCAGAAAAAGCTATTTTAGAGAATACCTGTTAAAATTTTAATCATGAATTTCAAATATTTACTCACTCATGGAAGATGAACCTTGTTTACCAGGTATATTAAGTATTAAATACATATATTTTTATCAAAAGAAGCTGTAACAAAAATATTTTGCAATAAATCTGGTAAAGAAGGTTAATCTTCCATGAGTGAGTAAATATTTGAAATTCACGATTAAAATTTTAACAGGTATTCTCTAAAATGGCTTTGTCTGCTTTTCCGCCTATACCTCTTAAATTGCAAATATCTTCAAATAGGCCTGAATTTTATGCAAGCTATTCAGGCTAAAAGGAAACCATTTTTGTTAATAAAAGTTATAGGCGTAACTTTTAATTCCATGGTTTTTTCCAGGTTTTTTTCCACATTGGAAGAAACTTGCCCACCTTGGTTTTATGTTATTATTTATTAGAAAAAAATGTATTTTAAATATAATGAGCGAAAAGCATGTGTTTAAATTGATGTAATATACCAGTATGTATGTATTTTAAATAAAGTTATGTTTTTCAAATGACGAGTATATTTTTAAAATGATTTTATATTTTGTATGAAATTAACGCAACATAAACGCTGGTGATGGGGAAAATATTTGACGGTTTATGAACTGCGGCCGGCTAACATAAAAGTACTTTTTTACACTGTTTATTTAATCTAACCCTGTTCATATATATGAAAAGGTAAAAAAATTTAACCGATTTTTCCCTCCCAGATATGCTAGAAAAATAAAAATTATGTACATGGATGTGTTTCGAGTAACAATACAACATTTTAGTATTTTTAGAACTTCATTATAAATTAGCAAATTAATTTTACGTTATATAAACGTAGCTGATAAATACTTAAACATTCTTTATGGTTGTTACAACTGTATATACAAGTACAACAATTGAGTAAGTTATGTAACAAACTACGATTTCTAAAATATACCAGCTGGTTGGGAAATTGCAAAAGAGAAATATTTAAAACTTTTAAGCATCTTAAACGTGATTTTCAGCCCTAATTTTTTTTTTATAAAAAAGTTAAAATATTATTTAATATATATTATTAAATGTCAGTGATTTTAATATGTTCAATTGGCCCATCTCCGTCCGCAGCCCTTTTTTCTACTACTTATTCCGACTCTTTTTCGGAAGCCAGATTGAAAAAAAAAATGAAACCGGACAAAATAAAAGGGAAATTTGAAATTATTGGCTACCGACCAACAACTGCTACGTCGAGCTTATTATTAGTCTATATTTTTCAGTTATTGACAATTGTTGTGTGTTTCATAAGCCTTTTTCAAATTTGGAGAATGTTCCGCAATTGGGTTATTTCGATAAAAGTTACTTTCATTTTCCAACCATTATTTAACTTTTTTACAGTTACAATTGTATACTGTTTTCTCATTTGACGCCAATCATGACTACCGGCCCAATTACGGAAAGTTATCCATTTTACCCCTGCGAAGAACCGGTGTAAGATAATAAATGTTTAATTGAGAATACCACGTACTATTTGTAAATATTTTATATTTTATTTCAATTTATGAAGTTTCTTCTATACTTTGTATGCTTGTGCAGATATCCCATGAGAACTATTATTCACGGATATGACACAATGACCGACATAAATCTAGATTAAAAAAAAAGTAATTTGTCGATTTTAGGAATTTTTTTAAAGCTGTTGTCTAAAATTTTCAAAATATTTAAAAATATAAATAATCAATTATTGCTGGTTTAATAGTACAAGAATTACTGCTTGCATTTTAAATTAAAATGGATCCTAATGTAAAATTAAATGAGTTTTAAATGGAATGAATGAAATGCTTCTATTTTAAATATTATAAATACAATTCGATCAAGAGAATATTTGGCAATTTATCGCCTGCGCCCGGTAAATAAAAAATACGCCTTAAAATTAATTAAATAATTTTTACTTAAACTCTAAGCGTAATAAACCGTTTAATTCTAAATGGAAATACACATGTTTATGTAATTTTTATAACTTTATCTTATCAGGAATTGAATTAAAAACGCTGCTGTAAAACTCTATCTTAACATACATTAACTAATTTTTATATGTCCTTGTTCATTGCATTACAAAAAATAATTCAAATAGAATGTATTAAAATCACTGACATTTAATAATATATATTAAATAATATTTTAACTTTTTTATAAATTATAATAAAACACAAAACTAACCTGTTTTTCTCTTTTGGGAAGCGAAAAAAATGAGTTCTCTCAGATAGAGAGTTATTTTTGCAGTTTTGAAAACTGCAATAATTAGAGCGCCAACGTGGCATTTTCCCAAATAATATAAGTTCTTAAAAGAACTGATTTTGTTTGAATAACTAACATCAATTAATAAATTAAATAATGGCGAATAAATAAATCGAATTATATCTATACTTCCAACAATTAAGTAATGCATATGACAAACGAATAAAATCACAGCTGCGCGTGCGCATAGTCATTTCATAGATATCGGACTTATAGATCATCCACAAAGGGGAAAGAAGTTAATAATCCTCTTGTAGTTCACTCCGTCCGCTGGGTGGCGTATGACCTTGATTGACGTGACCTCGCCTTTAATCTTGCGGTTACCTCTTCCATTTAAGATAGGACGCTTAATTATATCGCTTTGGTCGGTTGCAAATGTCTCGACAATAGTCTCGAAATGCGTGTCATTAAATAAAGAGATAAATAGTAGGTCTACCGAAAGTTCTCTCGGATAACGTTTTTTTTTCGCCTTCTTTTTAAAATTCATATTTCTTCATTGGTACCACTTTTTTGAAATGGTAATTTTTCCTTTGTTTTCACCTTAATGTGAAATGGGAAAACAATGGGAATTTCACCATTATTATATAAAGTACTGCCAATGAAGAAATCAGAATTTTAAAATGGTAGGCGTGAAATAACGTTATCGGGCAGAACTTCTCAGTAGACCTAATACGTAGGGATTATCTGGTATGAATGCCAAATTTTGGAATTAAAAAAAGTGACCAAACTGGCAAACCTGATTTCTGCCACTTTCAGAAAAATAATCTCTCTTACGAACTTACATTAAGATATTTTAAAGAAAAACCATCAGAATTTTACGAGATTTTTTCTTGTAATTTACGCTACGATTGAATATAAAAACAGTTGCCAGACTGGGTCCATAAGGGTTAACAAATGTGAAGCTTCTATCAAGTAAACACACACTATTTCACACTTAAAGGTCGGAAATGAAACTTTCTTACTGTTATGATGTTGGATTTTTTTTTCTTTACTAAATTTAATTTGACGGAGAACTTTTTGAAAAATATTTTAATGCCGGAAAATTTAAAATTTATTTTAAATGGAAAAACTACAAAGCTTTACTTGCCGAATGTAAATTTCCCGGAGTAGCGGATGAAGTCCAAAGAATGATTGTACAGCAATTCCTGCAAGATTGTGATAACTACATAATAAGACTTTTAAGTGAAGAAGACTACCTGACGAATCCTCAACACAAGACTAGCGTGAGTAATCTTCTCAATAATCTTATGTTTTTGTTCAATGAGCCATTTGACCCCCTAAAATTAAGACAACTAAGAGAGTTTAAAACTTTTATCTATAATCATGACTATGATCTCATTGACATCTTAACAAAACTCAAGGCAATTGCGGTGAACTCAGATGATGGATTCACCCCTGCTAATACACTAAAACGTAGGAGAAATGATCTAAAATCTAATATCCCCTTAAAGAACAAATATGCCAGTATATCTGAAAAATACCTAGACGAAAATAACATGGACTCTTCTGAGCCCTCTCAAGGTGTGTCAGCCGGTAGCTCCACTACTGAAGTAGTCCCTAAAAAACCAAAAATCTACCCCTTCTATATTGAGTTTCAAGGCAAGTGGACGGAACTTGCAAGTGAGATTAAAAAACTCAACGACAGCAATCCCTTGATCAAATTAGACGGTGAATTAGACGGTGCAGATTTCCGAAAAACACAGGACTATCTTGATTCTAAAACAATTCCATATACAACCCTGAGCCCCGCGGAGCAGCATTCCAGGAAAGTCGTCATTAGGGGAATCCCCCCATATACCGACCCCCAGGTCATAATTGAAGCTCTTAAAGAACATAATTTCGTGGCCAATAGAGCCTCAATGATGAAAAGTAGAAAGACCGGTCGCCCAATCCCCCTCTACGTCGTCAATGTTCTCCCACGTGAAAAATTCGAAGAAATCTACCAAATTCACGAAATCTGCTACATTAAAGTAGATATTGAGCGATTTAAAGGCACCAACATCGTAAAGCAATGCTATCGTTGCCAGAAATTTGGACATTCCAGCGAGATTTGCCGCCTGCCGCCAAAATGCGCCAAATGCTCGGAAGAGCATTTAACTCCCCAGTGCAATAAAATTGGTAAGATCATCCCCAAATGTTCAAATTGTTATGGCGAGCACGTGGCTACTTACCGTGGTTGCCCCCAAACCCCCCAGTTTCATAAAAAACAGCAGGACCCCAAAACCGTCCGAAAAGAAAACCCTAAACTCATTCCAAACGCAATGGCGGAACTCTTATCAACATATAATTATGTCCGTAAGCCAGAGACCAAAAAACCAGAAGAAAAACCTACTGAAGCCCCGGCTCCGCTCCCTTCTCCCTCCCAAGACCCTAACCCTGAAAACACTACACCAAATAAGCCAAATGACACTCAAAATGCAACACCAGAACAACCCAGTAGTTCTAATTATGCTAATGACTTAAAAGAAATATTTAAGACCTTCAAGGAGATGAAAGAACTCCTAAAATTTAACAAATTCATCCAATGTTTTAAAAATATTGCTAACCAAACTAAAAATATACAAGATCCAATAGAAAAAATACTCATCCTTATGAGTGCTATAGAAACTTTAGCCACGGAATTTAACACATTTAATGATGAGTAACTCCTCTTCTACCTTTTCCTCTCTAATTTTTCTTTCCTGGAACTGTAACTCCTTGCAGAATAAATTTAACGAACTTAAACTCTTTATGCACGAACATCCCCAAGTTGATGTTATTTTCCTACAAGAGACTTTCAACCCCACCTTCAACATTAACATCCCTGGGTACAGGCTATTCCATACACCTCGTGCGGATGGTACGCACAGAGGAGGTACCGCTATTTACATCAAGAACCATCTTCCACACTACCAATCGCACAACCACACCTTTAATGATCTTGAGTATACCAGTATCAATCTTAAACTTCCTCATATCAATATTAAATTAGCTTCTATTTATGCTCCACCCACTGGTAACTTACCTGTTAATAGTCTTACACAGCTTTTTTCACACCATCACCACTGCTTTTTCGTAGGCGATTACAATGCCAAAAGCAGACGCTGGAATTGCCATGGCAATTCTCGGCGGGGTACCTCTCTTCACAACTTAGTCCAAAACTTAAAATTAAATCTTCATGCACCACCCAGACCAACGCACATTTCCAAATTGCCTGGTGCCCGGGACTCTATCATTGATCTTGCTCTTTCCAAAAATCTTCCTTACCCTATCTACTCTACAGTTATTAATGATCTCTCCTCTGATCACCTGCCTGTCTGCTATAAATAGATATTATTAATCCTCTTTCTCCCCCCCCCCCCCTTCCGTGGCTATTGACTGGAATAAATTTACTAACTATCACCTTCCCTGATATTAATAACACCGATGACATTGATGCGGCTGTTGAACATCTAAACTCCCATATCACTAATGCTCAAAATCTTTCTACATTTAACACCTTCAAAAATAATTTTGCCTTTGTCCCACCCCGTTATATTTACAACCTTATCAAACAGCGTAATCGGCTCCGGCGACAATTTCAAAGTTCAAGAGACCCCTCCATTAAACCTCTTCTCAATAGGTTAAACAACAAAATCAAAAACAGTCTCTATAAAGAAAAACAGAAAAGTTGGAACAACTTTTTCAAAACTTTATCATACGAGGACAACTCTCTTTGGATTCTTAAACGCAAACTGAATAAACACTACACTTCCATCCCCCCCCCTCACATCTAATAATGTTACCGCTTATACTGACCAAGAAAAAGCTAACATGCTTGCTAATTCTTATGCCACCCAATTTTCTCCTAATCCTACCCTTGCAAACCAAGCTCACCTTGATCATGTTAACGAGACAGTTCGGAATTTTTTGGCTAACCCCCCTCAAGATCCTCCCCCCAAAATTCAACCTATTGTTATCCACAATATTATCAAAAAACTCAAAAAGCGTAAAACCCCAGGATACGATAAAATTACTAACTCTGCTCTTAGAAACCTTCCTCCTAATTGCATAATCTATATCACTGACCTCACTAATGCTATCTTAAAACATAACTACTTCCCTAAACCCTGGAAACTTTCTATAATCTCTCCTATTCCAAAACCTGGAACTAACCTGTCTGACCCCCACTAATTACAGACCTATCTCCTTGCTACCTTCTATCAGTAAAGTGGTGGAACGTGTCATTCGTGCCCAGTTTCGGGACTTCATTCAGCAGCACAACATTCTCATGCCCGAGCAGTTCGGCTTTCGCCCAAAACACTCAACACAACACCAGCTTCTTAGGGTTGTTGAGTTTCTCAGCGAGAAACTCAATGCAAAAATTCCCGCAGCTGCCATCTTTCTTGATGTCGCAAAGGCATTTGACAAGGTCTGGCATATGGGCCTCATTTACAAATTAATTCAGCTCGGTTTTCATCCCAGACTTATACATTTAATATATTCGTACCTTTGCGACCGCTCTTTTCAAGTCCGCATAAACAACATTCTTTCTATTATTCTCCTTATCCTAGCGGGCATCCTTCAGGGGAGCGTGTTGGGCCCATTTTTATTTAATATTTTCTTTAACGATATCCCACGCTCCTTGCACACTCACCTCGCTCTTTATGCGGACGACACCTGTATTTACGCTTCGGCACACCACCCGTATACTCTTTACAGGTACGTACAGACTCATGTTGATGACTTCATGAACTGGTGCATGCTTTGGCGCGTTGTCATAAATGAAACTAAAACTACTGCAGTATATTTCTCTCGCAAAATAATTTTCCCTAACAGAATCATTATTAACAACACTGTTATCCCTTGGTCAGACCAAGCTAAGTATCTTGGGATCATTCTGGACCGCCGCTTAACCTGGAAAAAGCACACTTTCTCCATCAGAGGTAAAGTCGCCGGAGCCTTTAACTCTATAAAACCTCTCCTTAACAGTAAAACCTTGTCTGTTCACAATAAATTAATCCTCTATAACTCATGCATCCTTCCCATCATAACCTATGCCAGTCCGGTCTGGGCTTCACTTGTAAGACCACTATGGACAACCTTAGTCGCTTGCACAATTCCAACCTGCGTACTGTCCGTAACGCATCTCGTTACCTTCGCAACTCCACGGTCCGAAGAGACCTTAAAACTACTACATTACGTAAGCGCATAAACGACTTAGCCAAAAAATTTTATGATAAAATTTTTGACCTCCCTAATGAAATTGTAGCGGAGCTACCGGATTATGACGCTTTTGAACCCCACCATCGGAAACGGCCCAGGTTTTCCATAATTATGGACACTCAGTAACATCTGAGTTCTCCACGCTATTTTTGCCTTCTCTTATTTTTCTTTTTATATACTTTTCTTAACCCTAGAACTACCGAAAATTTTACTCAAGTTTTATAAAAACATTTTACACCAGAATTTTTACTTAAAACTATTTAATTTGTTTATTTAACTTATTATTGTCTGATTTATAAATTTAGTTTGTTTTGAAGAAATTTCTGGTTTGAATAAATATTTTGAATGTACATGTCGGGTCCATTGGACCCTTCTGGTAGACAGAGGGTTAAAAAAAAAAAAAAAAAATTCTCTATATACATAGAGACCAGAAAAACAGAAAAACTTAAAAAATAAAATGTATGGCCCTGAACTGTCCCCTTTTTTTGGTTGGATGTTGTGGTCTTGCCACCCTAGCTTTTCTTGCCCTTACTTGGTGAGTGTTTCACTGAACAGTACTAACTTTAACTTTCAAAATTCCTTATAGTAGTTTTACAACTACAGTTAGACTTTAATTACTTTAAGACTCATGTAATTTTTTTTTTAAAGATTTATTGTTAACTTTCTTTCTTCTTAAGTTTTTACTTAAATTTATTTTTATTCCTATTTTCCTTAATTTTTTTTTTCTCTTGTTAACTTCTTATATTCTTATAGTAGCATTGCTACAGTTTAACTTTATCCCAATGGCTCATTAAAACATAAGACATTCTAATTTCCTAGTCTGGGTGTTAAGCTGATAACAGCTAGGAAACTCCTCAATGCTGATTACCTGTTCAGTACCTGTTCAGTACCTTGCCGAATGTAAGGGCAACTAATCTATAAGTGTATCGAGAAAGATTATTGCTTAACAAATTGAGTGCCTCGATGTTTAAAGTAATTTTTAAGAAAATATAATCCTGTAATAAGTAAGAGGTAGGTAAATTTTAAATATTTGTTCAGTAATTATCTAAAAAAATGTATGTTTTTTTCAGTTTTGTATCATATTTTAGACGTCAGCCATCGGTGAATAACGCATTTTAAATGGAAAGCTCGCTGTGTTCTGACGTGGCGCTTAACGTGTTAACCCCTTCGGGACGGGAACCTTTTACGAAATTTTTAATCTTTTGTCACCGTTTTTTAAAAACAGAAATTTGTGTATTCTTGAATCGAGAAAATTCGCTGATTAAATAAGGAAAATTTTACTGGTGAGGAAAAACAAGGATTCTGAGCGTTTCATGCGGCACGTATACGTGTCGCTCGTCCCCAAGGGGTTAATAAATGGGGCAACCTGATGCATAAACGGCAAAGATTGCATTGTAGCTCAATTTCCGATTTCGATGATGTTACGTATCATTCAGAAATTCACAATAGTGACAGTGTTTTCTAACTAACTGTTAAATGCATGATTTTTTATTTTGTTTAGAAAAAATTGTATATGATTCTCTGAAAGGTTTATTACTCAGCGAAAATAATGAAAAAACTCAGAGATACATTTTCCGCATAATACGTGAACCTTTTCTTATGTTGCACATCTGTAATACAAGTAGAAACTAAAAAATTGCAAATTAGTAAATATTTTAATAAGTATGAATCTTAATACATTATCTATATATTTAAAACGCTAAGCGTTTTCTTTCGACAGTCGTGAGAAGAAACTACTGCATCAAATTACACCAATTTTTTTTAAAATGAAAGATATTTTGCCACAGATTTGTTATCGTACATTCGTTCGTTCAAATATTTTATTAATTAGCCGTAATTTGAAATTAAAATTCTACAGTTGCGCATGCGCAGTATATAAGTACAAGTCTGCCTTTGGAGTGACGCGCTGCACATGTGCAAAAATGCTCGCTCAGTTGAACTATCACATCGCAGGTAGAAATTGTTTTAAGTTCGTCTTCTGTTCGATCTTACTGTAAACTAGCTTTTCTTTCTTTCACAAAGTTAATATTATTTGGCTCTTTCAGCATTATTAAAAATTCAAAAATTTATTGTGTCGATATTAAGAGTTAGATACGGTTTATTTCGAGAGTGGCATATTGTTTTGGTCATATTACATACAGAAGATAAACACAGTGATTTGAGGCTAAAAGTTATTTCCGTCTTATGAACTGCCAGTAGTTACACACGAAGATTGGGAAACTAGCATGTTACAGAGTAGCTGCTTCTTTGAAAAAGTAAGGTATCAAATATTAAAATGCAAAACTATTTATGTAAGATCAAATCTCAAATTCGAGACAATCATGCGTCAACTGTTTTTCGAACCTCTTCAATTTAGAAGAAGCGACAACGAGTTCCCGCTAGCGTAGTGGGCAGCAGTCTAAAGTTCAGAATTTTTGCAGCGGGTGCAGGTTTGAACACAAACCTGGCAAAATGCATTATTTTTGTCGATAATTCATTTCTGTAATGGCATATTATATTAGGAAGAGAAGTTTTAGGATTTTAATTTTATTATTTGAATGCTGTAAAGTTAAATACAATTTAACACTCAATAATATTTTGAAAAAATAATGATTTTATATTTAAAATATTTAAGCTAAAATATTTTCCATGTAATTATCAATTAAATAAATTCAGCTGATATACAATTTTCGTTATATTTTCTGACCATTATCAAGAATATATATATGTGTGTGTGTCAGAAAGAAAAGTTTGTTATTCTTTTCCGTAAAAAATAAAACGGAAAGAAAGAAAAATATTCGTATAAGAGCTATAAAAGAAGTTACCTTGATAGCCAGGTTTAATATTTAAAAAATGTATAAAAATGTAAAATAAAATTCAAGTAATAAACAATATATAATATAAATCGTCAGCTGCATCAAGTTTCAAATTTAGGTTTTTAGAGAATGAGACAGATAAAAATAAAATTTATGGCAACTTTTAATCGTCGTGTTGTTAAAAAAATAAATATTATTTTTCAAAAAAAAAAAAAAAAAAAGAGGCCGTAGTATGAAAAAATAAATTCTCTGACCAGCACTTTTAGGTAAATTTCTGATAAAAAGCAAGCAGAATTGGTTGTAATTTATAAACTTAAAATTCTTTCACTTCATTGAATAGTTTAGACTGACAGCACCATCTATCGTCTTAAAGAAATTGGAATCACTTATGCAATATAGAAATTCATCACGTAATTCGTCATTCAGTAATTAATTTAAAAGCAACTAATTAAAAATTCAAGAATTTTTCTGATGAAACATTCAAGTTATTTACCGTCAAATATTGACGGGCACTATCTAGTTTTATATGATATTTCATTTTCTAAAACTTAACCCTTAAATGCATGAATTATTTTTTGGAATTATGTTTTTTACTCTTATATTAAAGACTGGACGCTAGAAATTTTAAGATAAATTTTTAATTTAGTTTCATATGTTTTGTAATTTTTAGAGGATTATTATTTCTGTATAAATATACTGGTTGCTAAGAATAAAATAAAAATTGGTGTAGATATGCATCACTATGCAATTAAGGGTTAACCCTTGAATGCGTTCCAGAAATAGCTTAATTTAGATAATCGGAATTCACACCAGAAAATCTAAGTAGTAAATTCTGCTTCATTTAAAAGCGAAATCTCTGTTATTAAAAGAAGTGAAAATTTCTCTTTTAAATTTCTGGTGGGAACACGGAATTTATGAATAGAAAAATTCAATAAATTGGGAACACTGATGGTATCGTAGATGATATTACGGGCATTTAAGGGTTAACCTATTACCCACTAGTTTTGCGTTGACGCAACAGTAAAAATAAATTCGCATGCTTAACCCTCCGTCTACCAGACGGGTCCATTGGACCCGACAGGTACATACAAAATATTCATTCAAACCAGAAATTTCTTTAAAATAAACTAAGTATATAAACCAGACAAAAATAAGGTAAATAAATAAGTTAAATAGTTTTAAATAAAAATTCTGGTGTAGAACGTTTTATTAAAACTTGAATAAAATTCCCGGTAGATCTAGGGTTAAATTTATTATCAAGCTACCACTGTTTTTAAATTTAAAAAAATGACTAATTTAATAACAGAAACTTTGTCCATTAAATAATGCAATGATTATCTTTCAAAATTTGTAGTGGCAAACATTTTTCAGCAAAAAAGTTCAAAAACGGTATCTTATAGTTTCGGCTGTTAATGGGTTAAAGACAGAAATTAGGACCTAAATAAAATAATTTTTTTCTTTCGGAATTTCCGGCATGAACTCTGAATTTCTGAATAACAAATGAGTACAATCTGAGAAAATTTGTAGATAGCAAATCTTTTCTGTTTCTCAAATACAATACAAGAAACTATAGAAAAGAAGTTAACCCATTGAGGACGAGCCTCTTTTACATTTCTTTTAATTCTTCGACACCGGTTTTTTTCCACTTGGTAATTTTGATTTATTTAATCGCTCAAAATTTGGAATTAGATTATGTGAAAATTTCCAAACTAAAATACTGGTATTCAAATTTGAAAGTTTTGATTGCCTTACATGGCAAGTTTTCCTGCCAACCGGCTTTAATGAGTTAACCCTTTATTTACTGATGGTTAAGGGAGAGGTCAGAATTTAAAAAATAAACTGGTCAGGGAGATAAAGAACACATATAAAATATATGTTATAACTAATGATTTATTTTGCTGTCCTTTATTAATCATTATCCAAATACCCGGTGTAGAAAATTCTTTAAAGGATCTACGTTACGTTATTATTTTAGATATTAAGTTCTGCATTTTTTATTAAATATGACTGACTACAAATGTCTGAGAATAATAAATTGAAAAAAAAAAAACTCGTTGTAAATTAAAACATTCTTTAAGTTTTTCAGAGGCAAACTATTCATATTAATAAAATAATGAAATGATACAATAATAACTAAGATTTCTAAAAAAAATCCAAAAAATAAATAAATTCTTTTCTTTACGAATATTACAAAAACATTTTATTATAAAATATCGGTGCGAATATTGGCGTCTGGGGATCAAAAGTAAGTTGGATTTGCTATATTCTACCGTCCTTCAAGGGGTTATAGAGGGACTTTATGGTATTAATGTCTTCGCCTTATATAATCGATATGTGTCGCCCATTAAATAAAGCAAACATTGCAGTTTGAAATTAGTGGTGTCAAAAAGGTTTCAGTAACGAAACAAGCAAACTCTTCTTGCGTGTATAGTGTACGGGAAAACCTGTTAGAGGGGTTAAGTCAATTTTCATATAAAAGAAAAAAAAAAACCTAATAAGACGTTTGCATTTTTAACACTTTCCAACAAAGTTGAAAAGTGTGAGTCACCAAAGCATGTTTTGTATTCTATACGGAGTATGTAGGATTAATAGTTCATTTACAGGGGCACTCAAAAGAATTCTATTACATTATAGTATATGGGGAAAATCGGTTGCTGAGCATTTTAATGAGATTATGCTATTTCAAATGTATTAAAACTGATATAAATCACTGAATTTCACTACGATCACGTTAGACCAGGGCTTTCATAGCATTTTTTATTCCTTTACAGGAACACACAAAAGAAATCGGTTACAGTACTGTCTTTGAGTAGTAATTTCTGGAGTGTACGTTTTAAAACTCAGTGTGAGGTTTTTAATTTTAACTAATTCTTTGCATGTTACTCGTTATATGTAGGGAAGACTAGGAAGGGTTGACCATACGAGAGGCTTGACCCACCCATCAGTTTTCATATTAAAAAGAATTTCTGAGTTTTATGGATAGATGTCAACCAAAGCTACTGAAATGCTCAAACAACAGTCTTTGTTTCATACAGATAATCGAAATAGGCGTGGAAAAAATCAATTGTGAGGCGTTTTCAATCTAAAAGTTGTGTTTTTTAGAAGTGTTTTGTAAGCATTTTTCAGATAAATTATATCATAGAAATTTAAGTAAGTAGGTTTTAAGCAATGCAGAAATATCGAGCTTCATTTCAGGCATAAAGATTGTACAGTAAGTTACGCATAACATAACAATGTGCTATTCTCTAGAAAGGGGTATGTAAGGAGGCTTAATCCACCCAATGTGAGGGATGGTTGACCAGATGTTGAAGATTCCCTTAATTAAGTGGTTTTGGAAATCTTTTTATTATACACGGTGAATAATGAAAGATTAATGGTTATATATAAAAAAGAATG
The DNA here is from genome assembly GCA_963932465.1 of Maratus speciosus. NCBI lineage: Eukaryota > Metazoa > Arthropoda > Arachnida > Araneae > Salticidae > Maratus > Maratus speciosus. The sequence continues at coordinate 246,909,224 of OZ010798.1, read as the reverse complement.
TAAACTTATTTTGCAAAGCTACAGTAAAATGGGGTGATAAAAAAATTTTTTAAGACTGATTAAAAAAAGATGAGAAAAATTGCTATAGTATCCAATGTAAGAAAAAGAATAATGGAATATAAATGGGAAAGTTGATAGGAACATTTTCTCTAATATTAATATTACTTACAATAGGTAAATAGAAACAATGGAAAAGAATAGAAGAGACTAGAAAGTATGAAAGCAGCAGTTTTAACCCTTTCAGGGGCAGTGGTATGTTCATGAAACAACTTAAGTTTAATTACCAAACGTCACAATGGCACCAGAATTTTGCTAAAATATTTTCCATTAAATATGCATGTGAAATATAGCCTTTTCTTATTTCCAAATAAATTTGTTCGAAATTCCGGTAGCATTCATTTATTTAAACATTTTAGTACTGAAAGTACTTTGCTGAAAGGGTTTAAAAGATGTTATTGATAAGTTATGTACCCATGCAGCTGCAAAAGGACATGGCATTGATCGAATATCTTAATAACTAAATGTTGTTTATTTATACAAAAACGTCACTTTGATTTGAAAATGAGAGAGCCAATAATTACTAGAGTTGAAAGTAGAAGTAGCATTAGCAATTTCTTGAATTGAATTTAATTAAAGGAAATATATATTATTATTATTAATTGCAGTTCCTCTAATTAAATTCAATTTTGGTATGCATGTAGTTATTAGTTACAAACCTATATGTCATATACCGGACTGCTCAAAGAATTCGGATAATTTTTCGATAGTAGATGGAAACAGTTGAAATTGGGTTTCGTAATGTGTTATGCGTTTCCATATGATGTAATTAGACATAATATTTTATCTTATTAAACGGTGCAGTTTTATTACATTATTCTGAATGTGTTGAAAGTGTTTAATAATCTATGCTTGACGCATGATTTCTCTTTCTTGTAGTGTATGTTTTTGGTTATGGCCAGCAGATCCTCCTTTAATTTAAAAATATTCCGCTAGGGGGGCGCTATAATAGCGTTTTTTTTTTTCTTTTTCTTTTTTTTTTTTTTTTTTTGTATAATTTTCTCGATATTTACTTCCTTCTATCTTCAATAGAAAAAAAGTATTGGCATCGAAATTTTTTTCGACTTCCGGTTTTCGACGGATTTACACGTTTTAGGAGTCAGAGATCCCAAAAAACATCTTAATAGCAAATGTCTGTCTGTCCGTCCGTGTGTGGCCATTGTACCATCGAAAAGTGTATGAAGTTATGCATAGAATTGAACCAAATTTTTTGTATATGTATTTGGCTGTGGCAAGCAGGTCCTCATTACATTTAGAAATATTGTGCCGAAAGGGGCCGCTGTAATAACATTTTTGTGCCATTTTCATTATTATACAATCCAAAAGCGTATGCAGAGAATTTAAGCAAATTTTTGTGTATGTTTTTGGCTATGACTAGCAGGTCCTGCCTGGATTTGAAAAAAATTCTGCCGGAAGGTGGCGCTGTAATAGCGATTTTTGTGCCATTTTCATTAATTTACCATCGAAATGTGTGTGGAATTATGCATAGAATTTAACCAAAATTTTTGTGTATGTCTTTTGCTATGGCCAGCAGGTCCTCGTTTGATATGGAAATATTCCACCGGAAGGGGGCGCTGTAGTAGCGATGTCTATGCCATTTTCATTAATGTAACATCAATAAGTGTATGAAGTTATGCATAGAATTGAACCAAATTTTTTGTACATGTATTTGGCTGTGGCCAGCAGTTTCTCCTTGAATTTGAAAATATTCCACCGGAAAGGGTTGCTGTAGTAGCGATTTTTTTGCCATTTTCTTTATTTTACCACCGAAATTCGTATGAAGTTATGAATAGAATTAAACCAAGTTTTTGTGTATGTTTTGGGCTATGGCCGGAAGGTCCCCATTGAATTTGGAAATATTCCGTCGGAAAGGGGCATTGTGATAGCGAGTTGACTCGAGCATTGTTCTTCCTTGGCTCGACGACTCGTGCAGCGACGGGAACTCGCGTCCTGCTAAGCCGGCTATTCGCAAACAGCTGATGTACAGCGAATTAAACAAAAACTATTGATTTTCATAAACATCAAGATCGAAATTAACTCTCTTTTACACCGATTAATTGACTAAAGCAGAAATTTAACATGAAAGTCACAGTTGGTATAGTATTGAACTAATAATAATGAAGTACAGTAGAGCGCCGATTATCCGAACAAGTCCGGACATACCCTACTTCGGATAAATGGACAGACAGTTTAAGGGATGTTCCTGACTATACTAAAACCTCCACACTTTATCCAGGCTTAGAAGTGACAGCACCAGTTAGAGTTAGCGTGTTTAAAAACTGTTTATTTTTTTATTTTTAGGGTTTCGTTCATCTCACGAAACCCTATTCGTCTCGCTCCTGTGTCTGTCTGTCTGTCTGTCCGTCTGTCCGTCACAGAGCCCGTTCTCAGAAACTATACATGTTGGAGACATGAAATTTTGTGTACTTATAGCTGAACACATCACAACATACGACAAATCATAAAATTTTGAAAAAGTCGTACATTTAACCCTTTGGGCTTCCGCATGTGTATTTTAAACAATTCTTTCTAAGTGAGCTCCTAATTATGTTGGAGACATGAAATTTTGGGTACTTATAGCTAAACACCTCACATCAAACGACAAATCCTAAAATTTTGAAAAAGTCGTACATTTAACCCTTTGCGCTCCCACAAACAATTCTTTCTAAGTGAACCCTAATTAGGTTGGAGGAGTGAAATTTTGCATACTTATAGCTGATAACCTCACATCAAACGACAAACCATGAAATTTTGAAAATGTCGTACATTTAACCCTTCGGGCTCCCACATGCGTATTTTAAACAATTCTTTCTAAGTGAGCCCCTAATTAGGTTGATGGCGTGAAATTTTGCATACCTATAGCTGAACACCATCATGCGACAAATCATAAAAAATTGGAAAAGTCGTACATTTAACCCTTTGTGCTCCCACATGCTTTTTTTAAACAAATCTTTCTAACTGAGCCCCTTATTAAATTGGAGATTTGAAATTTTGCATGCTTATAGCAGAACACCTGAGGCCAGGCGAGAAATCATAAATTTTGAAAAAGTCTCACGTTTAACCCTTTGAGCTACCACATATGTATTTTAAGCAATTCTTTCTAACAGAGCCCCTAATTAAGTTGGAGACATGAATTTTTGCATACGTATAGCTGAATACCTCAGAACACACGACAAATCATAAAATTTTGAAAAAGTCGTACATTTAACCCATTGGGCTCCCACATGTGTATTTTAAACAATTCTTTCTAAGTGAACCTTAATTAGGTTGGAGGAGTGAAATTTTGCATACTTATAGCTGAATACCTCAAATCAAACGAAAAATAATAAAATTTTGAAAAAGTCGTACATTTAACCCTTTGGGCTCCCACATGTGTATTTTAAACAATTCTTTCTAAGTGACACCCTATTTAGGTTGGAGGTATGAAATTTTGCATAGTTATAGCTGAACACCTCAGATCAAACGACAAATAATAAAATTTTGAAAAAGTCGTACATTTAACCTTTTGAGCTCGTACATGTGTATTGAAAACAATTCTTTCTAAGTGAACCCTTTTGAGGTTGGAGGTATGAATTTTTGCATACTTATAGCTGAACACCTCAGATCAAACGACAAATCATAAAATTTATATAAAGTCGTACATTTAACCCTTTGAGCTCCCACATGTGTATTTTAAACAATTCTTTCTATGTGAGCCTCTAATTAGTTGGAGGCGTGAAATTTTGCATGCTTATAGCTGAATACCTCACATCAAACGACAAACTATAAAATTTTGAAAAAGTCGTACATTTAACCCTTTGGGCTCCCACATGTTTATTTTGAACAATTCTTTCAAAGTGAGCCCCTAATTAGGTTGGAGGAGTGAAATTTTGTATACTTATAGCTGAATAAATCTTATCAAACGACAAATAATAAAATTTTGCAAAAAGTACATTTAACCCTTTGGGCTCCCACATGTGTATTTTAAACAATTCTTTCTAAGTGAACTCTAATTGGGTTGGAGGCGTGAAATTTTGCATACTTATAGTTGAACCCCTCACATCAAATGACAAACCATAAAGTTTTGAAAAAGTCGTATATTTAACCCTTTGGGCTCCACATGTGTATTTTAAACAATTCTTTCTAAGTGACACCCTATTTAGGTTGGAGGCGTGAAATTTTGCATACTTATAGCTGAACACCATCGTGCGACAAATCATAAAAAATTGAAAAAGTCATACATTTAACCTTTTGGGCTCCCACATGCGTATTTTAAGCAATTCTTTCTAACCGATCCCCTTATTAAATTGGAGATTTAAAATTTTGCATACTTATAGCTGAACACCTGAGGCCAGGCGACAAATCATAAAATCTTGAAAAAGTCTTACATTTAACCCTTTGAGCTGCCACATATGTCTTTTAAGGAATTCTTTCTAAGAGAGCCCTAATTAAGTTGGAGACATGAATTTTTGCATACGTATAGCTGAATACCTCAGACCATATGACAAATCATAAAATTTTCAAAAAGTCTTATATTATTTACTCCTCCGTGCGCTAACTTGTATATTTTAAGCAATTTTTCTAACCTCCTCCCTTTTCACCTGGGGAGCACTTTTCCAACTTTTGCCGACACCCCTTTGAACATTCTTTCATATTATGCACCATAGCCTTACATATTTTAGTTCCAGTTTTTACCGCCAGGGCGCCTACTTATCTCGGGTGCTATGGGTCCAATCCCGTTGACTAATATATATATGGATAGTATGTAAAACGGAGTTTCGTTCGGATAAAGGCTTGTTTAGAATAGAGTGCGCACCTTGTTGCGAAATGGGGAACTAATAGATTTTTCAAAAGGATAAAGTGTTTTGAAAGGAATATTAAACGAAACCCTCTGTGCGATCTGTGATCACACTTACCCACTTGTTTATTTTTTTTTTTTACTTATTGTTGTCTTAATTTTTTTGTTTACATTTTTATCAAATTATTTTTAAAATTTTCTTTTTCTCTTTTTATAATTTTCTGAACTCCAAAGATTATAATTTAAGCTAAAAAGCTTTCGACTGTCGCTTGCTTCAAAGAAGACGTTCTTTCTAATGCTGCCATAGCTCGAATTCTTCTTAAATACGTTAGTTGAATAGGACCAGAGTTCTTCTGCCGTTCGAGCCATTTCATAGCTGTTTCCAAGCATTAAAAGGCTTCGTTATCTGATGGACCTGGGTCATTTTCAGAGCATTCATTTTTCAGTTGTTCAATTTCTTTTCCATCTTTATCTCATCCACAACCTCAGCATAATTAAAAAAAATTTTTGAGAAAAATAGGCTGTTCGGATAAATGGAAGTTCGGTTAAGAAATTTTTTTTGAGAGAAATAGGCTGTTCGGATAATTGGAAGTTCGGTTAATTGGAGTTCCGATAATCGGCGCTCTACTGTATTAACATTTGCAACTATTTTTTTGAAATATTAAAGTGTATGAAATGGAAGAAAATTTAAGGATTGGCACATCCAACTAAATTGTTTTTAAAGTCTAATAATAACAAGATACAAAAAATTACGTTATGCAATAAAAATTAATTTAGAATATTTATCAATATGAGAAAAATACAAAATATGCATTGAGTTTTTTTTTTTTTTTTCTGAGAAGTAAAATTATAAAATCGAACCCCCGTTTAGCGAAATTCTATATTACGAAATTTTGTTTTAACAGCATCTTTTCTGGAACTTTGCTGTTGGATATAAAGAGCAGTGGGAAAACAAACTGGACATATAATATTCCGTAATCTAGAAAATAAGAAAAGGGGGTATAGATAGTGTCATAATCACACCATTATGTTGTGTAAAATATAAAATACGTAACATACCGTTACATTCGAGATGGCGTGAAAGTTTTCATAAACAGGTGTGTAAGCGTCATTACGTTTATGTAGTTTATGCATTATGCTGATGGTTTGTTTTCGAACCATTTTGTATCTTCTAAAGGATTAAACTCATTTTTTTATATATACAGTTGAACCCGGTTAACACGCCCACGTTTAACTTAGTGTTGCCAGATGGGCTACTTTTTTTAATTCAGATTTGCTGATTGGCACCACTTTTTTGAAATAGTAAAATGCGCCTTGTTTAATGACATATTAATTCAGGCAAAAACAAAGGGAATTTTGCCGTTTCAAAAAAGTGGTGCCAATCAATAAATCTGATTTTTAAAAAAGTAGCCCACTGACAACACTGGTTTAACTCATTAAAGCCGGTTAGCGAGAAAACTTGCCATGTAAGTCAAACAAAATTTTTAAACTTCAATACCAGTATATTAGTTTGGAAATTTTGATTTTTTAATCTCAGAGTTTGAGCGATTAAATAATTCAAAATTTCAAAGCCCCAAAAACTGGCGTCGAAGTATTAAAAGAAGTGTAAAGGAGGTTCGTCATTAATGGGTTAATACGCGATCCCGATTAATATGCAGTTTTTTTTCGGCCACTTGAACATCAAATATAAGGCTAATGCAAAAACATCACATTCAATATGTGAAAGCTTACTACGCGATCTCGCTAAATAAGCGATAAGTTTTCGATAATCACACTTAAGACTCGAATTTATTGATATGCGTTTTCTTTCTCTCTACTCGGGTGTTGCAAATTTAGCGGATTTTTTTTTTTTAAAATTTAGATAAAACACACTGTTTTTGAATAGTATAATTTACTTTATTTAATAACAGTTTAAATTACTTAAGGCAATTAAATTAACCTACCAGATTAAATAAACTACTAATCGGAAATAGTGGTAGATATTTGAATGAAACAAAAATCCGCTAAATTATTAAGACTTCATTTCTTCTTTGATTCGGGCCCCTAATTTTTTTTTTCTCTTAGCTTCGTGTATGTTTTTACTGCAGCAGAGATACAGGTGAATTCGAATTACTCAGATACGTCATAGAAATTATTATGACTAGAGATGATTATACCTATTAATGCAGTTTTAAACGTACGTTATATCACTACTATGCATATTATAAGCAACAAAAAAATTAAACTCGTAAAGATTAAACAAATATAATTCTTTTATGTTTTCTTTACTTTTTGCTATGTTAACAATATAATAACAATTTTTACTCAAATTAATAAGGATAGATTTTTCGTATTTTAAAAGAAGGGCAGATTATAATGGTACTCATTATTACAAGTACTAAATATGATTTTAAAAATGGGTTATGCTTCAAAAATTTAATATATATATATTTTATTTTTAAATATTTGTCTAGTAATAAAATTATTTTTGATGTTTTATTTTTGATGTTTTATTTTTGGTTGTAATGTATTAATCGACAATGAAGCCGTATTGGAATTCATATTTATTCTCCGTTATTATTACAGTCGGTCCTATAAAAATAAACAATGAGTTAAAGTGGAATACAATTAAATTTTAATCTAAACATACGTAAAAGATACAATTTTCGACAAAAAACATATAAATGAAAGCGCTAAAGTTCATTTATAAGACTAAATGTGTAAATGAACCCATTTCCTGGAAATTTTGCAAATCATGTTTAATACGCGATCCCGCTTAATACACGACTTTTATCCACTCCCTTGAAACGCATCTTAAGGGGCCTAAGGACTCTTAAAGTTTCAAAATTTTCGAAATTATTATTTTTTTAGATGTTAAACTCTGAACATTTTGATATGTTTCCTTCAAATTCTCATTAGAAGAAAAGTTATGGATTTTAGAATTATACCCGCTCAATAGCTGAAGCAGTGTTTTCGAAAATTTGAAATAATTTTTGTCCAAATGACGTTTTTGTGTATAACGTGCAGGATATCTCAAAAACTTCTGAATAGTTTTTCATGAAATTTCCAAAACAAATATTTCATGTTAGTCTTTATAAATTGAACCTAAAACTTTATTTTGATTGTTAAAGTGATTTATACTGTTGAAATTTTCAAAATTTCATATTAGCTAAATAAAACTTTTCATCAAAAATATAAAAATACTTTAAATACAAATTTATAAGGTATTAAGTTCAAGGTATATATTACAATCTGAAGTATTGTTAGGCACAAAAAATTTAATTCTCGTTCCAAATTCATTTTGTAATCCTGCGCGTAAGCTGTTATACCAATTTTCTGCTCGACAAATGTCTGACAGTATGGAGTATATAAATACTAATTCTGCATCTTGAAATTTTTTAAATGCACGAAATGAAGGAACATACTTATATCTCCTATACCAATTAAAATTATGTTTTAAATCATACACATTTTAAGATAGTAGATGCTGAAAATAGCCCTTTTTTTCATTTCTTCCAATTTTAAGAGTTCTGAGACCCCTTCAGTGCTGCCAGATGGGCTACTTTTTAAAAAAATCAGATTCTTCATTTGCACCACTTTTTTGAAATAGTAAAATGTGTCTTATTTAATGACATATTAATTAAGGCAAAAGCAAAGTGAATTTTACCGTTTCAAAAAAGTGGTGCCAATCATGAAATCTGAATTTAAAAAAAGTAGCCCACTGGCAACACTGGACCCCTTAAGTAGACCGGGAAAGCAAAATTCAACTAAAAAATCGATTTTTACTTTTTATATCATTAAATAGTTTAAACTTTTATCTTTCCAACGATGTGTCACACATGTATATATATATATAAAATAAGTGTTGAAATTAATCATTCTTTCTAAGAGTACTTCACAGCTTATTGGCCATTTAAATTTTTAATTGGCTTTTTCTGAAAACTTTGATTTTTCATGTTTATGTTCCTTTTTTCAATATCTATTTAAACATAAAAACTCAGATTTTTATTTAATTCTTATATAATGAAATATTGTATACTTTAACACAGGGATTTAATGATTTGTTGAGAACTATTTATTTTAGGCAATGAAATCTTACCAAAAATGCTAATTTAAAAATAACTTTCAATAAATAATTAATAATTAATTTTGAGTTTCACTTAGAAAGAAAATGGTCTGTTAAAATACGTAAATCATGTTATTTTAACTACTCTAAAAATCTAGAACTCTTATCTTTCACCATTTCTGAGAAAAAGTTACATAAAGATGGTGAATTTAACACGGCGGAGATAGGGCTTTTCCGGTCCCCCTTAACCGGGTTCGACTGTATTTGTTTTATTGTGTGTAGGGGATCAAAAATATTTATATGTACTCGTAGTTCGAAAAGGACCATTTGCACACAAGGAATGTGATAGTTTAAAAAAAAAAAGCTTTCAAAATGGATTTTACACACAAGAAACGTGATAGTAAAAAAATAAATAAATAAATAAATAAAATAATAATAATAATAATAATAATAATAACTTTAAAAATGGATTTAAAAGAGTTCCTACTGTATTTTAAAAACCACGCGTGCAAAACCGCGGATTTTCATTGCATAAAAGTACAGTCGAACACCGTTAATACGCGAATCAAGGGACCGATCAAAATTCGCGCATTAAAAGGGTTCGCGTATTAACCGAAGTTCGCGAATTTCGACCAGTAGTGTATATAATTACAACCAATACGGATAAAACACATCTTTATGACAGTTTTTAGCGTTTTTAAGACATAAAGTGACATTTTATTTGTTTTTATCCCTATGCGTTTATTAATCAGGAACGTTCGATATCTGGAAATTCAAATAACAGTTATTGTCTTGAGTAAAAATTTTGTCTTTTCAAAATTACATTTATTATATACGTCACATAAAACTGAAGAAAACGAACATAAACATTTGTTCTAACCATGATGTAAACTAAAACTAATGTTAATAAAATAAAAATCCTTGTTAGCTATACAGAACAAATAGAGAACAGCGTCTATAATAGTAAAATATCGATATAAAAAACCAAAAGTTAAAAGTTAATAAAGTGAATAATGGCATAAAAATTTCTTTTTGCCAAAATGACATGCGGCTGCGCCATCAATATGATGTTTTCAGCTCTGTAAGGAAAGGGCATGTTTACAAACAAACACTTCCGTCAACCAATATACCACTACATTTTTTGTCATAGCGATCATTGCAGGAATCGTCTTGGAGACGTAGGCCAATCGTATCATAGACCTGTTAAACGTAGACCAATCAAATTTTCCGAGCTCATGTGTACAGTAGGAGCCATAAGGAACGGACAGTTTTTTTCTTGCTGTTCCACAGTAGTTCGATCAACAGTGTCGTCAGCTGCCCTTTCCTTATACAGCTGATTGTAAAGCCCACTCGTCGAGGGCCCTTCTGTCAATGACGATGCAAACTTTATGAGGAAACCGAACGCCTCCGTAACTGTAAAAGATGGAAATCGGACGGGGGGCACAGGTTCATTCTCTTCTTTCTCCTCATGCAGTTTACCAGTCGCAATTGATGTCACCCAGACTTTTGAGCTCGAAGGTTGCTAGATCTTTGTCGATATTAATGAACGTGTCTAAATAAGCAAAATCTTCCCTTACAATTTCTTGTTCACCAAGCCAGTGTTCTCCAACATCAGGGTGCGAGGTCGGCTCTTTGCAAATGATGTCCTCACTACTTCCAAAAACCCCTTTTCTGAAACAATTTGCAATCTTCGTTGGTATGACACTCTCCCATGATACAGTAAGCATGTGAAAGTCGAGTATTTTAATAGCGTGACACTTTTAGCAGTAAAGGTTGCTGCCGTGTTTCATTTGGTGAAGGTATCTTTGTACTACGCGAGTCTTTTAATTTTCCTTGGCGCTGTTAATGATCCCGTGGTTCATTGGGTGAGTGACACTGTTCGAATTTGAGGGAAAAATTCAATTTGGACATTCCTCAGGCCTTCGTTATTTTCCGGATGCTCAGGGTAGTTGTCCACAAGCAATAACACATGGCGTGATTCTTTTCCCATACGCCGATCAAAATTACGAACCCGTGTGAAAAAAGGGTGCCCGTCATCCATGATCTTCGCTGACTTTCGTACAGGGAAGAAAGATTTTTGACGTTTTGAAAGCCTCGCAGGTTACTGATTTCCCTATGACCAGAAGCTTTAACTTGTCTGAACCATCAGATTTGGCATCGAGAAGAAGATTAAGACGCTCTTTGCTTAATTTACACCCAGGACATGTTTCTCCTTTTATAACCGTTGTTTTGTTCGATGTCATTTTGTAAAAACGCGCAAATTCATGCAGGTTGTAAATATCACCGTTTAAATAGTTTTTACAAACTACGGAAGCACATATGTTTTCCATCAATCGACGTTTTCATTGTTGACAGCTGCTGATTCATCACACACTTTCTTGAATTTTATTCCGTGGCGAGCTTTAAATCGATGTATCCATTCATTTGAGGAATTGAAATCTTACAATCCCATTTTTGCTCTACGGACTTCGTTTCCTCATCTGAACAGTCTCTTTCAGGCTATCAAATCAAATCAAGTCCCATTTTGGCTGCAACATCAGAAGCTCTTTCTTGGATTAACATGCCACTTATTGGGATATTCGTAGATCGCGCGTGAACAAACGACTTGTGAAGGGCCTTCTTCATGTCCTCAAACTTGGTGATTTTCATTTTCTTGTTCTTTGTTTCCCCAATAACAGCTTGTCTCTAATCTTCACCAAAGTCCTTAAAGTTGATTCCGTATGCCTTTTTCTTTCGAGAACGCCGACTTATTCAGGACAGCCTGGGCATTGTACTGGTTTATAATTTGTAACGTCTCAGTGACAGAGAGAGCCTTTTTTAACACTTTTGAACAAAGTTGAAAAGTGTTTATGACTTCGGTTTGTTTGTCCGTCTGTGCGCACTCTAACTCCCGTAAATATACTTGGATCTTTCTGAGATTTTTGATTGTTAGTCACCTCTACCATACCACAAACCCTATTTATAATGAAGTTTGTAGCATATTTAGTTCATTTACAGGGACAGTCAAAATTTTTCCGTTGCATTACGGCCTATGGGAAAAAATCGTTTAAAATGATTTTTAATGTTACATGCTTTCAAACATAATAAAATTGATATGCATTTATCAAGTGCACTAAAATATGCATTTTCTGTAGAATATGCGGCGCAAAAAAAAAAAAAAAAAAAAAAAAAAAAAAATTATTCATTTACAGGGCCAAACAAAGAATTCCGTTACATAATTATATAGAGGTGGAGGGAATTTTTTCCGGCGTATTTTAATTATATTAAAATATTTCATGTATAATGAAATTACTATACGTCGCTGAGGTGAATATAACTTATTTCATGGATAATACGAAGTGCATAGCTTTTACAGGGACACACAAAAGATTTCATATACTATATTGTATCCGAAGTACTGTACAGTAGCAATGATTGCTGGAAGTGCATTTTTAATTATGTTATGTGTTTTTGTTATACTATATTTATGCATTGTATATGGTGTGTATAAATGCTGTATTTCATATACAGGGCTACACAAAAGAATTCGTAATGGTTACTGGGTGTGGTTGCAAATTGCTTAAAGGTGATTTTTAAATGAGTTAGCCATTTTTATGCTGAACTGCATTTAGTTTACTAAGAAATGTTTGTAGAACATATATAAAATGATATGCAGGGTCACGCGAAGAATTGGATATATGGCCGTCTATAAATGATAATTTCTGGAATTGTGATTCCGGTAGTTTTAAGAGTGTTTTACTTTGAATTAAACTTTAGTGGCGTGTAATAAAGGTACTAGGTTAACTACAGTGTTCTGCAAAAGTATACAAGCATGTTTCCATCTATTATTATAAATTGCTGAAAGAGAAATTTCAACCTGTTGTGTGTTTTCTTGCTAAACTAAATTCCTCCATTATATAGTACATATATCAATACAGGTATAGTACAAATACAGGGCTGTTCAAAAGAATTGGAATACATATTTGCTATGGAGGGTAACTGCTGAAATCAGTTTTTCATATGTTTTATGTGTTTTCTAAAATGTTTACTTAGTTCTCTTATATACCTTATTTTCCTACATAACGAAGTTTTGTTAAAGCATTCAGGAAGTGTTGGAAAGTGTTTCATAATCAATGCTTAACGCATGATTTTTCTTAATTGTTTTTATATGTTTTGCTCCATTTGCCATCGTAAAAACTAGATTAAACTTTTAAAAGCACACGTGGATATCGTAGATCAGATTCTACCGGGAGCGACTAACAATCCTTTACCTTCCTAATCACAGCACTGACCAAACAGCGAATCGACACTGCTCTAAGTTAGCAAGGGGGTCACATCGTTAGCAGTAAAAATTTTCTCTTCTCTCTTTCTGGCCTGTTTGACTATAAATAGTAATGAGCGACGGGAAAGATTTCACCTTTAAGGCTCCTGTCCCTGCCTGCGAAGACACTCACGAGCTAATGCTAATCCTATGGGGAGGGATTTTTCTAATATCTCGTTTGCATTTCGACATTTTTAAATAAGTTTTTTTGATTGGATAGCCGAGATCCGTCTCTACTTCGCACCTTTTTTACTTTTTCGATTTTGGTCACAGATATTTTTGATAAAGTTACTTTCACTTTCAAAACCGGTTCTGAAAATGAAAGTGTCATTCTAAAAAATATCTGCGACCAAAATTGAAAAAGTAAAAAAGGTGCGATGTAGAGACGGATCTCATCTATCCAATGCAAAAAAAAGTATTTAAAAATGTTGAAATGCAAACGAGATATTAGAAAATCTCTCCCCATAGGATTAGCATTAGCTCGTGAGTGTCTTCGCAGGCCGGGACAGGAGCCTTAAGAAAGGAGAAGTTAAAAACTGATAATTTTAGTAAAGCTATTCGTGGATGTAATAAATTTGGACAGAAAAAAGCATTCCTAGTTTAAAGAATTGTCGTACGTAATGCTTGGGACATTATTCAATATAAAATCTCCTCTGTTTCAAACCAAGCTCATTCGCGTATTAAACGTAGGTTTTTATTGCCAAGGGACTGATAAAATTTCACGTCTTAAGCGGGTTCGCGTATTAACCGTTCGCGTATTAAGAGGGGGTTTTTTAATGCAAAAGTTAGGCGTTGTTCAAGGGACCGAAGAAAATTCGTGTATTAAGCGGTTTCGCGTATTAAACAGGACGCGTATTAACGGGGTTCGACTGTATTTGGATTTCTTTTATAATGAAAAAGTGTTCAAAATTACATACCAGAAAAAATATACTAAACAATGTTAAATAAATTTAAAAGTTTGATATAAAGCATTTAATGTTGTGGGAAGTAGCACATTCACGGTACCTAACTATGCCTTCGTGGCAAGTTAGAGTTCTGGAAATAAAATAAAAAAGAATATCTGCTTTCTTGTGTTAGGTTGTTGGATGGTTTGAAATTAATATCGAAATTTTCTGATTACCTCTTATTCGATTATTCGCAATTCAGATTTTTAATATGTTTCTATTTTTTAACCTATTTTCAACGAGGACGGTTACTATAGTTTATTACTATATATTTTTATTCTCTGTATATTCAAGCATAAGTTCTCAATATAGGGTCTGATTTTAATACTTCTTTTTTGGTTGCAAAAGTCCCTTTTTACAGATTTTATCAATATTATTAATATCTAAATAAAATAATCTTCAACCTAATATTCTTTATATCATGCATATCAAATGCAAGGGTCATGGGTCACGTTTGGTCCGCTGAACACTTATCTCTAGTCCGTCAGGCTTTTGGCTTTTCACTTTCTTTGGTTCAGTTCGTGTTTGAGGCAGAAAATACACTAACTGCGACTACAGTGTTGACAAGTTGGAGATTTATTATTATTATTATTATTCAAAATATCTACCTCTATTCCGGAATACTAATCTTTGCTTTATTCAATGAAAAAACATTCCGGGATTAAAAAAAATTAATAAAAAATTGCACATCTTGGCAACATTGCAGAGGCGTTGCAGATTGCAAGCATCATACATTTATTCTAATGGAGTTTCATGAAAATTATATAAAGTTTTACAAATCAAGCTGTATATTTTCTTACAATAATACATAAAATGAACATGGTAGTACATTATTAAATATTGTCTAATTATGTGTATTGGATTGTTGAGAAAGTTGGCTGCAGGAAGTATATTGAAGTTTTTCCTATTCAGTGTATACACTGGCCTCCAAAAGTTAAGGAATAGGGACTGGATGCTTTCGATTATGCACGGTTTGTCGAATATCTACCAAAATTATTGGCGAATTGTTCTTGAACGTCTGGAATGTAAAGTACATGTTTGCTTTCATATTTCTCGGTGAAGATTTTGTCGGGAAGACAATCAGGGGGCTTATAATAAATTTAATAATAAAATAATATTTTCGATCACTTTTGTAACAGAAAATGCTGGAAATTTTTTGTCATTGTGTTAAATGAGTGTTTGAGACCTGTTCAACGTTTGTGTTCATTTGTGTAAGCATAGCACTCATATTCGTAAAGATGTTATTTAGTCTGTGAAAAATTCAAACATTTTTTGTAGCATACAGAGTTTTCAACCAAATTTAACACAACTTTCCAAAAACCTGTTAAAGAATATAATATACAGTTCGTGTGAATAGCCTGCGAGCTCAATGCCATCAGTTTAACTGGGCACATTTCTTTTTATTTCATTTTAAGATTTTCTTTTTTTGCAAGATATATTTCATTGAATCGTACTAAGAAATGGAAAGATAAAATCTCTCTATTCTAAAAAAAAGTAACTACCGCTGTCACCGCCGCCGCCGCCGCCGGTTTTGATTTTTTTGTGACCGGAGGCCTTTCTTCGTTAATATTAACAAAAATAATGCATACAAAAATATGAAAATCGGTAATTTTATACAGAAATGTTTGATAAACACGCTGATGCAGACAGTTTTCAAATCGAAGAATTATTTTAAGAGTTATTTAATGCTAAAGTTGGACAAAATCGTTCCACTAAAAAAGTTTTATAGCAGCAAAAACTATACATGGCAGTGTAATCATTTTTAGATCATTTTATGCGTTAGAATTTGCCGGAGTGCAGATTGCATTAATTTTTTTTTGACTCATTTTTTTAGGTTTTATTTCTATTTTAAATTCAAATTTTCAGCATTTCTAGACATATTTTTTAAAGATTTCAGAAAATTGTACTAATTTAAACTGTTGCCAACTGTATAAAAAAAACGCAAGCAATAATGTTTGCTTCAAATTAAAAATTTATTTACACGTGACTATTATAAACAGGAAAATAACTTTCAAATTAGAATTAAATTATTACGTATAAAAAGCAGGAACTTATTAAAAATTACGTCATAAAAAGTATACACGTGAATTTTAAAAGAGAAAGGATATTGTAAAATGATAAATTCATTAACATGCGTTAGAAGTCTTAGGAGAAATTAAGTCATATTTACGTCACATTATAGTTATTACATAAAATGAACACAAAATAATATTGCAAAAAAGTTTAAATTTAGAAATTGCGCTAGACATTTATTTGATATTTTGAGAATTAATTTAAAATGTCTCATTTAAAAGAACTTTCTTTTCGCTTTGTTAAAAAATACCAGGAGACAAAGACTCTCTTTACTTAATTCCTTTTATATTAGCTAATTTTAAATGTTGTTACACGTGTATACGTCATCAAGTTATTTTTATTTCGACGTTTTATTTGTGTTTTTATTAATGTTGTACGAATTTATTTGTTCTTTCGTTATTTAAAATAAAATTATATCAATTTGTATAATTTGGCGAGTGGTTTGGCGATTTATATAATTTGGCGAAATTGGTCGACAGGATAACCAAGTAGTACCGCAGCGGATTTGGCGTTAAAATTACCCAGTCAAAGAGAAAAGAATAGAAATTCGTTTATAGGGAGATCGCCGCTGTTTTTTAAATTATAATTCAATCTTTCGAAATCTTTTTAAAGCCGATCAAATTAGCGTGCATTTAGTGTCTGCGGTGTCTGAACGGGGGTTGGCGAGCGTAGCTCGTAGGGGGCCGAGCCCCCTAGTGAAATAAAAAATCATTGTAATATATTTTCACAAAATATTCCTTTTAACAATTAGTTAAAATCAGTAGTTTTCTGGCGTAGTTATTTATACCGAGATTTTCAATGAATAAATCCTGAAATCTGTCTACTTCTAAAAATAGATTAAATGAATTTCTCGTGCCGAACATTTCTTCTTATATTTACTTCACTTTTATTTCATTTTTATTAGAACTATTGACAGATGGAGCTGGTGTAGACGTAGTTTCTGACGCAAATCAATTCTCAACGATAAATCATAGGATAGAAAGGGCATTTTCATTTAATCTTCCTTTTTCTATTTAATCCTTTCAGGCGCAGTGGTCCCACGTCAGGACCACCTAGTTAATTCCAAACTTACATACAGCATCAAGAATATTTTAATAAAATTTTGCTTATACAATGAAAATTTAAAGTAACGAGTTTTTAATTTGTAAAAGAGTCGTTTGTAAATTACGGTGTCAATCAATCATTTCATCATTGTACGAACAGATTTGTTATATGCCAGAAAGGGTTAATAAGCATCTATTATTAACATCTAAGCAGCCATTTCCTGAATGCCAGGCCTACCAAGGAAATTTGAATAAAAAGGAATTGACATATCCTCAAAATGGTGAAGCTTGAACTGTAACCGGTTTCGAAGTAGTGCATTCTCGCGGGGCAAACTTCCACTAGTAAATTTGAACAGAAATTTTCACTTTATTTAAGCGCCTTTATAATGTAGAATGTCAGTCACAGTTATGACCAAAAACAGATATTTATTTTTACTGGTGGAAATTTACTCCGGCCGTAGTCAGGTCCTGAGTTTCCGCCATATGGTGACAACCTAAACAGCTACCTGTCACTATCAGTGAAAGATATTGTAATACCAGGGCCAAGTTCCACCAGTAAAAACGAATAGAAATTTTTATGGTAATCGAGAAAGATATTTTGCATGAATAAGCCACAAAAATAAGAATAATTTTTCTATTCAAAATTTACTGGTGGACGTTTGTTTCGACGATGATCACAAACTGTTGATTCAATGTAAAATATTTACCGGCATCATCTGACAATCTCCTCAGTTACTTCACTTGCAACAGGTAGACTCTACATTGTATTCCCCCCCCCCCTACTTTATTCATAACTCCATTAGGTCTACAGGCTGACACAAAAATGGCGGCTGTCGTTGACTAATTTTTTTTTAACATTTGGATAGTGCTCTAAATTTAGGTATCGGTAATTTCTAAAAGTTTCTATTGAGTTAAGTAGTGTTAGAAAGATAAAGCAGAGTAAACTTTTGGAATTCAAATTCAATAGTCAGTACAAACGCTGAAAGAAATCTGCCTTCGACAGACGCCATTTTTGTGTCTGCGCGTAGATATAGTTTTCAGGGAGCAGCGATGGCAACCTCTAAACGATGAAACTAAGGCGCGCCACGCACCAGGGAGACATGCAACAAAAAAGCTTGAGGCCTAGGACAATTTCACCCTGTTAACAAAGAAAAAAGCGGTTTGAAAAGCAGAATTTGTCTCTTTTCTCACAATTAATGTCGCATACATCTCTGGTGTGTGGCGTGCCTAAGACGGGGTACGCACGTTTCATTTCATTTTCTAGAAAAAAAAATATCAGTATTTTTTAATAATAAAATAAAGCTGGGATAAACTCGCGAAATTTCGCGTTGACATTTCTCTACAAGAAAATACTGAAATCGGAGACTTTTCTGATCCGGAAATTCTAGGACCCGTACGAATCCTGTTAAGAAACTCATCTTTGCAACTGACAGTGTTTTTCAGAAGGACTCAGTGATAATTTACTCAATGATAGCCTCATGATATTTTTTAAATGCGTGAAAACATCGGAATGTTGCGTCTAAATCAATTATGCAGTTTCTTTTCGCGGTATATTGAAATTGTAATTTTAATCTGTAGATGTTCGATTTTTTCAAAAATTTCATTGGTATTCTGAAAGAATACAGTTCGCCCTGTCTATAGACATCTTTCTTATTGTTTTATCGCAAACGGTGTGCGATAAATATAGGTGTAGCCTTTGTTTTCTTTAATACTGGTTGTATATAAAGACATGACTAAATAGTGTACAACAAAACCACACATTGCTATTAAAAAAAAAAAAAATCAAGGGTTAGTAAAAAAGAGCTTTTTTTTTAATTTGTCATAAATCTCTAGATTATATTTAAATTTTTCTGAAATACTTCTAAGGTAATCATTATCAATTTCTTTTCAATGAGTTTTATAATGTTTTAGGTCAGAGGAATTATGCGATTAAATAAAGCAAAGCTGACGAAATATATGAAAATAGACCAACCACTGTTGAAAATCTCAGTTCTAACTCTTCTTAAATCAAACTTTTTAAAGTCTTTGATAAATCACAACATTCCTTTGAAAACATTAAGCTAAAATCTCTAAAAAAAATTGTCTGAAAAGATAAATTCTCAAGGGTTACCATTTAAATACTAGAAATTAACTTTGAATACTACTCTTTTTTCTACCCTAATGTGCTCTATTTAATTTACTAGTATTTTGCATTCAATAAGACGAATAACTAACTATGCGTAAATAGTGGTCTACGAAATTCCATTGTAGTATTTATCTAGTAACTCTACTCGAAAGACTGGTTTAGCATTGCTTTTAATTCAGTTGGTGGATAAAACATCAGTTTGTGCCTCACTTCAATATCGTCTAAAAGACCACATCTAATGTCACAGTTGCACATTTCTGCTTTATATTACACAGGCATTTCTAGGAAATGTTGAACATTTAGAGATCTATAGAAAAGTCGCAATTGTTCTTAACATAGAGGTTAATGGGAAAGGAAACTTCATTAATTTTATCGTGCATACATCCAAATTAAATTTTAAAAAGAAAGAAAAAGTATGCCCCAAGCATGATGAAACACTTCCTGAATTCTATAAGGTAACTTCATTGTTTAGCAAGGTTAAAGGAGGCGTCTTGAGTAAACAATTTATAAAACACATAACAACTAAAAAATGTACTTTCAGAAATAACCAACCATAGAAAGGAATGTATCCAGTTCTTTCTGTAGCACTGTATATGAATTTTTTTATTATCTACAAATATCTCTTAGAATTTTATGTATAGTGTTTAGATTATAGTTTTAGATTATAGTAATTAGATGCATAGTTCAGCTGAAAAGTGCATAACCCAATTAATAAACACCCTAAAGCAATATATACTTATACACAGTGATGCTTACGATTACTTTTGTGTAATCCTGTAGCCTGTATACCATTTATTTATTAACTACAAACATATCTTAGCGTACTAAATATAGTTCAGCTGAAAAATGCATAACTCAAATTAATAAACACCCTTAAACAATTGATACTCATACACATCACTGCTTACGAATACTTTTGTGTAGCCCTGTCTACCACCTACAAAATGTATACATACCACACTACAGAGTACGTAAAAATTATTAAAACTTTTCTTAATGTACCAAAATTGAAAACGCACTTAACAATTTATCGCTCATAAACATTATTGCAGCCGAATTATTTTGTGTGACCCTGTAGATGAATGACAAATACTTTGCATTCCATGTTTTACAGAAAACACGTTTTAGTGCACCTCAGATATGTATATCAATTTTATTATGCTTGAAATAGTATAACAACATTACATTTGATGTCATGTTATGTAATCAAATTATGTTATTTTAACATAAATGTCACTGCTCTTCTATAAGAGACTCTAATTTTTTTAAACTTTGCGTTATTTCCAAAAGTGAAGCATTTCCACCTGTAAAGAATTTCAAAGCCACTGGAGTGAAAATAATGCTCTTCAACAGAACTCATTTCAAGTTTAATACTTAAAATACACACATTTATTTTATATAAAATGACGTCATTTGTATCTGCTGAAGAATTCCACATTTACGATCCAGTTTTAAACAACATGAAACAACAGAAAAGTATGCATTTGACATCATTATCGCGGAACAATACACAAACCCAGCAAACCTCATAAACTCGTAAAATAAATCGGCTATTTAATGATTCATTTGTTTGTAACATCAATATTGTACTTAATGATGATCCATACCGTGTGACGTTTTAAACGTCATGAATTGGTCGCAATTGGTCGTGGTAGGACTCTCCCATATAAGCACTGCAGAGAATAAAATAAGAAGAAGCAAAGGAAAAAAACTACAGACAAAACGTAGTATGTATTAAAAAAGTATTTTAACATGATTAATTTCCATTTTGCTGTGAAGTAATACATATATGTAGCATTTGCATTTAACGAATCTTTAACCTTCATATTGAGATAAAAACTATGGAACCAATACATATCAAACAACATACATCAAATGTTAACATAACATATCAAATCATAACAACATATACACATCAAACTATTTTCGCCTCATAGACGTTAATGTAACGGGATTGTTTTGAGTGCCCCTGCAAAAGAACAAAAAATGCTACACACTCCATTTTCAATAGCAAACCTGCAGTTGTAGACCTCAATAATATACATAAATTACATGCAATCCGAGTATAACAGAGTTAGTGTGCGGACATACGGCAAACAGGAAAACCGAAATCGTAAATACTTTTCAACTATGTTCGAAAGTGTTGTCTCAGTTACTTTTTAGAATACATAAGCACTAAAACAACAAATAATTTAAAGATATCAAAAATAATTAACATTTATATCTATCATTTGCATATACATGTATGTTTTCAAGCAATCGTTTCGGAAGCGAATATTGAATGATATTTTCAGAATGCATCACGGAATTATTCGTAAATATTCTTCTCAAAATTGAAAATAGAAACCTTTTTATAGTATCATGGACTTTGCAGCAGAAGCATTGTTGACTCAAACGTTTTAAGATATTATCATATGCATTGGACTCCGATTCCATATCGAAGGGAATTTCAAGAAACATTACTCTACAACTTCCTCAGTGAAATGGATTGAAATAACAGAATTCATTCAATAACAGAATATTCATTTTTCTTCAACTGGGAAAAACACACATTGTAAAATGTTAATAATAATGTATTTTTAATATTTAAAAATTAAATTTTAAAAAGCCTCAGTTATTTTTAGAAAAATGAATAATTTAAGTATATCGAAAATAATTAACATGTAAATCCATTCTTTCTTCACATATATTTGTAGATTTTCAAGTAGTCTTTTCGGAAGCAAAACATTCATAGGAATTGTTCATAAATACTCTCCTCAAAATTGAAAATCGAAACCTTTTACAGTACCATGGGCTTTACAGCAGATGCATTGTTGGCATAAACGCCCTTAATACTATCAAGGCTACCACCGGCGACTATTTTTTCATTCGCACAACTTTCTCAGAACAGAAATCTTTCATATACACCTGTTTGTTTGTTTCTTTGTTTTATTGAACATATACATCAGACTTGTGTACTTGACAACAGGGCCCGCTTATAAGTCAACCTCAATATACAGGGACGAGATAGCACAACACCAGAGAATTAGATCTTGGGGGCTCCACAAAGAGTGTGCAATAGAACCGGCGGGATTCGAACCTGCCCCCGCCTACGCTCTGAAGCGATTAGCACGGTGGGACTCTCATATTCACCTTGACAACATTTGAAACAGAAATGTAGTACATTAAAAAATAGTGGAGAAAATAGAAAATAAAAATAGTCGTCAGTGGCAGTCTTTTACTATCGTATCTATCGGACTCTGCTTCCATTTTGTAGGAATTTTCGGAGAACATTATTCTGCGACTTCCCCAGTGAAATGTACAGAAATAACAGAATTCGAGATATTCATTTTTCTCCTTCACTCGAATAAAAAATATTACGAAATCTGACAGGGTTCATACGCTTCTAGGTCTTTTTACCAGAATTTTCGTAAAGTAATATTTGCCTTATTTAATGGAAAAAATAAAACTCCAGTAATAGCTAGCAGTACTTTATGAAATTCCTGGTTCTAAAACACCTAAAATACCTTGAATCCCCTGATGCGTACGAACCCCATCTGAATAATAAATAATATATTTTAAATATTTTACCGTTAAGAATTACATTTTATAAATCCTCAGTTGTTTTTTTAAATAAATAACGAGCATAAACATGAATAATTTAAAGATTGTCGAAAATGATTAATATTTAAATCTATTCCTTCCCCACACATACTAGTATATGTGCATTTTCAAGCAATCGTTTCGAAAACAAAACATCTAATGAAATTTTAAATTTAATTTAATTTTTTGGATATTTTGATTAAAAAACGATTGCTTCAAAATCTATATCTACTAGTATATGCGAAGAGAAAGGAATAGATTTCAATGAAAAATTTTAAGTATTTTCGATATCTCTAAATTACTTTTAGAATACACAACCATTAAAGAAATGAATAATTTTAAGATATCGAAAATAATTATCATTTAAATCTATTTCATTTTATGTAAGAAGATTTTCAAGCAATCGTTTTGGAAGCAAAACCTCCAGTGGTATTTTCAGAATGCATATGCTGTTCATAAAATTCTTCTCAAAATTGAAAATCGAAATCTTTTCTTAGCATCATGGGAATTACAACGACGCATTGTACTCAAACTATTTTCGATATTATCATATGCATATATATATATATGTGTGTGTAATAATAAAAATTTTCGCCTCTTTTTCTTAGTAAAACTATTCGAGATTTTTAATATTTTTCCTTTTTTACGTATCTTTAATAATATCTTAATATCTTTTGTCTTTTATTTCATGCATTTAAAGTTGCGTATTCTTTTATTATTCTAAAAATCTTAATCCATTCGCCTAATGTTATAAAACCCATTAAACTACTTATTCATTTTATTCTAAAACTAAATTCTCTTTCTTTCGAATGTTTTAATATCATTTATTCTTTCATGTTCTATACTCACAATTCCATGCGTCCGCCAGCGCTATTTGCGCTTTTATTCTGACGCCGTATAAAGAGTTCTTTATCGACGTCATCCTTTCCCATCGAATCGTGATTTGTTCTGTGTCCCATCCTCCCTGTCTTGTAGCATTGGTCTATTGCCTTTCTGTAACCGTCCGCGCGCGTTGTTGTTTGGAGTACAAATATCGTTACATCGGCGATGGAGAGAAGATTTTTACATTTTTCTGGTTGTTTAATTAAGCTGAGTCGCTTGTATTGAACGCTCTAATGTGTAGATCCTATTCTTATAACATCTAACGTTTTATGAAGCGATGATCGATTTTTGAGAGTGAATTGAATAACTACTGGAAGTGTTTTACTATGTTTTTTTCAATAAAACCAGTTTAAAAAGTAACGATGACTCTCTATATTCATTACGCAAGAGAAATTATCTCAATGTGTTTCGAGCCTGTTTTTTCTCGCCATCCTGACTGCAATCCGGTATTTTCAATATAACGGATGGATGGTTTTGATTGCTCTACAACATTTTATGTCGAGGTGTACTTGTGTCGCCTAAATATCTGAAAGTCGGTAGCAAAATGCTACATAAGCCATACAGGATGATCACTTGCTTTACTAAAGTTATGATTTGTAGAGAAACTCATCGAAACTTCAGAATGTCAGAAATGTTCTGACTATGCAATGTGAATTATTATCATCGACTATCAATAAGTATGATTACGATGAGAGATGTTTTTCATGAACGAATGTCAGTAAAACTTTCAGTTTCAACGACTTAATAGAATGATTAAAAATTCCTGATACCTCGAAGGAGCGGAAATAGGTCTCACATTAAATTGAATGCACGATTTTTATTTTTAAATAAAATTCTAGCTCTCCGGCCAGAAGTTATGTTGAGAAAAAACACCTTTCTGTGGGTGAGAATATATTATTTATTATAGTATTTTAGTAGAGTTCTATTTATTTACAATATTGTTATTATTATTATTGTTGTTAGAAAACGAATTATACTTTAGTTGTTCTTATTATTTATTGAGAAAAAAAAATATATTTACATTGTTTATTTAATTTAAAGTTATGTATTTTTTAATTTTGTTTATAATATTGCATTTTTATATAAATGAGTTATCCCTCCTATATACAATTAAGATCTAGAATTATTAAAAAATCGAGTAACACCATGAGTGAAACAAATATTGTTCCCTTTGACCCAGAGTCCGGTATGAAAATACAACCCTGGTTAATGCATTTTGAGAAATCTTGCATTACCGAGAAAAAAGATGAAAATTGGAAATTAAATAATCTTTCTCAATATTTGAAAGGAGAAGCATTGAAGGTTTATATAAATGATTGTCTGGAGTGCACTAGTTTTGAAAAAATTTCTGAGCTTCTCACTGAAAAATTTATTAGTGTTTATGTTCCAAGATTTTCTGAATTTGCAGCTTTAAAGTTAAATGACTTAAATGAATTAGAGCAATATTTTCATAAAAAGGTAAATATGAAGCTAAATTAACAAATTATAGTTTTGTTTGATAGAACTTATGGTTGCAGTTAATGTTAATTCCTGGTTTCTTATAATTTACATAATTCGGCAAGAAAAGATGGAATTAGCGAAACTTGTGCTAGAATTTTGTCAGATAAATTATAATTTAAATTTAATTAAATTTTTTAAATTAAAGTAAAAGACAGCATGCAATTAACATTTTTGAAAACTTTTATGAATTATAAAAGAATTAGTCTAACTTTAACAAATTATAACTATGATGTTTAAGTGTCTATGTTTTTATTGAATAGAATTTCTGGTTAAGGTTAGTTTATCCCCAATTTCTTATAATTTAAATAAATTCAGTGAGAAAAGATGGGATTAAGTGGACCTTTTACTGGGATTTTGACAATTAAAACATAATTTAAAAAAGTTGATTATATATAGTAAAGTGACCTTGTTTGCATCATGTTTTGATAAAATTTCTAATGCTAAGATCTATTTCACCTA
Source organism: Maratus speciosus (assembly GCA_963932465.1). Lineage (NCBI taxonomy): Eukaryota > Metazoa > Arthropoda > Arachnida > Araneae > Salticidae > Maratus > Maratus speciosus. Next base: position 246,883,437 of record OZ010798.1, on the reverse strand, counting down.
CTCAAGTTTAATAACTTTTCTTGATGATTGATGATATCTGATGATAAATATGCAAAAAATGTTCTTGTCTTAAAAACAAGCTTGGGTTTCTTGAATGTTTTAGTTGAGGAATTGTTGTGTTGTGTTTAAAATTAACTACTCCAAAAAGTTTCACCTGAAAAGAGAATTATTTATCATTTTATTTTGTTCTTGAAAAATATTCTATTGTTTTTAAAATTAAGTTTTGCACTAGAAAGTATATAATTATAAATTATTCTTAAGGGCCACTAAAAACTTGTCTCATATCGAATCCTTAATAAATTATCTGATGTTAACTTTGAGATAGATAGGAAAATTCAAAACCGAAATACGGAGATTGTCCATGTAGCTAAATTACGAAAATATTATTCTCCAGATCAATTAAAGTTATCCCATGAAAAACCCCAGCAAACTAATGTTAAATCCATAGCCGCGTCTTAAATTTATAGTAATAAGTAATTTAACTAAACTAAATAAATACATTTATAAGTTAGTAAGTAATTATTTTCTATATAACAGTGTGTTTTTGAATCGCGACAGGAATATTACTGCTGAGATTTTTTTACTTGAGTTAGCTATTTATGCTGGCGTAAATTGGTCGATTTAGGTTGAGAATTTCTTATATCGAAATTAATTGAATTAATAACTTAAACTAAATTAACTAAATAAATAAAATTAAATGGATTAGAATTAAATTTAAATTGAATTTGAATCTAGGATTAAAGTTAATTACTATAATTCAATAATCTGGATCTTTTATCAACCTTTCTTAACCCCTTAACTGTCGTGCCCGAGTGCCTCTCGGGCAAAAATTGTTTGCTATATTCGATATTAAAAGCTTTTCATACCACTAAATTTTAACTTTATTCTTTGGTTTCTTAAATGGCGTACCCGTTTCGATTGTGCAAAGTCAAATATTTTAGTAAAAAAAAAGTGGTGTCGGTTCCTGATTTTAATTTATTGTGTCAAACAAAAAGGGTTAAGTATGCTACAAAGTTTCATTTTCATTCAGCAACTATAGCTTCTTGTTTGATTAAAAACAAGATCATTGCATAATCATGGTGAACTGATAGTTATTTCACAACATTTCTTATTTATTTTTGTTACTTTATGTTATGCCTAATATTTGAGTATATTGTCATACCTCATTCGCTGTGATATGGATGAGATATCAATTAGATACTTTAAGGATTAGTTAAAGAAATTTATTTGATACTTTTGAATACTATTGACTGTGTTGTTGAATATAGTTGTTATTATTATTTATTATACTATGCATTATTGATATTGAGAGAAAAAGATCATAATGAATATTGATTACTATAATAAGTGAGATGATAATACTTAGCATGGGAGACTTACTTGAGAGAGTATTTATGCTATGAGTTGTGATAACCCGATTAGTATGAATTTCAATTACTCATTGTAAGTTAGTCCTAGAAATTGATATTATAAGATATAATATGCTTATTATTAGATAATTGGAAAATAATTACCGTGTAACTAATTAATGGACAGAATATGAGATTTAAAAAAATGAAGTTTTAGATTTAAGAGTTTTTGTTAGTTTATGAGAATATCTGATTTAAATGGTTTTAATTGTTATGAGTTAGAGAGTTTATTAATTATGAGTAATTAATTTTTGAGTTAGAAATTTTAGATTATTAAAAATTTTTCAACTTAGAGAAATTTCAAAGAAGTTTCTGAAAAACCTATGATGACTGTAATAGGTAAATAACATGTGGTAAATAGTAAATAATAACAAATAGTAAAAAGGTACCCGCAAAGAGATGGACCATCAATACCATCGATGTATGTGTGTCAATACACTTCAAAGATATGTAAATAGGTTTATTTAAAAATTTTGTTATTATTATTGCTATTATTAATTTTATTATTATTTATTTATTGTAATATGTTAATTTCATTTATTGAACTAAAAATGAACTTAGATTGAAAAAACTGAGTTGCTAATCTAAGGATAAGTAGATTCAAATGAACATTATATTTACGAATCTAATTTTGAACTTATATTTTGAAGACATTTTTCAGAATTCCATAAGCACACTTGTATTATAAAATGCCTCGTTCAATTCTTTACAACTGAATTCATGAATGCTTTGCACATTAATATGAGCCATGAATGGCCGTAAATTTATTATGTAAATAACAAAACTATGTTAAAAAATTATTCTCAATATTTATAGTAGCTTTTTATTTTACATAGTTGTAATTTGTAAACAAGATTAATGTCTTGTTATTGTATTTAATTAACAATTCCAGTAGTTCGCGTTCTAAATTTTAAATTAATATAGCATTAAGATTAAAAAAAAAAAAAAACATAAAAGTTAAATTTTCAGGGTTTACTCCAAGTGGCGAAATTATAAACCAAGCCTATGTAACATTTCCTTTCTATGAACTTGTGGGTCTTAGGACCTACCAGTTCATCCAGTCTTTTTGGGTGGGGGGATATGTAATAATAAAAATTTTCGCCTCTTTTTCTTAGTAAAACTATTCCAAATTCTTAATATTTTTCATTTTTTACCTATCTTTAATAATATCTTAATATCTTTTGTCTTTTATTTCATGCAGTTAAAGTTGCGTATTCTTTTATTATTCTAAAAACCTTAATCCATTCGCCTAATCTTATAAAACCCATTAAATTACTTTTTCATTTTATTCTAAAACTAAATTATCTTTCTTTCGAATGTTTTAATATCATTTATTCTTTCGTGTTCTATACCCACAATTACATGCGTCCGCCAGCGCTATGTGCGCTTTTATTCTGGCGCCGTATAAAGAGTTCTTTATCGACGTCATCCTTTCCCACCGAATCGTAATTTGTTCTATGTCCCATACTCCCCCAACTCTCTTCTAACATTGGTCTGTTACCTTTCTGTAACCGTCCGCGCGTTGTTGTTCGGAGTACAAATATCGTTACATCGGCGATGGAGAGAAGATTTTTACGTTTTTCTGGTTGTCTAAGTAAGCTGAGTCGCTTGGAGTGAACGTTCTAACGTGTAGATACTATTCTTATAACATCTAACGTTTTATGAAGCGATGATCGATTTTTGAGAGTGGATGGAATAACTACTGGAAGTGTTTTACTATGTTTTTGTCAATAAAACCAGTTTAAAAAGTGACGATGTCTCTCTATATTCATTACACAAGGGAAATTATCTCTATGTGTTTCGAGCCTGTTTTTTCTCGCCACCCTGACAGCAATCCGGTATTTTCAATATAACGGATGGGTGGTTTTCATTGCTCTACTACATTTTATGTCGAGGTGTACTTGTGTCACCTAAGTATCTGAAAGTCGGTAGCAAAATGCTACATATATATGTACATATACATATATATATGCATATATTGTATACACACACACACATATATGTATATATCTATGTATATATACGGACATGTATATGTACATATATATGTATATATAACACTGGCGCCCGGCTAATCGAAAAGTACCCAGATTCCTTTTGGAAGGTAATTTCAAGGAACTGCGACTGGGGAACTCTGCAACTTCCCTTGTGAAATAGATGGAAATAACAGTACTTGAGATACTCATTTTTCTTTCTCTGGGATTAAAAAATATTCTAAAATGTTAATATTTTTAATATTTTACCATTTTTAATATTTACCATTTTTCATTATTAAAGTTTTTTAATATTTTACTATTTAAACTTAAATCTTAAAAATTCCCAGCTTTTTTGGAACCAGTAGAAAATGAATAATTTATATATATCGAAAATGATTAATATTTAAATATATTCCTTCTTCACATATAGTAGTATATGCAGATTTTCAACCAATTGTTTCGAAAGCAAAACATTCAATGATATTTTTTATTTAATTTAATATCATTTTAAGTTTTGCTTTCGAAACGATTGCTTGAAAATCTACATATACTAGTTAGTATATGGGATGAAGGAATATATTTAAATGCTAATTATTTTCAATTTAAATGTGTTTTTGAACATAAGCAGTAGAAAAGTGAATAATTTAAAGACATCGAATATAATTAACATCACATACAATGAATCATCGAGTATCGGAATGTCAAGTCAACAAAACACATTCCAGAAGGCAATATACAAATTTGCGTGCCTTGCACTGCAAGAGTTCCGCACGTGACTGCAGGCGCTAGGCTCCCTGACAAGACTGTCCTATGTCGTCAGTGGCTTGCGAGCCCTCTATAATAAATCATATGTATATAGTTCAGTTTGCCGTGCTTTACACAACGGAATCCAAACGTAAACGTATTGATGTCAGCGTTTCTGGCAAACTTAGAGTAATAGATCAGTTTAAGAATTGTGTTAGTGGATCAAATTTAGATCGTGATTATGGAGTTGGAAAAGCAAAAATATCGGGTAGTAAAAATAATAGTGATGCCTCGAATGTGACGTTTATGGCTCCCAACTATTGACTTATTCGATGAAATCCTTGATAATCTCATGGAAGACCAAAGCTATTCAGACGACCATGACGACGAAGAGGACACTGGTGACGAAGAACAAGTCGAAAAAGGACCATCCACTGAGCAAGCTTTGCGGTGCCTAGAGACAGCTTTGAAGTGTGTGGAACAACAACAAGAATGTGATTCTATTTAATTGCTTTCATTAAAACGCAGAAAAGATTTAGCAGCAGGAAAAAGAGTGTCCTCTCTGACGCCAAATAAAATTTTGGAATTATTTTCTTAAAATGAAGGCCTACAGTACTGTACATTTGATTTCCTGCAGATTGTTCATAAAAATTTTTCGCAAAATTGAAACCTTTTTATAGTATTTCGGGCTTTCCAGCAGACGCATTGACGGCTCAAACTACCTTAGATACTATCATATGTATAAGAGTAAGATTCCATTTTGACGGAAATTTCAAGGAACATTACTCTACGACTTCTATTGTGGAAACACTAAAAAAAAGAATTTGAAATATTCAGTTTTCTTCAAATGAAAATGTTAAAAAAAATGTCTTAAAATGTTTCTTCAAATGTTAACAGTTATATGTATTTTAATATTTTAGCATCAGCAGCTGAATTTAAAAAAAAACGTCAATTGTTTTTAGAAAAACTAAATAGTAGAAAAATGAACAATTTAAAGCTATCGATAATAATTAACATTTCAATATATTCCTTCTTCATGTGTAGCTTGTCAAGCAATCCTTTCGGAAGCAAAACCTTCAATGATATTTTCAGAATGCATCACGGAGAATTATTCATAAATATTCCTTTCCAAATTGAAAATCGGAACGTTTATTTAGTATCAGGGCCTTTCCAGCAGACGCATTGTCGACTAAAACTATTTTTGATATTATCATATGCATTGGATTCACATTCCATTTTGAAGGACTTTCAAGGAACATTACTCTGCAACTTCCCCAGTAAAATTGATAGAAATAACAGAATTTGGGATATTAATTTTTCTTTAACAGGATTAAAATATTGTGAAAGTTAATAATAATAATGTGTTTTTAATAATTTACAATTAAAAAGTTAAATTTAAAATACCCTTAACTGCATAGTGATGTAAATTTCCATCACCTTTTTATTTAATTTTTAATACATAAATTAAGTTCTTTTAACCACTATATTTATATAGAAATATTAATCCTTTAAAATTTCCAAAATGCTACTAAAATAAGTTAAAAATCTATCTTAAGATTTCTATTGTCTAATCCTTAATATAAAAATAAAAAACACAATTCTAAAAGAATAATTCAGTCAATTTAGGGTTAAAGATATCAAAAATAATTAAAATTTAAATCTATCCCCTCTTCACTGATATATGTACTAATATATGTAGATTTGGAAGCAATTATTTCGAAAGCAAAACATACAATGATATTTTAATTTAATATCATTGGATGTTTTGCTTTCGAAACGATTTCTTGAAAATCTATATATACTAGTATATAGAAGAAGGGATAGATTTAAAGGTTAAGTATTTTGCATATCTTTAAATCCTTTTTAGAATGCATAAGTATTAGAAAAATGAATAATTTAACGATATCGAAAATAATTATTTTAATCTATCCCTTCTCCAGATATATATGTATAAATTTTCAAGCAATCGTGTCGGAAGTAAAACATTCAATGATATTTTCAGAATGTATCACAGGGAACTAAATGTTCAACTGTTCATAAATATTTTTCGCAAAATTGAAAATCGATCCTTTTCTTAGTATCATGGTGTCAAACGCATTGTTGACTCAAACTATTTTAGATGTTATCGTATGCTCAGATTCCATTTTGAAAGAAATTTAAGGGGACAGCAATTTACTCTACGATTTCCCCAGGGAAATGGATAGGAATACCATTCGAATTGAATATTTCCAAGTGAGCGAAAAAATGCCCAGGCTGGGAATCGAACCCAGATCCTTGGCTTACAAGGCCAATGCTTTTCCGTTTAAGCTAACTGGGCCGACAACCAGCCAGCATATTTCGCTCAGAAAAACCTTATTGGTAATAACATCTGGTCTGTCATGTAGACAGCTCAACAGAATAAACCGCAGGTAAAGGAACTCCATATAAACGATGGATACGTAGATGAACTAATATTTTAACACAATCAAACTGATTGGTAAAGTTGTCATACGAATTGAATATTTCCAAGTGAGCGAAAAAATGCCCAGGCTGGGAATCGAACCCAGATCCTTGGCTTACAAGGCCAATGCTTTTCCGTTTAAGCTAACTGGGCCGACAACCAGCCAGCATATTTCGCTCAGAAAAACCTTATTGGTAATAACATCTGGTCTGTCATGTAGACAGCTCAACAGAATAAACCGCAGGTAAAGGAACTCCATATAAACGATGGATACGTAGATGAACTAATATTTTAACACAATCAAACTGATTGGTAAAGTTGTCATACGAATTGAATATTTCCAAGTGAGCGAAAAAATGCCCAGGCTGGGAATCGAACCCAGATCCTTGGCTTACAAGGCCAATGCTTTTCCGTTTAAGCTAACTGGGCCGACAACCAGCCAGCATATTTCGCTCAGAAAAACCTTATTGGTAATAACATCTGGTCTGTCATGTAGACAGCTCAACAGAATAAACCGCAGGTAAAGGAACTCCATATAAACGATGGATACGTAGATGAACTAATATTTTAACACAATCAAACTGATTGGTAAAGTTGTCATACGAATTGAATATTTCCAAGTGAGCGAAAAAATGCCCAGGCTGGGAATCGAACCCAGATCCTTGGCTTACAAGGCCAATGCTTTTCCGTTTAAGCTAACTGGGCCGACAACCAGCCAGCATATTTCGCTCAGAAAAACCTTATTGGTAATAACATCTGGTCTGTCATGTAGACAGCTCAACAGAATAAACCGCAGGTAAAGGAACTCCATATAAACGATGGATACGAAATTTGATATTACGAAATTAATGAATATACGAAATTAATGAATATACGAAATTTGATATTATTACCAATAAGGTTTTTCTGAGCGAAATATGCTGGCTGGTTGTCGGCCCAGTTAGCTTAAACGGAAAAGCATTGGCCTTGTAAGCCAAGGATCTGGGTTCGATTCCCAGCCTGGGCATTTTTTCGCTCACTTGGAAATATTCAATTCGTATGACAACTTTACCAATCAGTTTGATTGTGTTAAAATATTAGTTCATCTACGTATCCATCGTTTATATGGAGTTCCTTTACCTGCGGTTTATTCTGTTGAGCTGTCTACATGACAGACCAGATGTTATTACCAATAAGGTTTTTCTGAGCGAAATATGCTGGCTGGTTGTCGGCCCAGTTAGCTTAAACGGAAAAGCATTGGCCTTGTAAGCCAAGGATCTGGGTTCGATTCCCAGCCTGGGCATTTTTTCGCTCACTTGGAAATATTCAATTCGTATGACAACTTTACCAATCAGTTTGATTGTGTTAAAATATTAGTTCATCTACGTATCCATCGTTTATATGGAGTTCCTTTACCTGCGGTTTATTCTGTTGAGCTGTCTACATGACAGACCAGATGTTATTACCAATAAGGTTTTTCTGAGCGAAATATGCTGGCTGGTTGTCGGCCCAGTTAGCTTAAACGGAAAAGCATTGGCCTTGTAAGCCAAGGATCTGGGTTCGATTCCCAGCCTGGGCATTTTTTCGCTCACTTGGAAATATTCAATTCGTATGACAACTTTACCAATCAGTTTGATTGTGTTAAAATATTAGTTCATCTACGTATCCATCGTTTATATGGAGTTCCTTTACCTGCGGTTTATTCTGTTGAGCTGTCTACATGACAGACCAGATGTTATTACCAATAAGGTTTTTCTGAGCGAAATATGCTGGCTGGTTGTCGGCCCAGTTAGCTTAAACGGAAAAGCATTGGCCTTGTAAGCCAAGGATCTGGGTTCGATTCCCAGCCTGGGCATTTTTTCGCTCACTTGGAAATATTCAATTCGTATGACAACTTTACCAATCAGTTTGATTGTGTTAAAATATTAGTTCATCTACGTATCCATCGTTTATATGGAGTTCCTTTACCTGCGGTTTATTCTGTTGAGCTGTCTACATGACAGACCAGATGTTATTACCAATAAGGTTTTTCTGAGCGAAATATGCTGGCTGGTTGTCGGCCCAGTTAGCTTAAACGGAAAAGCATTGGCCTTGTAAGCCAAGGATCTGGGTTCGATTCCCAGCCTGGGCATTTTTTCGCTCACTTGGAAATATTCAATTCGTATGACAACTTTACCAATCAGTTTGATTGTGTTAAAATATTAGTTCATCTACGTATCCATCGTTTATATGGAGTTCCTTTACCTGCGGTTTATTCTGTTGAGCTGTCTACATGACAGACCAGATGTTATTACCAATAAGGTTTTTCTGAGCGAAATATGCTGGCTGGTTGTCGGCCCAGTTAGCTTAAACGGAAAAGCATTGGCCTTGTAAGCCAAGGATCTGGGTTCGATTCCCAGCCTGGGCATTTTTTCGCTCACTTGGAAATATTCAATTCGTATGACAACTTTACCAATCAGTTTGATTGTGTTAAAATATTAGTTCATCTACGTATCCATCGTTTATATGGAGTTCCTTTACCTGCGGTTTATTCTGTTGAGCTGTCTACATGACAGACCAGATGTTATTACCAATAAGGTTTTTCTGAGCGAAATATGCTGGCTGGTTGTCGGCCCAGTTAGCTTAAACGGAAAAGCATTGGCCTTGTAAGCCAAGGATCTGGGTTCGATTCCCAGCCTGGGCATTTTTTCGCTCACTTGGAAATATTCAATTCGTAGGAATACCATTATTTGAGATATTACTTAACCCTCCTAGTACCAGGTTTTAGTGCTTTCTGAGCATTCTCGGTTTTACATGATTTGAACCAGAAATTTAATTTTATTATATATAACATCTTCCAAGCAAGGTATCTGTTCGATTTATTTTCATATATTCGGCATAAATTATTTGTTTTTTCTGGTTCGAAAAATTAAAAGTTTCAAAATTTAAAATAACTGGTGTCAAATAAGACTTCAATGGTACTAGGAGTGTTAAGTAAAAAAAAAAACTATATAAATATTTTCAATTAAATGCAATGATTGGCTTTCATTTAGTTCTGTCGTTTAATTATAATAATAATAATAATAATAATAATAATAATAATACAATAACATAATAACAATAGTAATATAATAAATCGTAATTATTGTGAAGCTATTATTAATTATTCAAATTCAAATGAATGTTGATGCATTAAATTTTAATTCGATATTTGTTTTTATTTAATGTTCTATTGCACAAAATGTTTGTTTTCAATTGATATTTTAAAAATTATGTTAACATTAAAATAGTCGGATGTGGCAATCCCAAAACTTTCTTCTATCTCATACATGTTGATACTTCCTGAAAAATGCAGCATATAAGCACCACAGGTTAGATGATTTACACCAAAATCTAATAATCAACAACATATGTCAACATCTAACTGAATCTGAAGTTTGATGAAAATCCGTGCATTACTTTTTAAGACAGAGCTATTGTGGAAATCGTAAAAAATTCTGCATAGCAGCAACATCTGTCGGGTGATTTACACCAGAAACTAATTAGGACCAATTTTTACTAGGGTGTAACTGAATCTAAAACTTGATTAAAATTCATACATTATAGTTCTTGAGATACAGCTATTGCGGAAATCTTGAAAAATACAGCATAGAAACGCCACCTGTCTGGCGATTTACACCAAAAGTTAAACAGCATTAATTTATATCAGGAAATAGCCTAATCTGAAGTTTTATGAAAATTAGCGCATTTGTTCTTGAGATAGAGTTATTGCGATAATCATAAATAATGCAGGCAGCATAACAGCGCCACATGTTGGGCGGTTTTTACCTAAAAGTAATCAGCATCAAACTCTATCATGGACTAACTGAAACTGAAGTTTGATGAAAATCCGTGCAGTAGTTTTTAAGATATAGCTATTGTGAAAATCGTGAAAAATGCATCATAGCAGCGCCACCTGTTGGGTGATTTATACAAAAAAGTAATCAGAACCAGTTTAAATCAAGGTCCAACTGAATCTAAAGTTTTGTGAAATTCCGTGCATTAGTTCTTGAAATAGATTGCCCATAATATTTTTTTCACATGCAGACTCACAGAGTGTCAGACAGACATTTTCTAAAAACCATCAAATCGTGTTCAAGACCTTCTAAAACATATAAATCCATTGAAAACCGGAAGTCGAAAATTTTCACGAATCCAATACTTTCTTCTTCTAACGATAGAAGAAAGTAATAATACTTCCCAATATTTTAATGTGTCTGCAAATCTATCAAATGTAGAACTGGCTTAGTATTAGCGTGGCATACATTATAAAGAAGACATTCTTATCGATCGGTAATGTGTGAAATAAATTACTAGGAAACACTCTACATTTCATCAAAATTCTGAACAATCGTGCAACGCTTAACCAAAACAGAAAATTGACTCTGTTGCATCCGCTATCACGGCAGAGTAGAAATGCAAACAAAGATCAACCGATCCAATGATAATTTCAGCACGTTTTTGCTAAACCACGTGGCTAAACCCGATTAAGTTTATTGGGCGGTTTTCAACGAAATTTCACCATCTATTATTATTTTCGCCACGACCAAAATTAATGACTCCGTGCTAAAAAAAAAAAAAAAAAAGAGTTTTACAATAGGGCTATAATCCTTTAGCATGCGATTTTTGGGTTGAGTTGGAATGATTTTTGACGGCCAATTATCAACACGAGGGGTATAGGCCCAGGAGGGGGGGGGGGTTGCCCTTCGTGGGTGTCTTTCTAAGGGAACCTAACCCATATTTACGCATGGAAATACACGGTTCAAAGAAAACCACGAAAACTCCGAAAGATTAGGTCGACGGGCACGATTGGGTTCGAACCCAGCACCCCCCCCCCCTCTACCAGATTCGAGAGCACATCCGACTTTTGGAAAACACTAATGTATCATCTACAAATAGTTTTCGAAATAATCGTGGAATATTTACATAATTTCGAAAACATTACTTATGAAACGTCAATATTTTTTAAATATCTTTGCCACATTACAAATTTATTTCTAGCTTTGCAAAAGGGGAATTTTGGTGAAAAATGTGATATCAATGAAAATGAGAAAATTTGCAAACATTGATATTGTTTTGGCCTTATGACCAAGATAATACAACGTTATTATATAACTGGGTGTGGATATTTTGGAAATACATTTCTTATCGACTAATGTCGGTAAAATACATACAAATGTGCATATATTCAAGTAAAATATGTAAAATATTTCAATTTAAAATACTTCCAATTAAATATCAGTATTTGGAAAATATCTGAATAAATGGTACCCCGACTTACGTCCCTTCGACTTACGTCATCCCGCAATTACGTCGTCTGGCCAGGATAAAAAAAATTCTTAATTAAGAAGCAGTTTGAACTTTTTTGAAGACTTGGTTCTATGAAAGGAAACTTTCTCACGACAGTCAAGTGATAGGGACAAAACAAATAAAAATGTCACAAGAAAAAGTTTAGAAAACTCACTCTGCTGTTACAAAGAGCTTCTAAAAGTAAAATAAAAAATAAAAAAATTGTCGGTTCAAACATCAATTGCAAGATTTTTTCGCATCCTCAAAGACTCGAACGAAGCAGCTAGAAGAACAATAAATTATAAGTTAACAACTTATTGATTTATTACAATTCTTGTATTGCAAACGCATTTTTTTGCTAATGTTAAATGTATGTAGCATAATTCCTAAATACAATAGAATAATATGTTCATTACATTTTGGAGAAATTTTATTACTTATTCCTTATGTACCTCGACTTACGTCGATAATCTTGGAATGAATTACTGATGTAAGTGGAGGTATTACTGTAACGTTAAAAACATGTTTAGTGAAAAATAGATAAAAGAAAGTATAGATGATAAATTAGTAATCCATTTTATATACTACTAATATAATCTCTTGTATCCTAGACAATTTTAAATGCATAATTTGTTAATTATATTACTATTATATTTTATCAATTGTTATTAAATATTGTAAATTACTTCACCAAAATAGAACAGATTTTATATGAATTTCCGGTATTAGGGGCATACTTAAATAATGTTGAAAATATACAACATGTACAATAACAGTATTCCATAATATGAGTATAAGATTGTGAATATTGCAGATGTAATGCTATGTAATTATGTAATGGGATGTGTATCTTTTTTGAAGCATATTGTGAAAATTATGTATCCGTATTTGCCAAATAAATGTGAAACATTTCTATAATATCAAAATTATTTTCAGTGAGATGTGTGAATTGTTCAAATTACTACGATTCCACAGACAGCTTAACTTTTCGATGATTTTCTTGGGTGCGATAGTATTCGTCATATGGATTTCAAGGTGGTCGGATATTAACAAAATTTAGCATACTTGGGATGTTTTAAGAATCATCGATGTTAACCTTCTCCCAAGATATTCAATGACTTAAAACGCGTTCTCTTAGATTAGTGGAATTTTTTGCCACATACTGTAAGCAATAACCTCATTAACAGTTAAAAGACCGCCCCATGAATACTAGGCCTGAGCGCTGACACAAAAATCACCACATTCTGAATACTAGCCCTGAGCGATGGCACAAAAATGGAGACTGTCGTAGGCGGAGCGCGGAGAATTTTAAGCGTTTGTACAGTCTCCTGAATTTAGACACCAGTATTTTTCAAAAGTTTCCTTTAGCTTATTTAATCTCTGAAAAAAAAATCTGAAAAAAACTTTAAAAAATTGTGATCAAATGCAAGGGATCGTACAAGCGCTGAAAATAATCCGCCTACGACAGCCGCCATTTCTGTGTCAGCGCTCAGACCTTGTGTTCAGGGGGCGGTGAAAAAATGGCGGATCTTTTTAAGCATTTGTGCGGTTCTCTGAATTCAGACACTAGTATTTTCCAAAAGTTTTCTTTGACCTGTAGAATCTCAGAATTATAAAGCGGAAAAAGAGTAAAAAAAATTATTGGTATTCAAATTCAAGGAAATGTACAAATGCTGAATAAAATCCGCCTACGAAAACCACCATTTTTGTGTCAGCGCTCAGACCTAGAATTTTGGGGGCGGCGGGGAAAAGGTTCATGACACGGCCAACCTGAACAGATGTGCAATAATGATTTGTAAAATGAATGATTTTGTCATTCGGTCTTGTGCAAAAGCACAGGTGCCAGATTTCGCTTTTTATTTTATCAGTTACCAACAGAGGTGTTGTTTGAAAAAGAAGTAAAAGCAAAAGCACAATAGTCAACATTAGTTATTTTTTATCATTTACCGCCATAAATTTTATAGAATAATGGATGTTTGATTTTTTTTTTTTTTTTTTTTTTTTTTGTATATGTGTTTGGTTATAATCATTCGTTAAATCCAATTTAAATGAAATTTTCTTTCATGTTACAAAATTTCTAGTAGTCATTGATTTAAAAAAGAAGGTTAGTTGTTATGCTCTCGCGCATACTTGAATGATGTATTGAAATATGAAAATCCTTCACTCTGTTTTTCACTAATGTGTAGTACTGCGAGAGGCCTTTTTTATCCGTCTGTGAGATAAGATGCGTCATATTTTGACTATTTTTTTTTATATATCATCACTTTCAGATATTTCAACCGCATATCTCCCTCTGGACTCAGGGTATTTAACACTTTACTTTATTTAAAAAAAATTACTTAGAAAATATATATTTTAATAAAATTATTTTATTATAAACTTCAAACTGTTTTAATTCATAATTAAGGAACTACTTAAATGTACTAAAAATTAATATTTGATGAGAAATTATTGAGAAAAGCATGTTTTATATATTTTTAAAAAGTTCCGCATCATTTCAAACAAAAATTTTACATAGACTTGAATAAAAACTTCCCCGAATGTTCTAAAAATTTCAGAAAATATTTTTTATTTGTATATAAAAATTATTTAGTAGAATTTGCTTTTGTGTTGTACATTTCAAAGAACGGATTTGCACAAAGAGCAACACCAAAAAGTTCACAATAAGTTAAAGTTAAGCTCTGATGCTAAATATTTTAATATACTTACTTCTGTTTACTGCTGTCATCTGTATTTTTTTTTCAAAATAAAAGGTTCATAGATAATATCTGAAAAGACCGTGAACGTATATAGTCGGTACATTCATAGATCAGAGAGTTTAAAGTGACCCCGAGAGACTCTTGGGCTTAGCTAGCTTCACCGAAAAAAGCACCGCAAGTGAAATTCGGGTTAGACTTAAAGTGCTCTGTATAATCATGGAACTATTAATAAAAAAAGGAACTGACATAAGCTTAACCCTTAAATGCCGGGTGTTGCTTTTCGGCAACATACCCAATTTAGGCTTCTAAAATACTATTAAAATAATATTGAAGCTATAATGCCTAATGTTGCCAATAAAATACATTCTGAAAATATTATTAAATCGATTTTCAATATGTAGATGGCAACACTTGTGCTGTTTAAGAATAACGATAGATTTATTTTTTCAATTGTTGCTACTTGTTCCTTTTGTTTTGTTTGGAAGCTTGTGAAATACCCTATTTTATTTTGCAGTGAGCAAGTAAAATTTATTTCTTATTATTGTTCCTAAAATTCTTATTTGTTTAATAATATAGAATTTTGTCAAGGAAAATTATTTTCTCAATTAAAGAACAGTATTGCCGATTAGTAACAAACTGTTTTTTAGCCGTAAACCATACTTAAAACAAAATATGATTTTTTAAAGTATTTTTCCCATGATTTATATAAATATTGAAAGCCGAAAAATATTATTACAATGATTTTTGAAATATCAGGCATTTAAGGGTTAAAATAGTGAAGCTGCAACTGTAACCGCTTTCGCAAGGGTTGATTACCTCCGGTCGAAACTTCCACGAGTAAATTTATATAGAAATTTTCTTCGTATTTAAAGGCGTTATTAATGTAAAATTTCAGTCATAAATAATCACAGAAAAGATTTTAATTTTAACTGGTGTGAGTTTACTTTTGTGGTAATCAGATACTTCGTTTCTGCCATATTGTGACGACCGGTGATGCGATCTGACTGTTTTACCTGACAAACCAGAAAATATGTGCAAGAAAATATTTCCATCAATAAGACGCTTAAATTAGACAAAATTTTCTATTCAATTATACTGGTGGGAAGTTTGCCCCGGCGGTATTTTGAAATTGTAGATCCGATTTAAAAAAATCAGCCGCCATTTTCTGACAACCTCCTCAGTTGCTTCACTCGCAACTGGTAGACCGTACACTATATGTCTCCTCCTCTTTGTTCATAACTCCATATGTATAATACAAAGGATTTTTTTTCTTTCCACATTGTTTTATTGCAGTGTGATATCTCATATTAATAAGACACTTATGAAGTTTTTTTTTAGGTTTTTTTTTTGTTTATAAGTTACAGCAAAGAAAAAAAAAAAAAAAAAAAAAAAAAAAAAAAAAAAAAAAACGAGTGTATTAAACCAGTGTATTTGAGTTTACGTTGGAAAAACACTTTATGAGAAATAACAATATTTCAAATGTATTAAAAAAATTGTTAAATGAAAATATTGACTATAATCATACGAATTCAATTTTTCTGACTTCGCGAACAAATTCAAAACCGGACTCGAGCCCTGACCATTGACTTACATTATCAATGCTTACTATTTGAGCAGTGTTGCCAGATTGGGGACTTTTTTGTCCTCAGATTGTTGATTGTTACCGCTTTTTTTAAATAGAAATATTCGGCATATTTAAAATAGTTTAAAAATTCTGAAAAATAAGGCGAATTATACAGTGGTGACAGTCAAATAATCTGAATTAAAAAAGCCTCCAATCTGGCCACATTGCATTTGAGCTACCTGGGCTGACAACCGGTGGGAATATTTCTCTCAGATAACCTTATTTGTAATAACATCTGCTAGGTTACGCAAACGGTAGAACATTGAACATTTAAGTGAAACGTTCTGGGTTCGAGTCTCGACTTGGGTATTTTTTCACTCAGTTGGAAAAATTGAATTCCTATGATAACTTTACCAGTCAGTACGACTGAGTTAAAATAGTAACCCTTTAGTGCGTAGCTTTGTATATATGCTAACAACAGTGTTTTTGAATTTAATAGATTTTTTTTTTATTCGTATATACCTAATTCACACCAGAAATTTAAAATAGCAACATTTGCTTTAAATAATAACATACATTTCCGTATCTGAATAAAGCGAAATTAACCATTGAAACTTTCTGTTGTAAAGTCAGATTCTCTGGACTTCGTAATTTCTAGAACGTATTCTATCATGGGAATTAAAGGATTAAAGGTTAAGCTTTATAAAGTAAGCAATTATATAAAATATTTGGAGACATACTTATTAAAATATTTACTAATTAGCAATATTTTAGCGTAAAAAAAGCCACACGACAGTAGTTTTTACTTATATTACAGATGTGCAACAGAAGAAAAGATTGACGCATTATATGAAAAATGTATATCTGATTTTTTTCATTATTTTTCCTGTGTAATAAACCTTTCACAGAACCATATATAATTTTTTCGAAACAAATAAAAAATCGCGCATTTAAGGGTTAAGAAAATAGAATCAGTCACTCGAGAATGACTCACCGGTCCATTATTTTTAGCCTTAAAATTTAAATAAAATTGAAAAAATATAATAAAGTTTATGCATAATTAATAATTGTCAAATGTTAAAAATATAATACAGAATTACACATATTTTAAAGGGGTTAAAAAATTGTGCTACATGATAAAATCCCTATGAAAATATTTTGATATAATTTAATATTCAAAACATATATGCCGTTAAAGATATGATAACCGGAAAGTATTCGCTTATGATTAATATTCTGGCACTCTTAACACATATTTATCAACATTTCATGACATCCCATATGGTTTTAAGTATATAGTAAACACAACGAGTGATGGAATTAATATTCTGTTTAAATAACATCTTGTAAATATTCATGGTGTATATTGTATTTGAATAACATCATGTAAAATCTTACAGAAACAGCGATCATAAAATTTTATGGCTTTTTACACCTTCGAAAATTTAATGCTTGTTCGGATACATCATAAAACTACAGCTGATACGTGCATCTAAAAATGTAGGAGCTAACATAGTAAGCTGAACTGATATTCATTAATTTTATTTTTTAGAGGAATTATAGTAAAACATTTTTATTGACTTAAATGTCTCAGACTTAACGAACGCACAATTTAAGCTTCCTAAATAATATTAATTACATTGCAGGTTTGAATTGTTTGTACACATTTTCTTTTTATTCGAGTTTGTAGAATTATATAACCAAAATTAATTCTTAGCCATTTTTAATATACACTGGGTTTCATAATGATATGAACACCCACTTTTTCAAGCATAAAAAAGAAGAAAATGTTACAAAAGAAACTTAAGTTTAATCAATGTTAGAAATAGAACAAATCGTTTTATTTTATAACAAAAAATAATTGAAACAGCGATTTATGCATAAAATAAACAGCATTTTTCCATTTTGATGTGTTTCATAATGATATGAACATTGGCCAAAAGTATAGATTAATAGCCAGCTTATGCACCAGATCTTTTTAATTAATGTAGAAACGCGATCAGGCATGGATTGGACCAAGCTTTTTAATATATTTTGATCGATTTCATTCCAGTGGAAGATGATAGCAGCTTTTAATTCTGAAATTGCGGCATATTGTTTTCCATTGCATTAACAGCTCTAACCAGTAGGCTCCATACATTTTCCATGGATTTAAATCAGGAGAAACAGATTCCCATGTAATTATACGTGCACCATTATTAAGAAACCATTTCCATGTGCCGTTTGCCGTGTGGATGAATGCATTGTCTTGTTGGAACATCCAAAAAGGTCCGCCAATTTCCTCAGCAAATGGCAGAATGTTTTCTTCAAGTAGATCTTGGTAGGTTAATGCACTCATTCCGCCAGAGGGAAACACAATGTTCATCTTACCATGAAATCAAAACGTAGAACAAACCATGAGTGAATCTCCACGCTGCTGTCGTTTTGAAAACATTTCAGCTTTCTTGCGCAGAGCGCGCCACTAATAAGAAAAACCGTCCGGACCATCCAAATTGAATTTTTTTTTCATCGGGGAATATTACTCTTTCATATTCTAACTTCCAGGATATGTGTTCTTTTGTCCAATCCCGGCGATTCAGCTAATGCATTTTAATCATACATGGTTGATGTTTTCTATTCCTGTACCTCATCATCTTAAAGCTCTTGACTACTCTGGGCAAGGTACTTTTTGACACTGCTATCAGCGAATCTCTTCAAAGTTCGCCTAAAGTTGTTTTCCCAATGCTCATTCTATTCATAATGGCTCTTTTTTCAATTTTGGCCAGCTTTGGCGGAGGTCTAGGAGTCTTCTTTGCTCCATAATCCTCTTTTAATCGAAAAAAAATGGTATTACACTTGGATATCTTTTCAATTTCTTTGCGATAGCTCTGGCCGAAAATCCTTTATCCTTAAAAGTCACAATTTTCTCTTTCTTAAAACCAGTTAAAGCGCTTTTGCGACCCATACTTCTTAAACTCACTTTGCGATGAGGTTTGGAAATTTCCTAGCCTGCGAAGTGTCTTTATATGCTAAACTCATTTGCATACTTCTGTTTCTTCTTCTCAGAATAGTATTCAATATTCCTGTAAAGTTTCTATGCTCGTTTAGTGATAATTTCAATCAATGTTCATATCATTTTGCAACACCATATTTTAGATAATTCATATTTTCAATGAATTTAAAGTTGGATATTTCTTTTAAAGCTATGTATTATGTAAAACCACTGTATTTGTCTCGATAATGGAGTTTTCTGATAATTATTTATGAATTTTTGCCAGGAAATCGCAAAATTACTAGGTGTTCATATCATTATGAAACCCAGTGTAGTTTTTTACTTATTTCACAAACTTAGAAAATACATTTTTCCTATCAAAAATGCGCATTTCATCTCAAACTTTTATAAAAGAGTGAATAAAAAGCTTATATTTTTTAGAATTGTAGATACTTTTATTTAAGTAGGTTAGATATAAAAAAGAATGCACACATGCGCTTTATTTTGATAATTTATTAATTTCAGATTTTATACGTAATTTTTACCTTGAAAAACGTAATCATTTTGTGCCGAAATTTGTAAAAATGTTTTATTGGCGTTAGCAGGTTCGCCACAGGCGACAATATTTATATTTTAGTCGTACTAATATTTAAAAAATATATTTTTTGTGGTAGATTTCACACGGTTGTTGTAAAAGTATGTGGCAAGGATTACAGTTTGGAAAAAGAAGTACGACCTAGTGATGAGTAAGATGAGGTATTATGTAAGTTATTATGTGAGAATGAATCATTTGAGCATGCGCAAAAGCATAGCTGTCAACCTTCGTATTCTTTTTAATACGTTACAACCAGAATTAAAGTAAACAGACCTAAACAGCGTGAGCAGCATTGCAGCAGGCGATTTCTTTTATATTTTAATCGTACTAATATTTAAAGACTATATTTTTGTTGTAAATTTCACTTACAGATGTTGTGGTAGCATATGATCAGAATTATAGTTTGGAAAAAAGTGACACGAATTAGTGATGGACAGAATGATTTATTATAATATTCGAAAGAATCGTTCGAGAATGCGTAAAAGCGTAGCAGAAAACCTACTTATACTTTTTTATCAGTTGCAACCAGAATTAAATTAACCCATTTTAGGCCAAAGGTGCGTAAACGCACCATTTCAATAAATATTTTTTTAAATTAACACTGTGACGAATATTTTTCACTAATTTTATTTTTCTGCTATTTTTAAGGGTTCTGGAGACATCTAAAAAATATCAGTAATTCAATTGAAGTAAACACTTTCTGGTGAAAAATTTTCAAAATACGCTAGTTTCTTTAATTTGAAACGGTTATTGACAAATTCGACTTTTCGAAAATGCATAATTATTCCACTTGAGATTAATCATATGTTTTTATAATGGATTAAAGTTAATAAAATAATAATAAAACAAATGTCATAAAAATTTAAAAAATATATTAATTTTAAATTTAACCGTCAATGATGCGTTAGCGCACCATTGACGGAATGCATGAAAATGCCGAATGCATTTTATTTCTCAAATAATATATTATTTTTCATGCGCGAAACTTTTTTTCTCTTAATGAATGTAATTTTAGCATATTTAAATGAAAATAATAACACATTTTATAAAATTTCTATGCTTGGCCTAAAATGGGTTAAACAGTGCTAAACAGAGTATGCAGCATCAAGGCATATCTACGAGCTTGTACAGTGTTTTATATTACCACTAAAGTGTAATGGAAACTTTTGCCTTATTTAATCATTAAAAAATTGTTTAACTTAGGCGATTGAATTACACAAGATTTATTATTAAATTTCAGTGGTAAGAAAATACCGAAAATCTCAGTGTTGCCAGTGGGCTACTTTTTTTAAATTCAGATTTCTTTATTGGCACTACTTTTTTGAAACATTAAAATTCCCTTTGTTTTCGCCTTAAGTAATATGTCATTAAATAAGTGGCATTTTACCATTTCAAAAAAGTGAAGCCAATCAAAAATCTGAATTAAAAAAAAGTAGCCGATCTGGCAACACTGGTAGATATAGGCAGCTATGATTAAGAGCTTCCCAGTTGAATGCTACTTCAAAACCAGTCTATAATGAATTGTGTGTCTTTCTAATGTGTGTAGCCATTAGGGGAGAAAAGGCAGAAAAGTAGGTAGATAAAAACTGTAGGAAGTAAAGAAGACCCGGAATGAAATAAGTCCAGGTAATTTAAAATTGTTCGAAGCCAATAGGCTCCACTCACTTGGAATGCTGTAGAATAAGAAAAGAAGTTTTTAGATGAGACGATTAACCCCTTCCGTACTAGCATATGTATATGGAGATTGCATGTAAAATCAGTTTTAAACGTTAAACACTTTCCAACATTTATCATAATACGAGCTATACACAAATATATATTCCTGCTATACCGTTTTTAGCAGCAACTATAGAGTAATGAATGGACATGGATCCACTGCTACGGAAGAGGTTAATTTAGGAAAAAATAATTTTGGACTAAAAATTGAAAAACATTAATTTAACTGGTAATTGGATAGCAGGGGTCTAGTAAAAAGATGGCTCAAAGAGCCACAGAAATATAAGAAAAAGGCACCTTCCAATGACATATATTTACATAATAAATAAAATATGTTATTAATTACTTCAAAGACAATTTACCGCATTGTGACCACTGCCACAGATCTCCGGAACATATCAAGGTAAGGAAAGCTAGTCCTTCAACTAGTAGCAGAAACAGAGAAATAGATGGGTGATGGACTACACATAAAGCTTGAAAATTGAACTCATGGAAAATTTTTAATTAACCGTTAACGAATCAATGCTGCCATGCAAGCGGTATTGCCAGACCAGGGGGGTACCATTCGTGCGATGCGCCAACTCTAAAGATTTCTTAACTGCTCGCGCATTACGTCACGTGGCGGACAACTTCGCCTCGTTTCGCTCGTTTCAGTATTATTCTGTATGCTGTTCTGCGTTGGAATTTTTTTTCTGTGAATGATTTTAATTATTCTATTATTTAAACAGACTTTTTGAATAAAATCTAATGAATGCGCTATATCAACGTGTTCTAATAACTCTCACAGAACAAGTATACAGATTTAACAATACAGTACATAGTCTCAAATCCGAGCATCGACATCCTGACGATTATTATTCTGGAAAATCGCAAAGAAAAACACTAAAATCGCAGAGGACAAAATTTACTGCAATTTTAAAACCGAATTCCTTTTACGAATGTCAAAAAATTTCTGCAGAACGGGAAAATCTCTAAAAATTGCATAAGAGAATCGCGAGAAATTCCTAATAAACTTTAATGAAAGAAAAAGAAGAGGCATTCACTATATTGGACTAAACTGTTAAAGCCGGATCTCTTTCACAAATGCAGACAAATCGCCATGAAATGGGGAAAAAAAAGTTCAAATTTCAAAACTCCCAGAGGAGAAAATTCATTGTATTTGGCTAAAAGTTGAACATAGTTCCTTTTACAAATCTAAAAAAAAAAAAAATGAGAGAAATAGGTTGTTTGGATAATTGGAAGTTCGGTTTAAAAACATTTTTTAATAGAGATTGGCTGTTCGGATAATTGGAAGTTCGGTTAATTGGGGTTCCAACAATCGGCTCTCTACTGTACTTCCATAAATTTTCTTTCTATTGCTTCCTATTTGCATGAAGAAATGTTATATTTGATGTGTTTTATGAGATAACATGGAAATTTTAATACTGAAGTTGTTTTAAGTTTTTCAGTTTTTGCTGAAATTTTGTATACATGAAATCAGTGTTGATTTCAGGGAGTGGCCCGGGGGGAGGACATCCCTCCCCCGGAGCAATGCGATGTCCCCTCCGGAAGATTTGAGATTGTGGGTTTTCAATGGTCAAAAGTGCAATCCCCCCCCCCCCCGGAGCCACAGAAATCCCCCCCGGAAAAAAAAAAGTGTCTGAATTCAACACTGTATGAAATAACGATATTGTTATTTTAATAATATAATGTAAATAATATGTATAGTACATATTTTTTTCATAATAGAATTAGTTTATTTATAGAGTAATATTTTTGTATTATTTTCATCCTGTATAAGCATAATGACATTCGAAAATTTTTGAAAACTTATATCTAGTAATTGGACAATGCATTATTGTTAAAAGTTTTGAAGTGTGAGTTTCGTTTAATTTATTCTGTTTGATAATGCTAGTCTTTTCATTACTACTCCTGTGTAATCATATTCATATAATTCATTCGTTCATTTTATTTTACAATAGTTTAAAAGTTTTCATTTGTAATTTTGCACATTAAAAAGGTAATTTTTTTCGCGAATTTACCTAAGTATTTGAATGTTAACAAACGTATCGCGATATTATTTAACCATTATGTATTTTATATTTGATTAACTCCAATCAGTATTTGTCCAAATTATTTTAAGGAAAGTAATTTTGTTCAATTTACTTTCGAAAATCTGCTTTTAAAAAAATTATTTCCTTCGTATTTCGGTCTTTTTACGCATCTATTTACTGTCTCACGGCTGATCGAGCACCGATCTTGTCCGCCACGTGACGTTTCAGTCCTGCTCTACTCTGATTGGCTATCCTTCAAATGGAACAACCTTATTGTAGAAGAACCTTGTGCCAGACTTAACCAAATTTATTTTCTTGATACCATTTTTTTTTTTCATAAACACTTTTACTGATGCTTTAACAACACGTGAAAGAGAAATTTACTAAAAAATTTACTTTTAAAATATAGTGGTTCGAGTAGAATATAAAAATAAAATCATGTATTTAAGGCTAACTTCCGTTAAGGTTTAAAATTTTAAATTAAAGATAGAAAAACGCACTTGATAATTTTCGAAATATTAGAAGTAAAAATTCCTCAAAAATAAATTTTGAAGCCATTGCTTGGTATCCTTTACCAACCGAAGTTTCCCAGGATGAGATCAGACTGTTCAGCCCAGTGTTGGCAGTTGGCTATTTCTTATAAATTCAGATTTCTTTATTAGCACCACTCTTTTCAGATGGTAAAATACGCCTTATTTCATGAGATATTAATTAAGGTGGAAACAAGGGGAATTTTACCATTTTAAAAGAGAAATATCTGATTTTTTTTAAAAGTAGCTGCCTTTATAAAGACTTTTTGCTGCATCTTTAAACAGGTCAGCAACGTTAACATTAAATAGTATAGTGCTGTCCTCTAAAAAAAACCCACAGGAAAATGTATCCTAAAAAAAACCCACCCTAGAACTTAATCAAAAAAATCACAGAAGTCAAAATTTCTTTTTGTCCTGTTTCTATATGTCATTTACAATAATAAAAGCATTTAAAATTACTTAAGTGTTCATTTAGTTTTTTAAAAAATAAGCAAAAAATTACATTTATAATTTTTCATTTGTAAATCCTTCAATTTACAATTATTAAAATATTATTATTATTTTTTCTTTTTTTTTGCAGAATTGTGTTTTAAAACTAATTAATAATGAAAGAAAAACTTTGCTGTTTAATATTTTGATTTCTAGAAGTGTCTTTACATGTGGGTTATTTTTAGAAAAAAAGTGGGTTTTTTTCAAAGTCTTGTTTAATTGGCTGCCATTTTGTAATATATTGATAGAAAAAAAAATACTATACATTAAAATCTTAGTCAGGACAGGCTATGAAAATGTAGCTACTTCAAATTGTTTTGTATTTTTTATTAAATTTTATATAGTGAGAAATTAAAAAAGTGGGTTTTTTTTAGAGGACAGCACAGTATATCTGCGCTGGCAAGTCGAGGTGGACGGAAGAAACATATTAATTTTATTCATTTTTATAAGAAACTTTCTGGTTTTAATTGATTAAAAACATTACGAATGTTTGCAGCTATGTTTTTGCCTAGACCGAATGATTGATTAGAATATTAAAATAACTCACTATGCCCATCACGACTACAAACCTTTTGAAACAGAATACATAACAGTCACCTGCAGTAAGCCTTCGTCGAACAATGTCATTCTTGTCTGTTAAATCTAGCGTATAATTATAATAATTCGTTTCAATAATAACTCGTTTAAAATTCGTGTACCATCTAAATTTTTAATCGTAAAAACTTGCGCATGAAACAAGTCTTTTTTTCTTTAAGGGGCCGCTGCACTGAAACTCCCAGAACTCGAAATCCTATATTAACCTATGGGAAAACTTTCAAGCGCAATTACTTATTACCTAATATAATTATTAAAATACCGTTTACACACTCTGACAGTAGACGTCACATGCAGATGATGTGCGTTTTAAAAAATTGTCTACGTAAATTTTAAGTATTTTTAAGAAGATGATAAAATTTAATCAAATGGAAATTTCAAAGTTTATAGAGATTTTTTTTCCGCTGTACTTGAAAATTTTCCCGTAGGCTAACATGGGATTTCTCGATCGGGGAATTTCAGTACAGCGGAGCCTTAACCCTTTCAGGCGCAAAGTAAATACTTCTATTCCTAAAATAGTGGAATTATTAAATCACACCAGAATTTATATACAGACTTATTTGGAAATAACCAAACGGCTTTAACGCAAGAGCGTCCGGAAATTTTACTCAACCTTTTTGAAACTATTTCACCACCAGAATTTTTATTAAAAACCATTCAACTTATTTATTTAACTTAATTATCTCTGTTTGGTATTTTATTTAACTTATTTTATGAAGAAATTTCAGGTTCGAGTGAATCATTTGGTCGGTTTCGATTCGACACCACTTAGATGTTCTAGTGTTAAAATTAAGTGATGTACAAATTAATCACCGCCCTTCATGGGTTAACCCTTTCAAGGGCGGTGGAACGTTTATGGAACCATTTAACCCTAGATCTACCGGGAATTTTATTCAAGTTTTAATAAAACGTTCTACACCAGAATTTTTATTTAAAACTATTTAACTTATTTATTTACCTTATTTTTGTCTGGTTTATATACTTAGTTTATTTTAAAGAAATTTCTGGTTTGAATGAATATTTTGTATGTACCTGTCGGGTCCAATGGACCCGTCTGGTAGACGGAGGGTTAATTTTAATTCCCAAAGGTTACAACGTAACTGAATTTTGGTAAAATACTTTGCATTTAATAAGTATTTAACAGGTATGTGATTTCCGCGTTTTTGCACACCAGTATATTCTTAGAGAAAATGATATTTCATTTAATCGAAACATTTTTGCGATTTAAGAGAACAACATTTTCTCTAAGAATATACTGGTGTGCTAAAACGCGGAAATCACATGCCTGATTTAAAATATAGCTTTTTTTCTTATTTTCAAATAAATTTGTTCGCAAATTCTGGTGTCATTAATTTATTTCAACATTTTGGCAATGAAAGTGCTTTGCCCCGGTGAGGGTTAAAGAAAGCAGTGCGTTTAACTTTATGATTCATATATTTCCGCTCATTGGCGGAAATGCTGTAGAAGAATTTTTAACTGTTTGATGCATTTCTTAATTGAATTAACTTTTTTAATACTATGTAATATATGTACAAATCTATATATCATATACAGAGTTCCACAAAAGAATTCGGATTTTTTCCGACAATAGATGGTAATTGCTAATATCGAGTTTTCAAATGTTTAATGCGTTTTTGAAACATCGTCTTTCTCCTTATTAAAAAGTTATGTTTTGTCACAGTATTAATTATGTGTTGAAAAGTGTTTCATAATCTATGGTTGATGAATGAATTTTCTTAAATCGATTTTAGCAAAAAAATGTCACGTTATTTTTGTTTATTGGGAAATTTCCTTTGTTATGTTGTGCTATTTAGTAGATAATCTCCGAAATTGGAGCAATTCTTGCAGATAATTTCAAAATGTAAAGAACTTAGTGATTAGAAACGCTAGAAGATCTTGTTTTTTACACGAGTTTAATTTGATATTGAGAGTATTTAAAATAATAAATGATCATTATGTGTGCTGTAGAATACATTTTAGAACGATTTAAGAAACAAGCTCTCACTTGTATAAAGAAAAAAAGGTGGGTTACAAAAAAAGTAACATCAAATTTGATTTAATTAATTTCGTGTAATTTGAACTCAGATCGCTGAGGAATTGAAGCAAAACATCTTGTAAACTTTCTATAGGTTTATCAACCCTTATCGGACGGAAGTTTTTACATATGATTCAACACTTAGTTGTAATTGTATTCAGTGAAAATTCGCAGCGTTTTCACAGACAGTTATGTTTATATTCTATTCTCAGCCCAATATTTTAAAGATAAATTTGGTAGTCTATTTCTTGTGCATATCGTTCCGAAATACAAGTGAGAGTGGCGCTTAAAAAAAAGACCGAATAAAATTCGTGTAAGAGATGCTAGTATCAAACAGACTAATCTTGTCATCTCACAAGTGCCATACGACCAACACAACAAAATACCATGGAACTACGAATAAAGAGGAATTGACATATCCTAAAAATGGTGAAGCTTCAACTGTAGCCGTTTTCGCAGTAGATCATTAGAGACGGAGTAAACTTTCACCAGTAAATTTGAATCAAAATTTTCTCCTTATTGAAACGCCTTGCTAAAGCAGAATTTCGGTCATATTTATTGCCAAAAACAGATATTTATTTTTACTGGTGTTAGCTTACTTCGGTTGTAGACTGGCCCTGCGCTTCCACCATATTGTGACAACTGAAACAACATCGTCTCATTATCAGTGAAAGAGATTATATTGCAATACTCGGGCAAACTTCCATCAGGAAAAACGATTGAAAATATTTACCATATTTGTGAGAGAAATTTTCCATAAATAAGTCTTTAAAATAAGGCGAAATTTTCTGTTCAAAATTTATTGGTGGAAGTTTGCTTCGGTAGTCAAAGATTCGACGATAATATAGGGGCAAACTAACACCAGTAAAAATAAATAGAAATGTTTGCCATGTTTGTAAGAAAATATTTCCATGAATAAGGCGTACGAAAAAGAAGAAATTTTCTAATCAAATTTACCTGTGGGAAGTTTGTCCCTTCTTTATTCACAACTGCATTCAAACTAATAATATCACGTGGTAGGTAACATAGGACTGATAAGTCTTGAAGTCAGTTGGAAAGACCTATACCACCCAGTTTAAACAGGTTCGTTTTTCTGATAAACAAGCTCATAAACAAGATTATAGAGCAGAGTTTTTGAACAAAAAATCTAAAGTATGGAAATATAATTTTTTAGGCGGATGGAAGTGTGTGTGTTGGGGAGGGGGGGGGGTCACCAAGGTTAAAAGTAAATCTACTGAAAAATTCTGGTAGAAATCGTGATTAAATATAGGCATGAAAATTTTTATATGCATTAAATAAAAATTTATTAATAAGTTGAATTCAAGTAAGTAGTTACACAGATATGTTTTATCCAAGATAATTTTAAAAATTGAAATATAAAATAACTTTTTAATAGCAAAAAACATGCCATTTTCTGATGGTATTTTTAAAGGGTTATCTACAACAGTTCTCTTCAGATTCTACGCAATTATCTAAAGAATATTTATGAAAAATCACAAACATTAATGTATACTAGTTTCCATATACATTTACTTCAAATTCTTTATTTTTACAGTGTAGCAGAATATATTCCTTGCAAACTCATTACAAATGAATTTCTCCTCAACAACCTCATATATTTCAATTAATAAACATTTAAAATAATTTTAAATAACTAAAAGACTTTCAGTACAAACTGCACTTGTCGATAGCCCCTTGAATACTAGGTCTGCTGGCACAAAAATGGCGGCTGTGGTACGCGGATTTCTCAGTGTTTGTACGATAGCTTGATTTTGAACACCGATGTTTTATAAAAGTATTTTCACCTTATTCAATGAAAAAAAAAATAACAGGAAGAATGCTTCTAGACTTTGCTGATATTCAAAATTAAGGGAAACTATAAATTCAGAAAGAAAATCGTCTATGTCAGCGGCCATTTTTCTGTCAATCTGTAGGCCTAGTATTCAGAGGTATATAACTTGTCCAACAATGAGGAATATGAGCAGGTAGAGCAATTATTTTTGTTTTACAATTTTACTCATAACGGGAAAACGTTTAACTTAAAAAACGCAACTCGCATCCTAGTTACGAGGCGGGAAAGAGTTTTTTCCCCCATAGAAACAACAATACTGACAGCAATGTCCGAATAAGCAGTTTTGTAAACTAAAGCACACATTCACCAGGATTTCTGCAGAATAATTGTTGCCTCATGTACGACAGAAATTTTGAATTTAAACGAGGGGACAGTTACTATTCGAAAATGTTGATCCTTCTTGCTTGGGAACTGAGACCCGCGTGCCTGTGCATTAATATGGACCAGATTGACATCGCAGTATTATTGTTCTCACCGTACTCATAACACTGCGAAAAAGTTTTCACTATGAGCTCACTGTATATTTATAAATGTATTATTATGAGTACGCTACGCATTATGAATAATTGTGAATAGCCATTTTGGAAATATGGAAATAAACTAGATAGTACCCGTCAAGATTTGAAGGTAAATAACTTGAATGTTCCATTAGAAAAATTCTTGAATTTTGAATTTGTTGCTTTTAAATGAATTATTGAAATCGTGACAAATTTTTATATTGTATAAGTGATTCATGTTTCTTGAAGGCGAGCTAGAGGATGCTGTCAGTCTAACCTATTGAATGAAGTGAAAGAACTTTAGGTTTATAATTTACAACCAATTATGCTTGACTTTTATCAGAAATTTACCAAAAAATACTGGGCAGAGCATTTATTTTTATTTACTACAGTCTCATTTTTTTGTTAAAAAAATAACAATACCTACTTTTATTTTTATTTTTTTAACTACACGACCTTTAAAAGCTGCCATGAATTCTATTTATATTAGTCTCATTCTCTAAAAGCCTAATGTTGAAACTTGATGCAACTAACGATTTATAATATACATTTTTTATTATTTAAATTATATTTTACTTTTTTCTTAATTTTTTTAAATATTAAACCATGGATATCAATATAATTTATTTTATAGTTCTTATATGAATATTTTCCTTCCTTTCCGTTTTATTTATTTATTTATTTATTTTACGGAAAAGAAAGGCAAACTTTTCCTTCTGACTCGCACACCTATATATTCTTGATAATGATAAAAAAATATAAACAAATGTTATAGATCAGCTCAATTTATTTAATTGATAATTACATGCAACATATTTTAGATTAAACATTTTAACTATAAAAATATTTTTTCAAAATGTTTTTGAGTGTTAAATTTTACTTAATGATAAACCATTCAAATAATAATAAAATCAAAATCATATAACTTCTCCTCTTAATAAAATATGTTTATCGAAATGAATTATCGCCAAAAATGGTACAGAAATCATTTTGCCGGGTGTTGGGCTCGAACTCGCGTCGTCTACGAAAGATCGGAGCTTTAAACTGATGCTTTAGACCAATCTGCTAACCAGACCTGCTCTATCTTTCCTCTAAATGGAAGATCTAGTAAATTAAACTTCATGCATGCGCAAATGCGTGAATTTTTGAGTCTGATCTTACAGAATCAGGTTTACGCTTTAATATATATGATACCCATCTTCAACAGTGTTGCCAGTGGGCTACTTTTTTTAAATTCAGATTTCTTGATTGAGACCGCTTTTTTGAAGTGGTAAAATTCCCCTTGTTTGCGAAAAAATTAACATGTTATTAAATTGACGAATTTTAAAATTTCAAAAAAGCGGTGCCAATAAAAAGCACTGAATTAAAAAAATGTAGCCCGCTGTCAACACTGATTTTCACATCTAAAAATCTGGCCAAATTCTTCCCAAAGCCTCTTTTAGGAAGGCTTCTTCTCAGAGTTAAGGGGAAACTAAAGAAGCAGGGTTACTAGTTTGGCCTTTTTTTATTCCGAAATTTCGCATTCATTCCAGAAAATCCTTATAAAATTATTTTCATTTAATTACATACATTTCAATATTACCTAAATTAAAAATACTTTTTTCAGAATTTCCGGTATGAATTCGAAAGTTTTGAATTTTAAAAAAGGCCAAACTGGCAACCCTGTAAAGAAGTACAAAAGGGTAACACTAGAACCGCCATTAGGGCTCATTTTGACCCCCGACAAATTGATAATAGTCGATTCGAACCAGTAATTTCTTTTTAAGATATGTTAAATGTATTCAGCACAAAAAAAAATAGGCTAATTAAATAAGTTAAATAGTATCAAATAAAAATTGTGGTGTGACACACTTTTTATAAAACTTGTGTTAAATAGCGCTTCTAGTGATAATGTACGAATTACTTAGATGTGTAATTTATATTTTGAATATACTGGTCCTAAACATTTTTCAACCAAATTTTATTACCTAGAAATTAATTTGTGTCTATTTTTTTAAAACATATTACTATAATTTAAAACAAATAACAAAACTTGTATAACTTGTATGTGTATAATTTTGTAATGATATTGGTTTTTCATTAAAGTAAGAGCTGTATTGATTTTTTATTTGGTGGTGCTAAACTTTCCTCGAGCGCTGTATGTGGATACTTTTTAAAAACTAAACATACCGGAAGTTTCCCTCAAGTTTTATAAAAAAAATATTATGCACCAGATTTTTATTTAACACTATTTAAGTAATTCTATTTATCATAGATCCGTGGAATTTATATTTTATTTATTTTATGAAGAAATTTCCAATTTTAATCTAAATATTTTCCTTTGATAAAAATCCATACTCATATCCAGTGTTGGCAGTTTGGCTAGTCTCGGTACATTCAGAATACGCGTTATATTCATTATTAGTAACGTCTATTAACCCTTTCCGGCGCGGTGTCCTTAAAAAAGGACACCTAATTTTAATTCCTAAACTGACAAACAGCACCAAGAATATTTAACTAAAATTTTCAAATTATACAGTGTGCGGAGAAAGTATTGATAGTAAAATCAATCTCTACTACAACGCCATAGATACAATTATTCCAACAATTTTTATTGCGTAAGATTAACAACTACGTATCAATTGATATTCTATCATTCATTTTCGATTCGGTCTTCTTTTGCCTTGATACAGTCGTAGAGAAAGTGCGGGAAGACATCCACGGTGCGCCGCAAGTAGCCCGCATCGAGACCGTTCCACTTACGCGTCAGACTAGCTATTAAAGAAATGATATCTTTGTGAGGATTAGCACAGGCTCTTGCTTGCAACACTCCTATACTGAGTAATCAAGTGGATTAAAATCCGGAGTATTCGGAGACCATTCTTTAGATGAAATGAAATCACGAAGATTTGCTTGGCACCACCGTTGCGTTTGGCAAGACTTATGGGCTGGTGCCGAATCTTGTTGGAACACATATGGACTGTTTCCAAAATGAGAATTTAGCCACGGAAGGGACCTCCTTTAGAATATCGTTGAGATAATTGATCTGATTAATCTTGACACCAGCATCATCAAAGACCAAAGGGGATTTCCCATTGCTTGTGATGCAGCCAAAAATCATCACGCTGGCTGGATGAGCTTTTCTGGCTACTATGCCACCATTTGAATTAGCAGTTTTACTGTTTTTGGCTAATATGCAGTCATTCTGATGGTTAACAGCTTATTCAATAGTGGGCAGTTTTTCGGCACAGAAGAATAAATGCAAACAATAACCCAAAAATACTTACTTACAATGCAGTATTTAAATTATAAAGAGCAAATATACACAAAAAAATAATTCTACAACATTTAAAAGACACACACAGACATTAAGAAAAAATTATCAATACTTTTTCCGCACCCTGTAATGTACATGAAAATAAGCAAGTTCGTATTTTCTAATAAATTCGTTTATAAATTGCGGTGTCAGTCCATTTTTTCATCAGTTTATAAACAGAATTACGCCGCGCCGGTAAGGGTTAACCGTTTTCGGTACAGTAGTCCAAGTCGTGACCACCTAATTTTAATTCCAAACTTACAAACGGCACCAAGAATACTTTAATAAAATTTTGCTTTTACAATTAAATATTAAATTAACGAGTTTTTAATTTCTAAAAAAAGTCGTTTTTAAATTCCGGTGTCAATCAATCATTTCATCATTTTACGAAAAAAATTGTACAGTGCCAGAAAGGGTTAATCTATTAAATATATGCTACGGAGAAATAAAAAACAACAATAAATTTTACAACAAAAAGCTTTCACCTAAATCTTCTCGCAATTTAATTTTTGTTACATAACATCTTTTTGCACTAAGCTCTTAATTTGATAACATTGAAAAACATAAATTATGTTATATTAGTAATAACGCAGAAAATACAGATGCATAAAGAAGATTTAAAAGTTCTTTTTCTAAAAGTATAGTTTTAACTCTATATTCTAGAAGAATATTCACAGACAAAATCAGTACTCTGCTTTGAGAAAACAACACTTTCACTTTCAGTAAACACAAAATCTACAGAAGAAGTTTGATGAAGAAGGAAAGAGAAATTCCATGTCTTTGTTTGAATTACTGGCGAGCGATTGCAATTAATACAATAACTCAAATAAAAGACTTTTAACAGTTAAGAATCTCTGGAACATTGTAATGGCTTTTAAAAGCAACTTTTATAAATGTAAAGTTGTAAAATAAATGTGTGAAATTTAATATATTTAGTTACAATAAAAAAGATCTATACATCTAATTAATAACAATATAAAACTACGCATACACAACTTATATTTAAATGTCTAGTTTGTAAAATAGTTTAAAAATAAGTAAAATATTAAGCATAGTTTTATTAAATACACATTTTTGAAATCATTCAATGTTTATTTTTTAAAATCACACATTTCATAACGGCAATTCACTTATTTTTCTAAAACATATCAGTTACAATAAAAACATTTTCTGAGGGCCCCGAAAGCTGTTGTGGCAGATTCACCACTGTATTATCTGCTTGGTAGAAAGCACGAGCTAGTGAATTTATTAAAAAAATATATATAATTTTTACTCAGTTCCTTTTTTAATCACTTGAGAGGCTGTGGTACATATTATATAACACTTAATTTTAACCCTTCGCACCTCAACAACTCCGATTTGAAAATTATTTACAGAGATGTTAGAAAACATTATTTTAAGTAGGCAAAAATAATAAAAAAAATATAGAACATAAAAATGACAAAAAATACATATACAAAAGTACAGGTGATGATACATGTTATATCCCACTTAATTTTAACCTTCTGTAACTCAACAACTCCGATTTGAAAATTATTTACTCAAATGCTAGAAAAATCATTTCAAGTATGCAAAAAATAATTAAAAAGTATAGAACATAAATATAAAAAAAATTATTGAGTAAAAGATGCTTTTTTCCACATCTTCCATAAATAGAAAATTACATATTTTTCATAAATATTGACAATTTTCTAATACAAAATTGCAAAGTATACGAACTTAGCTTTGTAAAAAATCTCTTAGTAGGCGTCTCCGTCCTCTTTAGTTTTACAAAAAATTATAAATTTCATATTGGCAATAACGATGGAAACTGCTCGAATGATGAGTAAAACTTTGGCATGAAAGCGTAACTCAGTATGACGTGTCTTAAAAATTCTATCAGCAATTTATATCAACTGATGATAAAATCGTCTTTTATTGTGTTTTCGTCTTCTGCAATAAATAAATTCGTCTTTTAAAGCCCACTGTATAAATAACATTTACATTTGGGTATATTGCAGATATACAACGCGGTGATATATATATATATTATGAAAAATCTAAAATGTTTAAACAATATAACGACATATGATTTCAAAGATCGTTTTAATAATATAGATTTATTAGATCTACATAATATTATAAATGCATTATTTTAAAAGTATCATCATTAACTGGATTTAACATTTGATATAGACATAGCTTATTTTAAACATTTAACAAATTTCATTATCTATAATAATATTATATTTTGCAAGATGACACATTATAGTTACAGAACGTCGGTATACCACAAGTGGACGTACATCCAGTTTATTATCAGACTTATATCACAATGAACGTACTTATACTAATAGTAATCTACATTTATATCGTTATGATCATATGATTATATGTTATCGTTATGTTGATGACATGAATTTAGTTGCCACTGATCAAACTAATATTTCTCAATTTCCAGTAGATTATTCTAGTAATTTAGAATTAACGGAAAACCTCCTATCTAGCAATACAATTAACTTTTTATATCTTAAAATTACAATAAAAGAAAGCAAAACAATAACTGATCTATATGATAACGTAAAGAATTTAAATTCAAAGTTAATACATTTACTAATTTTAAATCTTGTCTTCATAATTCTGTATATTGTAATATAATCCTTAATCATTTATATAGAATAAAGTGTTTATGTTCTTCTCATCTAATTAGCAATAATGCAGTCAAACCTCTATTTAACGAAGTCGCTAAATCCCAGAAAAATGTTCGTTATATGGAAAATTCGTTAAATAGAGATTCACCTTTTAAAATACTTTAAACTACACAAAACAGATTTTAAATTCATAAACACTAAATATTTTTACTAAAAGTAATTAATCACATTTTTGAATAAATTATATATATTTCTTTTATTTATTTTACCCACCAATATCCATCATCAATTCATTTTTTCTATGTATTTAAATCTTTGAAATCTGCAAGGAAAACAAAACATTGTCCGGGAATACACTGTATTTTCTGTTTAAAGTAAATAGTTTTAAATTAAAATTAACGAATTTTAATGACCTTATCGTATTTATTATTATAACAACAAATAATTTTAACCATTCATTAACATATGCGTTCTTAAATTTAGTTTCTGAAAAACTCTGTTAATTTTGTCTGATATTTTTCTTTTAAAAAGTGCTTTCTCTCATAATACGTCCTTTATCGTTGCAATGCACCAAAAACACCTTCATGCGTATTTTCTTCTAACTATAATCCGCGTCGGATTGTTTCAAATGATTTTAGCATTTCATCATACAAAGTTTTGTTAATTCCTGGATCATGACCATTTCCATCATCATCATATTCGTCTCATCGCAATTCATTGTTGTATTGTTTTTATTTTTCACACTGTCGAAAATATCCAATTCGTATAGTGTTTCCGAGGTCTCAATTTCAGAATTAAGAGAAATAAAATTATCAATCAGCACATCATGGTTAATTTTTCTTTTTTTCTCACTATATCCACATTTTTTTAAGTTACTCTAAGGGATTATCGTCTTCGTCCTCCGTTCTTACCGAATTCTCACTGCTGACAAAGAAGGTGCCTGGTAAAACCAGTTCAAGGCCATTGAACATCATAAAATGTGTTTAAAGAAAGAATAAGTCTGAAATGACTAGAAATATTTTGAGAAATGAGGAGAAAAAAAATTAGATCACAAGAAAAAGTTCGTTAAATAGAGAATGCACTTCGCTATTTGGAGGTTATTTTACGAAGAAATTCGCAAAATGTTCTTGGTTCCAAGGAAAAGTTCGCAAAATAGAGAAATTCGCAAAATAGAGGTTCGTTAAATAGAGGTCCGACTGTATTATTAAAAAACTAATTTATAATGCATTAAATCATGGTTTTCCAAAAAAAAATTCATATGTTCTTTTACCCCTTATCGCTCGAATTAAATTACGATTGAAAAATTCAAATTGCTTATTGGCACCACTTTTATGAAAAAGAAATATTCACCTTATTTAATGACAGGTAAAACGATACTAAAATATAGCCAATTTCAGTATTTTATAAAACTGGTAGGAATCAAACAATTTGAGTAAAAGATACAGCCCGAGAATATCTCGGGAGCGAGAATTAAGGGGTTAATATATAATTAGTACTTAAATGATGTTAAAAAACAAATTAACACAGGCGTAAATAAAATTACAAAAAAAAAATGTATAAAATAATTATAAAAAATTAATTTGTAAAATAATAATAAAAAATTATTATAGGACGGTTGAGTGGGTAGGTGTTAGATTACTGAGGATGGTGGCGTTGTCTGGATAATACGCAATGGTTAATTTTAATATAAAAAATGAGGCATTTGATTTATAACTACGTTGCTAATACACATTTTATAATGGATGTTGATTTTATACTTTTATATGTATAATGATGTAGTTATATTTATATATTTATCAATTCATATTAAATTTATTCATATTCATTAACATGTAATAAAGTTAATGATTACTTGTATTTAAATTTTATCGTACTTAGGACAATATCATATTGTTTTCTAATAGTATACTATCTTAAATCAGAATAATGCATAATGAATGTATTTGTTATATCTAATGCTCTGACAGTATGGATTTTAATTTAGCAATTTGTTTTTTTTTCCTCTATCCTTTTTAATCTTGTTTCATTTCGAACTTAATTAGTGTTTAATGGTTTATTTATCAGTTTTCTGTGTGTGGTAGTCACAAATTCATATTCTTTAGCTAATCTATGGCTAATGTGAAGATGGAACGACACATATTATTTGTGGAACTTAAGACATTTGGGACCCGATGATTCTGTCTATGTTCTACAAATTTCCATCATTCCATTTCTGTTATTCAATTTCTAATGTTTTTTGCTATATTTTTAGAATCTATGTTAAGTGTGTTGGGGGGAACTGTATTTCTTAATGCCATTTTATTCATGATTTCATAGTTTTTTTGGTGGTTAGTAATGTTTATTTAATGGTTATATATATATAGTTATATATATATATATATATATGTATGTATGTAGCATTTTGCTACCAACTTTCACATATTTAAGCGACACCAGTACACCTCGACATAAAATGTAGTAGAGCAATCAAAACCATCCATCCGTTATATTGAAAATACCGGATTGCAGTCAGGGTGGCGAGAAAAAGCAGGCTCGAAACACATTGATAATTTCCCTTACGTAATGAATATAGAGAGTCATCGTCACTTTTTAAACTGGTTTTATTGACAAAAACATAGTAAAACATTTCTAGTAGTTATTCCATCCACTCAAAAAAATCGATCATCACTTCATAAGATTTTAGATGTTATAAGAATAGGATCTACACATTCGAACGTTCACTCCAAGCGACGCAGCTTAATTAGACAACCAGAAAAACGTAAAATCTTCTCTCCATCGCCGATGTAACGATATTTGAACCCCGAACAACAACGCGCGGGCAGTTACAGAACAGTAACAGACCAATGCTAGAAGAGAGGAGGGGGAGGATGGGACATAGAACAAATTACGATTCGGTGGGAAAGGATGACGTCGATAAAGAACTCTTTATACGGCGTCAGATTAAAAGCACAAATAGCGCTGGCAGACGTATGGAATTGTGGGTATAGAACACGAAAGAATAAATGATATTAAAACATTCGAAAGAAAGAGAATTTAGTTTTAGAATAAAATGAAAAAGTAATTTAATGGGTTTTATAAGATTAGGCGAATGGATTAAAGTTTTGTAGAATAATAAAAGAATACGCAACTTTAAATACATGAAATAAAATACAAAAGATATTAAGATATTATTAAAGATAGGTAAAAAAGGAAAAATATTAAGAATTTGGAATAGTTTTACTAAGAAAAAGAGGCGAAAATTTTTATTATTACATATCCCCTCACTCAAAAAGCCTGGATGAACTGGTAGGTCCTAAGACACACAAGTTCATAGAAAGGAAATGTTACATAGGCTTGATTTACAATTTCGCCACTTGGAGTAAACCCTGAAGATTTAACTTTTTTTTTTTCTTAATGCTACATTAATTTAAAACTTAGAACGCGAACTACTGGAATTGTTAATTAAATACAATAACAAGATATTAATCTTGTTTACAAATTACAAAGATGTAAAATAAAAAGTTACTATAAATATTGAGAATACTTTTTTTAACATAGTTTTGTTATTTACATAATAAATTTACGGCCATTCATGGCTCATATTAACGTGCAAAGCATTCATGAATTCAGTTATAAAGAGTTGAACGAGGCATTTTATAATATAAGTGTGCTAATGGAATTCTGAAAAATGTCTTCCAAATATAAGTTTAAAATTAGATTCGTAAATATAATGTTCATTTGAATCTACTTATCCTTACATTAGCAACTCAGTTTTTTCAATCTAAGTTTATTTTTAGTTCAATAAATGAAATTAATATATTACAATAAATAAATAATAATAAAATTCATAATAGCAATAATAATAACAAAAATTTTTAAATAAACCTATTTACAGTATCTTCGAAGTGTATTGACACACATACATGGTATTGATGGCCCATCTCTTTGTGGCTACCTTTTTACTATTTGTTATTATTTACTATTTACCACATGGTATTTACCTATTACAGTCATCATAGGTTTTTCAGAAACTTCTTTGGAATTCCTCTAAGTTGAAAAATTTTTAATAATCTAAAATTTCTAACTCATAAATTAATTACTCATAATTAATAAACTCTCTAACTCATAACAATTAAAACCATTTAAATCAGATATTCTCATAAACTAACAAAAACACTTAAATCTAAAACTTCATAAGATTTTTTTTTCTCATATTCTGTCCATTAATTAGTTACACGGTAATTATCTTCCAATTATCTAATAATAAGCACATTATATCTTATAATATCAATTTCTAGGACTAACTTACAATGCGTAATTGAAATTCATACTAATCGGGTTATCACAACTCATAGCATAAATACTCTCTCAAGTAAGTCTCCCATGCTAAGTATTATCATCTCACTTATTATAGTAATCAATATTCATTATGATCTTTTTCTCTCAATATCAATAATGTATAGTATAATAAATAATAATAACAACTATATTCAACAACTCAGTCAATAGTATTCAAAAGTATCAAATAAATTTCTTTAACTAATCCTTAAAGTATCTAATTGATATCTCATCCATATCACAACGAATGAGGTATGACAATATACTCAAATATTAGGCATAACATAAAGTAACAAAAATAAATAAGAAATGTTGTGAAATAACTATCAATTCAGCATGATTATGCAATGATCTTGTTTTCAATCAAACAAGAAGCTATAGTTGCTGAATGAAAATGAAACTTTGTAGCATACTTAAGAAAGGTTGATAAAAGATCCAGATTATTGAATTATAGTAATTAACTTTAATCCTAGATTCAAATTCAATTTAAATTTAATTCTAATCCAGTTAATTTTATTTATTTAGTTAATTTAGTTTAAGTTATTAATTCAATTAATTTCGATACAAGAAATTCTCAACCTAAATCAACCAATTTACGCCATCAGAAATAGTTAACTTAAGTAAAAAAAAAAAAAAAATCTCAGCAGTAATAGTATTGTCGCGCGATTCAAGAACACACTGTTATATAGAAAATAATTGCTTACTAACTTATAAATGTATTTATTTAGTTTAGTTAAATTACTTATTATTATAAATTTAAGACACGGCTATGGATTTAACATTAGTTTGCTGGGGTTTTTCATGGGATAACTTTAATTAATCTGGAGAATAATATTTTCGTAATTTAGCTACATGGACAATCTCCGTATTTCGGTTTTGAATTTTCCTATCTATCTCAAAGTTAACATCAGATAATTTATTAAGAATTCGATATGGGAACAAGTTTTAAATGGCCCTTAAGAATAATTTAAAATTATATACTTTCTAGTGTAAAACTTAAATTTAAACACAATAAAATATTTTTCAAGAACAAAATAAAATGATAAATAATTCTCTTTTCAGGTTAGACTTTTTGGAGTAGTAAACTTTAAACACAGCAGAACAATTTCTCAACAAAAACATTCAAGAAACCCAAGCTTGTTTTTTAAGTCAAGAACATTTTTGCATATTTATCATCAGATGTCATCAATCATCAAGAAAAGTTATTAAACTTGAGTAGGTGCAATAGATCTTAGCATTAGAAATTTTTATAAAAAAATGGTGCAAACAAGGTCAGCTTTACTATATTTAATCAATAACAACTTTTTTTAAAACTATATTTTAATTGTCAAAATCCCAGTAAAAGGTTCACTCAATCCCATCTTTTCTCACTGAATTTATTTAAATTATAAGAAATTGGGGATAAACTAACCTTAACCAGAAATTCTATCCAATAAAAACATAGACACTTAAATCACAGTTATATATATATTTTTAAATGTTAATTGCATGCTATCTTTTACTTTAATTTACAAAATTTATGAAAATTTAAATTATAATTTATCTGACAAAATTCTAGCACAAGTTTCGCTAATTCCATCTTTTCTTACTGAATTATGAAATTATAAGAAATCGGGAATTAACATTAACTGCAACCAGAAGTTCTATCAAACAAAACTATAATTTGTTAATTTAGCTTCATATTTACCTTTTTATGAAAATATTGTTCTAATTCATTTAAGTCATTTAACTTTAAAGCTGCAAATTCAGAAAATCACAGACATAAACACTAATAAATTTTTCAGTGAGAAGCTCAGAAATTTTTTCAAAACTAGTGCACTCTAGACAATCATTTATATAAACCTTTAATGCTTCTCCTTTCAAATATTTAGAAATATTATTTAATTTCCAATTTTCATTTTTTTTCTCGGTACTGCAAGATTTCTCAAAATGCATTATCCAAGGTTGTATTTTCATACCAGACTCTGGGTCAAAGGGAACAATATTTATTTCACTCATGGTGTTACTCGATTTTTTAACAATTCTAGATCTTAATTCTATATAGGAGGGACAACTCATTTATATAAAAATGCAATAGTATAATCATAATTAAAAAATATGTAACTTTAAATTAAATGAACAATGTAAATATATATATATATATATTCTCAATAAATAATAACAACTAAAGTATAATTCATTTTCTAACAACAATAATAATAATAACAATATTGTAAATAAATAGAAATCTATTAAAATACTATAATAAATAATATTTTCTCACCCACAGAAAGGTGTTTTTTCTCAACATAACTTCTGGCCGGAGAGCTAGAATTTTATTTAAAAAGAAAAATCACATTCAATTTAATGTGAGACCTATTGCCGCCACTTGGATGTATCAGAAATTTTTAATCATTCTATTAAGTCGTTGGAACTTGGTGATATTCCACTGTCAGAGTTTTACTGACATTCGTTCATGAAAACATCTCTCAACGTAATCATACTTATTGATAGTCGATGATAATAATTCACATTGCATAGTCAGAACATTTCTGACATGTGTCGATGACGTTTCGATGAGTTTTTCTACAAATCATTACTTTAGTAAAACAAGTGATCATCCTGTGCGGCTTATGTAGCATTTTGCTACCGACTTTCAGATATTAGACACCAGTACGCCTCGACATAAAATGTAGTAGAGCAATCAAAACCATCCATCCGTTATATTGAAAATACCGGATTGCAGTCAGGGTGGCGAGAAAAAGCAGGCTCGAAACACATTGATAATTTCCCTTACGTAATGAATATAGAGAATCGTCGTCACTTTTTAAACTGGTTTTATTGACAAAAACATAGTAAAACACCTCCAGTAGTTATTACATCCACTCACAATAATCGATCATCACTTCATAAGACTTTACATGTTATAAGAATAGGTTCTACACATTCGAACGTTCACTCCAAGTGACGCAGCTTAACTAAACAACCAGAAAAACGTAAAATCTTCTCTCCATCGCCGATGTAACGATATTTGTACCCCGAACAACAACGAGCGAACGGTTACAGAGCAGTAACAGACCAATGCTAGAAGAGAGGAGGGGGAGGATGGGACATAGAACAAACTACCATTCGATGGGAAAGAATGACGTCGATAAAGGACTCTTTATACGGCGTCAGAATAAAAGCGGAAATAGCGCTGGCGGACGCATGGAATTGTGGGTATAGAACGCGAAAGAATAAATGATATTAAAACATTCGAAAGAAAGAGAATTTAGTTTTAGAATAAAATGAAAAAGTAATTTAATGGGTTTTATAAGATTAGGCGAATGGATTAAGGTTTTTTAGAATAATAAAAGAATACGCAACTTTAAGCGCATGAAATAAAAGACGAAAGATATTAGGTATTATTAAAGATAGGTAAAAAAGGAAAAATATTAAGAATTTGGAATAGTTTTAATAAGAAAAAGAGGCGAAAATTTTTATTATTACACACACACACACACACACACACACATATATATATATATATATATATATAAATCCGGTTTATGACGTCAGATGCCGCTATCCGAAAAATCTACAGCAGTCTATTCCATTTCTTCCAGTCAAGGGCCCATTCCTCTTGCAGACATCTATTCCTCATCGCGTTTTCAATACCATCCGTCCAGTTCTTTCATGGTCTTCCCCGTTTCCTTTTCTTATTTCTTTTATTAGTCTAGGCAACAGGGAATTTTACCTAGCAAAATTAATGGTATTTCTGGAAATCGGCTTACCTTATGTTTTTTGGGTCGCTGAATCCGAATTTGTAATTTCCCACCAAAATTTCTCCCAGCAACCCCCCCCCCCCAAATTTTGCTAAAAACCCCCAAAAAAGGTTTTTATTAAAAAAATCAATTTTTTTTTATTGTTTTAGGGTTTTTTTATTGTTGACATTATGACTTAGGATAAAGGGGAAGGGGGTTCTGCTTCGGAACATGCGCGCGGTGCTGCGTGGACTAAGTTGCGCAATTCCACTTAACCACTCACACGTTTACATTAGCCCTCCCATCTTCCCTCCGAACTTTCTCTATAACGTTTACTTTAAGTTTTTTGGGTCGCTGAATCCGAATTTTTAACTTACCCCCAAAATTTTCTCCCCCGAACCCCCCCCCCCAAACAGTTGTTTTTAACTTAAATTTCTTATTGTTTTAGGGGAAAAGCATTACAAAATTTAGAAACTACACAAAATTTCCAACAAATAGGATCTATGACATTATGACGTAGGATAAATGGGAAGAAAGGGGGCTGCCTTGGAGCATTCCCCGCGCGCTTTTCTCAAAAACGAAATTTTTTCAAAAAATCATTTTTTTTTGGGGGGGGGGGGTTGCCGGGTTAAATTTTGGTGAGAAGTTACAAATTCGGATTCAGCGACTCAAAAAACGTAAATTGAGTGGAAATCCAGAGCATAGTATTAATTTTTCCAGGTAAAATCCCCTATTGCTTGGACTTCATAACTTAGTGCACATAGCGCCGCAGTGCATGTTCAGAGGCAGCCCTCCCCCTCCCCGTTCATCCTACGTCATAATGTCATGTATCCTATTTGTTGCAAATTTTGTCTAGTTTCTGAATTTCTTAATGCTTTTCCCTAAA
This sequence comes from Maratus speciosus, assembly GCA_963932465.1. Classification (NCBI taxonomy): domain Eukaryota; kingdom Metazoa; phylum Arthropoda; class Arachnida; order Araneae; family Salticidae; genus Maratus; species Maratus speciosus. Next base: position 246,839,157 of record OZ010798.1, on the reverse strand, counting down.
ACAATAAGAAATTTAACAACTATTTGGGGTGGGGTTCGGAAAGGGGGGGGGGATTTTGGAGGGAAGTTGAAAATTCGGATTCCGCGACCTAAAAAACTTAAAGTAAAACTTATAGAGAAAGTTCGGAGGGGAGATGGGAGGGCGAATATAAACGTGTGAGTGGTTAAGTGGAATTGCGCAACTTGTTCCGAGGCAGATCCTCCCTTTCCCTTCATCCTAAATCATAACTATATTTGTAGAATATCTGTAATGATTTCTCAACGTATAATAGTAAATTAATTAATATTAAACTATTGAATTATCAAAGCGTATATTTTTAAAAAATATTGCGCTTTTGATTTAAGGTAGATTTCTTAAGAAATACTACCTATTGCAGTACCATGGTGCGACTTTGGAAAAATTCCTTCATAAATTTTCATTATATGATCCTAGGTACTCAAAACCATCCCCCCACACCTAAAAAGTTTATATGCCGCATTTACTCGTGTATAACGCGCATTTTTCTTTTTTTTTAGAAATTTAGGACAAAAACCCTAGGTGCGCGCTATACACGGAAGAATGTTTTTACTGCCGGATGTAATCACATGATATACATAGAAATATATTCGAAGAAGGAATTAAAACTCGAAAAATCTTTCGTAATAGAAGTATTGCTGCATATTTATTTCACTCCTTGCATTTTTTTCGACAACAGCGCTAGTAACATTATTTAAACACTAATTAGCCTCATCTTCGCTTGCACAGTAAATTATCCTTGTAAATCATATCGTCTTCAGTTCCATCCATCTGATTGAAAATTCCAGTCGCTTTGAACCTCGATGACAACATCTAAGGGATGCAGCACTTTCGTCATCCCATCTGGTATCACAACGAAATCACTTGATCGACGAATTTTAGCTTTTACTCCAGGTGTCGTTTGTCCACGGAAGCTTTCCAGGACCGTCCATCGATGACTGACGTAAAGCACCTATTCGACGTTCCCAGGTTAATCCAATCTTTCATAACCTTATCCGTTATCTAACATTTTTCCTGTGTTCTTACAATTATGCCGACTGGAAAAGGTTCTTTTGGGATAGTTTTACGTTTAACATCACACATGGTGTCAACTTGCGGCCCTCAGCCGTAATGGCCAGCATAATGGTATATCGTTGCTTGTCTGCTCCTGTTGTGCTCACTTGAGCGCTTCTATCTCCAACGGATGAACGGTTGTGACTTACGGCATATCAAACCCGAATGGAGTTTGATCTGCATTACCGATTTGCGACATCTGATATCCCTTTTGTTTTTGTAGCTTTATAACGTACTGGAAGACGCTGTTGGTACGCTTTTCTTCGTATTCTTCCGGCTGCTTTTGCAATAGCGCTGTTCTTCTCCTGATAGGGAGAGTGTTACGGATCATAAAGCGTCGCTCAATGCCATAACTGCCCTTGAAATTTCTATTAATTTCCGTAGCTATTTTACAAGCCTCGAACATCAACATTTCCGTCGAGACTGAGTACCCTGAACACCACAAATCCGTCACATCAGTTAAAAGCTGCTGGTCTCCTTGCGGATATTTGCATGATTTCCTACAAAAAGCACACTTTTTGGATAGTGTTTTTTTTTCAGTTTTTCTTCCGTATTCCGCCACTGTCACACACTTGACTCAAAAAAGCCAAAGTTTAGACCTGAAGCACAGTTATCATTTTATTTTGCATACTGAACTGTTTTCAACTTAAATGTCGCAGTATAACTACATCGATTCTCCATCTTACTCGCACGTTGTCAAAAGACGCTCTCGAGTATTTCGTAAGCGAGTGACGTCACCACAGCATGATACCGTCACTTACTCCCCCCCCCCCGGTCACTCCCTGCCTCCCATACTCGCTACCCGAAGTCTAAAAACAGATTTTTGCCTTCTTTCCTGGCCAGACGTAACATTTGTTTCAACTTTCTTTACTCAAATTCATTTTGTCCTTTATTCCCTTGCATGCCAAATTTAGGGTGCGCGTTACATGAAAAAATTCGCCATTTTTTTCTTGCAAATTACGGAGTGCGCGTTATACATGCGTGCGCGTTATACACGAATAAATACGGTATATATGTATGTATGTACCAAATTTTGTCAACCGATAAAAGTCGCAATTATGCACGGATCATTTTCCAAACTCGCCAAAAAAGTTTGAGATGGCTAATACCTCGGTCGGAATTGCAAATGGGAAATTCGGGAAGGGGCTGGAAATGGAGAGAGTTAAAATTTTTGAATACCACCTTAACATGATTCTGATAAAATCAGCTCTTACAGAAAAGTGATAGGAAAAAATGAACATTTTTCGTTTTAGCAGCTGCCAACAATTGAAAAAAAAAACAATAAAATTCTCACCACAACAATTACTTTTGTATTGCAAGATTTCCACGTGAAAAATGAAAATTAAATAAATAGTTTGACGAATTGAAAAAAAAATTGAATATTACGTCATGTTTTCTAAAGCAAGATATCCCCGTGAAAACTGAAAATGAAATAAATAGTTTGACGAATTAAAAATATATATTCCGTCAATATTGGAAATATAATGGGCGTCAGCAGGTGGATATGTAAGGTCATGTGAGTTTTAAAAGCCGTAATAAAACATGACAAAACACGGCTATGGAAATATTAACATATTTTAACATTTTGAGATTATCTAAATTTGTTTTCTTCATTTTTAATCCTATTCCATATATATGCGTGTGTGTATTCGTGTATATTACAATTTTCACAAAAAGTTTAGGTCCCTAGAGCTCATTCTTAGTGAAAAAACTGGATTTATCTCTAATCTTGATTTAGGTTTTATTGGTGAAACTAGTACTTAACTTCGAAATCTACTTCCACCGAACCGGCAGGTAATTTTTTATTTAAAATTTTTTTTCTATATTTTAGTGCTTTAAATGTTTTATTATTGCAGTTTCAAACCAATATGGCACATTTTGGTGAGCGTTTATTGGCACATCATTAAATCCATTGTTTTTTCAACTTCCATACCATTGTACGAGTGACAGAAAACTTTTGGTGATTTATCGCCTGTGGCGAGCTAATCTAAAAATGCCTTAAAATTAACCTATTAATTTATAATTAAGTTGTAAAAGTATTAAAATGTTGTATTGTAATCGGTAACACACGTTTGTACATAATCTGTATAATTCTATCATATCATGAAGTGGGTTCAAAATTAATTGCAAAATTCCATTTTTACATACAGCAACCAGGCTGAGTTAAATGAAAGAGTTTAATTATATTATGTATCAATACCGACAAACATTTTTAAATGGTTAGGTGTATTTAATACAATATTTCTTAATAATATTCTGAGATTTATTTAATCGCATGCATTCTGTTGTTAAATAAGGCGAATAATAAATACCATTTTGGAAATAGTATTACTCAAAATTTGGAATTTGTGGCATCTATGCCGATGCATATAATCTACCCCCTCCTCCCAATCTCTCTCTCTCTTTCTCTCTCTCTCGGAAAAGGATAATTTCAAAGGCAGTTAAAGCAAAATATACTACGAAAAACTGATAAAAGAGAAAAGTATAATTATATCCTCTTGTTTTCATTGCGAATGCAAAGTTTACGTACAACCAAAAACAAAACAAATGTACATTTAGCTGTTAGGAAGTTTTGAAACATTGCGATTATTTTTAAAGCACTATTCATTATAATTTTGAAAAATAAGTGACTAATTTTGACAAAAAAGTATTAGGAACATATAATAATTATATTATACTTAAATGAAGCCTACAAATATATAATTTATTAGAAACAACGTAAGTAATACGGATGCACACAGTATTTTCTAAAGTTCTTCTTCCAGCATAGTTTTAATAGTATATTCTGTAACAATGCCGACTGATAAAATTAACTGTCAGATTTTTACTTCACTCTTAGCGCTTTCCTTCTGTGCCCAAGTTAGCATTTTGGAGAGCAAAAGGATAATTCATAAATATATTCATTAAACAAAAACCTAATTTTCAGAACAAATTATAAAAACAAAATTTATTTCCTAAATTGTTTAAGCCGGAGAAGGGATAGATATTAACCCTCTGGCTGTGTAAGTAATTCTTCGCGAACTTTTACTGAATTTTTAATCGTTTATCACTGTTTCTTTAAAGCAGAAATTTTTGACTATGGTAATCGAGGGAAATGTCCTGATTAAATCAGACAAAGTTTTCGCTAAAAAATAACTGGTGGGAACAACCAAATAGTATTAATTTGACGGGAAAATGCATGCCCGAGCATAGCTCGTGCTGCGCAGCAAGAGGGTTAAGATATTTCATTCAATTAGTTTTTCGTTTAATGTTAAATTTTTGTAACAAGTAAGTTAAACCAATTGAACATTAAAAAAATAAAAATGAAATTCATACAATATGCATAGTAGTCCAGGCAATAGAGACCGTATAGGGACTCTACCTAGCAAAATTAATGGTAGTACTGGAAATCGGCTTTCTAGATGTTTTTTGGGTCGCTGAATCCGAATTTTTAACTTCCCACCTAAATTTCCCCCGGCAACCCCCCAAATTTTGGTAAAAAGCCTCCAAAAAAGGTTTTTATTTAAAAATTTCATTTTTTTATTGTTTTAGGGGAAAAGTAGCTAGACATTCAGAAAGTAACAAAATTTGCAATAAGTTAGATATATGACATTATGACTTATGATGAAGGGGAGGGGGGGATCTGCCCCGGAACATGCGCCGCAGTGCTGCGTGGACTAAGTTGCGCAATTCCACTTAACCACTCACACGTTTACATTAGCCCTCCCATCTTCCCTCCGACCTTTCTCTATAAGGTTTACTTTAAGTTTTTTGGGTCGCTGAATTCGAATTTTTAACTTACCCCCAAAAATTTCCCCCCCGAAATCAACCCCAAATAGTTGTTTTTTACTTAAATTTCTTCTTGTTTTAGGGGAAAAGCATTACAAAATTCAGAAACTAGACAAAATTTGCAACAAATAGGATATATGACATTATGACGTAGGATAAACGGGGAGAGAGAGAGCTGCCTCGGAACATTCCCCGCGCGTTTTTCTCAAAAACAAATTTTTTTCATAAAATCAATTTTTTGGGGGTTGCCGGGTGAAATTTTGGTGGGAAGTTACAAATTCGGATTCAGCGACCCAAAAAACATAAAGTGAGTCGAAATTCAGAACTATTATTAATTTTGCCAGATAAAATCCCCTATTGCCTGGACTTCATAATTTAGTGCACGCAGCGCCGCAGTGCATGTTCAGAGGCAGCCCTCACCCTCCCCGTTCATCCTAATTCATAATGTCATATATCCTGTTTGTTGCAAATTTTGTCTAGTTTCTGAATTTTGTAATGCTTTTCCCCTAAAACAATAAGAAATTTAAGTGAAAAACAACTATTTGGGGTTGATTTCGGGGGGGGGGGTGGAATTTTGGGGAGAAAGTTAAAAATTCGGATTCAGCGACCCAAAAATCTTAAAGTAAACCTTAAAGAGAAAGTTCGGAGGGGAGATGGGAGGACGAATGTAAACGCGTGAGTGGTTAAGTGGAATTGCGCAACTTAGTTTACGCAGCGCCGCGCGCATGTTCCCAGGCAGATCTTCCCTTCCCCTTCATCCTAAGTCATAATGTCATATATCTGATTTGTTGGAAATTTTGTCTACTTTCTGAATTTCTAGATACTTTTTCTCTAAAACAATACAAAAATAATTTTTTTAATAAAAACCTTTTTTGGGGGCTTTTTACCAAAATTTGGGGAGGTTGCCGGAGGAAATTTTGGTGGAAAGTTACAAATTCGGATTCAGCGACCCAAAAAACATCTAGAAAGCCGATTTCCAGTACTACCATTAATTTTGCTAGGTAAAATACCCTATTGCCTGGACTATAGCTGCCAACCTTCCACTAATCTTCCGTAATGCCTGGATTAATTTGACCCAGGTTAGCCACATTTCGAACCAGAGAATTTATTTCATGAATGCTTATTTATTTAAATCCAGGTTTCTACGTGGAACACCTTTAATTTCCTTTCTTTAAAAAAATTCTGGTACAAAACGTATTAAACCAGCGTCAAATTAACACAAGTACTACGAAAGATTAGTTTGAGGTTGGCACCTATGAATATGGTACTTTAAACACACTAAAAACTTAGAATACATTAAAATGAAATCGAAATAAATCTTAGACTTTTTCCATTTTTAAGTTATAAATATTTGTATTGCAGATTTTATATTATGTTTATGACGATTGTAAATAAAATGTTAAGATACAAGCAAAATACAAAACTTTAAAAAAGTCTAAGATTTATTTCGATTTAATTTGAACGTAATTTTTTAGGGTGTTTAAAGTATCATATTGTATGAATTTCATTTTTATTTTTTAATGTTCAATAGGTTTAACTTACTTGTTACAAAAATTTAACATTAAACGTAGAACGAATTGAATGAAATATCTTAATATCTGTCCCTTCTCGGGTTTAAACAATTTAGGAAATAAATTTCGTTTTTTTAAAATTTGTTCTGCAAATTAGTTTTTTGTTTAATATGTCAATTTTTGTAATAACCACTGTATCAGACGAACACATTTCAAAATTAATGGAGGGCATCATCATCAGGCTTTGATTATGCGATATCGCATCACAATTTGTGATGCAATTTACCTATATATAATTCAAAATGTTTCACCAGTGCAGCAATGCAGGTTGCTGCAGTTTGGACAAAAATTCCAATCTGAACTTAAGAATCTGTTTGAAAATGTCGTTTTTATTTCAACTATGATGGCATATTCATCTTCTTTTTAATTCTTAAAAAATAAATAAATAAATAAATAAAAAACTATTTCAGGTTGATTTTCCACGTGAAAATCATTCAACTGAAAATAGACAAATTATTATTACGGCTTTTGAATTACTTACAACAATGAAGAGAAAATGTTAAATTTTATTGGAAAATGTCCGTTGATTCTCAATGAAACAAGCGAAATTTGGAATTATTAAGAAAAATATTTGAATAAAGCAAATAAAATATAGCCTATGTTACTCTGTGTGTTATAATCCATCTACATGCAAAAGCATTTTATCATCCGTTTTGACCCTAAAGTTAGGCGTATGTTTTTACACTTTGAATTTATAATATTATTAGAATTAGCAAAGAAATAAAAATTTGTGGCATCAGAGACAAATAGAAGGGAAGAAAAATCAGAAAAGTTATGAGCTCCATAGGCTTTTCTATGTTAATTTAACATTGAGAAGTGACACTGGAAATAAATAAGTATCGCGCTGCCACGCAATACTTAAATAACGGTTTTCGAATAGTAACTGACACTTTTTTAAAGACAAAAATTCTGATTCCATGTAAGATGATGATACTAATCGGAAAAACAAATATTTCCTGACGGGGGAAGCTGTCTTCCGTGTCCCTGTCATAATCAATCTGTCTTTTCCATGGAACTATGAATACAGAGGAATTGAAATATCCTCAAAATGGCGAAGATTCGAATGTAATTGGTTTTGCAGTGGCTCATTACCACCGGGGACAATTTCCACCAGCAACTTGGAATAGAAATTTACTCCTTATTTAAAGGCCTTATTAACCCTTTAGGGACTATTGAGACATATATGCATCGTCAAATGGCGCATGTGGAATTTGTTTTGGGCACAATTAATAAATAAATGTAATATTTGTCTTTTTTAATTAGAGCATTTTTTTATAAGTAAAGGGATCTGTTTAACAAAAAGCAGTATCATCCAAATAAAATGTGGGATGCCGTTTCGGAGGGGCTAATGTGGATCTTCATACATAATTATTGCCAAAAACATATATTTATTTTTACTGATTGGAGTTTATTTTGGCCGGAGCCATCCCTCTGCGTTTCCTCCATAGTGTGACAATGTACACAACGTCCTGTCAGTGTAAGTGAAAGAGATTATAACACACGGGCTAAATTCCAGCGGTGAAAACGAATATATTTTTTTACCATATTTGTGAGAGACATTTTACATGAAAAAGTTCGCTAAAATAAGACGAAATTTTCTATTCAAAATTTATTAGTGGAAGTTCACTTCGGCTGTAATAAGAAACTATTGATCTAATCTTAAAAATAAAAAAAAAATCAGCCCCCATCTTCCGACCATGGAACTATTAATAAAAGGGAAATGACATATACTCAAAATAGTGAAGCTTCAACTGCAACCAATTTCGCAGTGGCTCATTACAAACAAGGCGAGCTTCCACCAGGGCAATTCCACATAACATGGGAACTATAGTGTAGACCCTTGAGGGGCGAGGTGATATATTTTATCCCACCTAATTTTAATCAAGATTTGCACCAGAAACATTTAATTTAAATTTATCTTTTATCTTTGATTGAAATATGGAATAAAATTGCTTTTCCGTATTATGAAACAAAAGTTTTCGAATATTGCGGTGTGAGTTCAACATCACAGAAACGCAATTGCTTGCGCCTGAAAGGATTAATGACTAATGAGGGAAATGTAATGTGACTCACAATACCATGTAACGTGAGTCACACTCATAATATTGATTGCTATAATTAATTACTATTAAAACAATATTATTTTTGTGTATAGCATAAGTTGAAAGTGTGTTGTACACTATGAAATACTTCTTCTTTACTGTGTTGTGATAAATGAGGAGAATAACCCATAAAACTTGACTTCCTTTTTTTTGTAATGTGAGTCACAGTACCAAATTAGGGTCTGCATACCACCTGTTCATTTAAAAATTTATTACATTGTTATTCTTAGTTTCTTATTTGCCTCAGATATCTATGAAGAATTTTTTTTAAAGCAAATGTGATATTTCTTCGATGTATACAGAATTTACTTTTGGAAAAATGTGTCAAATGGTAACGTGAGTCACATGGAATTGCCCACCAGTACATTTGAACAAAATTCCCCCCCCCCCCCCTTATTTAAACGCCTTAGTAAGGCAGAATTTCAGTCATAGTTAAGTCCAGAAACAGATATTTATTTTTACTGGTGGAAGTTTACTTCTGCTGTAGTCATGTCCTTTTTTCCGCCATATTGGGAAAGCAACCTCCTGTCAGTGTCACTAAAAGAGATTATAATGCCCGACTTAACCAGTAAAAACGAACTGAAATTTTTACCGTATTTGTGAGGACAATTTTGCAGGAATAAGCCGCTAAAAGAAGGCGAAATTTTCTAATCAAAATTTGCTGGTGGGAGTTTGCTTCGGTGGTATTCAGAAATTGTTGATCCGATATAAAGAATCAGCCACCCTCTTGTGACAACGTCCTCAGTTTCTTCACTCGTAACGCGTAGACAATACACTATATGTCTCCTCCTCTTTATTCAAAACTCCATTGAAATTACGTACGCTAGTATTGTTGCTTTAGAATGTATCCAAACAAGTAATATAAAAATTTTGTTTTTAAAGTCAATTCCTACTTAGGCCATCAAAGAAAAATTTAATATAATTAAGCTAATATGAGTTTTTGTTGCATTAAAATATCTCAATTTGTTGATTTTCTATAAGAAAGTAGGTTTACAATGGAACTCTATGGGAATTTGGCGAAATATTATAGATATCGCAAAGTTGGCGTCACTTTTGGCGACTCATTTTGGCCGCCAAATTTGGCGATATATCGCCAAGTTGGCGACAAACTTGGCGGTATTTGGCGACAGAACAGGTCCCCCCTCCCTACGGTAACCCTTATTGAAAATACTTTCATTGAAATTCAATAACCAATAGCGGCCATTTTATTTCCCATGCAAAACTAAAATTAATTAATTAAAATTTAATTAATTAATTAAAATTTAATTAATTAATTAACATTTGAAAAAACTTTATTAACATCAATTGTCATCCAGTACAAGTTTTAAAAAATTTATTTCAGCATGATAGGATGAATAATGAGTATTTTATTAACGATTGAAAATTTGTACAAGATAAATATATAAATATATAAATAAATATAGGGAGAGTGTGAGCTAATAGTAGGAATTGAAAAATTATATTTTCTAAGACGAAGTTCCATCGAATTTATTGCTCGAAAGTGTAACAATATAAGTGTGTCATATCTTGGTGAAAAACACCTGCAAAGTCGATTTTAGTTGTTGACTAGTTTACCATTGTACTTTCCTGCTCACAGCCCTCCATGCTTTCACACATTTGGGTGCAGGAAAACACAATGATAAACCTACCGATTTACCACTAAAATTGGGTCAGCACTTGGTTTCGACCAAGATATGACTTAGCAGATCAGTTACATTTTAATATGCTAACCGAGTTCTGTTTAATCCTGGAATGTCAGTCGTCAACTCGATGAGGTGGTGGTCTGTGCAGCCGCCCCCCAGTCTACTACGAGACTGGAAACAAATAATAATTGTTAAAAGTAGTTTTGACGATTTAACATGTATGCCATCAAAATCAGAATCTACCATCATTCCATAAGGCTAAATTATCGAGGAGGAAATTTCCAATTATACCGTACCGTTTTTTGTCTGCGCTGTGTGTTTTAATGGTAATATAACAACAACACCAAAAAAATTCCTAATGTCCAGTTTTGTAGGGTATTCTGTCCAATGTGCAGCATGGTAAGGTCAGAGCTGAAAATTTAATTGTGAAGCATGAAGTCTACTAATACTATCATAATTTTGCATTTCGCATACCGTGCTTTCTAAACGAATAACTGCCACTGACAACAGAGCAATATTTTTCACGCACACTTACCGGTTGATTTTTAAGACGTTATCGTGTCAAAATATTGAATTAATTACCAAATTTTTTATAATGAAAAAAATCATTTTTCCAAGATATAAAACGTTTTCGTCTTTTAAATAAAACTTTTTTATTTCTGTAGGCTCAGTTTATAAGTATAGATATCTTTTTGACAGGATTTATACAAAAGAAAAATTATATATATAACATGTTTGATTTAAAATTTTATCTATATGCAAGAATAATCTTTCTCTTTCCGTATCTATTTGCGAACTGATATCAAAGCTCTCTCTAAAAGTATTTTTTAAATCTGTTTTCATAAAATGTTAAAAGTGTATTTATATGCTATTTACTACTTTGTATATAAAAGAAATACGAAATCACTTTGAAAGCATAAAGCTGTTTCATATTACAAAACGAAATCCATTAAAAAATGAATTTACATAGATTTATTTTCGTGCAAAGATATTGCAAAGTAATATAAATGGTATTGACTTTCCTCTGTTATTTTTTTTTTCAGAAATCGTCTGCTGAAATAATCTGTTTCAAGTAGTGTTTATCTTTATAAAATCAACTTATCTAAAACGCTTCGTTTAAATAATTCTTAAGTAATTTAAAGATCTAAATATTTATACAATACTTAAAATCAAAATTAAATGTTTAGAACTAAGCATTTTTTTTAAAAATCAATAAACTAGATTATCAATTAAAACAAATTTCTACTCAGACTCAGTATTTTAAAGAATTGCATATGTTTGTTTATCCTCTTTTATATATGAATGATATTTGTTGTTATAAATAAATATGCTATACATGTTTCGTATTTTTAGTATTAAATGGGAAGAGATTTTTACAAATAATAATACTCATCAAAACACACATTTAAAAAAATCAAAGAATGTGACTTAGATGAGAATTATTGTGGCGTTTGGGGTTTCTTTTGATTGTTATAAAAGTCTCGTACAATTTATTTAAAAAAATGCAAATATGAGTGAAAGCAACTAAAAAAAAAAAAAAAAAAATACTATATAAACTCAATTACTTGCTTCTCAAAGATGCTCGAAAAAGGAGAGAGTACATAAAATATTCGATTTTTTAAAGTTTTAAGAAAATGTAAGCTAAGAATTTTAAAATTATTTTATAACTTTCTTTTTTAAATTAAAAATATACAAGTGCTTAACAGTGTAAATTTCTTGAGGGACTTCGAGTTGAAAGCAGTTTTACTCCCAGTCTTCTGTTGAGTGTCTTATTATTAATATTAATGAGCCACTGGGAAAAATAGAGTCTATCTGTAGTTTATAAACTACGTAAATAACTTGTCTAAATAAATGATTAATACTATATAAAACAATTGGAAGAATAAGAAAATTACAGAATAATTGAAAATTATAAGGCTTTCATTTTATGTAAAAGTAAAAAATTAGTAAAATATTTAATAAATGAAAAATTGTGTTTAAAAATATTCAAAGCACAGTTGAAATAGATAAAGCACGGTAAAAGCTAGATAAGGGCAGGCCATCAAGGAAGTGACGAAATTCACAAGTCTACAAAAAGGGCCCTTTTTAGAGAAATTGTTTTCTTGTTGTTGTTAGAGAGTTTACGTAATGGTATATTATTTTGTTACAAAGTAACAGTAAATGTTTTCCCTTTTTTCAGTTCCTACTATTAGTTCACACTCTCCCTAAATATATCTTGTTCAAATTTTCAATCGTTAATAAAATACTTATTATTCATCCAATCAAGTTCAAGTAAATTTTTTTAAACTTGTAGTGGATGGCACTTGATGATAATACAGTTTTTTCAAATATTAATTCATTACTAAATTAAATTAATTAATTTTAAATATAGAATGTGAACATTAAAAAATTTAATTTTTTATGACGTATGAGAAGTGACGTATGAAAAACAAAGTGATGTAATAAAATAAATGGAACTGCAATTAATAATTAATAATAATAATATATATTCCCTCTAATTAAAATTCAATCCAAGTGACGTATGAGAAACAAAGTGATGTCATAAAATAAATGGAACTGCAGTTAATAATAATAATATATATTTCCTCTAATTAAAATTCAATCCACGAAACTGCTACTGCTACTTCTACTTTCAACTCTAGTAATTACTGGCTCTCTCATTTTCAAGACACAGTGACGTATTTGTATAAATGAACAACATTTAGTTATCAAGATATTCTCTGGTGATGAACCTTGAAGGTTTGAAAGTACTAAGAAGTTTTTAAATAAAATGTATGTTTTAAAGTTGTAACATCTTTTTCATTACATTAGTCGTCTTTTAAGTAAGATTTTGGAATTTTTAATCTTCACATTATATATTTTATGTTGAATCAACGTGAAAAATTGCGTTTCGTCTTATGAAATTATAATTAATTTTAGTTTTATATGGGGGACAAAATGGCGACCATTGGTTATTGAACAGCATTTAATGCATCTCTATACCTATAAGAGTGGAGGGTACCATAGGGCGGCCCTGTTCTGTCGCCAAATACCGCCAAGTTTATCGCCGACATATCGCCAAATTTGGCGACCAAAATGAATCGCCAAAAGTGACTCCAACTTGGCGATACCTCTAATATTTCACCAAGTTCCCATAGACTTCCATTGTAAACCAATAGGGTTTATTTGCTTATAGAAAATCAACAAATTCAGATATTTTAATGCAACAAAAACTAATATTAGCTTAAGGGATTATATTAAATTTTTCTTTGATGACCTACGTAGGAATTGACTTAAAAAAAAAATATTTTTATATTACTTGTTTCATAAATAATTTATGTAATTACACTGTTAAAAATTTGCAGCTTTAGCTCAATGGTCACTCCACCGCTTTTATAGACTATCTCTATTCTGACCAATGAGAATGCACCATGGTATTGTCAAGTAATCGTTTTCTATAAAAGTGGTGGAGTGACATGCCGCAAACGCTACAGATTTTTAACAGTGTATAAGTTTTAAGTAGCAATAAATGAAGAGGAAAAATATGACAGGTGTAAAGAACTCAAGGTCCCTTAGCGTCCATAATCATGGAATATTTCGGTCTTTTAAGATGGTCAGGCTCGAAGACGTCATCGTCAGGTAGTTCAGCGATAATTTTGTTAAGAGGGCTCTATAACCTTTTATCAAATTTATAGGAAAGGATAAGAACTCTTTTTTTTAAAGATGGAAGGATTAAGCCATTACCCGATGGTGTTGCGTTGACACAACAGTAAAATTAAATGACCGTGCTCAAATTTACTGTCAAACTACCACTATTTTTTAATTAAAAAATCGCCTTATTTAATAGCTGTAACTTTGATCATAAAATAAAACGAAGATTTTCTTTCAAAATTTGTGGTGGCAAAAGTTTCTCTAAAAAAGAGTTGAAGATCCCTATGTTATAGTTTCGTTGGTTAATGGGTTAAGAAGTTACTTCACTTACGAGAAAACACCGCTTGTTAATGTTTATCTATGAAAAAAAAATTTTAAGATATCTCGTTTACATTTCAATGTTTTCAAATGATCTTTTTTGACTAGCTGAGATCGATCTCTACAAAGGACGTTTTTTAATTTGTTGATTTTGTTTACAGGTTTTTCTTATTAGGATATTTTTAATTTCGGAACCGGCTTGGAAAGGAAATATATCCTCATTAATAAAACCAGCAAAGAAATTTGAAAAAGTAAAAAACGACCTTTGTAGAGATCGATCTCAGCTATTCAATGCAAAAACAAATTGTTTAAAAATACTGAAATTCAAACGAGAAATCTTAAAAAGTTTCTTCGAGAGGATTAACATTAGCGTGCGTGTGTTTTTGCTTGAGTGAAGTAGCCCCTTAAGATTCCTTCGTATTGTGGTATTATGGAGATAAAGGGAGGCATTGTGAACGATACCAAGTTCTTTGAATGGAGTTATGAATGATTTGGAGGAGACATATAGTGTACAGTCTATCAGTTGCGAATGAAGTAACTGAGGAGGTTGTACAAGATGGCTGCTGTTTCTTTTAAATAGGATAAACTATTTCTTATTACCGCCTGGGCAAACTTCCCACCAGTAACTTTGAATAGAAAATTCCGTTTTATTTAAGCACCTAATTCATGGAAATATTTTATGACAAATATTACAAAAATTTCTATTTATTTTTACTGGTGTCAGTTTGCCCAGATATTATAATCTTTTTCACTAATACTGACAATAGATTGTGTATAGATTGTCACAATATGGAGGAAACACAGAGTCTGATTACCGCCAAAATAGACTTCTACCAGTAAAAATGAATATCTGTTTCATCCATTATTTATGGCTGAAATTTCGCATGAATAAAGCATTTAATTAAGGAGAAAATTTCTATTGAAATTTACTGGTGGCAATTTTTCTTGGCGGTCGTCAAATACATCGAAAGAGGTTGAAGATTCACTATCAAAGCGATATAAGTCAGCGTCCTATCTTAAATGGGAGAAGTAACCGCAAGATTAAAAGCGAGGTCACATCAATCAAGGTCATGCGCCACGTAGCGAATGGAGTGTGAACTACAGGTAGATACCTAACTGTTTTCTTACTCACACCACTAAAATTGTAAAGTTTTTTTCACCTTGATTAACAACTGAAGTACCTCTGCTAAGGCGAAGAAAACTTTGTGGTGTCAAGTGCTCTCTCGCTACGCCATCATTTTGCAATAAATGTGGCAAACAAAATTCGCGTCTATGAGTGACTAAAGATTTGGAAAATACGCGCCACATTAAAAGCCCGCGTATGTGAATTATCACTCCGTCCACAAGGTGGCGCAACTATGTTAATTTACGCCTAATTCAAGCATTAAGTTTGTTCGCTTACTTATAACGCTTTGTTCACTATTTTAAGGATAAGGCAGTTCCTCTTTATTAGTAGTTCCCTGGTTCTTTGTTGTGTAGTTTGCTTAAATTGTCCATTGAAGATTTGCAAGTTAACCCCCATATGGGACAGGCGTATGACATGATCTGGAGAATGCATGAGTTATAGAGGAGTATAATTTATTGCAAGAGTACAACTATTGAAAAGAGGTTTGAGTGCAAGAGAGGCTCTGCAAACGTTTCTGACGGAACAAATATACTTGTTCCAAGAAAGTCTTTGATCAAGGATGACCCCCAGAGGTACTTAGCAAAATTAGATCTAAAGATGTTATTAATGGTAAGGTTTTGCCTTCATTTATGAGAACGCGACATAGGTTACACTAGTTTATGAATGAATCTAAGTGACTCTGCAGGTATATGGGCATGGTTTATATGGGTGGTGCGAGGATGCACATATATATGTATCGTCCGCATAAAGAGAAATATAGATGTATAGTGAACATGGAATGTCCTTCAAAAACACGTTGAAAAGGAGAGGACCAATCACTCTGCCTTGAAATTTGCCACTGTGGATTGAAAATATGGCAGGGAGAATGTTGTTTAGGAGGACGAGAAAAGAGTGGTCGCAAAGGTATGAATAATTTAAATGTCGAGGTCTGGCAGGGAATCCAAGCTGAATTAGTTTGTAAATAAGGTCTTCATGTCCAGAGCCTGATTACCCACGGGGCAAATTTCTACCACTAAAAATAAACAGAAAATTTTGCCTCATTCATGGCAGAAATTTTACATGAATACGGCGTTTAGATAAGGCGAACTTTTCTTTTAAAATTTATTGGTGTAAGTGTGCCCCGTTGATAATCAGGCTCTGTTCATGTCAGACTTTGTCGAATGCCATTGCAAAATCTAAACATATGAATCAGCTTGTATCTTCATGTTGAGCTTTTTACTCACAAACTCTACAACACGAAGCAGCTGGTATTTTATTGACAGTTTAGGCCTAAAGCCAACTTGTTCTGACATGAGGGTTGTTCAACGTGACCTTGTAACCGAGTTATGATGAACAACGAAGCAATGTAAGCAGCTTGTTGAAGTACCTTGTTGAATTGCAACTTTGCATCCAGTGAAGGGGTGATTCGTATTCAGGAGCTCTAGGGGAGCATCAAAAAGTCTTTTTTAGATATAGTCACACATATTTCTGTAAAATAATTCTGGTAATAGTGAGGTAAATTTTATTATAACGAGTTTCTATTTTTATAAATGCTATATAGTGAATTATATTTTTCATTTTCCATACAGATATAAGTTACTTCTTGATGGCATTATAACATGTTTATCTATTAACAATTGTTGATACTACGAATTACTAATAAATCTTCAGATCAAAGTCCTCTACGTCAGATCTGCAAGTAATTTCCATTTTTATATTTTTTCATAATATGTATATGGTATCCAAACGAAAATAAAACTTTTACAATACCGGCGTTGCATTTAATCAAAGTGGGTAAACACCGTCTTCTTAATACTAGGCCTACGCGCTGATGCAAAAATGGCGACTGTTGTGGGCAGATTTCTCCCACCGTTTTTACCGTCCCATGAATTGAAATACCAATAACTTTTAACAATTTTATCAGTTCAACTTTCTGAAAGACAATAATTCAATGGAATTATTGACTCATTATTCAATTATTCAATTCTTTTGGGAAATACCGGTGTCCAAATTCAAGCGACCGTACAAACGCTTAACAAAATCAGCCTCCGACAGTGGCCATTTTTATGTCAACGCGCAGCCTTAGTATTAAAGGGCAGTGTGGGTAAATATGTTTGACAATGGACGGCGTGTTGTCCCCGTTTGGAATAGTAGCGAATGTCTATGCCAATCTCTTTCTCTCAGTTGTGGAAAGTTGAGTTGACTGTCCCCTGCATGATGAATTCCTCCTGATCAGTGAAAACATTTTGTTATTCAATTCCTTCGAAGGATTCCAAAACGTTGTTGAGGCTTTAACAGGACATCAAAATAACAGGGGCAGAGGAAAGCTTTCGACATTAATAGTATTCCAGGGCAAAGATACGCCTCGAATTTGCTAAGAACAATTCACTAGAAAATCCTCAAACATCATTCGTACAGATGAATGGAAAATATGGAAAATATGGCTTCACATCTTAACCATGAGAAGCCATATTTTCGGCTCCTTAAAAATCGCTGAAAAATCCACGATTCACTTGCGCCAAGGTACTGCAGAACACAGTGGAAAAGTTTATTCATAAAAGTAACACGGAACTAGGAGAATACAAAAGGAGGAGTGGGCAAATGAATCGTTCTTTGTAGAAGGTTTTGAAGCCGACAAGCGAGTCCCAACCCTATCTCTCCTGCGCCTGCCATAATTGGCTTTGACAGACAGTGGTCAGAAGACTCCATTCAATTAGCTAATTTCCAATGAATAACCTGCGAAATTAATAAATATGTTTTGTAATAGACATTCAATCAAGGATAACGTTATTGATGGGGAATATTATTTATTAGATAAAATTTCTGATGTTGAGCATATTTATTTGTTCCGCGGATTATACACCGAAAGTTACGGTACCACATTTTTTAAACAATATTTCAATTTTTTTTCCAACATGTTGTAGAAATCTGCCACTAATATTTTTGTTTGAAAAATGAACAGTCAAAATATTTTGACAATTACCCTTTGGGTACATTTGACGACTGAGACTCGTCATACATTTGGCCACTATCGCCTATTTTTATATTCTAGTCATACCACTATTTAAAGAAAAAGAATTTTGTAGAATATTTCTCTTGCACGTGTTGTCAAAGTGTATATAAAAGATTTTTATTTTGAGAAAGTAGTGCGAGACAGAATGAAAAAAACGCCAGTGGCGCCCTGAAACAATTTTGTACCCAAGGGGTTAATAAAGTTGAAAATTTCATAGCTGCCAATTTTTCGCTTACCACTAAAATTTAACAGGAAATTTTGTGTTTATTAATTATCGAAATCTAAGTTTAACGAGGTAAAATAATATTGTTTACATTTTAGGGGTTACAGAAAGCCGTAAAAGTTAGCAGCTATGAAATTTGGAAGTAAAGACTGAAGAATTGCGAATCAAACACAAAGTTATGCGTACAGAGTTTGCATTATTTTCAAATAGAAACAGAATATATTTTATTTGTTGTGAGAGATTAAAATTTTTGCTATGAAAATTACGAGTTTTTATTCTTAAATGCTTCCTATTTTTTATTCTTAATCGTTCGAAAGCATATCTAACGTAAGCCATTGCTAGTAATATTTTCATTATATATAATTATTGTTATTTCGAAAAAAACCACTTTTAAATCACTTTTTGACACATACTTTATATTCCTTCAATACTAAAAAATTAAACGAACAATAAAAGAACTTTATATTTTTATCAAACTAAAAACTAAATTTTCATTTAAACAAGAACGTAAAATCGCGCGTCAAGCATAGTTTATGAGCCACTTACTACCACTTTCTAATCTATAATAAAACTTCACAGTTCAATAAGGTGAAAAAATATGTCTAAATAACAATTTGTAAAACGAGTAACACATTAGACTACACAACTTCATCAATTCCCATCAAAAGTATAAAAAAAAAAAATCTAAATTTGGTCAGCCTTGTATATGAACAATAGATTTATCCTATAATATATAGTATGCTTAAAATTTGTTTAATTAAAAAACGCACAACACAGTTGAAAATTCCCCTTCAGCAATTTCCACCAATAAAAGGAAATGTACTTCATATGTTTTGTGCGGCCTTGTATGTGATGTGTAGAATTTATACGCACTAAGGAACATTTTTTTTTAAAGTTTAATTTAAAAAAGAGTGAAACAAAAGAAAACGCAATTCCAGCAATTGTTGTTCATAGAGAGTACTGTACTCGAATTATTTTGTGTGTCTCTGTATATCAGTGATGAGAGCTTGAACATCATATTTTAAAGTAAACTAGCTGTTTGAACAGTTCTACGTACGGGAGTTTAAAATTAAAATCCGTAGTAAAAAGTAGTAATACGTAAAAAAAGAAAACATCAAACAGACAAAATAATAATCGATAACGAGACCGAAAATTAGCATAAAAACGCAATGACAACGAACAACTTTAAATCATCTAAATAAGAAATAAGAATTCTCCTGCTAAAGTATTGATTTGTTCAATAATTATTCGATTTACAAAAATATTTTTCTACTACTGTGCATTTTTTTAGGTAGATTTCTTATGAAATAGTACCCATTGGATTGCTCCTATATTGGAATTTCGGAAACGTTTTTGCAGATCTACACCGATCTTGACCCATAGAACCCAAAACCACCCCCAGTAAAAAACTATATATATATATATATATATATATACACTCCTCAGCAAAAGTTTAGACACTGGTGATTTTTAACCTTTAAATAAAAAATACGAACACTTGGGTTATAAAAATGACTGCACTTATTTTTAAATATATTTTAAACGTTTTAGGACAGAAATAACTGTTTTAATGTAGGATATTATTTCATTTAACTGAAAAAAGTGAAATTTGCATATTGCAAAAGTTTAGACACTTTTGTGATTTTTTGGATATTGTTCACCGAAAACCGCATATTTCAAACTTATGACGTCACATGCATGAAGTATTTAAGTGCACCTCGCGATAGCATTGGTTAGTAAAGATGCGCGAGCAAGAAATTTTCAGTCAGATGAAATAATTAAAGCATGGAAGCTGAAATCGAAAGGGAAGACTGTTGCGGAAATTTCAGCTACTTTCAATCGGCCAAAGAAGTCTGTCTATTAAGTACTGTCTAAGGGTGACTCTTTCAAAGCAAAACATAGATCTGGAAGGACTCGTGTGGCCAGAAAACGAGATTATAGAAGGATCCATAAACTGGCATCTAGACAAATGATGACTGCTAATCGCATTAAAAGTGAGTTAGAGCTTTCTGTGTCGACGGATAATTTCGTAGATGCATTAAAGAAAGATGTACATTAGTTTACATGAAAATGATAAAACCACCAGCCTTGAAATCTCACAACAAATTGACCCCTTTCCTGTTGCGGAGTAATTCTTTTTATAAACAGATGAAATAATGGACTGATACCAGAATTTGTAAAGGAAGTTATTAGAAAATATGAAATTGCTTATTTTCACGTATGTTACAAAAGGAAAATTTTAATTAAATATTCTTGCCATTTTTGGAATTAAAATTATGTGTCCTTTGCCCTCGAAAGGGTTGATGACTTGGGTCTCACTTTGTTTTAATACTCAAGTATCTCTGGAGTTTCTCAATGGTCGCCAAGCGACGTAAGACTACATACATACATTGGAAAACAATTTACAGAAATTTGGTGAACTTTTATCTCTTCCAAAGTATGTATTTGGGCAAGATAATGCGTCTATTCATATTGCATACAAATCAAAAAGTTGGTTTAACTCTCAAAATATTACTGTTTTCGACTGGCCCGCGTGTAGCCCTGATCTGAACCCAATCGAAAACTTTTGTGGTATCATATCTCATACGGTTTATGCAATTTTTTAACAATACTCCTCTGTAAATGAATTTCGATCAGATGTTGAACGTGTTTGGCACGAAATAGACCCCCAAGTGATGCAGGATTTAGTTTCTTCGATGGAAAGTCACATTTTTGCATTAATAGCAGACAATGTAGGTGCAGTTCGATTTTAATTTATGGATATTTTTCTGTTAACAGACAGATTGTCTATACTTTTGCAACAATGTTAAATTCATTTTTTTGTCATTATATATTATGTAAAGTGTATAAATTAAAATTTATTGTTTGTGTATGAAGGATAAGTCCCCAGTAATATATGACAGTTGAATTACAACAATTCGTTACATACTTCTCGGCACAGAAGCATAATAGGTCATTGTCTAAACTTTTGCTGAGCACTGTATATATCACATTTTTATGGACACGATAACTTCCATAATTCTGCACAAATCTTTTCCAAACTGATACATAAAATCAAGGGGCATAAAATCTCGGTCACGTTCGTTAATGAGCAAAATCGGACCACAGGATAGAAATAGGGAGGGGTTTTGTGAAAAACGAAAACAAAAAAACCACACAACTTCTTAATTATAATACATATCGTCTCATTTAAAAGTTATTATTTCTTCTAAAAAATGGGTCAAAAATATATGTATGACAGATTTTTGATAAAACAAAAATGGGCTCAAGAGGCGAAAAAAATAGGGTTTTGGTAAGAAAAAAAATCATAACTTCGTCAATTCTCAAGATATCAAATCCAATTACATTTATTATAAATTGTCTTAATATTATCTAAAACTTTTATACTGAGAAGTTTTTGATAGGGCCAATTCGTACCACAAAAAAAAAATAAATAAAAAATAAAAAATAAAAAACAAAAACAAAAAGGGGGGGGGGGGGTTGAAGAAGAAAAAAAATCCATAACTTCGTCAATTCACAAGATATGAAATCCGCATGAATTTATTATATATCTTCTTAATATTATCTACAACTTTTATATTGGCAAGTTTTTGATAGGACTAATTCTTACAACAAAAACAAATTAAAAATACATAGCGGTTGAAGAAAAAAGAATCCTATTAAGAATATAATCAAATCCAAGCGGCTTATTTTATGACCCATTTTTAAATTCATTTTTGCTTTCAAACGCATCCAAATGGTAGGTTCTCTTATTCAGAAACTATATAATGTGCCGTAATGGTCGATTTTTTGATAGAGGCAGAATATATTTTTAAAAATCATGTCAAATTTTGCATTTTGTACCGAATTTCTTGAAGCGATTGTGTTGGAAACGAAAAATATAGTCCTACTGAGAAAACAATTGTTTATAAATCAAGTTCTAATTAACTGAACGAAAAATAAAAACATAAGTCACTTATAAATCACTTAACATAAGTCGCTCTTAAAAAATCACATCAGCAAGTTTCACGTTTTTCCTTTTAAAAATTAACCCTCCGTCTACCAGACGGGTCCATTGGACCCGACAGGTACATACAAAATATTCATTCAAACCAGAAATTTCTTTAAAATAAACTAAGTATATAAACCAGACAAAACTAAGGTAAATAAATAAGTTAAATAGTTTTAAATAAAAATTCTGGTGTAGAACGTTTTATTAAAACTTGAATAAAATTCCCGGTAGATCTAGGGTTAATCTCAAAATGTGTCAGAAAATGAGTGTAGAAACATATTTTTTGAACACTGCCTTAACATGATTCTGATAAAACCAGCTCCTATATAAATATGAAATTAAAAACTCGTCAAAAGCAGCCAGATCAAATTGTTAAAATTGGTTTATCTCTAATCATGATTTAGTTTTAGTTTGTGAAATTAGTATTTAATTTCGAAATCTATATGCGCATGTAGGCCGAGCCGGTAGGGTTTTTACGACATTTAATTATGCTGCTATGGCAGCAGACGATAAAACGATATGTATGGAATAAGGGAATAGATATAATAAACAGTTTTGTTGATGTTTGTGATAAAATGTTTTTCTTTATTTTTTAAAAAAGTTAATAATTGCAATTAAATAATATCTAATTATTTGCATTCGAGGTAAAAGAATTATCGCAATACCCGCTACAGTTTCTTAGTATTGCAGCGTGGCGTACGTAATATGTATATCTCACATTGAAGGAAACATTTAAAGCTGGTTAGAACTCGTGCGAGTACGTGTTGAACATAAAAAAGTAAAAATTCGTCAAAAACATAAACAAGTGGGTAATTGTGATCATACATCGCACAAAGGGTTTCGTTTAATATTCCTTTCAAAACACTTTCTTCCAAAACGTCCAGTACATTTATCGCCAGGGAATACCTTCTAAATTTTGGCAAACACATCCTAAACTATGTTAAAGTTTCAAACATATTCGCCTTGTTATATTTCCCAATTTTGTTCGCCCCCCCCCCCCAAAATGCTACGCTATATCACATGACGGGTATCTGCCAAATTTAGAAAATTGCCCCCCCCCCTTGGGGGGGAATGGGCAGATGGTCACCATGATTTTTGACGCGGCCTGATTTTAAAAATTTATGTTATGTTTTATAAGCCATATTAAAGTTTAAAACAGATCGTCCAGTTATATTTCCTAATTTTGTTCGCGCACCTCCCTCAACCCCCCCCCCCTCCTCGAAATGCGACGCGCCCTTCTTCTTTATAATTTATTATCGTGTGTTATAAAGTATCTTAAAGTTTAAAACAGATTGAATTGTTAGATTTCCTACTTTAAATGAAATCGCGGTGTGTTAATTTCACATTCCACCACCAGGGAGCGCACTGTATTCTTAACAAAAGCGTATCTGAACGAAACTCCTTTACACAACCCATTAGTAGATATGTTACTCGAGGGGGTGGCGGTCTTCAGCAAGAATTTAAGATAATTGTTAAAATTACTATTCGGAAATAGTGGTAATTTAACTTTTGACATATTTATATTTAATAAGTATAAGTAGCATGTATCTGAGGACTCCATCAAAAAACGCACCTGAAACGGTATGAAACAAAAAAGAAATATTTTGCCCCTCCCCCTCTCCCCACCTTCCCGAAATTTCATGCGCCATTTTTTATAAACTTTTTCTAATGTGTTATAAACTATCGTAAAATTTCAAACAGATCGCCTTGTTATATTTCCTAATTTTAACAAAAATGTTAGTTCCACATTCCACCACCAGGGAGCGCACTCTATTCTTATCAAAACTGTATCGGAAGGAAACTCCGTTAAACAACCTATAAGGAGATATGTTACTCGAGGTGGTGGCGGTCTTAATAAGAAATTAAGATATTTGCTGAAATTACTATTAGGAAATAGTGGTAACTAAACTTTAGACAATTTTATATTAAATAAGTAGCATATATCTCAGGACTCCCTCAAAAAGTCACCTAAAGCAGTCAGAAACGCTAATTTTTTAAATAGAAATCTAGCGCCCCCCCGCCCACCCCCCCCTCCCTGGAGTTTCGCGTGTCATTCTTTCTTACACTTTATCTTATGTGTTATAAAATATCTTAAAGTTTCAAAAAGATCGACTTGTTAGATTTCCAAATTTTAACAAAATCGCGTTATGTTAGTTCCACATTCCACCACCAGGGAATGCACTCTATTCTTAACAAAAGCATATCTGAACGAAACTCCTTTACGCAATCTTTCCGTAGATAGATGTGTCGGGATGGTGGCGGTCTTAAACAAGAATTTAAAATATTTGCTGCGGTAACAAACGCTAAGATTTTAAAAATAATTCTACCTTAAAAATAATTCTAAAAGAAATCGCAATTTAGAACGTTTTTAGGACGCTTTTCGCGCATTTCCACCCTTTTTAAATTTCCAATTTTTTCGAAACTGTTCTTAAAGATCATTTATAGCTAATAAATATGTACCTTGCCTAATTTTAAGTTGCTAGCCCCTACCGATCACAAAAATTGAAATTTAGAACGCTTTTTTGCTCCTGCAACGTCTTGGTGATAGTGATACCGACATAAAATAGCGTCTATGTTAGAGCAGAAGCTACCAGCATCAATTTCCTACCATTACGTTTGAAATCAGATTCATTCTTCCTGAGATATTGCCGACAAATCGGCATCTAGAACGTTTTTAGAACGCTTTTCGCGCATTTTGCTCCTGCATCTCCTCTGGGGTAGTGGAAACATATAAAATATAGCCTATCTTGGAGCAACATCTGTCACCATCATTTTTATACCATTATATTTGAAATCGGTTCCGTACTTCCTGAAATTGTATAGAAATCGCAATGTAGAAAGTTCTTTATAACGCCCTTCCGTAACGCAAAAGCCGCAATTTTGAACGTTTTTTGCTCCTGCACCCCCTTTGGGGTAGTGGCACCGACATAAAACATCGCCTATGTTGGAGCAAGGATTTTTACCATCATTTTGACGCTATTATTTTTTAGATCGGTTTGGTATTTCCTGAGATTGTGTAGAAACCACCATTAGAACGTTTTTTAGAACGCTTTTCGCGCATTTTCACCCCTTTCAAATTTCGAATTGCTTAAGAACTGTTCTCAGAAATCCTTTATATCTAATAAGTAGCTAATATTTCTAATTTCATATTTCTAGGACCTTCAGTAACACATAAATCGCATTTTTAGAACGTTTTTTGCTCCTGCACCCCCTTTGAGGTAGTGACACCGACATAAAACATAGCCTATCTTGGAGCAAGCGTTGTCATCATCACTTTGACATCAATATTTTTTAAATCGGTTTGGTATTTCCTGAGATTGTGTAGAAACTACCATTTAGAACGTTTTTTAGAACGCTTTTTGTGCATTTTCACCCCTTTTAAATTTCGAATTGTTTAAGAACTGTTCTTAGACATCATTTACATCTTATAAGTAAGTAATATTCCAAATTTCATATTTCTAGGCCCTCCAGTAACGCAAAAATCGTATTTTTAGAACGTTTTTTGCTCCTGCACCCCCTTTGGGGTAGTGACACCGACATAAAACATAGCCTATCTTGGAGCAAGCGTTGTCATCATCACTTTGACATCAATATTTTTTAAATCGGTTTGGTATTTCCTGAGATTGTGTAGAAACTACCATTTAGAACGTTTTTTAGAACGCTTTTTGTGCATTTTCACCCCTTTTAAATTTCGAATTGTTTAAGAACTGTTCTTAGACATCATTTACATCTTATAAGTAAGTAATATTCCAAATTTCATATTTCTAGGCCCTCCAGTAACGCAAAAATCGTATTTTTAGAACGTTTTTTGCTCCTGCATCCCCTTTGTGGTAGTGGCACCGACATAAAATATAGCCTATGTTCTAAGTTGGACTAACACCATCATTTTGATACCATTACTTTTGGAATCGGTTCGGTAGTTCCTGAGCTTACCTCCTACAAATAAACAATTTTTTCCTCTTTATAATAGGAGTATAGATTATAAAGGACAAACATATCTGTGCGTAACGCATACGTCATTTTGCGAATGGCAACACTTTGAAATTTGAAATAAAATTTTGGTTTTGTAATTTTCTCTACTGCAAATTTTTATACTTCTAAACATCGCACATTTTAAATTTTTTCACCGCCGTATAACGAAAAAAATGCTCTTTTAAATGCAATTTGTTTGAAAGCTGTATCTCATTTTAATTTTAAGATATTTTTTTTTTTTTTTTTTAGTTTTTATTACTTTTTTTTTTTGTTAATCGTGGCAGCTGAAGTACTACATTTCTGTTGAAACTAAAGGGGAAAAAAATGAAAATAGTAGATTGCTGTATCTTTTTGTTGCCATTTTCTAATAAAAACCGAAAAAAAATTGAAATTAAAATACGTGCTATGTCAAGAATATCGTCTGTTATAAAACCCAGTGAGTTTTGGATTTATTTCGTCGTTATTTATCAATTAAATGATTTTGCCGTGCCGGCTCCATTGCGAAATATTAATAAACAATTTGCACATAAAAAAAAGTTCAGAATTTCTCTCCCGCTAATTTCTACAACGAAATTAAAGCTTCATCAATAAATAAATAAAAGAATAATATACAATAAAGCACGAATTTAACATATATGTAGTCGAACAATTTAAATTTTTAGAGCCGAATTGGGAAAAATATGTGCTTTTAAATGTAATTTGTATGAAATAGAGTTGCTAGGCAACTGTTAAAGTAAAAGAGAAAAAATAATCTATATATTGAAAACACAAGATAGCTTTTTTAGACATCTTCCTTGAACTTTCTACTGTACCAATTTTGCTAATAATTCTTTTTTTAAATGAAAGCTGTTCATTTGTAGATGTCATCGCACTAGCTATTTTTCTAAATATTTTCACTTTTATATTTTTTATTTAATTTGAAAAGATTTTTTGAAATTTCATCAAAATGGTAGCGATCGTATTATTTCCACTGTTGCAGAAAAAAAGAAATATTGGGCAGAAATCTGAACAGAAAATGACGTCACTATTGAAAAAACATTTTCGCTCATAAAGCTAATGTTACAATATATTTTCATTCGGCTGATACCGAATTTGATACACTTGGCGTAATGCTTCCGTAAGTGCCATATTTAAAAGAAAACAATCCTTTTCCTTGATAAAACTATATATTTTTACACGAATACATCTAAAAGACATCAGTTTCTGGAATTTGTACTTCGCGGTACTGAAATTAGACCCTCAAGCCAAAAGAATATATTTTCACATGCAAAGTTTTAGCTGACAAACGGAACTTCAAGTTTGAAAATCTATCTATATTATAAAGGAAAAACATGTCCGTGCGTACTGCTGACGACATTTTGAGAATGGCAACGCTTGACGATTAAACGTCGGATTTGCAATCATTGCTACTACAATTTTTTGAATTTCTAAACATCGCGCACCTTCAATTTTTACACCCGTTATATAAGGAAAAAAATCTACTTTCAAATGCAATTTTCTTGAAAACTTTATCTTAATTGATTTATTTATTATGTCTTTTTAAATAATTTTCAAGAATAATGTTTTTTAATCCATATCCATTGCGTACAGGCTCCATTACGGAATAAGCCATTTGCAATTAAAATAATATAAATAACTCAGCATTTGTCCCTGACTAATTTTTTATAGCGAAATTAAAACTTCATCAATCTATTATATTAAAAAGTGACTGTCCATTTGTATTTCACAGTTGTTCCTCCTAGAATATGGAATGCTGGGTGATCAAATCAACGCCAATTATTCGCATGGGTCCGAGGATGTTAAACGTGGTAGTAGAATTTTAAAATTTGTTTAGTTTTCGAGATATAAATTTTCACGTTATTTTTGATGACATCTCTGTAATGAGGGAAACTAAAATTGCTCCATTTTTGTGGATAAAAGAGAGAAAAGGGAAAATGACAAGGATTATTAGGTATCATTGTTTGAAATCATTTTCAAATTGAAATTAACGTATATTTGAATAAATAGTGAAAAAATGATTGTAGTATTCAAGAAAATTTCACGAAATACGAACTCACATATATTCAAGCTTCAGGAATCCGTTTATTTTAGAAACACAAATTCGACTCTCGACTGGAACATTGAGATAAATTCTGTTGACGTAAAAGAAAAGAAAAAAAACCATCGTACGTTATTTTCATTTAATTTAAAGTCGTAAATTAGATTTTCAACCATTGCCTTAAGATGGCTGATGAAACATTTCAGAAGCGGACATTAAAAATGCGAAAAAGCGAGAAAAAAAAAGAGAAACGTTTTAGCGAGAAAAAAATTCTTTAAATATTTATTTTAATTCATAAGTATAAAATGCTTCTGAATAAATTCGTCCAAACAAATTCGTTTTTGTATAAGTTGACCCAAATGAAATCATTTCTACGAACTCCGAAATTCGAAGCAAAATCTTGGAAGAGCGAAAAGCTCTAGGCAAATAAAGTTATAGAATATGTGCATTTTTATTGGGAAAGTTTCGACTTAAATTGTAAATATAACTTATTATTTGAAATATTGTATTTAATAAAATTAATATTGCAATGGCTTTCAAAATTTACAATAAAGTTAAGATTTCATTTTTCCAAAAAGATCGATTGTCTCATGCAATTCAAAAGCAACACAGCGGGTTGCTACGCAACTAGTATATATAAAAGAGAATTTTAGTGAATTTTAAATTAAAAGTAGAAATTCATAGATCTGCATTAAAAAAAAAAACTTTCAATTTTTATTCACATATTTTTTGTTCACGATCACTTTAGAAGTAATCAAAAATATAAAACGTGACATGAAAAGTTAAATTTGCACAAAATTATCCTCCTGATTTTTATTCCATATAAATTCTTTACAGATCATAGAAACTCGACAGAGTTTCTCGCCAAGCAAAAGAAACAACAGTGCAATGAAACGTAAATGAAAGGAATTTCCGCCAATAAATGCCAAACGACTTTTCAAATTTTTTTTAGTAATCTCTGTCTAGTTTATATTTTCCGGACTGACCAAAGCGGGATTTTGACACATCTATATCTCCTGTTCTCTTTGCGATAGAAACAAAATTCTTATTTCTATGGAATGGGGAGTGCCACGTGACTCAGAAAACAAAAGTAAATTGGATTCCGGCCAATAGATTTTTAGTAAATGCGATTTTAAAAGTGCTATTTTTTGCACTTTTGAAATTCTTGTTCCGACCAAATCTGCTGACAGGGCTATGTAATTTGTAATTATCGAATTTTTATACGGTTTACGCCCTTTCAATTGCTTTTATGAGTAGTTAAAACCTTTGAAAGTTTCATGTAAAAATATTAATTAGTTTTTGATTTATACCAGTTTAAAGTATTTTTCTTATTGCAGCGTGGCGTACATAATATGTGAGGCATTATCACAACAGCGTGGCGTACGTAATATGTGAGGCATTCTCACAATCTTTCGACTTTTAAGTCCTTGAATAATAATTTTTACTTCTTCTCTCTTTAGAAGAAGAAAGTATTGGATTCGTAAAAAATTCCGACTTCCGGTTTTCGACGAATTTATAAGTTTTAGAACGTTCTGAACACCATTTGATGGTTTTTAGAAAATGTCTGTCTGTCACTCTGTGAGTCTGTATGTGACAAAACTTTTGTGGGCGCTCTATCTCAAGAACTAATGCACGGAAATTCACAAAACTTTCGATTCAGTTAGACCTTGAAATAAACTGGTTCTGATTAGTTTTTGGTGTAAATCGCCCAAAAGGTGTCTCTGCTGTGCTGCATTTTTCACGCTTTTTTCAGTAGCTATATCTCAAGAACTAATGCACGAAATTTCATAAAACTTCAGATTCAGTTAGTACTTGATAGAATTAGAGGTCTGCATGGGCCCGGGCTTGGCCCGAGGCCCGTACCCGGCCCGGCCCGCGGGCCGGGCCGGGCCGGCAGAATTAGGACAATTTTTTGAACGGGCCGGGCCGTGCTTACAGACAAAATAAACGGGCCGGGCCGGGCCGGCAAAAAAATTAATCGGGCCTATCGGCCCGATATCAGAATTTAAGCGAAGCAGATAAAATACGAGCCATTTTCAGTTAATATGATTTTCTCGAGAAGTATAAATGTGCGTCATGAGCCGATGCCAGTTTAACAACATCATTACAGAAATGTAACATGTCCATCGTAGAGATCGACATCGTACAGTTACAAGATGTCTGATTCCGAGTTTAATTTTTTTTTCAGGAGAATCGTGCCGGGACGGAACTGATCTTAATCGATCTCAGGATGTGTAGAACAGTCATTGTGTTTTGTAGTATTAATAGTGATAATGAACTTCTCTTAACAGTATCTTTGGAAATATACCTTAAGGTGGTTCTCATAGTCACTGCTCAACAATGCGAAGCTTTCAGACACATTTTTTGACAAAATTTTTAACTATAAAGGCATAAAATTGACAGGCCTGCCTATTGAAGGCATTTGGAAACGAATAGCTTTTTCTATATTTGATAAATTACTTACAGAGATAACAGAGATTCCTGTCACGTGACTGTACGTTTTTCTTTTTTCCTTTGCTATCGCTTCCGGAAATTCGATTCAAAACGCTAACTTTGACAGTATTTTCAGAAAGATATATTGCTTTTATCTATGAAAAAAAAGACATTTACATAGCTTCTGAATAAGAATACCTGCCAATCTTACGCGTTTCCGAAAAGAAAAGAATTCATAAATGTGTCGAAATGTAGCTCCTTTGGATTTCAGAAGATCTTTAAAAATGAGAGAAATATTTCACAAATCTACTTTTTATTATACAGCTTCAAAAATTATCATGTTTTTAATCATTTATTCTGAACTACATTAATCTTTTAATGAATCCTTATTTCCATTTTGAAATGTCTGTAGACACGATGACTAAAACACTGTAAGTAATCGTTAATGTTTACTATTGTGTGCTCTCTGTTTTGCGAACATCATAGTAATGTAAAATATACTGTAAAATGTTCCCATAAATATATATGTAGTATTCATTAAAAGAATCTTAATTGTATGTTGAGCAAAAACGATTTTTTTTTTTGTAGGAATTGTGTCGGGCCGGGCCGGGCCGGGCCTGTTTTCACTGATTTTTGTACGGGCCGGGCCGGGCCGGGCCGAGAACTGTAAAAATGCAAACGGGCCGGGCCGGGCCGGGCTCGGGCCGAACTTCCAATTTTTACACCGGGTCGGGCCGGGCCCGGGCCTGGAAATTCCGGCCCGTGCAGACCTCTAGATAGAATTCGGCGCTGATTACGTTTTGGTGTAAATCGCCCAGCAGGTGGCGCTGCTGTGCTGCCTTTTTCAATATTTCCACAATATCTGTATCTCGAGAACTAATGCATGAATTTTCATCAAGCTTCAGTTCAGTTAGTCCCTAGTATAAATTGGTCCTAATTAATATTTGGTGTAAATCGTTCAACAGGTGGCGCTGCTATGTGGAATTTTTTATGATTTCCGCAATAGCTCTATATCAAAAACTAATGCACGGATTTTCATCAAACTTCAGATTCAGATAGAAGTTGACATAAGTTGTTGATGATTAGATTTTGATGTAAATCACCTAACCGGTGGCGCTGATATGGTGTATTTTGCGTGATTTACACGATTTTAGCGATAGTCCTATCTAGATTGCCATTTAATTTTGGCATAGATTGCCATTTAATTTTAGCAGTGTACTAGAGAATTTAGTATTAACATGTATGTAGAAGAAAGTTTTGGGATTGGCATTGGCATATCCGACTAGTTATTTTAGTACATATTCTTGTGGGATTTTTTTATTTCATATACTGGTGAACATCTCATTGCATGACTGTATAGCAATATTAACGAGATAAATAATTTTTGGACGATGTTGGGGGTCCAAATATCCAGGAAACCCCTATACCGTCCCGTGTCCCTGATGCTGATTTTTAAATTTGGAGCTGTCTGTATAAAATTGTTTCAATAAAAGTAATTCGATGTAATTTTTTCTCCGAAACTGGGACAATTGTTTTATATAAATATGTAGCAAAAGATAATCTGCACACATTTTTACGGTTAATCTTATTTTTTTTAACTCTGTCCCTGGGTTTTAAATACCTTACCGTCCCTCTTGATGCATTATACAAAAAATCACTTCACATGCAGTCACAGAATTTTTGTCAACTTTTTTTCTCAGGCAGAAGTATGATAGAGAAAAAATGGCTAAAATTCTTTGACGGGAAATTTTCTGCAGAATTTAAATCAGCATTTAAATATTAATTTCAAGCATCGTGACTTTATTTTTAGTCTTACTGTCTCCAAGGTTTATTCCTGCACTTTTCGAGGTAAATTAAATTTTTTTAATTTAATCCAATGTAAATAACTGTTCCTAAAAATCAATGAACATTGTGGCTATCACTGTGTCTTAACATGATTTGCCTAAAAATAGGTGGTAATTTTCCTTACTGTCCCTTTTTTTCCCCTTAACGTCCCTTTTTTCCTATACCGTCCCCTTTTATACTTTCTTCTATCTTTGCAAGAAGAAAGTATTGGGTTCATGAAAATTTTCGAATTCCGGTTTTCGTCGGATTTAGACGTCTTAGGGGTCAGAGAAACCGAAAAACATGTTTTTACAAAATGTGTGTCTGTGAGTTTGTCCCTGTGTGACACAAATTTTGTGGGCGCTCAATCTCAAGAGCTAATGAAATTTAATAAAAATTAATATTCAGTTAGTCCCTGATATAAATTGGCGCTCATTAATTTTTGGTGTAAATCGCTCAACAGGTGACGCTGCTATGCAGCATTTTTCCCGATTTCCCCAATAGCTCAATCTCCAGAACTAATGCACGGATTTTCATCAAACTTCAGATTCAGTTAGTCCTTGACAGGAATTGACTTTTATACATTTTAGTGTAAATCTCTCAACAGGTGGCGATGCTACGCTGCATTTTTTGCGATTTCCGCAATAGCGCTATCTCACGAACTAATGCTTAGATTTTCAACAAACTTCAGATTCATGTATACCTTGATATAAATCACTGCTGTTTATGTTTTGGTGCAAATCACTCAGTAATTGGCGCTGCTATGCTACATTTTTCACAATTTCCGCTATCGTTCAAGAACTAATGTACGAATTTTCATCAAACTTCAAATTCAGATATAATTTGATATGAATTGGTGCTAAATTTACGTAATTTCTTGTATTATTTAAATGATTTAATTGACGTGATTTATATAGAAGAAAGTTTTGTGTTGGCCCCAACATACTAATTTACCTTACGGTCCCTTCTCCAACACCCATTTAAGACAATGTTATACCAAAATTTTGTACTAAAAATACTACATTGTTATTATTTCTTATTTGAATGCTCTGTGGGTACCATGCAAATTCACTATAAGTAAAAAATTAGAAAAAAAAATAAAAAGTTTTAGTGGTAAAATCGTAACGAAAATTAAACTCGCAAGTTTAACTTAAACTTCAGTTAAATAAAAAATTTTCGCTGCTAACCATTTTTTCTTTATTTTGAATCATTAAGGCACTCATTCGTCTATAAGATTAAAAATGTTATTTTAGCAAGTTTAACTTCAACAGATTTTTATTCATGAAAGTCAAAAGATTGTGAGAATGCCCCATGTATATCTCACATTGCAGTAAACATTTAGAACTGGTTAGAACTCGCGCAATTACGGGTTAAACATAAAAAAAGCAAAAATTCTTCAAAAACATTAAAAAAAATCTATTCAAAATTTTCGAATTTTTGGCCCCTGTCGTTCATGAATTTTCTACAAGCAACCCGTGTGCCAAATTTCGTAGCCCTGCGCTCTGTGGTTTCCGAGTTTTTGAGGTTACATAGATACGCGTTCGGATTTTAATAGGGTAGATGTTATTGCATTCGAACCAGTTAAGCTCTCTATTATAAGGCGGCATTGAAGCATTTACGGATAGTGACAAAGTCACTTAAAAGATCTTGATTACATCTCAACCGATGGATATTTATTGAGTAGCATATATTTTAATGAATTTGTACTATTTCAATCTCTAGAAAATTTTATCATGTTACTTGAAAGTAAAATATGAATTTAATTTGTTCATCTAAAGTTCGACGATCCAGGTTTTTACTTTATGAAAGATGTTTCTGTTATCCAATTTATTAAAGATGCTTTCAAGATTTCAGCACCCAGCCTTTTAAAATTCCAAAACTGTGGGTATTTTTGCACACAAAATTTAGATAACAATTAAATGAAATTTTATTTTGCACGAAATCTGAATGATTTTTGACGAAGGTATTGCGCACAATAATCATCGCGGCATGTCCTGTTGATATTTGAGGAGAAACTAGAATATAGAAACTTGCCAGTGGACCTGGATTATGGAAAAGTTCTAGGTAAACACTGACTATGGAGAATCCACAGAACATTCACAGAAAGATAATGTAAGCACTTTAGTGAATCACAGAGTATTTATATTCATGAAAACAATTCGACAGAACTTTAGGATTACTGTTTATCATATTGAAATACGTGGGAAAATATTCTCTTCTGTATTGCTTTTATACTAAAACGCACATATACTCAAATATTTTTTTCAACATTCCAAACATTGCAATTTATTCTATTTAAACCATTTTACAAAGGTAATACTGTCAATCTGGTTTTCTATTACACAATTTTGGCAGTTTTACTTTAATTTTTCTTTTCATTTAAAAATATTAATAAGGGGATTTATTAAACTAATCGACTGTGTTGTTTTGGACTTGTTAATTAAAGAATGCTATCAATATGCCATAAATAGATTTCAGTTCATTTTTCATCAGATAATACAGCTACTTAAAAATTTACAAATATGACTGAAATTAGGGAAAATCATTTCATAACGATGAAATATCGAATTCTGAACTTTTATTGAAATGAATTATAATTTATCGTATGAATTATCCGAAATATATGAAAAAATACTTGGAAAGCATACGATTTAGTATGTCCTGTTAGTCACGTAAAAAAGAATTAGGAATTTAAAAACTACATGCATTGAAAATTCAGAAAATTCAACAAGTGTTAAGAGCTTATGAAAACATAAAAAGAAAAAGCTTAGTCAGTTCTACCGCGCTTATCGGAGAGACGTTCGATTTCCCGAAAAAAAAAACTAATTTTATTTAAAAATTACTTCAGATACGCCAGGTGATAAAACAAATGCTTATTATTAAATCTGTTTTTAAGTCATTACATATTTTGTGTAAAACTGTGTGAATTTTGAAAATGTAAAGGCAGTTTTTCAAAAGTTATTTGGATAAAATCTTTGCTGAGTTAATTAATGAATCACCCTATACTCTTATAGAACAACAGCAAAAAATATTGCTTGTTAGTTCGACACATTTTATCATTTCCAAAAAATAAATGATTTCTTCTGAGATTTGTAAGGATCCCTAAAATGGTTTTGAATTATTTTTAAAAAGTTCAACATTATGTCTTACTAGATATATTACACTTTTGAAAAGTTTATAGCATCACTATTAAATTATTTTTTTACTTCTATCATATTTCGTTTACCTTTTCTTTTCGGAATTAAAATGGAATATGTATACTGCAAATGAAATATCTTACAAAAAGAAGTGATATCTAATCAAAAACAACTCGTTGTAAATGATCCCGCCAAGCCACAAACCTAAAACGTCAGTCATAAAAAGAAGTGATATCACATAAAAAGAAGCGATATAGAAGTGCATACTCCGAGTGCCGTGTAAAAATCTATCACTACTCATAATGTTTACAAAGGACTCGGAGTGAGGTACAGTATGTGAAAACTGCTTGGCGACCTGCAGGCGTATATTTAATATATGCAGTACCTATATCAATTTCGAAAAATTGTGAAAGTCGAAAAAATTAATTTTAATTTCAAATTATATCACTCTTATAAATAATTGTAGGAGGAAGATCTGAAATAAATCAGAAAGATTTGTAAGACAAGCAGGAAATGGCATGTAATTGTGGTAATCATCTATTATTACAATTATACTTTTCGGTATTTTAAACATAATTTTTAATTACATAAATACGTTTAATAATACACTGTTTCAGAATTAAAGGAAAAACTGGTCAAATGGATCCTTTTTTATGACAGAATTATTTCTTAAACGTAAAATGTCGTGTTTCCTACATTAGGAATATTATATAATACTATTGTAACAGAAGACTTACTAGAACAGATTTTTTTCCTCTGTCATGTGCAATTCCGTTTACGCAGGCTTTACTGCAATGTATCTCAGTTTAATTAACGTCTATTAGTATGTGTATTGTTAGTAATAATGTTTATTACATGTTTACTTAGAAAATCCTTCTCGTAAAAGTGGTCTTTCCCGTTCAAAAAACGGTAAACAAAATTAACAAATCGATCCCATGATTTTAAATAAGAATGGCATGTAAACACCAAAAGCTTCAACTTTTCACAGTTTAATGGGATCAGTACTACAAGAAAACAATTGTTAAACAAATTGTCATATGTAAGTGCAGGAAGAACAAAAGAAAAAAGCCTGCAGGTCGCCAAGCAGTTTTCACATACTGTACCTCACTCCGAGTCCTTTGGAAACATTATGAGTAGTGATAGATTTTTACACGGCACTCGGAGTATGCACTTCTATATCGCTTCTTTTTATGTGATATCACTTCTTTTTATGACTGACGTTTTAGGTTTGTGTGTTGGCGGGATCATTTAAAGCGAGTTGTTTTTGATTAGATATGTTATCTGTGGACAGATTGTTATTAGTTTGAAAGAGATTTTTTAATGTAAAAAACTGTAAACAAAAGCTATAAAAATTGTTTTATATCAAAAACTATATATGTAATCACAAAAATATGCTCTAGATACATAAAGGCCCGAGACAGAAAGCATTGGTTTCTCAAGGAAAGTCTCTAGTTTCCAAACGGAAGGTCCTGGATTCGAATCATACTGGAAAGCTCTGTTTCAGAGAGTTTTTCAATCATATATTTATGTCAGTTTATTCCTTTTTTAGGTGCGTTCGTAATTATATAAATAGGTCGCACCTATAGTCGTCGTCTGATCCGTCCGTCTGTCTGCCTCCCTGTTCACATATAACAGCGCAAAAACTACCCAACTGAATGGTTTGAAATCTAATATATTTAATCGTTGCACAATTTTGTCGCGTTATTTCAAATTTTATAAAATTCGAATCAAAACTTTAAAAATATTAAAAAAACGTTTTCTTCATTCTATTAATTCCTATCATACGTAATTAATTCAATGATATCCCATGATAGATAATGATTCTAGACTGTCATGGTGATTACGTCAGATTTAAGTTGGAGTCATATTATTTCCGTATTACTGAATCTAATGTATATAATCGTATTAAATTTTGCTTTCATGCACTTTTACATAAGTGTGCAACAGCTATTGCACCAGTATCTGAATATTTATAAAACTAGTTATAGTACGAACGCACCTCATGTGCCAGGTTTGACGTGCAATTTCCGACTTGTTTTTCTTTACATCAATATTCTTCAAGTTTCCAAGATTTTCTTAACTGCTTCAGGATTATTCTATTACTGCATAAAAATTCCTTACTCCTCAATCTAGGGTTGTTCGTTTGTAATGCTTTTGCATACGCTTGGAAAATGCATACATGCCTAGTACTCTATGTTTTATTATTACGTGTCATTCATTATGTGTCATGAAGCTTTCAATTCAATTCATACTGACAATCACAGTGGGGCGAGTGGTCAAGGAAAAACACAGACAAAAAAAGCGGAAACTCCCAGTATTTTCTTATAGAAAATACTTCCAGTAGTGTAAAGGGATTAAAGAAGACGAATTTCTCTTTAACAAAATATTGGTATTTAACAACTTTTTTGACTATTTTTTTCCCTGACCACTCGCCACTCTGTCAGACTGATGAAATACTGAATATTTAATTGTCGCAGAGCAACAGTAGGATATGAAGTAATAACAAAAAATGAGATGTCTCACTTACTGCTATGATTAACTGTGTTTGCAGACACATCTTTTTATAGCAGTAAGTCAGACATCTCATTTTCGATTATTACTAGATATCCTACTGTTGCTCTGAGGCGACGATTTACTCTTTGATATTTCTTGTTTTATTTTCGACTGCTACATCATGACCAGCACCGTGATAAGATCATACGTAATTTCAAACTGGGATGTCTCATTTCTCTCTTCGAAGTAATTAGTGGTAAGTTTGTACCCAAAAAGTGAAGATTTAAAGTTGGGCCATTCATTTAACCCTTTCCGGCGCGGAGTAAGTTTGTAATATGATATAAATTTGGACAGGCAGCAGAATTTACAAACGAATTTATTAGGAAACGAAAACTAGCTTATTTTCCAGGACTTTATAAAAGGAAAATTTTAATTGAATATTCTTGCCGTCGTTTGTTAGTTTTGGAATTAAAATTACCGTATATACTCGCATATAAGTCGACCCCTAAATTCGTGAAAAAAATATGTTGCGTACCAGTATTTTCTTGTAGCCATCTTCACCTTATTTAATATCAGCAAATTCAGCATTTAGAAAAGGCGAAGATAATTTTTTTTTAATACTGGTATTTAGTCTGTTATTTCTCCTGAATTTGAGGTCGACTTATATGCGAGTATATACGGTAGGTGTCATTTTTGTGGACACGGCCCTCTAAAAGGTTAACCCTTTAGTGCGCAGCTTTGCATATGTGCAAACAACAGTGATTTGAATAGATTTTTTAATTCGTATTTACCTAATTCACATCAGAAAATTAAAATAGTAATATTTGATTTAATTAAAAAACAGACATTCCGTATTTAAATAAAGCGAAATTAAACATTGAAACTTTCTGGTGCAAAGTCAGATTCTCTGAACTACGTAATTTCTAGAACGTATTCTATCATGGGAATTAAAAGGTTAAATGTTAAGTTTTATAAAATAAATAATGATATAAAATAAGGTATTTGGAGACATACTTATTAAAATATTCACTAATTTGCAATATTTTAGTGTAAAACAGCCACACGACAGTAGTTTTTACTTGTACTGTAGATGAGCAACAGAGGAAAAGATTGACGTATTATATGAAAAATGTATCTCTGATTCTTTTCATTATTTTTTCTTTGTAACCTTTCAGAGAATCATACATAATTTTTTTCGAAACAGAATAAAATATCGCGTATTTAAGGGATAAATCTTAGCTCCAACTACATTTGAAAACGTGAGTTTCAAAAGTTGCCTTATCGAAAATTTAAAAAGTTGTGTTTTCTCTATCAACCTGCTCTATCGGTGAACCAGCATCGAAAATATACTACAATCTGCAAGATTTTTCCTGTATTTCAGGCATTGTAAAATGTTAATTTACAATGAACACCAACAGACGCTCTTTTCTTCATTTCGCAAAATTTGATTTTCTGAATAAGGAGAGGTTTGAAACTCACAATTTTATTCTCCCTAATATCTTTTTATCGTGAATAAGTATATAAATAAAAACTAATCTGGGTAGAAAGCATTACTATGAATCGTTGCTTTGTGGTCTGGTTCTTCCCCTTACTTTGTTACTTGTTTGCTGAAAGCTTTATTTTTAGAATAAAAGCTCAATGTCCATTAGACGGGGGTAGTACTCTACAAGAAAAATTTCAGGACAGTTAGCAGTATTTGTTTAAAGAAAAATAAATCTAGGTTAACACTTTCCGGCACAGTGTGCCCAGTTCGGGATACTTAATTTTAATTCCAAACTTACGAACGGCTCCAAGAATATTTTAGTAAAATATTGCTTTTACAATAAACATGAACACCGTACAGCAGAGCAGTTCTAGGGGATACCCAGTAGCAGTGCTATTCCACTTCCTGTATATGAGTATGTGTATAGCAAGTCCTAGAGGAGCCATGAGTAAATAGTTTTAACGTAGCACATTAGTACTACAATAAAAGAAAGAAAAGTTAAAAAGTAACTATGGAGAGGTTGAAAATTTATGAATGGGTAATCCGAGGACTACAGTATAAATAAGACAATAAACATGTAAAGTAACATGTTTTTAATATCTAAAAAAGTCGTTTCCAAATTCCAGTCTCAGTCAACCATTTCATCATTATACAATAAAAATTGTCTGTGCCGGAAAGGATGAAACGCGAAAAATATCGCCTTATTTAAGAAGAGATTTTTTATAAAAAATATAGTTGTACTGAAGAATTTCCTGGTCGTGAAATTTCAGGACAAGTACGACCCCTGGCATTAGAGGATTGTTCTATTTACTTGAGCTAAATGGCGTGGACAGTTAGTTGCATGGTTAAACCGGCGAACTGTTGTTGACTTTGAAGGTTCGTGTGTCTGCATGATGAAAATGGTGTGATATGGAAATGCCCATGCTTCTTTCTCACCCGCTTGGCAATGATAACTTATTTAACAGTCAGCGTTGAAGGAGAAACACACACGTAACGCTTGCTAGCTTTTTTATGCTACACATGCACGTTATGAAATCTTGGTAAGTCCACTACGGTAGGCCTCGGATCGGTCTTCGTTTTAGAGCTAAACTTTTACCACCAGTATTTTCCGACGAAAATTTTCGATTTAGTTTTATATTAATTTTCATAAATTAATTTTCATACATTTGACAGACTTGACTACGCTTAAATTAAAAAATATATAAAAACATTTAATTAAAAACTAAAAATATATACAAAAGACGTTTCGCTGTGCAAACGCATAGCCTCATCAGTACAAATATCAGCTACAGCAGAATATCGAAACATGTCTTGGACACAGTCAAAATCAAAATTAAAGTTAATCATTTAAAAACAAAAAATATTCCATCGGGATCGCACCGGATTCGTTGAGTGTATAAGGAACTGTCTTAAGTCCTTATGCACTCAACAAACGAATTTACTACGTTAAATTCGTTATATATATAGGCCAACCAAATATGGTATAGTTTATTGCGTTACTGACATCACAATCAAATGCACTAGCCATTTCAATATCCTTGGTAGTCAGATCCTCAAATTTTGCGAAATAACATACAAATTCGTGAGCACGCGAATCCAACCTTGTGTCAGGAATACGATAAAGTGTTAGTTTTATACTGGCAATGTCGTAGGAACCGCTTCTACTCTGGGAGCCGGTGACATTGAAAGCTCTTTGATCGAGGAATAGAAACTTTTTATGTAAATCTACAGTAAAAAGGCACACGAACAAAACGAGTTAAATATACCTAGTTTTGACAAGCTGAAAATATGTTTAACCCTCTCGCCGCGTAATTAATTCTTCCCGTTGAGCGTCTTTTACAGAATTTTTAATCTTTCATCACCGGTTCTTTAAAGTAGGAATTTTTTACTACCGTATCGGGGAAAATGTCCTGATTACATCAGTAAAAGTTTTCGCTGAAAATAACTGGTGGGAATAATCAAGTAGTATTATTTAGACGGAAAAATGCACGCCTGAGAATATCTCGGGTTGCGCAGCGAGAGGATTAACCCTTTCAAGGACGATGGTATGTTTATGGAAACACTTAATTTTAATTTCCAAATCCTACAATGGCACCAGAATTTACGTACATTTTTTCAGTTTATTACGCATGTGAAATAGCGTTTTCCTTTTTAAAAATAAATTTGTACATAAATTCCGGTGTCATTAATTCATTTCAAAATTTTAAGAATTGAAGTGCTGTGCCTCTGGAAGGGTTAAATTAATTATCATTAAAAAGCTATAATTGTTTACTGTTATCGCGGAAAGCTGACAGTTTGTCAGCGTCCAGAATCGAAATAAAGAAGCCGCCTGTAAAAATTCAAAGAAAAATAAATGTGAAATTTTATCACAGAACACCTCCTTAAAATAGATATGACAGACTTTCCGGCAGAATAAAGTTTGTCATACCAAATTTTTTCTGAATGAGCACACAATTTTTATATAATTCTCTAACAGTGATCAATATCCATGATAACGGTAAAACCTTAGAGGTTTTAAATAATAATTACTTTAATTAAATAAACAATTAATTTAATTAATATTATTTAAATAATAATTAATTTAATTAGTTCATTTGGTACCTTTCGGTTAGCCGGGCGCCAGTGTGATATATACATATATATATACATACATATATGTATATATGAATATGTATATACATACATTTGTTGTATATATACATGCATATATACATATATGTATATATACATATATATGTATATATAACACTGGCGCCCGGCTAACCGAAAAGTACCGTTCATTTTCTGAAGTCTTGAATTTCAACTGTTAGTCAACATTTTCTGTAACGAAGAAATGTAAATTGATTTTTTTTTTATTCTCTCTAAACTATTGTTAAAAATTTTACAGATGATGTTTCCAAAACTACGTAAAATAAGAGTTCGAACTTTTTGATTTATTAATAATTAAACATAATATACGATGAATAAAATTTAATTTATTCTATTTAACTAATTAAAAAAAACTGTGAAAAATACTGTCAATTTTTTGTTCATGAATTTAAAGCACGTTTCCTGTTTACTTCCAAAAATAAACTAAAAATATATCTCTAGAATATTAAGTTTTTTTTGGTGCAAATTTTTCTGGTGCAAATCCGGATTAATCGCAGGTGGGATAAAATATATCCCACCGCCCTCAAGGGGTTAAGAGGCGGTGGTATACATTATATACCACCTACGAATAATCAGGATTTGCACCAGAAAAAATTTAGGAAATTTTAGTTTTCTGACTTTAGTGGAGAAAAGGCGTAAAATCGTATTTCCTTATTTTGAAATAAAATTTTTCTAAATTTCCGGTGGGAATTTAGCATTACACAAACGCAATTGCTTGCCCTTCAAGGGGTTAATCTTCATTTGGTGCGTCACGAAATCAGTCCGGAGGCCTTGAGTATTGAGACGGTAATGTCTCTAGCGGCTCGTAAAATATTAATACATATCACTAAGATTCTTTTTAGCCTAATGTTTAAACATAGTTATATGAATCCGATTGACCTATTTAAAATATCTAGTTAATCTTTTTATTTTCATGAGAGGTTTAGTAGTAATAAATAAAAAAAAATCAGTAATAAGAAAGCTTTTAACTCCTTAACAGTGTGTCCCGGACTGGATTCGGGCAAGAACACTTTGCTTGCTTCGTTATTAAAAGAATTTTGATACCACTAATTTGTAACTGTAAATTTATCTTTATTGATTGTCAGATATTTTTCGATTAAGTAAGGTAAATATTTTAGTATGGAAAAAGTGGTGTCCAGCCCCATTTTTAATTTATGTTGTAAGAAAACAAATGTCACAGTTAAGGGGTTAAAGGTGAAAACATAAAAATAAAACGCTGCTTTAGACGATAAAAATCGTAGGATACTACCAGCTTGTTTCCATTGGACAATCGTCTTTTTTTCAACTGGTTCCAGCAGCCTTCCTCTGTTCACAACATGCTAATATTTTACTGCAGTTGAAAGCAGTTCGTTGAACGAATCCGCTATCTTACTAGAACTGGGCAGGATAACTTTAACAGAGCACATTGTGATAAACAAATTATTCTCAATAACAGTGTTTTCCAGAAAAGTTTCCGGTATCAGTTAAAC
The DNA here is from genome assembly GCA_963932465.1 of Maratus speciosus. Lineage (NCBI taxonomy): Eukaryota > Metazoa > Arthropoda > Arachnida > Araneae > Salticidae > Maratus > Maratus speciosus. The sequence goes on along the minus strand of OZ010798.1, from coordinate 246,795,227 downwards.
AATTTAAAATTTTTATTTATGTTAATGTGACCTTCAGTATTGTAATTACAGTGCTGTTAGTTGAAGCGATGCCCTGTGTGTGATTTACCCATTCTAGCTGGCCAAAAGTCGATTTTTAAAAGTTTATCCTAGCGTAATCTATTTTTTGCCTGTTATAGCTCAATAGTTAGGGCATTGTATCCTGCTATTGGTTTTGATATAAATATAATTGTATGGTCCATAGACGAGCACAAAGTTGGTGCTTCTTAGTTGGAAATGAATCAGTCATTTTGATTATAGTTATTCTTCCAAACAAAATATGGACTTTATTTTATCGGATTTATGTGCATAAAGTTTGCACATATTAGCTGTTATTTCATATTTAACGTCGCAAAAAACTCTGTATTTTTTTTTAATTTTTCAATTTTAATACAGAAAAAGTTATATGATAAAGAACGATTAAGCTCAATTTTTGATATGATTAAATAGTTTAGATTATTACCTTTTTGTTCCAATTTAATTTGTCTGCCTTTAGGTGCCCTCCCAGTTTTTAGAATTATTTTTATCTTATTAAGACTAAATATATTTTTTTTAATCTTAGTTCAAGTACCATTTTCTTTTAATTAAAGACAGCAGAATTTAATGTAATCACATAAATAAAATTTTGCACCATTATGCAACGACAACAAGATTTAAAATTTAATTTAACGAAAATTTGAATTTGGTTGAAAATATTTTGTTTAAAGAGGAAAATTACAATTGAAGAGCACATGAAGTTTTGCAAGAGTGAAATGTTTAACACGTTCACGCCGCACGGTGGGTCACACTCGACTGTCTCAGTGTTGTCAAGTCAATTTCAGATTTCTTGATTGGCACCACTTTTTTGAAACGATAAAATTACCTTTTTGCAACCTAATTAATATGTTATTAAATAAGTCGCATTTTGCCATTTCAAAAAAGTGGTTCCAATCAAGAATCTGAATTTTAAAAAAAGTAGCCCATCTGGCAACACTGCTCCGGCGTTTTGCACACCACTCTTGTTTTAGGGAAAATGTTGTTCCCTTAAATCGCCCAATTGTTCTAATTAAATAAAACAACATTTTCTGAGACTTGGCAGCTCTGAGGTAGTCGAGTGTGACCCACCGCACCGGCGTGAACGTGTTAAATTTGTGACCAAATTTGGACAAAAATTGCCAGTTGCATACTGATATCTCAGGACAAAATGATTTAAAATATATTACTTGGCTTCAAATTTCGAGTGGTTACAAAATTGATCCAGATAAATTCTCCAAATTCAGATTTGATAGAATGCAAAATGTAATGTAGGTATTTTCTCATGATATATTACGATTCCCGTTCTTTACATGAGGTTCCTCTGTGCAGAGATAAATAAATATAAATATACAACATAAAATACAACACAGCAATTTTCATTAAAGCTATCGAATGTTTGCCCCGTATTTTAAATTTTAGAAAAAGAAATTTTCGGATTTGCTATAGTAATACAAAAATAGTTTTATCACTTTAGCTTCCATACCATTAAGAAAGTATCATTAGAATTATCAAGAAGAACGTAAAATCATGCGTCAATCAGATTATGAAACATTTTTCGACGCATTCGGACTACTATAATAAAACTTCCTACCTTAATAATGTGAAAAACAATGTCTAAGTAATAATTTGTAAAACATATGACACGTTTGAAAACAGAATTTCAAATAAAGTCGAAAAAATAGCTGAAAATGTTGTACATCTCTGTATACGAAATATAGATTTATCATAAAATTCACAATATGCAAAAATTTAGAACATTTAGTGAACGCATAGCACAGTTAAAAATTCCTCGTTAGCAATTTCCGTCAATAAACGAAAATGTACTTGAGATGTTTTGTGCTGCCCTCTATATGATTTATAGGATTTATACACACTAAATAGTATGCAATTTTAATAATTTAAAAAAGTGTTCCACAACTAAAAACGCACTTCCATCAATTATTGTTCATACAGAGAAAAATATAACTGATTTGTTTTGTACGCTCCTGTGTATGAAAGATGAATGGCACATCATAATCAATAGTAAGCGTCTTATAGAGCAGCTCGGAGATATACATATCAATTTAAATACATTTGAAGTAGTGTAACATGAACAAAATACCCCACAAACAATTTGTCTCCATAGAGCGCAATGTAACATACTTCTTTTTAGTGTCCCTGTAAGTGATCGATAAATGCTATCCATACCATATTCTATAGCAATTATCTTGTAGTGCACTTCATAGATATGTATATAAATTTCAAAGTGTTTGAAATCATGAAACATCATTAAAAACCACCGCAAACGATTTTTCCCCATAGGCCGTAATGTAATGAAATACTTTTGAATGTCCCTGTAACAAAATTATGACAGCTACACGCTACATTTGATAATACCTAGAATTCAATAGTGAATATCAAAAATATTTTTCAATTTCATGGCACTGCGACTATACTGACGACAAATAAATTTTGGCCAACTAGAATCGGTAAATCACCCACCGTGCGATGTATGAATTAACAATCTATATTATAAAGGACAAACATATCTGTGCGTAACGCATACGTCATTTTGCGAATGGCAACACTTTGAAATTTGAAATAAAATTTTGTTTTTGTAATTTTCTCTACTGCAAATTTTTATACTTCTAAACATCGCACATTTTAAATTTTTACACCGCCGTATAACGAAAAAAATTCTCTTTTAAATGCAATTTGTTTGAAAGCTGTATCTCATTTTAATTTTAAGATATTAATTTTTTTGTAGTTTGTATTACTTTTTTTGTAATCGTGGCAGCTGAAGTACTACATTTCTAAATTATCTAAAAACAACGTTTGAACACACAATAAACTAAGTTGATTTGATCATACGTATACGTTGCGTGAGTACTATGGACTCACATCCTCAGTGTAAAAACTTTAAAACAATATCCCCCCAACTACATGTACGATGAAAACCCAAGAAACTCACGAAACGTATACGTATGATCAAATCAACTTAGTTTATTGTGTGTTCAAACGTTGTTTTTAGATAATTTATATTTCCACACAAGTTCTGTACTTACTACTACATTTCTGTTGAAACTAAAGAGGGAAAAAATGAAAATAGTAGACTGCTGTATCTTTTTGATGCCATTTTCTCACAAAAACCGAAAAAAATTGAAATTAAAATAGTGCTATGTCAAGAATATCGTCTGTTATAAAACCCAGTGAGTTTCGGCTTTATTTCGTTGTTATTTATCAATTAAATGATTTTGCCGTGCCGGCTCCATTGAGACGTATTAATACACAATTTGCACATAAAAAAAAGTTCAGAATTTCTCTCCCGCTAATTTTCTACAAAGAAATTAAAGCTTCATCAATAAATAAATAAAAGAATAATATATAAAAAAGCACAAATTTAACATATATGTAGTCGAACAATTTAAATTTTTCGAGCCGAATTGGGAAAAATATGTGCTTTTAAATGTAATTTGTATGAAATAGAGTTGCTAGGCAACTGTTAAAGTAAAAGAGAAAAAATAATCTATATATTGAAAACACAAGATAGCTTTTTTATACATCTTCCTTGAACTTTCTACTGTACCAATTTTGCTAATAATTCTTTTTTTAAATGAAAGCTGTTCATTTGTAGATGTCCTCGCACTGGCTATTTTTCTAAATATTTTCACTTTTATATTTTTAATTTAATTTGAAAAGATTTTTTGAAATTTCATCAAAATGGTAGCAATCGTATTACTTTCACTGTTGCAGAAAAAAAGAAATATTGGGGTTTATTTATCCTTATTGATACCATTTACTCATTACAATTAAAAATAACTTTATTTTAAGTCTGAATAGAAAATGACGTCACTATTTAAAAAACATTTTCGCTCATAAAGCTAATGTTACAATATATTTTCACTCGGCTGATACCGAATTTGAGAAACTTGGCGTAATGCTTCAGTAAGTGCCATATTTAAAAGAAAACAATCCTTTTCTTTGATAAAACTATACATTTTTACACGAATACATCTAAAAGACATCAGTTTCTGGAATTTGTATTTCGCGTAACTGAAATTAGACCCTCAAGCCAAAAGAATACATTTTCACATGCAAAGTTTTAGCTGACAAACGGAACTTCACGTTTGAAAATCTATCTAAAGGGAAAATATGTCCGTGCGTACGGCTGGCGTCATTTTGAGAATAGCAACGCTTGACGATTAAATGTCGGATTTGCAATCTTTGCTACTGCAATTTTTTGAATTTCTAAACATCGAGCATCTTCAATTTTTACACCCGTTATATAGGGAAAAAAAATCTACTTTCTAATGCAATTTTCTTGAAAACTTTATCTTAATTGATTTATTTATTATGTCTTTTTAAATAATTTTCAAGAATAATGTTTTTTAATCTACATCCACTGCGTACAGGATCCATTACGGAATAAGCCATTTGCACTTAAAATAATATATATAATTCAGCATTTGTCCCTGACTAATTTTTATAGCGAAATTAAAACTTCATGAATCTATTATATTAAAAAGTGACTGCCTATTTGTATTTCACAGCTGTTCCTCCTAGAATATGCGGAAGGTTGGGTGATCAAATTAACGCCAGTTATCCGCAAGGGTCCGAGGATGTTAAACGTGGTCGTAGAATTTTAAAATTTGTTTAGTTTTCGAGATATAAATTTTTACGTTATTTTGATGACATTTCTGTAATGATGGAAACTAAAATTGCTCCATTTTTGTGGATAAAGGAGAGAAAAGGGAAAATTACAAGGATTATTAAGTATCATTGTTTGAAATCATTTTTAAATTGAAATTAACGTATATTTGAATAAGTAGTGAAAAATTGATTGTAGTTTTCAAGAAAATTTCACGAAATACGAACTCACACATATTCAAGCTTCAGGAATCCGTTTATTTTAGAAACACAAATTCGTCCCTCGACTGGAACATTGAGATAAATTCTGTTGACGTCAAAAGAAAAAAAAACATCGTACGTTATTTTCATTTAATTTAAAGTCGTAAAGTTGATTTTCAACCTTTGCCTTAAGATGGCTAATAAAATATTTCAGAAGCGGACATTAAAAATGCGAAATGGCGAGAAAAAAAAAAAAAAGAGAAAAGTTTTAGCGAGAAAAAAAAATACTTGTTTAAATATTTATTTTAATTCATAAATATAAAATGCTTCTGAATAAATTCGTCCAAACAAATTCATTTTTGTATAAGTTGACCCAAATGACATCATTTCTACGAACTCCGAAATTCGAAGCAAAATCTTTGAAGAGCGAAAAGCTCTAGGCAAATAAAGTTATGGAATATGTGTATTTTTATTGGGAAAGTTTTGACTTAAATTGTAAATATAACTTATTATTTGAAATATTGCATTTAATAAAATTAATATTGCAATGGCTTTCTAAATTTACAATAAAGTTCAGATTTCATTTTTCGCAAAAAGATCAATTGTCTCATGCAATTCAAAAGCAATGCAACGGGTTGCTACGCAACTAGTATTTATTAAAAATATATCTACTTAAAACATGGTATCTGTAGACAACATGCTACAGAATTAAGACAGAATTTAAACAGATGTCGTTTTTACTATCAATTCTATATGGTCTCTAAGTTTCAGTGTACTGAATTCTTTCAGAAGCATCTTTGTAGAACTTTTGCTATTATATTTTACTTTTTTACTAGGATTTTCATTTCTAGTGCATTATAAATCAGCATTCGTACGGGTCCTTGAATTTCCAGACTTAGGAATGCTACGGCACCAGTATTTTCTTATGGAAAATTTCCCCTTAAATAAGTCGAATTTTCGTCCGTCTAAACTAGATTTATTTTTTCCCTTAAAAAATTCTGATATTCCTCTTTGAAAATAACGGTACCCGCACGAACGCTGTAAATGCTTTTTATAAAACAGTACAGTTTTTTGTAGTTACACATTCTATAAATCATTTAAATACAGAAATAATAACAATAAACAATAACATTTTGAATCTGTTAGTTGTAGAACATTTAACAGGTACAAGTATGGGCATGACCATTCTAGAAACAGCTTTCGCTTTAGAGTTTAAGAGCGATTTCGAGTAGCAGAAGAGCATTTTACAATTAAACTACAATTTTATGTTTCACAAAAGTAATTTTCAGTAAATTTACGGAAAAACATATACATTAAATTTTTACTCGTGTACAGCTGCTTAAAAAGAAAAACACAGCACCCTTTAATACAATTTTATCCCCTTACAATTTTATCCTCAAACTATCGCAAGAGGAGACATGAGAGTTATCATTCGACTAGTAATTGCATCTTTTATTCTATAAATGTGAATGCAAATTTTAAGAAGAGATCGTCTACAAATAAATCAGTTTTGAATTCAGGGCATGCCAGGGGAGACCTCCCCCCCCCCCCACGTGCCAATGCGATGTTCTCACCAGGAGATTTCAGATTTTGTGCGTTCAATGGTCAAAAAGTGCAATCCCCCCCCCCCTCCTGGAGTAACAGAAATCCCTCCAGGAGAAAAGTGTCTGAATTCAACACTGATATAAAGCCACGGCCTGATTGCCGGTACGTCAATCTTAAACCAGTAAAAACAAATAGGAAATTTTGTCTTATTGTCGACAGAAATGCTGCACTAATATGCCGTTTAAATGTCCAAAATTTCTAATTAAATTTTATGGCGGAAGTTTGCCAACAGGTATTCACACCCTTGTGTTAAATTTGATTTTTTAAATAGCAACATCTATTTTTGACATCCTATTTGAGTTCCTTGGATCGTATTATCAGTACATGTACTTTTTCATAGAACTCCAATAAGTTAATAAAATGTATTCAGTAATTAGCCATGAATTTAAAAAATAAAAGTAAGACTTTACAAGAAAAATTCTCAACCAGTAAATGAATGAACCACTTATACAAATTTGTACATTGATATATCTCTTGAAATTAAGTTTCTACTTTTTGTCCGATTCAGCTAACGGTAACGATCTTTTCAATCTTGTGTTCAGAAGGAACAGTGCACAAAAAATCCACGACTGGTAAATAAACTCAATATTAATTTAAAATTACAGCAAACTTCTGATTATCCGCCATTCGATCAACCACCACCCACAGTTAATCGCTTACCACCCACTTTCCATTCATTATTGTTTTTTAAAACAGATCCGAACGACAAAAACCCACATGTACAATGAACCCGAGTGAGGCGGCGCTATTCTGCGAGAAGAAGCAGATGCAACATTTATTACGTAAAATTCATAATCTTGCTCCGGTAAAAGCAAACGCAAAACGCTAACAAAATGCATAACAGATTATTTTGGATGAAAACAGATACTATATATTTACTCTGTAAAATTCTAAATTTATTTTTATGATTAATTGTGCTTTTTATTCACGAAATAGACAGCGCAGAAAAAAAAGCGTTTAAATATTGTTATTTATAAATCTAAAAATAAGAATGTGATTTTAATAATAGTCTAGTACTGTCTTTCCATTATCCGCCACCGCGTCGGTCCCGTGAGAGACGGATAGTCGAAAGTTTACTGTATTTGCTCTTTTTGGCAAAATGGAGTGATAAGTGGCCGCCTTTTAAATTCAGAAATTTCAAATTCAAACCAAAAATTCGGATCGTGGAATTTTGCTGTATTTAATGACAGATATTTCGTAATTACATAAATCAAAAATTGTTCTTTTCACAATTTCCGGTATGAATTCGTAATTTCTGAATAAGAAAAAGAGATTGCTAAACTGGTAACCCAGATTGTAGCCCTATTGAACTTTGCTTACTCGATTTCCTCATTGAAATAAATTTTATCTCTTAGGTGTGTTATTTTTGTTAGCAAATTACGCAAAAGGAAATATTCAATGAATGGAAATGTGTTTCTTTTATTTAATACTAGAACTACCGTGAGCCGTCATTTTGACGGCTACCATATGAATATGTTTCGGATCAAACCAGAAATTGATTATGAAATAAGATTAAAAGATACAAAAAATAATGGAACAATGTTAGCAGGTCAATGGATTCCCTAGTTGCTGGGCAACTTAACATACAGTATAGAGGTAATGCGCGTTACTTGCAATGGGAGCCATGAAAAAAGATGTATAGACGCGGCTGGTGGTCACAATAAATGAAGAATTAAAGTTTAAGAGTAAGAGAACTTACTAATAAAAATGTTAGTATAACAATAAGATAAAAAAAAAGTTCCATATGATCCAAAAACTAACAGTCCGTAGACAGGCGAAAAAGTTACCAAAGGGAAGCCCCAGCATAAAAAAAAAGACTCTTTACTGAGACCATACACAGATTAACAAAAAAAAGTAATGCAAAGCACAGTGCGAAACAAATTTTGAAAAGAATAAAAAGAATTTACATATTTACAAGAGATTATAAAAAAAAAACACAAATTAGAGTAATAAAAAACGATATTAAAAAACATAACTGAGGAGAGTTCAGACTAACTGAACAGAAAAATGCATCATTTTAAGGGTAACATAAGAAAAAAGGAGGACGGCGCCTGCCGTCTGGTAACTCGATGAAAAAAGATAATAAAAAGATACCAGGATAATAGAACAATGGAATATAAGGTAAGACAATTTAAATACTTGAAAAAAGCAGCAATATATCAGTAAAAAAGAGGTTTTTTTTCTTTCTTAAGGAAAATGTTAAATAATAAAGTTAAACTGTTTTAAATCAAAATTCTGGTGTAAAATATTTTTATAAAACTTGAGTCAAAAATCCGGTAGTTCTAGTGTTAAAGATTTGTCATTTTTCGGCTACGCTAGCGTTCAGACGTTTTCTGATTAGAATCTCATATTTTTATAAAAACTGGAAGGGTGGGTGGATATTACATATCCGACCTAATTTTAATTCGAAAGTGCAATAAACAACTGATTTAGAATTTGCTTTAAAAAAACGTTTCAATAACCAAGAAATCTGACTTCTTAAACATTTTTAATTTATTTTGTCAATCATCGTATATTATACAACTGGACCTTCCGTTTGCAAATATTCATACATCAATTTATTTTAATTGCAGTCAATGAAATCCTAATTGGTATAAGAAATCGTTCCTGAAAATCCACTTCAAAGAGAAACGATTAAAGTTGTCGAAGCAATTTGTGTGGAAATTTTTAGAAGGTATTCTTGAAAATGCGTTTGAAATATGTCAGATCCGTAAATATTATAGTGAACGAGATTCATTTGTTAAAAAATGTTTTCAAAACGAAATTGTCGCTTACTTAAAAAAAATAATAAAGGGAAAATTAAAAGTTGTTTCAGTAGCATCTAGCCCAGGAAATCACTACATCCAACAAACTGTCATAAAACTTACCTTAAATTCAGATGTATGCACAACTAAAAGATATTCGACCAAGTAATAAAAATTGGCACCTGTGTTGTTTTGTGTCGTTTTGGTTTTTTGATGTGGCTGAAAGTCCTTCTACGCAATACTCTAGAAATAGCTGTAAATGGCATAAAAACATTCTTTTTGCCATAATACTTTTACAAAATGTTACTAGATTTAAGAGGGGAGTTCTCTAAATCCCTAAATATATTTGAATATCTCTAAAATGCATTGCCGAATAAGCATGGACAATATGCCTTGCAATCAATTTTTCCGAGATATGGCTGACTATTTCACAGTAAATTTTCCCTGTTATCACATTATACATACTAATATTTAATAAGATGAAAATGTTTCTTTCTTTTTTTATAAAAACAATTTTTTTAAACATTTCTGAACCGAATTTCATGCGATTAACTTAGGTTATAGGGATACTATATGTGCATAGCTGGAAAATCTTGTATAATTTTCTGTTTGTCAACGCTGTTCGATATAACGATGGAAAAAAAAAAAAAAAAAAAAAAAAAAAAAAAAAAAAAAAAAAAAAAACGAATAACATATTTTATATTTATACGGAAATCAGATTCCCCCCCCCCTTTCAAAAATTCCTCGTGTGTGCCCATGTAATATATATATAAATTCCGAAATCGTGTGGTGGGCATCACCTATAAATATTTATAAATATAAGTGCAAAAATGCATAAACTGCATATGAATGCAGTATTTAGGATGTAACTACTCAAATTCAACATTCGGAGACTTCTTGGAAAAAAGTCACATACAAAGTGTTAATTGCTGTATTTTAGGTTGAAATAAACATAAAAGATATTTTCAAAGCTGTCGATAATGTTTCGAAATCGAAAATTGCATTGGTGTCGGAATCAACAATAGATAAAAATATTATTGTAGTAGCAACCAACAACATTCTTTGCACATCGAATTTGTGTAGATCCGCCCCAAACACCGCTTTATAATAATTTGTATTCAGTTTATAGATATATTTGTATATATATATATATGTTTCCCACCCCACAATTTCCGAATTTGTATACATTATACGTGTATACATAAGACATTTTTGACAAAAAAGTGGCGATTTTCGTATAAATATAACATATGATTTTTATTTGTAAAAGTTTATTATCATCATTTTACATAGTTTTTATTAACATAAAATTGAACAAAAATACCGTTTATTGCGTCTTTAGTATCTCTCTAATTAATATTAATGGTATGAAATTCGGTGCAACAGTTTTTTAGAAAATTCATTTTTATATAAATAGAAAAATGATTTTTTATCTCGTAAAATATAAGTACAGTCGGACCTCGTTATCCCGACACACGGTTTTCACGTCACTCCGCTCATCACGTCAGTTTTTCAAAGTCCCGATTTTCGGTATATGATTTTAATGTAAATATAGTGTAATTTATATTTATCTTATTTTTTAAAGAACTTTCTGGTTCAAATCAACAATTAGTCCCTGTTCGGTGTCGAATTGACACCTGCTCGGCGTTCTATGTTAAAAAGCTTGCTATTTTTACATAAGGAGATCATTTACATTTTCTTTATTAACCCTAGATCTACCGGGAATTTTATTCAAGTTTTAATAAAACGTTCAACACCAGAATTTTTATTTAAAACTATTTAACTTATTTATTTACCTTATTTTTGTCTGGTTTGTATACTTAGTTTATTTTAAAGAAATTTCTGGTTTGAATGAATATTTTGTATGTACCTGTCGGGTCCAATGGACCCGTCTGGTAGACGGAGGGTTAACTAAAGTAAATATTTTCATATGGATTTTGCATAAACTAATAACGTCATATTTATTCTGAATTTTAAAAATTATAAATATTTTGTCCAAATATAATACAAAAGTTTGATGGTAAAAAGACAGTAGTCTCTGTAAATCAATGTTCTAATTTTATAGATTAAAAACGAAAACATAAACAACTTTATTATAAACAATATTCGAACATTGTACTTGCCTTTGATGAATTTGTTATCTTTTGATTTTCTCTTGGAATCACAGATATCCATCTTTTATTTATTTCTTCATCTCTTGAGAAACTATATACTCGAACTCGAGGTCCGTTATCATAATTACCGTTGCAATCAGTAACAAAAAATCTATGTGGCATGATTATATACCTTACATTCAGACCAACACACACATATATATATAACTATCTATACTATATAATATATTTATACGATTTATAGATGATTAGTAACAATTCTTTCTTTCAAAAAAATATGTTTTTGTTTAGGTTTGAAAAGGCGGCGAATCCATTAAAGTGAACGAGAGAAACGCCGTACTAGGAAGGAGAGAGAGGGCGGCTCCGTCAACTAGCAGTGACGTCACGGGGAAATTTTCGGAGTGACCTTTGGCCTTGAATGTTTCGATGGAAAAAGCACTTGTTGTAAAAGTACAAATAAGAATGTTTATAAAAATAAAGTGATGCCAACCAAATAAATTCGTGTAAATCATACGTGTGCTTGGGAGGACTATTTCGACCGTTAACCCTCTCGCTGCGCAACCCGAGATTTTCTAGAGCATGCATTTTTCCGTCTAATTATACTTCTTGATTATTCCCACCAGTATTTTTTTTTTTTTTTTTTTTGTAAATTTTGCCATATTTTATCGGAGCATTTTCCCGATTAAATTAGACAAATTTTTTGTTTTGAAAAACCGGTGACAAAAGAATAAAAATTCTCAAAATACGCTCGTCGCGAAGGGGTTTTGTTAAAACAATTACGCACCGAGAGGGTTAAGGTCCTACTTCAGTCACGCGAAAAGACCCGTTCGCTAATGCTATTCCTATGGAAGAAATTTATAAAGATATCTCGGTCGCATTTCACTATTTTTAGATGGTTTTTTTTGCAGTGGCTAGCTGAGGTCGATCTGTATGCAGGACATTTTCTACTTTTTCAATTTCGTTTACAGGTATTTCTAACCAGGACACTTTCATTTTCAGAACCGGTTCCTAAAATGAAAGCATCTTCCTGAAAAAAATCCCAAATGAAAATCGAAAAAATAAAAAACGGCCTGCATGCAGATCGACCTCAGCTGCCACTGCAAAAAAAACCCATCTAAAAATATTGAAATGCGACCGCGATATCTTTATAAATTTCTTCCATAGGAATAGCATTAGCGAACCCCACACAACACATACGTCCAGATTATATTCAGTTTTCATCTACCATTTCCGAAATACGTCTATATATGTAATCTGGACGTATACAGCCAGCTAAAATACGTTCAGAATTTGTTGAATGTTTGACATAGACGTAACTACGAAATAACTACAAAATATGGACACCAGTTTAAGAACATAAATTGGATGAAAACGCAACTAATCCAATTTTCGTCAACTCCCAAACTAAACCTCCACCTGTTTGTCCAATTTTCTGTTTTAATAACTTAAATTGGATGGAAACAGTACTAATCTAATTTTCGTTAATTCCGGGACAAAAACCTGACCTCGCCATACGCCATGTACGGACATAATCTGGACAAAAACTTAACCTATCAACCGCCATCTTAAAATGGCGGTATATACAGACTTAGGCCTCATTGACCGAAACTTGTATTATTTATTTTTGTTTGTTTTATTATTTTTTTATACAGCTTTCAACAAGTAAAGAATGTAATGCATTATTTATTTTTACCAGAATATCACTGTGTGGAGTTACGCTCCGCATCAATCAATCAACGTGTGGAAGATTTGTTTATCTCATCGCGGAAATCAAAGCCATGCGGAAATAGTGAAAATGAGTGTGAATGCAGGTAAGTAAATTGACTTTGTTTTCTAGATTGTTTGTGTTTGTGTGCATACTTTACATAAAACATTTCTGTCACGATTCTGTGTTTTGTTATTTATTTGATTTATCAATAGTTTTGACTTTAGTCTGGTCTTTTTGATAGGAGAGATCAGCGTTTGATTACGTAAATAAGAATGCTTTGTTTACATGATTTTTCTCGGTCATAATGCAGTTTTATAAAAACTAAAAAAAAACATTTTTTGGGTTGAAACGAATTTTACATTGATTTAGGGGCATATTTAAAAAAAAATTCTTTGACAATTAATATATTATGTGTCGCAAGTACGCAATTTCTAAAAACTTCCCATTTGATAGCAACTTCTTTTTTTGACTGATTTAAATTTATGTAATATCGAGTTCTTATTAAGACACCAAACTTTTTATATTTTAAATTTTCTAGTGCTCTAATGAAAGATCATTACTCAAATGTTATTCATTCATTATCATATTGTAATGTGAACTTATTTACTTAATACTAATAATTTTAAAAGAAAGTCTGAATTATTTTGCTGAACAACATGAATTGTTATATTATTGTGTGCATGAAAAATGTATGAGGAAAATTTTTACTAATATGTTCTAGATACAACTGAAGGTTCATTTCACAATTTTTAAAAAGGACAGGATGCATTTTGCCAATTTTGAAATAAGCAGGGTGCTGTGCCCTTAAAATGATGGCCTAAAAGATACAGTACTACTAATGCTCGTATATATGTGCCTTATATGTATCATTATATGCATATTATTTACTTCTTGGATGCCATTTATACATTTTATATCATATTTATATTATATAGGGCTGAAACTAGGGGGGTACAGAGAAGCAGAGGGGGTATGTGCTCCGGGTGCCAGAACGAAAGGCGAAGAGGTGGGGGGCACCAAATGAAGATTTTGTTTGTCGTTTCATACAAAACTGTATATATCCCCAAAGCAGAATACTTTGCAATGTTTTGCAACAAACTTCATCTGAACAAAAATGTTCTGTGGGAATTTTAAAAAAGAAAGTCGTCGGGAGATTTTCTTAATGCATGAAGAAGTGCAATGGCATCTTTTATAGGAATGCAAAATACATTTTGTAAAACGCTGACATACTCAACCGAAAGAAACTTGGCAAATTTTGTGATTTTACTGTGGTCAAATGATGAATTTCACTGTTTTTTCTGACAATCAATTGATTTTTGCAATATTTCAGAATTTTCCCTCTGTCAACTGGCGAATTTGACGTTTTTTTCTCGGACCCAATAATCAAATTTTGCGACTTTTTTTCCCACAACTGGTTGAAGAATTTCAAGATATTTTTTACAATTCACTGACAAATTCGGCGATTTTTAACTGCAACTGGTGGGTGAACTTTGCAATATTTTTCTTTGACCGTTTGGTAAAAATCGTATTTTTTTTTTACATGACTGATTCATGAATTTCATGTTTTTTACCAACAACTGATTGGCAAATGTTTCAACTTTTTCTTGCTACAGATTGGAAACAATCATTGTTTTTTTCATGACTGATCAAAGAATTTTGTGATTTTTCTGACAATTTTTTTTTACATATGACTGATTCGAATTTCATTATATTTTCTTTTTATCGATTTGCAATTTGTTTCTCTTTTTCTTGCGACTGATTCAATCAACAAATTTCTGATTTGTTTAAAAGATCAACTAAAGGATTTTGCAATTTTTTAGCCACGACCGATGGGCAAATTTTGCGATATTTACTTTCTACTTATTGGCAAACTTTGTCAGGTTTTTTGCGACCGATTGGCAAAAATTCTGGATTTTTCCATGACTGGTCGATGAATTTACAATTTTTGATGATTTTCACTGGCCGTTTTCGCGACAGATTGGGGAATTTTGAAAAATTTTCCTTGAACCGATAAGCAAATTTTGCAGCAGCTTCTTGCAACCAATTTTAGAAAATCATACATTTTCTCTGCTACTGATCAACGAATTTTGCAGCTTTTCTGACGGACACTGATGAATTTCACAATAGTTTCTTTCTACTGATTAGCAATTTTTCCGCTTTTTCTTGCAAACAATTGGTAAAAATCTCATTTTTTTTTTTTGTTTTGTGAGTGCAACTGATCGGCTAATTTTGCATTCTACCCATGACAGATCAGTGAATTCCGCAATACTTTCTTTCAGTCAATTGAAAAACTTCGTCGTTTTTTTGCGACTCATCGGCCAAATCTCGAAGGGGGGGGGGAGGGGGGAGGGTGCACGACTGATCAATGAATTTCCGATTTTTCCTGACAATCTGCTGACAATTTTTTTTTTTTTTTTTTTTTTACCTGTGACCAATTTTAAAATTTCGCAATATTTTTCTTGAACTAATGGGCAAATTTTTGTGGCTTTTTCTTGAGACCACTTAGAGAAAATCATGAGTTTTTTCCGCTACTGATCTATGAATTTTGTAGTTTCTTCCGACGATCTACTGACGAATTTCACGATCTTTTAAACTGCAACCGATTTGCAAATTTCACGATTTTTTTTTCTTGTATCATAGGCAAATTGTGAGGCTTTTTCTTGAGACCGATTAGAGAAAATCGTGGGTTTCTTTCGCAGTTTTCTTCCTTGGTGCACTGAGAAATTTCACGGTTTTTATCTGCAACTGATTGGCAAAAATCGTGGATTTTTTTCCCGCAACTGTTTGTTGAATTTTGTGTTTTCCCACAACAGACTGAAGAATTTCGTGATTTGTTCTCCATGATAAACTGACGAATTGCACGAGTTTTTCATACGACCAGTTGTCATTTCACAATCTTTTTAAATGAAGAATTTGGCGATTTTTTTTTTCAGCCATTGAGTGCAAATTTCACAATTTTTTCTAAGACTGAATGGTCAACTTTCTTGAAAATGAGGATTTGAAATGTTTTGCGATGTACATTACATTTATAAGCATATCCTGCTTTGATGGTATATATATACATATATATGAAATACAAAGAAACTTGCAAGCTGATGTTAAACCTATGGAAGCATTGTTTTCAAATTTGTGAAAGTAACTTTATATATATATATATAAAACAAAAATCTACAACCAAAATGGAAAAAGTAAACACTAGCCCGGTTAGAATTGAATCCTCAGCTATTCTAAGCAAGACAAAAAATCATTTAAAACTATTAAGTAATATGCAAGTGAGCAATTTTAAAAAGAACGCTCCCAGAGGTTTGATATTAGCATTCCAAACTTCTACGTGTGACTAGTGTAGACTCTAAATGCTCAAGCTAATGTTAATCCTATGGGAGCATTGTTTAGATATATCTTGCTAGCATTTTAATTGTTATTAAATGATATTTTTTTTGCATAGGTTACCTGCGGTCAATAATTTTTATTGTGCATGAGGGGGAGGGGTGCCAAAATCCATGTTTGCTCTAGGTGAACCTAGGCAAAAAAAGACTAGTTTCGGCCCTGATATTATCTGTCACATTTGACTATAACTGGGCCATATGTGTCACAAAATGTTATAGTTAAAAACATCTTAATGTTATTTTAATGTCATATGTGCTTTATAATGTCGCGATAAATCCTGGTTGATTGGTGATTCATTCTCGTAATAATGAATAATGTAATGGTGTAATAATGTAATTTTATGTTATGAAGCATTCAGGGTCGTTGATATATATCGATGGATATATATCATGATATATATCTGATATTTATTTTTAAAATATCAAGATTTCTGATATTTTCGATATTTTCAAATTCTTTATATTTATTTTCAAAATATCAAGATGTTTGATAGTTTGTATATTGATATTTATTTTTAAAATATCACCGTGCAAGGTAATTTTGATATTTTTCACATTCAAACCAAGTGTAAATGAAATTTTCACCTGTTATTGACTGTGTCATTCTGTAGATAATGAACTTTTGCCTCTGGCAGTGACTTTTTTAGGAAAAGAAGAAAACGAATCTTTTCCAAGCTTTATGTTTCAAACTTTTATTTTTAAATGTAGAACTAATAATTATGTTAGACAGTCAATTCAGAACAGCCATTGAAAGATAAAATGTAATTTTGATAATCATTTATATACAGCCAGGGTTCGTTGATGTATATCAATGGATATATATCCAATATTTATTTTCAAAATATCAAGATCTTTGATATTTTCATATTAATTGATATTTATTTTCAAAATATCAAGATCTTTGATATTTTCATATTACTTGATATTTATTTTCAATGTATCAAGATGTTTCATATTTTCTGCATTTGATATTTATTTTCAAAATATGAATGTGCACAAGATATTTTTGATATTTTCAGTCGTAATTTGTAATATTTCAGTGTAAATTAAGTAAATTTTCAACTGTTATTGACTGTGAATCTGTAGATAAAGAAGTCTTTTCTGGATGTGTCTTTTTTAGCTAAAAAAGAGAACAAATATATTTTTCAAACTTTCGATTTGAAGCATTTTTTTTTAATTAAATGTTGAACTAATAATTATGTGGGACATAATTCAGACCAACCATTGAAAGATAAACTGATTAATTTAAATAAGCAATTATATACAGCTTCATTAGAAAAGCAATTATATACAGCTTCATTAGAAAAAAAACTTTTTTCAAATTTTGGTTCAGTTGAGTTTGAACTATACAGCATGTTAGGAAATATGAAATAAAACATTTTATACTTACATTTATATTAAAATTTTTCAATTAAAAAAATCTTTTTTGTATTAAAAATTTTGTTTTGAAAATATCTAAAGAAAAATGCATTTTTATATTATTCTTTGATTAAGTTTTCATGTTAAGTGCAATATATTTTAGTTTCTAATCTATATTATGCTCAAAAACATTTATTATCAGCGATAAGTTGGCTGCTTTGAAAATATCGGATATATATCAAAATATCGGATATTTTTGATATTTTCGAAAATGTCATGATATTTACGAACCCTGGCAAGCATTATAAGCCTTTAATGCAATTAAAAGAGAGTTTTAATATATTTTTTTTAAACAACATTATCATTATTAGTAATTAAATAAACAATCAAGTAATTAAGTAAAGTTATGTCACTCATGTGTTTTTTATTGCAGATAATTTATTTCAATATTTTCATAACCCCTTTCTAAAGAGTATTAAATTCATGACTCAAGTTACATATGATTGTTATTATATAACAAGAGTAAGTGGTGGCATCTGTTGGTGTTGATTCTAGTAAAAAAAAAGTCATCGGGTGGTAATTTTTAAAAAAGGCTACACTGTTTTCAAAACGACACTCTTATAGCTCGTCAAAAAGAAAAAAAAATTGAACTGGTTTAAAGTCCCATTTTATCAGTAGAATTTTGTGATATTTTTCTGTGACTGATTGAATTTTGTGATCCCTCTCCTTACCCCCTGATCAACTGACGGATTTTGTGATTTTCCCCACGACCTATCGATCAATCTCTCTCTTTTTTTTTTTTTCTACAAATAGCTGATGAATTTTCAGGGGTCGATGCAGATTTTTATTCTTGGGGACCATTTTGTGACAAATAACATTTTGTAACGAAAGTTGAAATCCAGTTCTAAAATTCGAACCAAGAATTTATGAACAAAAACATTCTTTAAATCCCTTTGCTAAAGTTTTTGTTTTTCGTGACATGGTTTTATTTACAAATTACACATTTTAAAACAGTTTTTATGAAAAAGAATGTTACGTAGAGGGTCTATTTTATTAAAAGGAATTTTGTGAAGGGGCCCTAATTAGGCCCCAAATTTTGTCTGGATCGACCCCTGATTTTTCAATATTTCTAATGATAGACTGGTGAATTTTATGATTTTTTTCCTGACACAGATTGGCAAATTTCGCAATATTTTAAAGCAACCAACTGAAGTATTTCTCAATTTTTTTCTGAGGATCAACTGGCAGATCTCGCGATTTTTTCTGACCAGTAAATGATAATTTTTGCTTTTTTGCAACCAATTGATGAATTTCACAATATTGTATCTCTACCAGTTGACAAATTTTGTGGTTTTTTTTTATTTCCTTATGACCGATTGGTGAAATTCGCAAATTTGCGACTAATCCACAAATTTCATGATTTTTTTTTTACATGAACAGTTGGTGAATTTCTGAATTTTTCCCTTTGACTTACTGGCAAAACTCTCTAGGTTTTTTTTTTTTATGCGATAGATTGATGGATGAGTATCTTGATTTTTTTTCATGCATCTGATATATTTCACGTTACTTCCCTGCAACCAAATAACTGAATTAATATTTCTTATAATCAATAGATATAAAATAATTAAAATGAGCCACTAGGTGCATAAAGAGCTGCCGACTCCTGCCAAATTGGCCTGGAGTCAACACTATCTTTACATTACTGAGTAGCTATGTTCTTTTATAGTACATTGCACATAAAACATTGGTTGTGGAAAGCACATTTATCAGGTGCTAATTTCTTTTGTGAACAAGACGATTGATCTATGCTTAATTCTCGATCAGAGAAGAAAACAAATTATTCTAATGTTGTTATTTTTTTATGTGTGTGTGTATGAGTTAAAGTAATCACAATATTTGCAAAATTCATGCATTTTAAAATTGCTTTAAAATAAGATTATACTGGATCCACTCATTTTTTTTCCTTCTTTTTCACCCAGTAGATACAAGCTTCTTGTCTTTGGAAAAACAACTGTTTTGTGGATATATATCATTATTGATTGAATAAAAGGTGGACTCAGCAGGACTCAACTCTTTTCAAACAGGATTTAACTTTGAATAAGGTAAATTTTCAGTTAAAGTCCATAAATGTTGTTATTAAATAAATTTCCAATTTATATGCCTGTGGGTATTTGATTTTACAATTGTCAGCTTGCATAAAAAATGAATAATGTGGTACTTTTATGTTAGCCAGGTGCAAATTATGTTAACAGAATTTGTTTTTTCTTTGCCAGTAGCAACTTTTTTTTCCACATAGTAAATATTAGAAACAACGATTAGAAATTGAAATAAAATGTTTTGGTTTGTGTTATTCTTTCTTATTAAACCTTTGCACTTCAACTATAATGATGAGTGAAAAAAAAAATCTTTTGTTTTATTTTATTCATTATTTACAACTCAGTTTAAATATTTTTTTTTATATCCCTAATCTCTTTTCTTATATTCTGTTACTATATGACACCATCTGTGTGTGAATGTGTCTATCTATCTACTATAAATTCTAATGTGATATTATGTTTAAATTTTTTGATTGAGATACTTAAAGAAAGAACTATTTAAATTCAAATTATTCAATTTTGTGGCAGGCAGCATCACCCGCTTACAGCACAGTGTATAATCTCAGTTTCGGAAAACATATATTTATAACTCATAAAAATTTCTGTTTGGAGAATAAACAGTATATTTTTTAAGGTTAAATTGAAATATATTGGAAGTTAATATATATATATAAAAATTGCAAGCATTTCCATTTTTATATAATATTTTAATGCCAATATTTTATGTAGTCCTTGGATACGTAAATTTAAAAACCTAAAACAATTTTACATGCCTGGGGGTTGGGATTTCAGCAGGTGTAGCGTGCCTGAATTTTAAGGTTTAGCCCACAAACTAATAAAATGTTGATATTAAAAATAATTGTTTAAAATTGTGAAAGTGAATAGTTAAATGTAATGCAATTATAAATAATGAATAGTTCAGGGATGGCAAACCTTTTCACATTCGCATGCCAAAGGCTTCCAAAAGTATATTTTATGTAACTGCAATGTGCCAACGACCCCCCCCCCCCCTTGCCCCTGCCTTATCAAAAAATAATCAATAAACAGTAATGAATCAAAGTTACTTGTAATTAGGGATGGGACAAATAGTGATGTGGCCAAATAACCGAATACTGAATATTCGGCAGCCTAATAGCAAGATTCTTTTCCAACAAAGAAAATAACTTTTGATTATATATACATATAGTTTAAAATTTTAAAATGGAAAAAAGAATTAAAAACAAATTTATGTTCTATTAATAATCTGTTTAAATTTCTTTATTACTTGATTTTGGGTGAAACCCCCAGTAACAGACACGTTAAAAATTATTGTTCAAATCACTATTACAAAATTTTAAATCCATTCTATGCTTTTTTTTTTTTTTTTTTTTTTTTTTTTTTTTTTTTTTTGAATGGATGGTAGAGATACATTTAAAAATTACTGTTGACAAAATTTTGAAAAATTATATATTGTATTATTAAAAATAAATGCTTTTCATAAATATGGTGAATAACTTCAGTAACTGTCACAACCCCATTTTGAAAAACCAATAACTGACACAAAATGAGCCAGTGTTTGACACTTTACTTGCAACGAAAAAAAAAAAAAAAAAAAAAAAAAAAAAAAAAATATGCTTTAAAAATACTTTAATATTTATTATAAAAACAAATTAATTAAACTTTATTTATATATGATATCATACTACAGATGTGTCTCTCTTTTCATGTTTTAAATTATTAGTAATGCAAGTATTCAGACATTTATGCACCTGTAAACTGACAAATGGTGTTAGGCTCTGATAGGACAACTTAAAATGTAATGGTGTTGATTACAAGATAAATTTATTATTATTTTTTTTGTTTTGTTTTTTAAGCAGTTCAAAAAGATTTCAACTTTAATATTACCAATAATTAACTCCTCTGTCGGAGACTGGTGAAAAGAAATTGATTCACTCACCGGCCTTCTCAGTTTAGAGGTGAAATGTTTCAATGCTGCAGAATTGCCGTTCATAGTAGCATAAATAACCAGCAAACATGCAACACAATTTACTTTTGCATTCATAGAGACCACTACCAGTGAAAAATTGGATAACTAAATTTAAATTTGAATTTTTTGTTTTTATTATGGATTTTAGTTACATCACAAATTGTGATGCAATACCCTATATATCAAACCCTAATTATAACATCCTCTATTAATTTTGTAATAAGTTCCTCTGAATTGCAGTAGTTATAAAACTTGATATATTAAAAAAATCATAATTTGCAGAACAACAACAACAAAAAAAAACACGTTTATTTCATGCATTGTATAGTCCCAAGAAGGGATAGATATTAGAATTTTTCTTCAGCTGTTTCTACAGTAAATGTTAAAGTTTTGCCACAAACATGTTTAAACCAATTGAACTTAAAGAAATAAAAATAAAATTTGAACAATGTGATACTTAAACTTATCTAAAAACTTACATTCCATTCGAATGAAATGGAAATAAAGCTGAGTCTTTTTTAAAGGTTTGCATTTTCCATGTATCTTTGTAATTTAAGTTTTTAGGGTAGTTTAAGTATCCTATTGTTCGAATTTTATTTTTTTAAATTCATTTGGCTTAAACATAATTTTTGCAAGACTTTAACATTAACTGTAGAAGCAGCTGAAGAAAAATTATAATACAGGACTCCCTCAAATCTGTAACCGCCTAAAATCCGGACATCATCGCAGATGTAAACAATGAAAATTTCAGTTAAGCTGTAGAGGCAAAGTAACAGGATTTTTTAGTTTTATATAATTTCGTATGTATTTTAATATGTAATTCTCGATAATGTGATGAGACTAAACTCGTTGTTTTTCATGAAGGAAATATAAATTTATTACTGAAAAAAAAAAGGAAGGATATTGCTGATATCACTGCTAGTCAGCTTTTTAACCAAATATATATATGTATTAATTTTTTTTATAGTTATTAACACTGGCAAACCTGAAATAAAACTTCCTTACTTTTTGATTTTGATGTGAATTAATAGGGTTACCTTTACGAGGAAAGTGTCATTGAATGATTCAAGGAAAATGTATCTCATTTTTATTTTGCATATTTAATTATACATTATTAATTATTTATTTGACCTTTACCTTTAATAATTTAATCATTTTTGAAATTATATTACTTTTTCTCATTTTATTTTATTACTTTACTTAATTATTTTAATATTTTGATTTAATTCAAACATTCATTATACATTTGATTGCATTATTACATTCATATTATTGTCTAAAAAATGTTAACAAACCAGAAATCCACAAAATTCTAAAATCTGCACAACCTCTGGTCCCAAGCTACACGGATTTGAGCGAATCTACTGTATTTATCCCTTCTCGAGCATAAACAATGTGTAAAATATTTTTTTTTTTTTTTTGTTCTGAAAATTATGTTTTTGTTTAAAGATATATATGACAGATATATGATATAAATATTTACTTATATGGCTCATATATGAGCATTTGGCTTATACATATTGTGCATGATGTTTGTATGATGTATATATAAGCTTGGTGATGATCTTTAGCAAATTTGAAACTGCTACCTTGACATAATTGTAATTGAGGCGGCTGCTATAACGAGAAAGCACCAAATTTTATTTGATTTTTCTTTTTTTATCCTTACTTTATATAAATATAGATCTTTAAATACTCAAAATAAAGGACACAGTTGAACATTATAAAGTACTTGACTTTTATGTATTTTGTAAACATTGCATCAGTAGTTGTTTGTTTAAAAAAAAAAAAAAAAATGATAAATAAATTAAACACCGGCTAGTAATTTTTAAAAATACATAAATGTTTTTTTTATATCATTCAAAGCTGGGGGAAAAAACTTCATTTTATTATTAATTAATACAAGATATCTGATGATGCTACCTGTAAGCAAAAATTAAAACTAAAATTAAATTATTTTTAATTTGCATTTAACGTTATGAATTATTGATATGTGCTATACAATCGATCTTTTCATTTTAATGAATTATTATTCTTTTTATTTATAGGCTTTGAAGCTGCTGTCTGTAAAATATAATGAAAATAAGTCTGAGAAGCATTAACATAAAACAGAGTTTTCCCCAAACAGTTTCCTCAGGATCATCCTGCCTACTTTATAGTAATGAAATATAGTACCCTTTTTGCCTTTCAATGAAAAATATATTTTATATATGAATTGTAAAAAGAAAATATTGTTGTCAACAAGAGCCAGATTGGAAAATAAATAAATAAAACTTCATTTTTGAAAGTATTTCTTGCATCTTTATTGTATATTCCTTTATAACAATGATAAAAGTCCTTCCGGCCAGTGCCGGGCGGAAGGGGTAGCTTTCATATTCCTTATTTTTAAAAAGCCAACTTATATTATTCAAACACACGAAGCTCAATTAAGTGGAAACCGAATGTAGGAGATTCAATACTAATTTTTATCAATACTAAATCATAATGAATGAGAATTTCGCGAAATTAGTCAGCTTTATCCAAGCTGCTTCTATTTAACCCTAGAACTACCGAAAATTTTACTCAAGTTTTATAAAAACATTCTACACCAGAATTTTTACTTAAAACTATTTAATTTGTTTATTTAACTTATTATTGTCTGATTTATAAATTTAGTTTGTTTTGAAGAAATTTCTGGTTTGAATAAATATTTTGAATGTACATGTCGGGTCCATTGGACCCTTCTGGTAGACAGAGGGTTAAAGTCACTTATATTTGGCTGCCAAATTCGGCGATTTCTTAAAGTGCCTGCCATTTTAAGACAACATGGTAGATGAGGATAACCAGTGAACATGGTCGAGACCTTAGTAATTGCTGTGCACATGCTCACTCATATCGGAATCGGTTGATATATACGAGTGCTGTCGCAGGCAAAAAATCAGATTTTTCAAAATGTCACCCACTTTAGAAATTGAAACTGCTATATCTGAGCCATTTGTTAAGATAAAGACAAACAAAAAATGCTCCTGAATCCTTATATCAAGGTCAAATACTTAAGAAAGAAACCTTTTTCAATTTCAAATTTTTTTGCACCTCACTTTAAATATAATTTTTTTTAATTTAATGGCCGCCATTTTGAAACAAGATGGCTGATAAAGCTGGCCAGCGAACTTGGTCGAGATATTGATGTATACTATCCACATGCCTTCTTCCATCGAAATTCCATAAGTGTGGTATCGCGTGACAAATACAAGATCGTTTCAAAGTGTTAGCCATGATAGAAATTCAAAGTGCTATAATTCCACCACTTTTTAAGATATAAACAAAAGAACAAATTTTCAGAAACAAAAACTGCTCCAGAATCTTTGTATCAAGGCCAAACACATAAAAAAAATCTTTTTCATTTTCCAATTTTTTAATACCTCATTTTAAATTTTAAATTACATTTAAAAAAAAATGGCAACCCTTTTGAAACAAGATGGCGAATGAAGCTGGCCAACGAACTCGGTCGAGACATTGGTATGTACTATGTACAGACCAAGTTACATTCAAATCGGTTCGTAAATACGCCTGTTATCGCGTGACAAAAATCAGGTCGTTTTAAAATGTCAGCCACAATAGAAATTCAAAATGTTATAACTCAGCCATTTTTTTAGATGTAGACGAAACAAAACCTGTTCCGGAATCTTTGTATTAAGGTCAAACACATACAAAAAAAATCTTTTTCATTTTCCAATTTTTTGGTATCTCATTTTAAATTTATTTTTTTTAAATTTTTTTAAATGGCCACCATTTTGAAACAAGAAGGCGAATGAAGCTGGTCAACGAACTCGGTTGAGTTATTTGTATGTACTATGTACACACCAAGGTACATCCAAATCGGTTCATAAATACGTCTGTTATCACGTGGCAAAAAACAGGACGTTTCAAAATGTCAGCCACGCTAGAAATTCAAAATGCTATAACTCAGCCATTTTTAGGTAGCTTTCTTTACAAAAAAGCTACCTATTGCAGCCGTTCGGAGGAAAGCGATTTCAAAAAATTTTGGTATATTTTCATCGATCATGACCCCCAGACCCCGAAACCACCCTCCGTTCAAAATTGATATATATATATATATATATATATATATATATATCTGACCTATGTCACACTGTAACTCCCGTAATTATGAACCGATTTCGCTGTAATTCGGTGTGTACATAGTACATACCAATGTCTCGACCGAGTTCGTTGGCCAGCTTCATCCGCCGTTTTGTTTCAAAATGGCGGCCATTTAAAATTTTTAAAAAAATTTAAAACTTGAAATGTGGTACCAAAAAATTAAAAATGGAAAAATATATTTTTCTTATGTATTTGACCTTTATACAAAGATTCCGGAGCAGTTTTTGTTTCGTCTGTATCTTAAAAAATGGCTGAGTTATAGCATTTTGAATTTCTAGCGTGGCTGACATTTTGAAACGTCCTGAAATTTGTCACGCGATAAAAGGCGTATTTATGAACCGATTTGGATGTACTTCGGTGTGTACATAGTACATACCAATCTCTCGACCGAGTTCGTTGGCCAGCTTCATCCGCCATTTTGTTTCAAAATGGCGGCCATTTAAAAATTTTTTAAAAATTTAAAATTTGAAATGTGGTACCAAAAAACTGAAAATGGAAAAATATTTTTTTCTTATATATTTGACCTTTATACAAAAATTTCGGAGCAGTTTTTGTTTCGTCTATATCTTAAAAAATGGCTGAGTTATAGCATTTTGAATTTCTAGCGTGGCTGACATTTTGAAACGTCCTGAATTTTGTCACGCGATAAAAGGCGTATTTATAAACCGATTTGGATGTAACTTCGTTTATACATAGTACATACCAATGTCTCGACCGGGTTCGTTGGCCAGCTTCACCCGCCATCTTGTTTAAAAATGGCGGCTATTTAAATTTTTAAGAAAAATTTAAATTTGAAATGTGGTACCAAAAATTGAAAATTGAAAAAATATTTTCTTCTTATGTGTTTGACCTTGATAAAAAGATTCGGGAGCAGTTTTTGTTTCGTCTATATCTTAAGAAATGGCTGAGTTATAGCATTTTGAATTTCTAGCGTGGCTGACATTTTGAAACGTCCTGATATTTCTCACGTAATAACAGGCGTATTTATGAACCGACTTGGATGTACCTTGATGTGTACATAGTACATACAAATATCTCGACCGAGTTCGTTGGCCAGCTTCATCCGCCATCTTGTTTAAAAATGGCGGCCATTTAAAAAAATTAAAAAATAAAAAAATTTAAATGCGATACCAAAAAATTGGAAAATGAAAAAGATTTTTTTTGCATGTGTTTGACCTTAATACAAAGATTCCGGAACAGTGTTTCTTTCGTCTATATCTAAAAAAAAATGGCTGAGTAATAGCATTTTGAATTTCTCTTGTGGCTGACATTTTAAAACGACCTGATTTTTGTCACGCGATAACAGGCGTATTTATGAACCTATTTGGATGTAACTTGGTCTGTACATAGTACATACCAATGTCTCGACCGAGTTCGTTGGCCAGCTTCATTCGCCATCTTGTTTCAAAAGGGTTGCCATTTAAACAAAAATTAAATTTAAAATTCAAAATGAGGTATTAAAAAATTGGAAAATGAAAAAGATTTTTTTTATGTGTTTGGCTTTGATACAAAGATTCCGGAGCAGTTTTTGTTTCTGAAAATTTGTTCTTTTGTTGATATCTTAAAAAATGGTTGATTTATAGCACTTTGAATTTCTAGCATGGCTAACATTTTGAAACGATCTTGTATTTGTCACGCGATAACACACGTATTCGCCTATTTCGATGTAAGAAGGCATGTGGATAGTATACACCAACACCTCGACCAAGTTCACTGGCCAGATTCATCAGCCATCTTGTTTCAAAATGGCGGCCATTAAATTAAAAAATATATATATATTTAAAGTGAGGTGCAAAAAAATTAGAAATTGAAAAAGCTTTCTTTCTTAAGTATTTGTTCTTGATATAAGGATTCAGGAGCATTTTTTGTTTGTCTTTACCTTAAAAAATGGCTCAGATATAGCAGTTTCAATTTCTATTGTGGGTGACATTTTGAAAAATCTGATTTTTTGCATGCGACAGCACTCCTATATATTAACCGATTCCGATGTGAGTGAGCATGTGCACAGCAATTATTAAGGTCTCGACCAAGTTCACTGCTTAGCCTCATCCACCATAATGAAATGACAGGCACTTTAAGAAATTGCCGAATTTGGCAGCCAAATATAAGTTACTTTAAAGAAAAGCAGCTTGGATAAAGCTGACTAATTTCGCGAAATTCTCATTCATTATATTGATAAAAATTAGTATTGAATCTCCTATATTCGGTTTCCACTAAATTGAGCTTCGTGTGTTTGCATGATATAAGTTGGCTTTTTTAAAATAGGGATTATGAAAGCTACCTCTTCCTCCCGGCACTGGCCGGAAGGACTTTTTAAGATATAGACGAAACAAAAACTGCTCCCGAATCTTTTTATCAAGGTCAAACACATAAGAAAAAAATATTTTTTCAATTTTCAATTTTTTGCTACCACATTTCAAATTTAAATTTTTCTTAAAATTTTAAATGGCCGCCATTTTTAAACAAGATGGCGGATGAAGCTGGCCAACGAACTCGTTCGAGACATTGGTCTGTACTATGTATAAACGAAGTTACATCCAAATCGGTTCATAAATACGCCTTTTATCGCGTGACAAATTTCAGGACGTTTCAAAATGTCAGCTTCGCTAGAAATTCAAAATGCTATAACTCAGCCATTTTTTAAGATATAGACGAAACAAAAACTGATACGGAGTCTTTGTATAAAGGTCAAATACATAAGAAAAAAATATTGTTCCATTTTCAATTTTTTGGTACCAAATTTCAAATTTTAAATTTTTTAAAAAAATTTAAATGGCCGCCATTTTGAAACAAAATGGCGGATGATGCTGGCCAACGAACTCGGTCGAGATATTGGTATGTATTATGTACACACCGAATTACATCCAAATCGGTTCATAAATACGAGAGTTACAGTGTGACATAGGTCAGATATATATATATATATATATATATATATATATATATATATATTGATATATATATATATATATATATATATATATATATATATTGATATATATATATATATATATATATATATATATCAATTTTGAAC
This sequence comes from Maratus speciosus, assembly GCA_963932465.1. Taxonomy (NCBI): domain Eukaryota; kingdom Metazoa; phylum Arthropoda; class Arachnida; order Araneae; family Salticidae; genus Maratus; species Maratus speciosus. The sequence continues at coordinate 246,766,209 of OZ010798.1, read as the reverse complement.
GGAGGGTGGTTTCGGGGTCTGGGGGTCATGATCGATGAAAATATACCAAAATTTTTTGAAATCGCTTTCCTCCGAACGGCTGCAATAGGTAGCTTTTTGTAAAGAAAGCTACCTAATATATGTACTCTGTTCACTAAAGATTTTGAATAATTTTAAACCAAAAGTTTGTACATAATTTTTAACCATATTTTATGCATGAAAATATTTGATAAATTTCATTTTTAATGCTCAAGCAAAGTTTAAATAAACTTTGATTTCAAAACATTACTTAAATACACTGAATGTATTGTTTTTGTTATTTTATAATATACTACAAATAATCAGGTTAATCTGAAATACATTTGATAATTTACATACTTAATTGTACAAAATGTAAATTCATTTATAAATGATTATTCAATATTTAATTGAATATATGATATTTAATTAAGAGCACGGATTATTTTTTTAAGACTTAGTTTGGTGATAACATAAATAAAAATCAGTATATTTAAATGAATAAGTTTTGGTGATATACTAAATTTTGTACTAGTACTCTTATCTTTGCTTTACAATAATATATAGTGTATAAAAATATGCAATAATATTTTTAATTTCCCCCCCCCCCCCTCTCCCAATGGCTTTTCAAAAGAATTTTCCTTTTAGTGAGTCTTGTAAACACTAACTCCCTAACACTATTTCACAAAGTTAGCTTAAACTGATTGATATACTTAAAAAAATATTTTTTGAAAGATATTTATCATGTATATGAAACCATTTTACTGATATTGTATTCTGGCATGTAACACATACGTATACTTTTAGATTTAAGTTTTGTATTTTTTATTATAATCGCCATATGTTGTGCAGATTGTTGTTTGATTGTTTGCAAAAACTTTCATGAGATACATAATGAAAAATAAGATGTAAATTTTTTTAAAGTACAATACTATTGTTTTTCATATACTCTAATAGCAACATTTTAAAAATATAAATCGCATGTTGATTAAATCAAAAATCTTAGTTCTTATGATCATATTTTTTATAATTTATTTTTAAAATTGATGTATAATGTGCACCAATAAATTTTGATAATTTTTCTTCTATCAAAAGTTAATGTTACATACTAGAATATACAGTATGTATTTTTACATTAATCAGTGAAAAGTCAATTGCTAAAATGAATGAAATGGAACTATTTTTTTTATAACCCATGCACGAGCAATGGAAGGTTAATATTATAGTCCAGGGATATATTTTTTTTTTTTACATATTATGACGGTGCAGTAGGGCGTAGGTCTGCATATGAAAAACAAAGTTCACGCTCGTATTACATTTTAAATTTCTTTAATGATATTTCAAAATATTGTTTGTTATTATTATTAAAAATGTAAAATAATTTTTTTGCACACCTGGCAACAAATGCAAATTTCAGTGTGTAAAATTTTATTCACAATACATTAAAGTTGTTAGGGAATATTGCATTTTCTTCCATGAATTAGCAGCATTTGAAAAACTCAAAATTTTCAATTTCTTTGATACATTCCATTCTTAAGGGTAACCATCCTTAAAAGGAAAATTACATTCCCTGTTAGAGATATTTTAATTCAAGTGAAAAAAAAAAAGTTGAGTAGTTGAATTTACAAAGAATTTAAAAGAAAAAATCCATTGTTCACAAAATGTAAAACTTTGCAGTTGACGATATTGTATGCTAATAAATAATAATATAATAAAATTTCTAAATGCAACGGCAAAATTCTACGAGTTCTAGCCATCACTAATTTCTTTTTAAAATCTTCATCTGATTTAATTACAGATATATGTTATTAAGTAAAGCGAAGATTTCCATTAAAAATTAGTGCTAGCTAAAAATTGTAGCAGTTGGCAGCTATGCAAATATAGGACCTTTTTAGAAGCATTATCATCACCAATGATAATATAAACGAAAATCAAGATATATATATATATTTTTTTTTTTTTCCAGGAGAAATAGTATATAAAATAAAAATGTGAAGAATAGCAGAAATGCATAGATTTCTAGAATCTAGAAATGCACAAAACATAAAAGCCAGTATGCTGGTTGGTATCTTGCATTTTTCATTTCCTTATTATCCATAGAAAGTTTCTGATAACGAAATAAGATTGTAAACATTAAAATGAGTCATTTCCTTTTACTAAAATAAATGTTCTAAAATTAGTAAACTATTTTTATGGCATATATATATGCCATAAAAACTGTTTACTATATGAAACCGGTTTTCGCTCAAATTTAAATGCTTTCATTCGGCCCAAACAAAACAAGCACCTGGAACAGGGACCGAATTCTTTAACATCACCTGTGCATTTTTTCTCGAAATGAAAGGGATCGGCTTATGTTTAAGCATTCTGAAGTAGCATTTCATTGTATTATGAATTAAAAACTGTATTACTAAAAATTTTCTTCTTTTATCGTGAAAGAACGCAGTTGTGTTTGGACCGAATGTAGCGGATTAAAGTCTGGTATAGCCTCTGTTTTTCAAATCATGCTATAGCATATACTTTAAGAATTAATGTATTTTCTTTGAAGATTTTAGAAAATTAAAAGTATCATAAAAAAAAAGTTTATTAGCAATATGTATAAAATATATATGCATTTACTGATTTATATGAATGAGTCCTGACAAGGAATTAATTTAAAATATTTAAGTATTTAATATGATTTTGGGGGAAAAAATTCTAAGTAAATTTCTATCAAAATTATTTATATTAAAAACTTTTGTTATTTCATTTTTTTAATATAACGTCTTCCTTGCCTAGGGGAGGTAACAGATTCGTCTCATTTTGGTCCAAACTACGTATATTGGATCAATAAACACATTCAGATTAAGGCTAAAAGGGGTCTATATTTCGTCCAAATGTGGGTGGTGTTTTCGGATGTAATATGGACAAATTTTGGACGCCTATATTACAGCCAAAATTCGTGTGTATTTCGTCCGGATGGAGGTATTTTTTGGACGTAATATGGACAAATTTTGGCTCATCCGAATTTCGTTCATTTTTATGTTCATTTTATGCTCATTTCATGGCCCAAAAGACGTACTTCTTACGTAAAGGGGGGTGACATTTGGACGTAATTTGACGAAATTTAGGTGAAGTCCGGAGGACTTTTAGACTTCAACTGGACACGTCCATTCATCTAAATTACGTACTTTAGGCGAAAATTGGACGAATCTGTGTTGTGTGGGACGGGTCTTTTCGCGTGACTGAAGTAGGCCGTTAATGTTTAATCCATTCGTGACGAGCTGATTACCTTAACTCATTCGCGACGTCCGACACGTATGCATGCCAGTGTTGCCAGTTTGTCCTCCACTTGTATTTAGAAAATCCGAATTCGTGCCAGAAATTAATAATGGTATTTTTTTTTTATTTAATTGGAGGAATTTTCTGACTACATCAAGTAAAGTTTCTTCTTTCAAAATTTCCTTTATGATTTTGAAATTTCGAAACATAAATAGAAGCCAAACTGGCAACCATGATGCCTGCCCTACCGAGATGTGAAAGTCTTAAAATTTGGACACCTGCAGTTTGACGAAAAAAAAGTTTGCCTTAACTGATAACAGAGTTTTGGAGATTAAATTGTAATTTTTTTTTTTTTTTTTTTTTTTTTTTTTTTTTTTAGAAAAAGCGGTGGGAAAATCCATCCCAAATCACTTAGGTGGTTGCGCTCGACTTTTTTAATTTTCTTAAGGGGTCTCGGGACTCTTAAAGCTTTAAAATTTTCGAAATTTTAATTTTTTTAGATATTAAACTACTATCTTTTCTGAACATTTTGATATAAATGTTTCCTTAAAAATCCTATTAGAACAGAAGTTATGGCTTTTAGAATTATACACGATCAATAGCTGAAGCGGCGTTTCAGAAACTTTGAAGTCAATTTTCTTCAAGTGACGTTTTTGGGCATAACGCGCATGATATCTCAAAAACTTCTGAATTTGTTTTCATGAAATTTTCAAAATTTATGTTTCATGTTAATCTGTATAAACTGAACCTAAAATTTTCTTTTTATTGTTCAAAAAAATATTCTTCATAGGTGATTATACTGTTGAAATTTTCTAAATTTTGCATTACCTAAATTGAACTTTGTATTAAAAATATAAAAATGCTTTAAATACAAATTCATTTAGGTTCAGAGTACTTAATACAATCTGAAGCATACGTAGGACCCAAAATTTTCCTTCTAGTTGCAAAATTTATTTTGTAATCGTGCGCGTAATCTGTTATACCGATTTTCCGCTTGTCAAATGTCTGACATTTTGGAGCCCACTGTAAATGATAATTCTGCATCTTCTAATTTTTTAAATACATGAAATGAAAGAACATACTTATGTCTTTCATCCCAATATAAAATTTTGTCTTAAAATAAAATACATTTTAAGATATTATATGTTCAAAATGGTCTTTTCTTTTTCGATTTTTCCAATTTTAAGAGTCCTGAGACCCCTTAATCTTTTTAAAAAGTTTTCTTCATAGTTTTCTGAGTTTAAAAACATGATTCAAAAATTTTTTGATGGTACAGTTTTTTCGGGGTGGCCATTTTTCACGAGCTACACAGCTATTTTTGGGTGGAAAACTTGTTTTACGGGAAATGCTGTAATTGCTTTATTTGTCTACCTTTCAAGATGAAGCAAATACCCAAATGTTCAGTATCAAATTGTCGACATTATATTTTATTATAAAATTTTCATAGATTCTAGGCCATAAACATGCTTAAAAACCGGAGAAATGAAATGTCAAACACCACATTCCACTGTCATTATTTTTTATGAAGGATATCAGACTCGCCTAAAATATTTTTTTCTTACACAGATCTCTTACATGACTACTGATTTTGTGCAAATTTCACTCCTGAAAACCTTCTCCTTTTTTTACATAGCTTATGAAAAACTGTGTTAAGTCTGTTTTTGGCAATTTTCCCTAATTATTATCTCAAAAGGAACTGACTAAAAAATTCTGAAAACGTAAGATAATAAACATCTTTGTAATATAACGTTAAATTGTAAATTTTATTATTGATACTTGACGGGTTTTTGAATAACAGTTCATTAAAAATGCACCAAATCCCCTGCCCCTTTCTTTTTTTTTCTTTTTTCAGATACATAGCATTACAGGTACTTTTTGCTTAGGTATGTTCAAATTGACGATAAAACAAATTTTACGCATTATTGCTTAGTTAAATAGGGCAATGGTACCTTTTCAAAACTTTCTTGGAGGGGGGGGGGGGGGTGTTCTTTTGATTTTATTGTGCACATCTGAGGAGCATCTGATACAGTTTATAGATTGATTTTATTTGATTCATTTTATAGATTATTTACAAATATGTATCTGTGTTTACCACCACACAATTTCGGAATTTCCATATATTATACGGGTAAACATGACACATTTTTGACAAAAAGTGGTATTTTCGTATAGATACAGGATATAATAAAAAATGTAATTTAATGCGTCATTAGTATCTCAATATTTTGGCATGAATATTAATGGCATGATATTCGGCGAATTAGTTTTGAGAAAATTCGTTTCTGCGTATATATAGGAAAAACATTTTTATCGTATAAAATAGCAGCATTTATAAGGAGATGATTGAGGAAATTGTCTGTGTGATAATCAGCCATATCTGGGAAAAAGATTAGAGAAATTGATTGAAAGGCATGCTGTCCATGCGCTTTCTTTCTGTATATGAGAATGTTGAAATAAATCAATCGTAAGGATGATTTTCATCTGTATTTTACAACCACTGAGAAAGAGTTTTCATCCGAATTTATAACATATTCCAGTTTATTAGATTATTTAAAATTTTTCGATTAAGAGGTCTCAGGACTCTTAAAGCTTCAAAATTTAGCAAAATTTTATTTTATTTAGATGTTAAACTCCTATCTTTTCTAAACATTTTGATATAATTATTTCCTTGAAATTAACATTTCAACAGATGTTACGGCCTTTAGGATTATGCCCGCTCAATAGCTGAAACAGCGTTTCCGATACTTTGAAGTATCATTTCTCCAAATGTCGTTTTTGAGCATAACGAACAGGATATGTTTAAACTTCTAAATATTTTTCAAAGAAATTTTCAAAACATATGTTTCATGTTAGTCTGTATAATCTGAACCTACAATTTCCTTTTTATTGTTAAAAAAAAAAATTTTTTTTAGGTTATTATACGGTGTAAATGTTGAAAATTTTTGTATTAGCTAAAAGACAACTTTTATTAAAAGTATCAAAATGCTTTAAATACAAATTTATTTAGGTTCAGGAAAATTATTATAATTTGAAGTATAAGTAGGCACAAAAAATTTCATTCTACTTCCTGTATTTATTTTGTTATCCTGCGCGTAAGCTGTTCTACCAATTCTCTGCATGACAAATGTCTGACAGTTTGGAACCCCCTGTAAATACTAGTTCTCCATATTTCAATTTTTTAAATACATGAAATGAAAGAACATACTTATATCTTTCATTCCAATAAAAATTGTGTTTTAAAATCGCATACATTTTAAGGGATTAAATGTTGACAATGGTCTTTTCTTTTCATTTTTTTTTTCAATTTTAAGAGTCCTGAGACTGCTTAACAAAATAAAACGAATGTAATCCATTCGAATACCAAATAAATTGTTTTGCACGCCACTACTTATAACAATTACAGTAATACCTTAACATTCCCGGATTTAACATTCGTGAGTTTTGGTTATTCGGGAAATGGAAAATGCAGAACATTTCAACATTCGCAAATACTTAACTTGGTTATTCGCGAATTTTGTTTTATAAAGGATATTTTTTTTTACAAAATAACCTCATTTTGTTTTACCAATTTTAAGAGCTACGTGACACTGGACACCTATCTACTATATAGCCTACTCTATTATTGTATGTTTGTTTGTTGTTGTTTTTTTTTTAATTTTCTAAAATTCAAAATTTTTATTGTAGGTGAAATATTTTCTGCAAAAATTGCCGGGAAAGTTTTAAAACATCAATAAAAACTTGTTGAAAAAGCTGTAGAATGCGACTCTTCGCTTGTGAGGAGTCTTAGATTTAAAATAGAATTCGAGGTCTCAACTTTTCCTTAGATGGAAATTCATAAACTAAAGGTCTGTTCTGTCGAACAATCGCACATGACTAAATTTTTTCCGTCATCAACTAGCAAATAAATTTTGTACAATATGTTTATAATTATTCAAATTTATTTATAGCATATACAGTTGAACCCCGTTAATACGCGCCCAGCTTAATACGCGAAACCGCTTAATACGTGAATTTTCTTCGGTCCCTTGAAAAACGCCTATCTTATGCATTAAAAAAGCCTTTCTTAATACACGCACGGTTAATACGCGAACCTGCTTAAGACACAAAATTTTACCAGTCCCGTGGCAAAAAGAACCTACGTTTAATACGCGAATGAGCTTTGTTTGAAACAGAGGAGGTATTAGAGGGAATAATGTCCCAAGCATTACATAAGACAAGTCTTTAAACTACGAGTTTTTTTTCGTCCAACTTTAATACAACCATGAATAGCTCTACTAAAAATATCCGTTTGGACCTCTGTTTTTTAATCGAGAAATCTTTCCCGACGTCGATTATTTCGTATAGTCAAACAGGCCAGAAAAAGCGGGGAGAAAAATTTACTGCTAACGAGTGCACAATAAATAAGCAAAAGTGTTGTCTTCTCCCTGATCAGAAAGAACCATTAGTAATATTATCCGATAAAGAAGCGAAAAGCGAAATTTTCCCCTACGATGCAGAAACGATTTGACCCCCATCCTAACTTAGAGCAGTGCCGATTCGTTGTTTGATCAGTGCTATGATTTCTAAAGCGGGCCGCACAATGATGCGACTCCTGCAATATATTGCTTGACTTCAGGGGAAAGACAGGTTTGGAATAGTTTTCTTCTTTGTTTCGACCTGTTGCTCCTCCTAAATCGCACTTCACCTTCCACCTGTCGCCTCAGTGTGCGGCCTGCCTTACAAAGGATGAAGGTCGCTTTCGCTGCCGGTGGAATCTAGTCAACGATAACCACATTTTTTTAAAGTTTAGTCTAGTCTTTACCATGGCAAAAGGAGCAAAACACATCAAAAGAAAGGCTCTCTATATCACTGATATGTTACAAATTATAAATCAGTACGATGCCCAGACTATCCCGAATAAATTGGTATTCTCCAAAGAAAAAAGAACAAAGAATTAACTTTCAGCACTTTGTTGAAGATTAGGGATGTCATTGTTAACCAAGCTGTTGTTGGAGGAAATAGGAACAAGAAAATAAAAACCGCCAAGTTTAAGGACATGTAGAAGCCCTCCACGAGTGGTTTGTTCAGGCGCGCTCGATGAATATCCCAATAAGCGGCATGCTAATCCAAAAAAAGGTTCTGAAGTCGCAACAAAAATGATATTGTTAGATTTCAATGCTTCAAATGAATGACTGGATCGATTTAAATTTTACCACGGAATAAAATTTCAGAAAGTGTGTGGTGAATCAGCTTCTGTAAACAACGAAGACGTCGCTTGTTGCAAAACAAATGTACTTCGGCAGCTTGTAAAAGACTACTCAAGTCGTGATATTTACAACGTGGGCGAATTTAGATTTTTTTTACGAAATGACATCCAACAAAACAATGGCTATAGGAGGAAAAGCATGTCCTGGAGGTAAACTAAGCAAAGACCGTCTTACTCTTCTACTCGATGAAAAATCTGATAGTTCAGAAAAGATAAAGCTGCTGGTCATACAGAAATCACGCAACCTGCGGTGCTTTAAAAACGTCAAAAATCTTCCCTTCCAGTGCGAAAGTCAGCGCAGACGTGAGTGACTGGCAACCATTTTACAACATGTCCGGCCTATGGGAAAGAATAACGCCATGTGTTATTGCTTGTGGACCATCCAAAAGATAAAGGAGGCCTGGGGAAGTCAAAATTGAATTTTTACCTCCTAATTCGACCAGTGTCACTCAGCCAATAGACCAAGGAATCATTCACAGCGACAAGGTAAATTGCAGGACTCGCGTAGTACGACAATACCTTCAACAAATGAAACACCACAGACACCATTCTTGCTAAGAGGTCGTCCTATTACAGCCCTTGACGCTATGCACATGCTTACCTTAGCATGGAAGAGTGTCACACCAATGATGATTGCAAATTGTTTTAGAAAAGGGGGTTTGGGAAGTAGCGAGGACAGAATTTGTAAAGAGCCGATCTCGCACTCCGATGTTGAAGAACATTGGCTTGGCGAACAAGAAACTGTAGTGGAAGATTTTGTCTATTTAGACACGTTCATTAATATCGACAAAGATCTAGTAGCCTCCTAGCTCAGAAGTCTGGATGATATCAACAGTGCCTGATAAACCGGATAAGGAGGAAGAAGAAGATGAACCTGCTCTGGACCCTCGACGAGCGAGCCTTATCATCACCTAAATATGGCTGAAAGCATCATGCTAGTGGCGTGGCCGCATGTCAAACAGATCAAAATTGATACCTACTTTGCCAAAAAAGTAACTTTTATCTAATTATTGACTTTATTAACTTTAAACTTTCGTTTTTATATCGACTTTGGAGTATTATCGACACTTTTCTCAATTTGATGTGTATAGCTGACAAGGATTTTAATTTTGTTCACATTAGTTTTAGTTTACATGGTTAGCACAAATATTTGTGTTCGTTTTGTTCAATTTTATCTGACTTATTTCCAGATTTCGAACTTTCTTCTTAAAAAACACATCGCAATGATAAAAACAAATAAAATATCATTTTATGTCTTAAAAACGCTAAAAATTGTCATAAAGATGTGTTTTACAGGGTTCGTACGCTTCAATGACTTTCAAGCACCCATCATCCGAATTTTAGTAAAGTAATACTTGGCTTATTTAACGAAAAAAAATTATATCTTCAGATATAGCGACACTTTACTAAATTTCTGGTACTAAAGCATCTAAAATCCCTAGCATCCCCTAATACGTACGAACCCTATTGTATTCACAGAGGTTGTTATTATATGGACCATTGGACTATTTCACGAATTTCGGTTAATACGCAAACTTTGATCGGTCCCTTGATTCGCGTATTAACGGGGTTCGACTGTGGTTTTAATGTAAAATGCTTAATAAATATATCTTTTTGAATTTCAATTCCTCTTTTTCCCTTAAAAAATTATAAAACCTAACCCACTTCTATGTACGGGAAGATACTCGCAACCAAATCGATATAAGTAAGCGTACAAACTTAATACTGGAATCGGGCGTAAATTAACACGGTTGCCCCATCTTGTGGACAGTGTGATAATCCACATACGCGGGCTTTTAGTGTGACGTCATATATGACAGGATATCTACCATCTGCGCATATTTTCTAAATATTTAGTCATTCATGGAACTGAATTTTGTTTACCACATTTATTGAAAAACTAGCAGACCCACCCGGCGTTGCCCGCCGTTTGTAAATAATAACCTTAAACAAAACTTAAGTTTGTATGAATTTATATCTTTGGAAATTCTTTTAAATGAACCTAATTTCGGAGGTCCCATTGACTTCCGCAGCGTCTAATGTGTTCCCATCAAACTTCTTTCCAAACGAACCTGTAATCTAGATCCCCACTACATTTGGCAGCATTTAACGGAAGTGCCCGCACGTGCCGGAGGCAATCGAATACCAAGCTGAGTGACCGAAACCTCGAAGGAATCAAGTCCACATAATCTAAAAAAAAGTACCATTAATGTTAGAAAATGTTGGTAACTAAAGTCTGAGATAAAATTTCATAATACAGAAAGTAGATGAATTGTAATCTAAGTTGAAGGCAGCAACTCCCGTTGAAATTGGGCCTTAATCCCGAGGAAATAACGCTCCACCAAGTGGTGGAAGATGCCTCCTCACCTTGTAAATTTCATGAATTACTGTTAGCATTAACATGATATTTAATAAACGGATGAAATACCTTATCTAAAGTTACATTTAAAGAAACGCGATTTTTAATTTATGGCTGTAGTGAGTAGACGTAAGTTGATGCTGAAAAAGGAGATTAATGTTCGAAAAAGGTGGTAGCTGAGGTATAAAGAAAAACCTGTACCTGGGTGCCAGGATCTTAACTGGAATGTAATTGGGTATAAGAAATTTTTTTAGTGGTTTTAAAGTAGCTGGAAGACGATAAAACTATGATAAAAATAATTGCAATAGAATAGGATAGTTTTTAAAGAAACTGCAACAAAGGACCCAAGAAGACGATTAATTTTCAAAATTGGTGGTAGCTGAAGCCTGAAATTTTTTTTTTTTGTCATTCATATAGTAGCTGGAGATATTAAGAAGTTATTAGAAAAAAAAGTTCGTGAATAGAACCATTTTTAAGGGAGCTATAACAGGGGGCCCAAAAGGGCCCAACTGATAGTTGAGAGCAGGGCCCTAATATGAAAACATGTTTAAATGTTTTAGTACTTAGAGTTTTAGATCTTCAATTAGTCAAAATTAATCATAGGATATGAAATAATCCTTAAAATAATATTTTAAAGAAATGCGCAAAAATGGGGTAAATGCTTAAAATAGGGCCCTAGAGCCCCCCCAAAAATATGAGAGTGTTGGTCTAGGGGGAAGAGTTCAAAACTCAATTTTAAATTTATGCAATGAGAAGGTGAGAAAATTAGGGTGTAAAAGATGCATAGCACACAAAATGTTTAAGGGGCTGCGGATCGGGACCTACAGGACCCTAAGGTGCCCTAGAATTTTAACTAGAATATAGAAACTGGAGAATAACTAAATGGAAAAATGGTTCCAAAAATGAAGATCGGATTAAGAAGGGCAATTTATTAATAATTTATAGTGTAAAAGCTTCATGCGGCCTTGTGCATGGGAAAGGAATTAAGTGGCATGTAGTTTGGTATAAATATACTTTTTAGAAATTTTTAATGTAATCTGAGGACGCTAGAAGAATGGTAAAGAAAATTCAAAGAAATTCGGATAATTTTTAAAGAAGATGTTCCAGGGGCCCCAAGAAGACTGGGCTATATAAAATTTAAAATCTATATTCAAAATTGGTGGTAGTTGAAGACTGAACTATTTTTTTGTCGTTCATGTAATAGCTGGAAAATCTAAGATGTTGTTAGAAAAAAAAAGCTAGTTAATCGAACGATTTTTAAGGGATAAATAGAATATAATTTAAAAGAAATGTGCAAAAAATTGGGGAAATGCCTAAAAAAGGGCCCTAAGGCCCCAATAAAAATATGTGAGTGTTGGTCTATGGAGATGAGTTCAAGACTCAACTTTAAAACTACGCACTGTGAAAATGAGAAAATTAGAGTGTGAAAAACATATGGCAGACAAAAAAGTAATTAATGGGTCCTGGACCGGGCGCCAAGTCGGGCCCATGGTCTTAACTGGTATGTAGAAACGGGAGAATAGCTAAATGGAGAAAGTATCCCAAAAAAAGAAGATCGGATAAAAAAGAAGAAATAACCATTTAGTGCACTAAAACTTCAAGGGGCCCCGTACCGGGCCCCTTGCAAGGGTGCCAGGGTCTTAAATGAAAAGTAGAAATGGGGTAGAAACTGAAAGGAGAATTCACCCCAAAAACGAAGAAGATCGGGTAGAAAAGAGGTATGATATTAACAGTTTAGTGTACTAAAACTTCAAGGGGCCATGTACCGGGCCCCTTGCATGGGTGTAAGCGTCTTAACTGAAATGTAGAAATGGGGTAGAAACTGAAATGGGAATTCACCCCGAAAATGAAGAAGATCGGATAGAACAGAGGCATGTTATTAACAATTTAGTGCACTAAAACTTCAAGGGGCCCTGTACTGGGCCCTTTGACAGGGTGCTAGGGACTTAACTGAAATATAGAAATGGGTCAGAAACTGAATGGAGAATTCACCCCAAAAACAAAGAAGATCGGATAGAACAGAGGCATGTTATTAACAATTTAGTGCACTAAAACTTCAAGGGGCCCTGTACTGGACCCTTTGACAGGGTGCTAGGGACTTAACTGAAATATAGAAATGGGTCAGAAACTGAATGGAGAATTCACCCCAAAAACAAAGAAGATCGGATAGAACAGAGGCGTGTTATTAACAATTTAGTGCACTAAAACTTCAAGGGGCCCTGTACTGGACCCATTGACAGGGTGCCAGGGTCTTAACTGAAATGTAGTTTTAGGGCAGAAATTGAATGGAGAATTCACCCCAAAAACAAGGAAGATCGGCTAGAAAAGAGATATGTTATTAGCAACTTAGTGCACTAAAACTTCAAGGGGCCCTGTACTGGGCCTCTTGACAGGGTGCCAGGGTCTTAACTGCAATGTAAAAATGGGTCAGAAACTGAAAGAAGAATTTACCCCCAAAACGAAGAAGATCGGATAGAAAAGAGGCATGTTATTAACAATTTACTGCACTAAAACTTCAAGAGGCCCTGTACCGGGCCCCTTGACAGTGTGCCAGGGTCTTAACTGACATGTAAAAATGGGACAAATGATAAATGGAGAATTCACTCCAAAAACTACGATGATCAGATCGAAAAGAAGCATTTTATTGAAAATTTAGTGCAGTAAAACTTCAAGGGGCCCTGTACTGGGCCCCTTGACAGGGTGCCAGGGTCTTAACTGAAATGTAGAAATGAGGCAGAAACTGAAAGGAGAATTCACCCGAAAAACAAAGAAGATCGGATAGAAAAGAGGGATGTTATTAACAATTCAGTGCACTAAAACTTCAAGAGGCTCTGTACCGGGCCCCTTGCAACGACGCCGAGGGTCTTAACTCAAATGTAGAAATGGGTTGGAAACTGAAAGGAGAATTCACTCCAAAACCGAAGAAGATCGGATAGAAAAGAGGCATGCTATTAACAATTTAGTGCGTAAAAACTTAAAGGGATCAGGGGTCCGGCCCTTAAAATAATTAAAAATCTGAGTCTCAGGTGCATCAGGACCTGTTTTGAGCTAATCACTCCTGAATTTTCAGACTTTTACGTGCGGTGGATTTCGCTAGCCATCGCCGACAGACACACACCTACACACACTGAGCGATTTGTTCTTTTATTAGTATAGGCAAGTTTATTTTAACGTGCGATTGCAAAATTTTTGTTTGAGGAATCATGTAAGTTAAAAATACACTAAACTTTTTAAAAAAGGAATCCCGATTTAAATGTAGTGAAATCATAGTCCCTATGAAAGAAACACCTTAAAATTTCATCTATTAAGACAGAAACCTATTAAACAATCTTTAGCCGTTTGATATTGCCTCTTAATATGTTTTACTGTAATTAAATAAACATAATAATTTTAGATAAAAAAGTAACACCAAAATCCCACGACAAAAATAAAATGCACTTTTGGAGAGGTTTCCGACTGAGCAGTAATATCTCTTATAAACAGCTTTCGTTATCCCATGTTTTACTGAACCACGCACAATAAAATGTGTAAAAACAGAAATGCTAGGAACCAGAAAATTATTTGTACAACATACTGGGTCTGTAAATATGATTTAAAACTTATTTTTCTCGATACGATTTTAATTTGTAACATGCTTCGTAAAATTAATATCAGGTGAAATTACGAAGCTTAATCTAATTTATACACCTACGTTCAACTTGTAAATTGTACTAAATTTATTGATGATCTTTATTTAACATCGTAAAAATCTGGTTAAAAAACTTTTTTTAATCCATGATCAAAGAAAAGTAATAAATGCATCGACATTAATGCCATTTGCCAATTCGATGTAAATAAACTTTCATGTAACTGAAATCTCTCACCGCTCACTTTGGTTACTTGCACTGAACGACATTGGTTGCGAATCGGTTAACAGCACTGGCCGATTTCGTGACTAACCGATCTCACCGGTCACATACCGGTGGCTCCATTGGTCGCGCCCATAGTCATTGCTCTCCCAGTTTATTTAATTTCTTCTGAGAAAACTTTATACAACCAACCAACTGAAAGCAAGCGGATTAAAAAAAGCAGAGAAAAAAGCGTATTTTTGAGGAAAGTGAGTTGCGTTTGTAAATTAATTTCTCAGTTAATAATTAGAATTTTAAATCTCTGAGGACCAGGTACATTAGAAGAGGCCTTGGACTCTCTTCACAAAACTTTTGAACCTCGTACGTGCCGCAGATTTTTCTAGCCACCGCCGATAGACACACACACACACTGAGCGATATGTTCTTTTATTAGTATAGGTAGTGGCGTAGCGAGAGGAGTGTCGAGATGCACTTCACACCACGAAGCTTTTTTCGCCTTGTCGGAAACGTTTCAGCTATTAATCAAGGAGAAAAATATTTACAATTTTAGTGGTGTGAAGTAAGAAAACAGTTAGGCATCTTCCTGTAGTTTAACCCCGTCCGCTACGTGGCGTGCGACCTTGATTGATGTGATCTCGCCTTTAATCTTGAGCTTACCTCTCCCATTTGAGATAGGACGCTCACTTATACCGCTTTGGTTTCAGCATTCGTGATTTTGACACTTGCGGACAAAGCGATATAAGTAAGCGTGCACACTTAATGCTGTAATCGGGGGTAAATTAAAACAGTTGCGCCATCTTGTGAGCGGACTGATAATTTACATACGCGGGCTTTTAGTGTAGCGCTTTTTTTCTAAATCTTTAGCCACTCATGATAATCAGCCTTGTTTGCAACATTTATTGCAAAAGAATGGCGAAGCGAGAGGGGCATCTAGATGCACTTGACACCACGACGTTTTCTTCGCCTTAGGGGCATCCCACACTAAGGCGACAAGCGACATGCAGCAGAAACATGTAGCGCAAAAACCGGTCGAAACAAAGAACTGAGTTGTTTCAAAACTGTTTTAAACCAGTTTTTCCAGCGAATTCAAGCGACATGTCTTATGTGTCGCCTTAGGGTGGTATGCCCCTTATCAGGAACAATTCAGTTATTAATCAAGCTGAAAAAAACTTTACAATTTTAGTGGTGTGAGTAAGCAAACAGTTGGGTATCTACCTGTAGTTCACACTCCATCCGCTACATGGCGCATGACGTTGATTGATATGACCTCGCTTTTAACCTTGCGCTTACGTATATCGCTTTGCTTGCGGATGTTAAGGGATTACTTTTTTAAGATGTTTTAGTAACATATTGGTTCTTATTTCAGTTAGATTTCATCTTTAGTATTTTCTGGTGTAAAAGATTGAATATTCTGAACCATCTATAAAGAAAGTTATTTCCACATTGGGATTTTTTATTTTCTAGTATCCAAATTCGGAATATTTTTTACACTTACGCTTATTTTAACGCAACAAAGTGAAAACTGTCTCGTGAAATTCCACAATTGATTGTAAAAATAGCCTTGATCCAGGTTAAAGCCTAAATTATATTTCACTAACTAATTTCTAAGGCCTTGCCCATGCACGTAAAAAAATAGCATGTCAAGCAATAAAACTCTAAAATCGTGACAAAAAATAGCGGTAAGTTTAAAAATCATTCCACGAATTCTGAATAAACTTCACTGAAAAGAGAACAAATTTTACTATACTGAGCAATAAGATTGAATTAATGTGAAAAAAAAAAAAACGCTTAAGGTCACATACGACCCTTTAAACAGATGAAAAATTTGATTTCGGATATAGATATTTAAAGCGGCTCCATGCACTATTTTTTTTCACTAATTACCTCAGTTTTATTTTTGATAATACTATAATATGTTCTTCATGCAATATAATATACAGAGTGTTCCGTTAAAGGGGTCCAATATTAATAGGGGTAATAGAGGAGATCACATGGAGCATAAATCAGTATATAAAGCCTGGTCGGATCTCAATAGTTTTCAAGTTACAGCAAATAGAATGAAAATTCGGAAAATTGTAAAAGAACCCTCATTGCTAAACTATCGATAATGCTACATAAAGACGAAGCACATATTTAGAAAGAGCAGAAAAAAACCTACAAAATGACATCAATTGTATTAAAATAGCAATATTTATTGACGAGTTACAAGCCCTGAAACAGTGAAAAAACTACGAAATCCAATATACATCAAAATAGTTAATCGTTAATTCCAAAAAGACAACTCTAGCTACAACAAGGAAAATGTAGTAAAATTTGGCCCATTCCGAAAACTTTCGAAAAAGCTTACAATGAACCATATCGGTTTAATTGTGTGAGAGAAATTAATCAGTTTCTTAGTTACAACTCCGCTTTCTTTGACACTAGCAAAGGTTAAACTCCGCCCATCACGATTGGAAACACCGCCTTTTTAATTACTCTCAACTATACATTTTCGATCATGCTTCTTCTGAGATGCAACATTTTTAATTATTCAAGAGTTGAATGAACCAAAATAACTTTACAATAATAGTCTACATTTTAAAGTGGTCTTTTATTGATATAAAGCTTAAGTTAAATTCTTTAAAATTAAACTGGTGGTGAAAATTCGGAAATAATTAAAAATATTGCGATTTGTAACTATGCAAGAAGTTTCAGTACATGTTTTACATGGACAATTATTGTATGTATATGTGCATCATAATTTATGATAGGAAATAAGAATAACAAATAGCATAATAATTTTATTAATTATAAATTTAAAAAAGACACTAAATTTTAAATTAATTCATACAAAATTTGTAATTTACAATTTGAGTACACCACAGTCTGTGACTTATAAAATACTGTGCCAAAAAGTGTTGAAAATAAAAGGAAAATGGCAAATAAAGAATTACATTCCACGTACTTTATGACATATGTGAAGCATAGTCTTCTGGCCTGCGCTGCACAGTTCAATGTCGGAAGGCAGACGAACGGACATTATTATAATAGGTGTTCGAGTTGCGCCCATTAACAGAATCGCACAGCCGACAGCGACGTCGTAAAGATTGGCGAACACGCCGAAAAACTCCGACGGAGTTGGGAATGTCTCCTGCAGCGACAACGATTCGCGCTAGTAAATCCTCCGGTGTATCCACAGGCGTTTCATACACCAGCGATTTAAGGTGTCCCCAAACAAAAAAGTCTAACGGATTGAGGTCTGGAGAGCGTGCAGGCCAAGCAACAGGTCCACTGCGTCCAATCCATTTCCCAGGATGTGTTGAATTGAGGTGATTGCGAACACCTATGAAAAAATGTGCCGGTGCGCCATCGTGCATAAACCACATATTGTGGCGCAATGTTGCTGGCACATTTTGCAGTAACTGCGGTAAGATATCCCGTAGGAAAACCAAGTACGTACTGCCATTGAGTACATCTGGGAGTAAATATGGTCCTATGAGATAATCGCCGAGGACAACTGCCCATATGTTCACACTGAACTTTTGTTGTGCGTTCGACGGGAAAACAGTGTGCGGATTTGTATATGACCATGTGTGCATATTGTGCGTGTTTACCACGCCCTCTCTCGTAAATGTTGCTTCATCAGTAAATAAAATATTTTCCATAAATTGTGGATTATTTTCTGTTACATTAAGCAACCAGCGTACGAATTCTGTCCGCTGAGCACAATCTGTTACTGATAACAGTTGTACCCGCTGCACATGAAATGGGTGCATGTTTTCTGCACGCAGAACACGCCACACACTTTGGTGAGAAACACCGACTTCAGACGCAGCAGCTCGTGTACTCGTGGAGGGGTTATCTTTAAAAATATTCAGTACATCTTCTTCCATTGCAGGTGTTCGTACATGTCGAGGTTTCCCTGCATCAATGCTTGCTGTATTAAACGATCCAGTCTCCCGTAATCGTCTATCGATTTTTATGAAGAGTTTCGAACTTGGGCAACGTCTCCTTGGAAATAGCTCACGGTACATGCGCTGTGCTAGACATGCATTTCCATGAGCTTGCCCGTACATCAGATGCATGTCCGCATATTCTTCGTTAGAGTATTCCGGCATAATTATTATACATCAACTTACTACAATCCCACTTACAACAGCCTCCCTTTAACATAACGCCCACTGATGACTGCTGTTTTATTACACTTTTCTTCCTATACACATAGAAAATTTGCATAAAAAGTACTTCTTCTTCATCATTCTGAAAGTTCATGGAGGAAACGCAGCAGTCACGGAGTTTGCTTTAAGACAAGGCGAGAGCTGCACAATATGTCATTCACTTGACCAGACTGAATAATGAAAGGGTATTGATAGAGGTTGATCAGAAATGTATAATTGAAAGATATTAAAACGGGGTGTTTACAATCGTCATGGGCGGAGTTTCGCCCTTTCCGAGCGTACAACAGTACAGAGTTGTAACTAGGGAACTGCTTTATTTCTCCCATACAATTAAACTGATATGGTTTATTGTCAGCTTCTTCGAAAGCTTTCGGAATGGACCAAATTTTATAACATTTTCCTTGATGTAGGTAGAGTTGCATTTTTGGAATTAACGATTAACTATTTTGCTAAATATTTGATTTTGTATTTTTTCACTGTTTCAGAGCTTGTAACTCGCCATTAATTCTCAATATTTTAAAACAACTTATGTCATTTCGTAGGATTTTTTCTGCTCTTTCTAAATATGTGCTTCGTTTTTATGTAGCATTATCGATAGTTTAGCAATGAGAGTTTTTTTACAAATTTCCGATTTTTCATTCTATTTGCTGTAACTTGAAAATTATTGAGATCCAGCCAGGCATTATATACTGATTTATGCTCCATGTGATCTCCTCTATTACCCCTATTAATATTGGACCCCTTTAACGGAACACCCTGTATAATTTGCATTAAACACTGTATAATTAATTTATAATAAATGTATGCTTTTTTTAAATTAATGATGATGTATATAGCTTGCGTGCATGATTTAAAAATATCTCTACCCTCTAGAACTTTGAAACTTTTAATATAAGTTAAAAAAATATTGCTAAACTCAAATGAATAAACAAAAAACTGATTTTGATTTTCAAAATACAAATATGAAAAGTTTGATAATTTTTGTCACTCGAATACCCATACATTAAATAATTTTTGTTAAATTTCTTAGATTGTAGTTTAATTTGAAAAAACCGATCTAGTAAAGGTAAAGGGTATAGCCGGATAAGCATTGGAATCATGCCTTTCAATCAAATTTCCTGATTTTTTTCCAGATGTGGCTACATATCTGGCAATATATTTCCCCTATTATCACCCTATATATATTGATATTTAATGAGATAAAAATGTTTTTCAATTTTAAAAAAAACGGATTTTCTCAAAAACTGCTGCACGGAATTTCATGCCATTAACTGAGGATATATAGATACCAAAGATGCATAATTGGTAATTTTTGAATAATTTTCTGTTTATAAAAACTGAGTGAAATAGCAAAATAAAAATTCAAAAAAATAAAAATCATAACATATGGTTATCCGAAAATTACCATTTTCTTGTAAAAATTCCCCATATGTGCCCGTATATTCTGTATAAATGCCAAAAGTTTGCGTTCGATACTACATATAAATATTCACAAAAATGTGTAGTAAAATTATTCAAATTCATTTTAAGGCGTTATTTGGGGCGGGGCTACTCAACTTCGACATCCGAAGAATTTTTGGAACAAATCAGCATACGATATGTCAACTGATGTATTTTAGATTCCATTAAGCATATAAGCATTGTTTTTCAACTTCATGTTCATTTTGATATTGACAGCGTTGAGAATGTTGCTCATGTGTTCATTAAATTTTAAAATACAGCAATTCTGTAACTGCTTATTCCAAAAATTCTTCGGGTGTCGAAGTTGAGTAGCTCCGCCCCAAATAACACCCTTAAAATGAATTTCAATAATTTTAATATATTTTTTTGTAAATATTTATATGTAGTACCCAACGTGAACTTTCGGCATTTATATAGAATATACGGGCACATATGAGGAATTTTTTACAAGAAAATGGTAATTATCGGATAACCATAAGATATGATTTTTATTTATTTTTTTTTAATTTTTATTTCGCTGTTTCACACAGTTTTTATAAACAGAAAGTTATACAAAAGTTACCAGTTATGCATCGTTGGCATCTATATATCCTCAGTTAATGGCATGAAATTCCGCGGAGCAGTTTTTGAGAAAATCCGTTTATTAAAAAATCAAAGAAACATTTTTATCTAATTAAATATCAATATTTATAGGGTGATAATGGTGGATATATATTGTCAGATTTGTAGCCAAATCTGGGAAAGAAATCAGGAAATTTGATTGAAAGGCATGTTTCCAATGCTTATCTGGCTATGCCCTTTAAAGTTTCGGATTATTACCTTTAATGCATTTGGAGTTATCGTGTGCGCGGTTTTGAGAAATATCGATTTTGAGAAAAATCATAAATGTTTCGCTTGAAACAGACCAAGGCTAATTTAATTTTTTTACTATAACGAGCGCAATTTTACGAATATTTTGATGCGGTTTGTGGCAAATTGTTCAGAAAAACATTAACTGTCAAATGAATTTTTAAAAAAATCGATTTTTTAAAGTTTTTAAGGGTCTTATGCCCCTTTAAAGTCGCTAAAATTCATTCCAAAAATCGTATACAAAATTTACAATATTGGGATAAAATATAATATCAAGACTTCGTTTCCGAATATCGAAAAATTGCCACGAAAAGCGAATAAACATAAAAAGAAAATATCCGTGCAGTATTCAAAAAGCTGTGTAGAAATTCCGATTAAAATTTATTGAAAACTGAACAAAATGTACGATATTGTGCCAAAATATTAAAACGGAATGCTTTTTGTAAACGTGGAAAATTAGCCGAAAATTTAAGTCTCTTCCCAAAAATTCAAATAAATGTATAAAAAATAAAAATCGCCGAAGACAAAATCTACTTCAAAGGGTTAAAACATTGTAACGGAAATTCTTTCATGAAAGTATAAAAATCTGCGCGAATTACGAAAAAACGCTAAAAATAACATTGAAAATCGCAAAAGACAAAATTTATTGTATTAGACTAAAAGTTGGAAACTGGATTATTTTTATGAATATCAAATAATCCCCAGAGAAAACGAAAAAGCGGTAGAAATAGCTAAAATTTTACAAATCGCCGTAGCAAATCTTACTATATTCTAAAACTTAGAATCTAAATTCCTTTACGAATGTCAATAAATCGCCGGGGAAAAATAAGAAAAGCTAAGAATCGCAATGAGAATCATATTAGGAATAGTTAAGTATTCAAAAATCACGGAGGACAATTTTTTGTATTTTAGACTAAAAGTTTGAAACAATTACTTTTACGTATGCCTAAAATTTGACGCAGAATGCAAAATAGCTAAAATTTGTTAAAAATTCAAAAATCGCAGACGATGAAATTTACTATAGTCTGTTAAAACATCGTAACCGGAATTCCCTTCACCAGTTCTTTTCTTAGTTTCTGATTTCGTTAAAGATGTTTAATGAAAAATTTTACAAATTATGATAGGATGCCTCTTTAACTGACTAGGAAACATTCAAAACTGCATACATATTAAGCGTCCTATCTTAACCCTTTCCGGCGTGGTGTAATTCTGTTTATAAACGGATGAAATAATTGACTGACACAAGAATTTATAACCGAATTTATTAGAAAGTATGAGTTTGCTAATTTTCACGTACATTATAAAAGGAAAATTTTAATTAAATATTCTTGGTGCCGTTTGTCAGTTTTGAGTTAAAATTAAGTGTCCTTTTTTAAGGACACCGCCCTGAAATGGGTTTAATGGGAGAGGTAACCGCAAGATTAAAGAGGAGGTAACATCAATCAAGGTCACGGACCACGTAGCGAATGGGGTTGAACTACAGAAAGATGCCTAACTGTTTTCTTACTTCACACCACTAAAATTGTAATTTTTTTTTCACCTTGATTAATATCTGGAAAGCATTTGATTAGGTATGACGAAGGTAACTTCGTGGTGCCAAGTGCATCTGGACCCCACTCCCTTCTCGCTACGACATTATTTGTCAATAAATCTGGTAAACAAGTTTTATATTCCATGAGTGACTAATGATTTTAAAAATATGCGCATATGGTAGATATTCTGTCACATATGACGTCACACTAAAAGCCCGCGTATGTGGTTTATCAACCCCGTCCACACATGGCGCAGCTGTGTTAATTTACGCCCGATTCCAGCATTACGTTTGTACGCTTAACATGTATGCAGTTTTGGAAACATCCCCAACTGTCAGTTCTGGATTTTGATGAGAGTGCTAACGTTCAAAAGCTTTTGTCACTAGGATCAATAAATGTATAGGAGCTATAATGTCGAATACAATAGATCACGAGACATGGGTCCTTTTCTGTTTCGAAAAAAGACAAACAAAGAAAAAAAAAAGGCGTGAGATTCTTTGAATAACTGTCGAAGGCAGGAATTTTGTCTAATAATAAACCATGATAGTCTTTTTCCACATTAAAGTGGTGAAAACACAAATGATAAAAGGTATTATTTTCTGACAATCAATGTGGGTTTGTTCACTACCCCCTGAATACCAGACCTGAGCGGTGACACAAAAAGGCGACTGCCGAAGTCGGATCGTTTTCAGCGTGTGCCAGGTCCCTTGAATTTTGGTACCAATAATTTCTAAAAGTTCTTTCCGCTTTTTTTTTTTTTCTCAGATTAACACTAGAACGGAGTCGATCCGACTCCGACCGTATGATTAAATGTCAACTGGAACCAGAAATTCCTAAAAAAAAAGTTAAATTTAAAATATGCAGATTTACGTTAAATAGATCAGTAAAATAATTTTAAGTAAAAATTCTAGTGTCAGATATTTTTATGAAACTTGAGTAAAATTTCCGGGCGTTCTAGTATTAACCCCTTGGGGACGAGCGACACGTATACGTGCCGGAAATAGGCCTAAGAATCCTCGTTTATCTTCACCAGTAAAATTTTACTGTAAAATTTGCCTTATTTAATCAGAGCATTTTCCCGATTTGAATAGGCACAAACTTCTGTTTTTTAAAACCGGTAGCAAAGTAATAAACATTTCGTAAAAGGCTCCCGTCGCGAAGGGGTTAAACAAGTTTTAAAAACCTTTTATAAAATTCTGTTGTCTAAATTTAGCGACCGTACATACGTTAAAAAAAAAAAAATCCGCCGTCAGCAGACGCACTTTTTCCGTCAGCGCTCAGGCCTAGTATTCAGGGGGCGGTTGTTTGTTTAATAAGAGTGAAGCATATATGTTGTACTGATAGGCACATTCGATTCGTGCTTCGCTTTAACCCTTTGAAGGGCAAATAATTGTTTTTTCTGTAATGTCGAATTCACACCGAAATATTCAAAAGATTTTATTGCAAAATAAAGGAAAGCAATTTTGCTACTTTTTCCACCAAAGTTAGAAAAGAAAAATTTAATAAAATATTTCTGGTGCGAATCTTCATTAATCATAGGTGAGATAAAACATATTTCTTTGGTTATCTATTAAACTCAATTCGACCCAAAAACCTGGCCAGAAATGCAAAAATTAAAATTTGCTCAACAGTTGTCAAAAGTGTATTTGTTAATAGCTAACTGGTGCATCGATCTCTGTCTATATCACCAGCATGAGTCACATCAGTCAGGTCTTAGCCTAAGTTGAAGAGAGAAGAAGTACTTTATTGTTGCGTTTCAACTTTGCTATTACGTGTAATTATGTTTAAATGTATATTTTTGTTGTTTTATGAATTGTCGAACTCAATAGCTTTAATTTTAATATTATAAAAAATACTAAAATTAAAAATGTGTTATTTTTCAGCCTTTTTAGCTATAATTTAGATATATTGATTTAAATATATAGATTTTTAAAGGTGTTCTGGGATTTTCCGGACCATTTTTGAAGTCATAGTCGCATTGGTTATAGTTTTGAATGCAAAAATGTTCCCATGTTGTCGCCATTTTTATACGTAAATTCCTTTGGTAATCTATTAAACTCATTCAAAAACCATCAACTCTATACTACTACTCAACTTTAGAGGCAAGACTTTGCTAAATACTAAATGAAACTAATACTCACATTGATACATTCGTTTATATAAATAATTAAATGTTTCCATATGTTAAAATTAACCACATTTATTTAAACATTATTTGTAAGTCTCCGAAAACAGTAAAAAATTAAGTAAACTTTGTATTTTATATTTATCTTTGTAAAGAAATATATACCTTTACGTATATTTAACATTAACTAAGTGTATTTTTCAATAGTAAGTCAACAGCAAGGATTTTAACTGTAAAACACATGAAAAATAATTTTGGACAGGATTTTGCTTCAACGCGTTCACGCCGGCGCCGATATTCATGTTTTTCGCGGTGAGTCGGCGCTCGAATTCATTTTTTGTTTCATCTGGCGGCGTGGTACTTTCACTTATTCAGACACTGTATCTAATGACACGCCCCTCTCATTATTATTAAATTGAACTCGATTATAAAAAGCAGAGTTGATTGTGAATGTCTCGAAGTTTGTAAGGAGTAAGCAAATTAATTAGAGGCATGATTTCATTGACTATATATGTACAAATTTAATATAAGATGTCTTACAATCTAAAGAAATATAGACAACATGATATAATGCATTTTCTGTAAGTTAGATGCAACGCCCTTAGTCAACGATATTTTGAATGAAAATGAGAATTGTCGTTTCCCGTCCTGAATGTATTAAGTTTAAAATACTGAGTGGTTTTTACTACTGAATTGTCGAATATTCAAGTGTGACCAACCAGTAGTGCACGCCTTCTATTTAACAGTAAAGTGTGACCCACCAGTTATGCACACCGCCTGATGCGACAGTCAACCGTGACCCACCGGTGATGCATGCCGCCCGATAGAACAGTCAAGCGCGAGCCACAGGTAATGCACGCCGGCGTGAACGTGTTAACCCCTTCGGGACGGGAGCCTTTTACGAAAATTTTAATCTTTTGTCACCGTTTTTTAAAAACAGAAATTTGTGTCTTCTTGAATCGAGAAAATGCGCTGATTAAATAAGGCAAATTTTACAGTAAAATTTTACTGGTGAGAAAAAACAAGGATTCTGAGCGCTTCATGCGGCACGTATTCGTGTCGCTTGTCCCCAAGGGGTTAAAGTGATATTTGCCGTGAAGTTTAATATATTGTAACAGTGGTAGATTGGGAGGCGACTGAACAGACCATCACCTCAACAGTAGATGCCTGAAATTCCAGGATTAGATAGAACTCGAATAGTATATTAAAATACAACTGGTCTGCCAAGTCATATCTTACTGGAAACCACTTACTGACCCGATTTTAGCGGTTGGTCGCTATGGCTGTGTTTTTCTGAACCTAAAGGTATGAAAACATGGAGAATTGGGAGCAGGAAAACACAATGGTAAACCTACCAGTCAACCATTAAATCGGATTTGCAGGTGTTTTCCACTAAGGTATGACTTAGGAGACCAGTTGCATTTTAATATGCGAATCGTGTTTTAACTAATCCTAGAATTTCAGTTGTCAACTCGATGAGGTGATGGTTTGTGCAGCCGCCTTTTCGCCAATGGCTGAAATAATTAAAAAATAATAAAAGTTAAGTATAAAAGTAACAATAGTTTTTTTTAAACATTCTTTTATAAGCATTCAATGTTCATATCGATAATTACGCCTAATTTTGTGACTAAAATTCGTTTTTTTTCATATAAAATTGTCGCTATAATTAATTTGGCGTGAGCACTAAATTCGATTATGAAAAATTAACGGGTTTTACTTATTTATTTACTTATTTTTTATTTATTATTATTATTTTTTTTTACGTTTGATAGAAGCGCAAACAAGTGAATTATTAAAAAATATAAACATGTTGCTCTCCTTCTATTGAAAGAAAAAAAAACAAGTTGGAAATTGCTCGTCAAACGTGGCAAATGAGGTGCGTTCGAACTATAACTAGTTTTATAATTATTTTTTGCACCCCATATTGTACTGAATGTATATTTTTTTGCGCTTCATAAGTGCATAGTCTGTAACATCATTAAAATGCACTTACAATAATTTTTCCCCCATTCCCTGTAATGTAACGGAAAACTTTTGACTGTCCCTGTAATTAAACTATACATTCGATTTTCATAAAATTTGAAATGGCTCGACAAAATTTTGCAGCAATTATATATTTAAAATTTCAGACCATTCGGAAGGCTGTAAAATCATTAAAATGCATTTGCAATAATTTTTTCCCATTGGCCATAATGTAACGGAAAAATTTTGGGTGTCCCTGTAATTAAACTATACATCCGATTTTCATAAAATTGGAAATGGCTCAACAAAATTTTGCAGCAATTATATATTAAAAATTTCAGACCATTCGGAAGGCTGTAAAATCATTAAAATGCATTTGCTATAATTTTTTTCCATTGGCCGTAATGTAACGAAAAACTTTTGGGTGTCCCTGTAATTAAACTATACATCCGATTTTCATAAAATTGGAAATGGCTCGACAAAATTTTGCAGCAATTATATATTAAAAATTTCAGAC
Organism: Maratus speciosus; assembly: GCA_963932465.1. Lineage (NCBI taxonomy): Eukaryota > Metazoa > Arthropoda > Arachnida > Araneae > Salticidae > Maratus > Maratus speciosus. The sequence goes on along the minus strand of OZ010798.1, from coordinate 246,738,896 downwards.
CATTCGGAAGTCTGTAACATCATTAAAATTCACTTGCAATAATTTTTCCCATTGGCCGTAATGTAAAGAAAAACTTTTGACTGTCCCTGTAATTAAACTATACATCCGATTTTCATAAAATTGGAAATGGCTCGACAAAATTTTGCAGCAATTATATATTAAAAATTTCAGATCATTCGGTCGGGTAGTTTTTGCTCTGTTATATGCGGACGGACGGGCAGACAGACGGACGGACAGACGGACGGACAGACGGACAGACGGACAGACAGACGGACTGAACGACGACTATAGGTGCTACGTATTTATATAATTACGAACGCACCTAAAAAAGGAGCCATTATTTAAACTATCTTTTTAGGATTTTTAAATACATAAGTGTAAATTAATTAATATCTAACCTATATATATAAAATCCTAATGGAACGAATTTATGAAAGTGATATATGAATTGACTGATTAAACAACTGATTATGTTTCAAGCGATTTCTCCTAAAATATGGAATACTTTGCGATGAAATTAAAACCAAAAATAAGCATTGATCCGCAGATCTCAAAACTGGTATTAGAATTTTTAAATTCGAATTAGTTTTCGAAGTATTAATCTTTTTCCTAATTTTATATACATTTTTCTAATGATGGCAACTCAAATTTTAATCAAACAGATATATATATATTTTCATATTTCAGAAAAGATTGACATGGTAACCCGGCTATTGTTGTTTATTTGATAATAAATGTGTATTTACTTTTATTTCTTTTTATAAATTATATAAATTATTTTGTTCTATAATTATTAATTATTTTTTTTAAATTTCCTTTAGAAAATAATAAAAATAATAAAAAATTACGGTACTACTTAGTTATTCCGTCGACCAATTTCGCGAAATTATATAAATCGCCAAAACACTCGCCAAATTATACAAATTGACATAATTTTTATTTTAAATAAGGAAAGAACAAATAAATTAGTATAATATTAATAAATATAGAAATAAAAAGTCGAAATAAAAATCACTTGATGCCTTAAACACATGTAACTTCCTTAAAGTCAAGTTAATGTGACATTTACGATCAACCATTATTGGCATTTAATCTTACAGTTTGGAGATAGATTTTTGGTCGACGGGATAACTAAGTAATACCAAAAATGCATATGTAACTGGTATTTGAAAACGAGGTTTTCGCCAAATTTTCCTAAAAAAAAAAAAAAAATGCTAACTGGCGAGTTAAAAAAAAAAAAGCTATTGGCGAGATTTGCATCCGGCTAACGTAACAGTACCAAGAATTCTTTGCGACCATAGCAACTTTTATGTAGTTTTATTCGAAAAAAATGATTTTGGTTAATCAAAATGGAAAACCAAATGGAGTACCAAAATGGCACCTAGAGTATAAAAAGCGAAGTGGTCCACCCAGAACTTTTGATGATAGTCACATGACTTAGGCTATTGTTATAGAGATTGTTTTAAAATACCGGGAGACAAAGACTCTGTATACTTAATTCATTTTATTTTAGCTTCTTTTCAAATGTTTAACTAATCATCTTTAATCAAAAACAACCATTGAATGCCTTAATAGCAAATGATTCGCCCTTAAAATTTTGCAATCAAAGGGAATTGAACGGAAGCCCGTTTACAGGGACATCTGCACAGCTTTTTTCAGTATAATTCAATCTTCTCTAATATTTTTAAAACCCATCAGATTAGCGTGTTTTTAGATTCTGCGGTGTCTGAACGGGAGTTGGCGAGCGTAGCTTGCAGGGGGCAGAGTCCGCTAGTTAAAATATAAATTGATAAAAGCATATCGCTCACCGGGAAGAAAAGTGACACATCTCGCAAAAATTCATTTTGACTTTTGTTCCATTAATAGGTCTGTCATAGGTATCTCTTGCTACACAATTAGTTTCATAAGTGTAGTTATACGGAAAATTCCTTTATTATGCTATATATCCATTTGTGATCACAGAAGAGGGGTGGATTGTGCGGGGAGAAAAAATTACCCAACCCCCAAACCTCATCTTACGTCTTTATTCTTATGTGTTTTATGCTTTTATGCACGTTTGTATTGCTGAATGGAGAGCTAAGTGCTGCAATTTCATCTTATAGTTAAATTATGCAAATTTTCTCATGCCTCTCCTGCGAAATTTACTTTTGTCGAGATGTGTCACTTTTCTTGCGTATGAGCAACATATTTTTTTTCTATATTACACTCTTCCTTGTAATATCTATAACTTATTTTATGCTTCTTAGATTTTAAAATGAGTTATTGTTGTCGTTACACAGCGATTTAACATAGTTTGACGAGCGTTCACTGGTGCATCATTAAATCGATTGTTAACTCTATGAGTTATAGAGAATATTTGGCGATTTATCACCTGTGCCGTGCTAATTGTCTTACAATAATATATTAACCCTCTCGCTGCGTAAGTAATTCCTCGCGATGAGCGTCTTTTACGGAATTTTTAATCCCTTATCACCGGTTCTTTAACCCCTTGAGGGGCGCCGTTTGCAGTCTGCAAACGGTAAATTTTAATGCCGAAATTAACAATTGAGACCAGAAATTTTTTAGTACACTTTCAATCTAATAATATATGTGAAAAAGAGCTTTTGATAATTTTCAAATAAATTTGTTTTTAAATTGCTGTGTGAATTAAATATTCGAACGTTTAAAGAGCAGAAATGCTTTGCACCTGAAAGGGTTAAAGCAGAAATTTTTGACTATCGTAACCGGGGATAGTGTCCTGATTAAATCAGACAAAGTTTTCGCTAAAAGATAACTGGTGAGAATAACCAAATAGTATTAATTGAGCGGAAAAATGCATGCCCGAGAATATCTCGAGTTGCGCAGCGAGAGGGATAAGGGGTCTCAGGACACTTATAATTGGAAAAAAGGAAAAAGAAGACCATTTTCAACATGTAATATCTTAAAATGTATTTGATTTTAAGACACAATTTTAGTTGTGAAAGAAAGATATAAGCATAGCTGCCAACCTCAAACTAATCTTCCGTAATACTTGCGTTAATTTGACCCTAGTTTAATACGTTCAAACCAGAAAATTTTTTTAAGAAATGAAAATAAATATGTTCCACGTAGAAACCTGGAATTAAATAAATATGCATTCATGAAATAAATTTTCTAGTTCGAAATGTGGTTAACCTGGGTTAAATTCATCCAGACATTACGGAAGATTAGTGGAAGGTTGGCAGCTATGGATATAAGTATGTTCTGTCATTTTAAATATTTAAAAAATTGTAAGATGCAGAATTAGCATTTACAGGGGACTCCAAACTGTCAAACATTTGACGAGCAGAAAATCGGCATAACTGATTACACACACGATTATAAAATAAATTTTTCAACTAGAATGAAAATTTTGGTGTGTACTTATACTTCAGATTGTTGTAAGTGCCCTGAACCTAAATACATTTGTATTTAAAGCATTTTTATACTTTAAATACAATGTATTTAGCTAATGCAAAATTTAGAAAATTTCAACAATATAATTACCTAAAAAATTTTATTTCTTCACAATATAAAGAAAAATTTATGTTCCGTTTATACAGAAGTACATGAAACATATGTCTGGAAAATTTCATGAAAATATATTCAGAAGTTATTGAGATATCGTGCGCGTTATGCCCAAAAAAGGTCACTTGTGGAAAAATGACTTCAAAGTTTCAGAAACGCCGCTTTAGCTATTGAGCGATTATAATTCTAAAAGCCATAACTTCTGTTCTAATGGGAATTTCAAGGAAACAATCATATTCAAATATTCAGAAAAGATTGATGTTTAACATCTACGAAAATTAAAATTTCGGATAATTTTAAAGCTTTTAAGAGTCCTGAGACACCTTAATTTATAATTAAGATGCAAAAATATTTAAATGTTGTTTTGTCGTCCTTTGTACATATTGTTTATGATTTTAGGGTATCAGGATAAGGGTTAAAAATAGATTACAAAATTTCATACTTATATACAAGAACTAGATTAAGTTAAATTAAAGAGTGGCTGTGAGAACTCTCTAGATAGAAGGGTAGATTCGAGGGTAGATTAAAACTGTCTTTCTATTATACTAGTAAAGCCATCTGTAGTGTAAATGTCTGCTGTTGAGATCTGAGAAATAATTTTTATAAAATAAAATTTTAATAATAAGGTGCTGGTAAGTAAAAAGTATCCAGGTAAAATAGGAATATTCGAAGTGCAGGTTCAAAGAACAATAGTCCACATATTTGCAATATTAGAATTTTATCTGTAGGTTATTTGCCGTGAAGCAGAGAGGCGCCATTAGAGACAACGTAGTACAAGCAAGAAGAGAGATCTCAGAGAGTGAACATAGCAATGTGATTCATTTTGAAGTGTTGGCAACAACGTAATTAAACTCGCCAACATTTAAGAAAATAATAAAAATTTAATACAATCTTGGCGAACATAGTGATAATCAATAGCCAAATTAATAATGACGGATTTTAACGAAATATTTTGATCAATGAAAAGGTTCAAATTAATATTATAGTATTTCAATACATATTTCATCCACTAAGACAAAATCATAATATTAATGAAATAACATTTTAATAAATCCTTTCACCTGTCAAAGCAAGAACATATTATGGCATCGTAAACAATAATGTATGTTGTATAAGGGCAAGTTAAATAATATTTTGATAGATAAATTAACTTGTTTTATTAAAGGAAATTACTTTTTTGGAATGAAGTTGATGGTGTTTTAAAGAATAGTTATTAAAGCCATTAGTTTTTCTGGGTAAATGCATATAAGAATATATATATCAAGAGTGATAGGAAAACAAATTAGTTATTTATTACACTCAACCAGGGATGAGATTTCCGCGTTTTTTCACACCAGTATTTTGTTAGCGAAAGTTATATTTCATTTAATCGGAACATTTTTGTGATTTAACAGAACAACACTTTCTCTAAGAATATACTGGTGTGCAAAAACGCGGAAATCTCATCCCTGCACTCAACGTAAGAAATTTTCAATTGATGAAAACATTGATTAATTATGTTTTTGAGCATAACTGAAAAAGGTGTTATTTATGGAATGGGTAACTATTTATATACCTTAACCCCTTCGAGACGAGCTCCTTTTACAGAATTTTTAAACCTTAATCACCGGTTTTTAAAACAGAATTTTTTGCCTAATTGAATCGGGAAAATGCTCGGATTAAATAAGACAAAATTTACAATAAAAATTTACTGGTGAGTATAATCCCCGATTCCGAGCACCTTAAGCGGCGCGAATAGCGGTCGCTCGTCCCCAAGGGGTTAAAGAAATTTAATATTCCAATATTTTACTGGGAAAGAAATGCCTATTTAAGAAATTAGAAATGAATTATTAGCATGATATGATACAATCAGTAAATTATTACGCTTTTTGCTTAGACTGAAGAATGGAAAAACGTAAAAGAAAGAATATATTTTTCGATAGCCTGTAAATACTTTCTAGAAAAATTGAGAGTGTAATTAAAAATAGCAAAATAATTAATAATTAATGTTTCTTAAGATAATTAAGACAACTATATGTGATTTGACTTCACACCATCTCTTTACAGAAACAGTTTATTTACATAATATAAAAACGGCATAGCAGCATATACGTAAATATTGGTTTAAACATTATGAAGATTATATTAGTTTGTTCAAGTTATTATAGAATTTTTATTTTAGCATTCATATATTATATTCGTATATTTAAAAAAATGTCGAGTTTCCAATCCGCAATAGCAGCTAATCAAGATGTCCTTCATTTAGAATGAAAAGATATATCACATGCAAATATAACTGTATTAGAAGGCGTGAAATGTAAGTTTTGCGAAATTCAATCATCGGATTAAATACGTCGTTATAACGACGTATATATTACGACATATATATATTATTATTATTATATATGTCGTTATATATATATATTTATATATCGTTATTACGACATATATATATGTCGTAACAACAGTAAAGCACTGTCCTTTTGCGATTACAACCCGTAAATTTCTAAAGATAATATAAAACATTAAGTAAATTTTTGATTACTGACACTTTTATCAGTGATAGAAATATATATATATATATATATAAACTGCGTATACAGGGTTTATACACTTCAAGAGTCTTTTCCCGATATTTTTGTAAAGTTATATTTGCCTTATTTAACGAAAAAAAATATTCTATTTTCAGATATAGCAACCAGTATTTTACGAAATTTTTGGTACTCAAATACTTTTTCAAAGGTACATCAAGGGTACATCAAATACTACATCAAGGGTTTTTACCCTTGATGCGTACGAACCCTGGTATACGAAAAATAATAAAAGACATCTGTAAATACAGACTTCTTAACACATTGCGACGGGCAATTTTTATCAAATCTGAATTTTAAAACAATAGAAGTTCCTCCCTGTTTTGAAAGTCTTTTGTAAATTTTGTTCTAGATAGGTTTCCTAAGTTTATGCATAGGTAAATATATTTTAATGTGTGAATTTAACCCCTTGGGGACGAGCGACACGTATACGTGCCGCATGAAGCGCTCAGAATCCTTGTTTTTCCTCACCAGTAAAATTTTATTGTAAAATTTGCCTTATTTAATCAGCGCATTTTCTCGATTCAAGAAGACACAAATTTCTGTTTTTAAAAAACGGTGACAAAAGATTAAAAATTTAGTAAAAGGCTCCCGTCCCGAAGGGGTTAATATAACATGTCTTATAATCTAAAAAAATATGGACAACATGATATAAATGCACTTTCTTTAATGTAGAACGCCCTTGGCCATTGTAGTTTTTTGAATAAAAACGAGAATGTTTGTAGCGATTGGCATCCCGTGAAATGTGGAACAATGGAACAATGTGAGCAGCGTTCTTGGATTCCCTAGTTGTGTTGCAACTGCACATCCAGGCTAACATATTGCGTGTTTCAATGTATTGGGAGCCTTAAAAAATAAAGTTTAAACGCGGCTGGTGGCCACAAGTAAAAAATAAAAAGTTGAAAAGATAAACAAATAAAAATTGTAGTATAGCATAAGAGAGAAAAAAAAAGTTCCGTATGATCCTAATACCATGTCCATGACAGGCGAAAAATCTACCAAAGGAAACCCCAGCATAAAAAAAGACTCTTTTCAGAGACCATACATTAGTTTAACACAATTAAAGTCGAAGCAAAAATTGAAAATTTAGAAAGGTAGTAAATTATTTACATATTTACAGTATAATGATAAAATTTTTATAAGTTAAAGCACAATAGAGAGTAAAAAACGAAAATAAAAAACATCACTGAGGATAGTTAAGCCTAATAGAACTGAAAAAAAGCACAAAATGCGTAGGGGAACAAGCGGAAAGAGGATGGCGCCAGCCCAGTCTGGTAACTCGATGGAAATAGGTGATAAAAAGAGACCATGTTAATGTAACAAAAGCATAAAGGTAAGACAATTTATAAGCATGAGAAAATAAAAAATAAAAACAGTTTAAAAGTTTTTTTTAATACAAAACTGACAGAACAAGACAAGCAAAAAAACAAAAGTTTAGCAGAGTAAGAAATTAATCTTCATTTAAGTTGAGAAGTTTAGCAAGTTTACCGAATTCGTTTAGGATGACGAACAGTTTTTTCATGGGGTTATCATATTTTTTGGTTTGGGTTGAAGTGTTTTTGATGCAGCTTAAGAATTTAGTAATTTAAAAATTTCTTTTATTTCATTGAAGGTGTTAAGTATATCTTTAATATCATTAGAGTAATTTCAGGGGATTTTTAGATTTTGAGTAGTATTTGTATTTTCATTAGTAGGGAAGGAAGGGGTATTTGAGGTTTCGCTATCATAATTTTCGGAATTTATCAAGTTAGTACTTGTTGATGGTTCATTGGACTTAGGTTTTTTAGTGTAGTTATAATTTTTAAAGATATCGACAAGAATTTCAGTTTCGGTGGAAAGATTGCTGACGCTATTACTTGTAGTTTTTCTATTATGTTTATTTTCAAGTCTGTACGGGTTTTTAGGACAGCCGTTGTAATTCGCGGGATGTCCAAGGCCACAGTTAGCGTTTAGGAGTAATTCTGCCCTTGTGCTCACAAGCGGTGCTTAAGTGTGATTCTCCACATTTAACACATTTGGCATCAAAGCCGCAAGCCTCTGAGGCATGCCCGTACCCTTGACATTTGTAAGATTGTTTGACTTTATAATTGGTAGTAAAGGCTTCGATTTTAACAGAAATATAGTGTATCACGTTTATTTTGTAGATATCCTCAAAGTTTTTACGCGGTATGACATTTACCACATAGAGTGGCATAGGATGCCCAGTTTTTCTATTTTTAAGCATGGCAGCCCTAGTGACTGCAAACCCATGCTCCCGGAAGCTTTCTTCTATAATTTTAACATCTGTATAACAGGGGAGGCCCCTAATGCATATTTTTTTTTTGGTCGTAATTCCCTAGGGTCAAGAGTTGTGTACGTTTTCTGATTTTGGTCTAACCATCTTTGGGTTTAATTAAAATAATAAAACTTTGTAAAAAATCACCATAAAATAAAACAAAACATAGGACGCGTTTCGAGCTAAAAATGTAACAGCTCGTCATCAGCTACAGTAAACACGTGTCCTTAAGCGAACAAGGTCAAAAATGAACTGAAAGGGAGAGAATGTTGCAAAGAATGCGACAGATGGCGCTAGCTGAAAGGGGCACAATACAGAAGAAAAAAGTGTTGCCAAAAAGATAGAAGAGAAATTGAAAGGGAAAAAATGGAAATAAAAGAAATAAAATAAAAGAAGTAAATAAAAAATATAAATGATAATAATAAATAAAGAAATATAAAAGAATAAAAAAAGAAATAAAACCAAAAGATCCCTTTTTTTAACAAAATAAAAAGAAAAGAAACAAGAGCAGAGGAAAAAGAATTACAAAAGTAATTTCCACACTGGATATAGGAAAGGATGTCATTCTTTTCCCTCTTCTCTTGATTCTTTTCTTTTTATTTTGTTTAAAAAAAAGGGATATTTTGGTTTTTTCTTGTTTTATTCTTTTATATTTCTTTATTTATTATTATTAATATTTTTTAATTTACTTCTTTTATTTTATTTTAATTTTGTTTATTTCTTTTACTTCTATATTTTCCTTTTCAACTTCTCTTCTATCTTTTTGGCAACACTTTTCTCTTCTGTATTGTGCCCCTTTCAGCTAGCGCCATCTGTCGCATTCTTTGCAACATTCTCTCCCTTTCAGTTCATTTTTGATCTTGTCCGCTTATGGACACGTGTTTACTGTCGCTGATGACGAGCTGTTATATTTTTAGCCGAAACGCGTCCTATGTTTTGTTTTATTTTATGGTGATTTTTTACAAAGTTTTATTATTTTAATTTCTTCATATCGCCAGTTTTCGGTGCTGTTTCGCCATCTTTGGGTTTGTCTAAAGTGATTCTCTGAAGTACATTGAATTACCAAGCGTTCTCCTTTAAGTGCTATTTTGGGTTTTTCTGAATTTATCTCCGTAATTTGTCGAGCTAGCGTCGCCCAATTTTCAATATAGATTTTCGATTTCAATATAGAATGGGTTAGTAGTTTTTTTAGAGTTACCAGTATCCTGGACGGTACTAGCACTAGAATCGGGTTGCTCCATATCAATATTGTCACTTAGGTTAACTTCATTTGCAATATTTTTGAATTTATTGGCAAGAGGGATAGTTGAACTTTCCTCAGACAAGGGACGCTTAACTCCCTTTTTGACTGCATTGAATAATTCATTTTTAAGATTAGAGTTAGTAATGATTAGGTTAGGTGTTTTCTTATATTTAATTGAACAAAAAAAAAAAAAAAAAAAAGGCGAATTTATCAAGTTATTAAAAGTAGGCTCCGTTAGGAAAGAAAAAGCTTCATAACAAGTTTTTCTTACTTCCTCCTGGTCGGATGGAGAAGTAGCGTAACCATCTTTGGCTTTCAGATCTAAAATGTATTGGTCAGTCAAGACGTAGAAATCAGTTAGAATTTTCTTTGAAAAGTCCTCGAAGTTGGGTAAAATATTAGCAAATTGTTCCGCAAAATTGCTGTTTAGCGAGCCATTTGAGATATTTTTTATAATATCCTCAATATATCCAGAATTTTCCATTGACGCCATAATGCAGCTTCGAACCTCTCCATGGCCCGTTGCATTTTCGCCGATCCCAACCGTTATAGCAAAAATGAGAAACAGCGCATTCGTGGGGACTTAGATTGAAATTCACTTACTAGAAAACAAATATTTACAAGGTTACCAGCTTGGCGCTTTTATCATATCAGGCGTGAAATTTTCATCCCATCAACATTTTTTTCAGTTGATTAGCAAAACTTTCGGTAAATGTTGTAGCAAGCCAATGGCTCATTATAAATAAAAATACCTCTAATATTAATTATATATTTTTACTCTTATTGTTTAGTTATTTTAAATCACCTGCAAAATATATTTTTAAATAATTAAAGGTAATTTGGTGAAAGTCCATGTAAAGTTTTATAAATTTCAACAGAAGGAACCGCATATTATTTAATATAATTCATTTATTAAATACTCAACTTTATTTAATATTCTATTTTCATTTGTTTTGTAATTTCCTATGTCAATTACATTATTATTTTATTTTTATTGACAAACAACACTGCTTTAGAAATAGCTTCATGTGATTTTCTTAAAATATTTAATACTAACGCAATTAGGAAATTATTTATTACTCAACAAATAAAGAGTAAAATTTTGCAAATGAGCTTATCAATGAGTAATTTAAACGGATTACTAATAAAAATGTAGCTGCAAATATATATTATTCTTTCCACACTTAATAATAAGAAGAATGATTATCTAATTTTTTTATTTTTATTTATTTATTTTTTTTTATATATATTTATTTTTTTAACATAAAGTTAAAAATATATTCCATTTCTGCTGCCAAAATAGCATATTTTTAAAGAAACATTATTAATTTATTTTAAGCAGTACATATAAATTTAAATGTAATAGTTTATGATTTTTACAAATTTAATAATGCATAATTTTTTTTACAATTCTATTTTACTTTATGTAATTTAACTAAACATTAAATACATTTTTTATTGAATATTATTACTACGGCCTTCCTTTTTAAATACAACTTCTTGCAACTGTTTTTTTTTTTTTTTTTTTTTTAATTCAGTTATAAACAATTAAAAGCTATCTATTCAGATAATTATAAAATTCTTTTAATAACCAGTTTCGTTTAAATAACTGGATATAGATGGCAGCACAATAATTTTTTTTCACTTTTTGTGTGGAGGGGGGGGGGGGGGTGATATTATTTGATCCAACATCAATATCATTTATACTTCTTTAGATTTTTTTTCAGTTAATGATTAACATGATATGATGTTTTTGTCACATTATAATTATGGTGTATAAAAATTAATAAAGAAATTATATGAAACTGTTTTTAGGGATACATTCAAATAAATAGTCTTATCTGATATTGGTTATCTTTCTCTTTTATTTCACTCCATATACAAATTGTACCTTAATATTATGTAACATCATATATTTATAAAAAATAAAAATTATTTTGCAAAGATATAAATTATTATTAAGAGTTTTTTTTAGTTTAAAATAGAGTTCATTTTAGTTATACTATTATCAAATTAAGTTATAATACACATTAATTAGATAATTAATTATTTATAATTAATAAGCAAAAACAATGTTTAGATATCCCAAATAGCTGATTAGATTTAATATTTTGTTTTCAAATTATTTATTGATAGTATATTATTATGTAATTTTCATGCAATTTATAAATAATTATAGCATCTTTGAATATGAAATAATAGAATATTGAATATAGAACATTTGATAAAGATAAATTATTATATTTTGTAATTTATAATTATCAAATTATCGTTGTTATTATATTATAAAATTAAATATGCCACTGTAATTTATAGGTAATTGGTTTGATAATAACAAATTATTAAAAATATAATGTTACAATAATATTAATACTTTGATTATTATCAAAATATTATTATTATTATATTAGTAATGTAATACTATCCATATATTTCAATAAATGAAATTTTACATATCAATATTTCATTGAAAATTAATGATAATTTATGATATTTATTTATAAAATATCTTCTTTAGACAATAAAGAAGATAATATTTATTATGGATTACACCTGTTTTATTTATAATGAAAATATTTAATGTTGGTAATAAATAAATACTATAACATTATAAAAATATCAATAATGATCAAATATTTCAGTAAACCATTTAATGATTAAAATAAATATATATATACAGATTTAAAAACTAAACTAACAGCATTTTTTTTTTTTTTTTTTTTTTTTTTTTTACAAAATATTTTAAAATTAAGATTATAAAAATAATAATAGTTAATAAAAAAATTATAATTATATAATTAAGATAGTATTTTAATATTTTATAGTATGTATTATAAAATATCTCTCTATAACATATCTTGTAATATTATAAATTTATTTATCTAATATAGATAATATTTATTATAAATAGTATCTCTTTTTTATTTGTATAGATACAACTATACTATTAATATCTGATAATATTTAATTACAATACAATTATAATGATAAAAAATAAATATTATAAAATCTAACATACTATCAGTAATGCTAAAATATTTCAATAAACTATTTAAGTATCTTTATGTGAATAAACCAGGAAACAGATTTAAAATATACTATAAATTAATATTGGAGATTTAAGTAGCTAGATTCACAAAAAAGTAAAATATCATAAGAAAATCTAAAGTCCTAAAAATTAAAACACCACTCTCAATCTAATAATAATAATATTTTTGTTGTTGCGATTGTTAATTACCAATTTAGATTATCTGTAAATTATATCTAGAAGTAGTTGCGATATTGAGAAAAATGTTAAATTATCAAACATAACAATTTATTATCTAATGTAGGTGATATTGTTATTTATTTATAAATCACATTAAAGTTAGAAGAAAAAGAGTCAAAACTGTTTATGAAAATATTTTTATCATTTTTGACAGGAATATACGTATATTGTTTAGGTAAATTCATTATAAATTTAAAATCAAATAAGTTTACGTAAGCTCTATACTGTATCACCGTTTCACAATAACAAGACATTGAAATATTTTCGAACGCCAAAAAGTAATCGCCAATTGACATAGCAACCTCGACAACCCTGTACAAGTTTTCTAGCGAGAGAATTTCAATCTAAGTCCCCACGCATGCGCAGTTTCTAATTTTTGCTATAACGGTTGGGATCGGCGAAAATGCTGGCCCGTTCAACGCTGCGAAAATATAGCATGCGAATATCAGAGCTTCACAACATATAACTTTCTCTCCCGAAGCTACTACGATATTTTAAACGATGCTGGGGAAACGATTATCAGTTTCTTATTTTAGTAAAACCTTTCATTACGTATTTTCTGGTGTGAAAGATTGAATAATCTGAAACCTTGGAAGCACGTATTGGTATTTCTCTGAAACGTTCCCTAAACTATACGAGCGTCTGGGGAGAGAACGACTTCTAATAGTAGCACTTAGAAAAAATTCGGCTTCCGTTTCAACAGGGAAGAAAGGGAGGAAACAGTCTGCGTTCTTCCCTCAACCTTGTGTAACTTTCCCTTTTCGCTTGCAATAATTATCCAGTTATGGGAACATTAAAATTATAAATAAAAAATGTCGAATGTTGAATTTTATAATTTGATTCTCAGAAAAAAAAATGATTTTTTTCAAAAATAAATAACATATTTTTAAAAGGAAATAAATAAAAAAGAAGAATGGCTGTTATTTATCTAAAAACCTTTTATATATAAATCTGTAAAAATTATTTTTATAATTATAGCTTCATATTTTAATATTATAATATTTCATTATATAAATATTAACATATTTAAAATAAAAAATAAGTAGATTTGTCAATTCTGCATATATTTATATATAATATAGTTATTTGGCAATTAATATTATATATATAACTATATTAAAAAATCTGTGTCCACGAAATACTGATTTTTTTTTTCAACTTTTTCACATCGGAAAATTCATTTTTACCATTTTCATTTTTTATTAAGTTTTATATATTAACCATTTACCTTTCTGTGTGTTTACTGTTTACCTATTCTTTTTTTAAATAAGGCCAATTGTCGTAAATGTTTGATATTTTGTTAAGATTAGCACCAACCTCATCGTATCCCTTTTTTTTTTTTTTTTTTTTTTTTTTTTTTGCAAACTTATGTCAATATTTCCAGTTTGGGGAATTCGATTTGAATATTTTACAATGCTTTTTCAATATATCATTAAATGATTTTCTGAAGGAGATATGAGATAATATTTTAAGGATTATGTTTATTAGATTAAGTAGGAAGGAGGGGGGGGGGGAGAGAGTTCGGTTTAAATTCTTTAACTTACATAAATGACGAAAATGTCAATTTTCCTGTTTAATTTACCGCATCTATTTGACATTAAACGGAATTTCCCTTCCCAAGTTGCAAAGTTCTTTTTTCTTTCTTTTGTATCTATATATATCAGTGTGATTAAACATTAAAATGTTAAAACTTCTACCTGTTTTTCAATTAACTCGGTTTTTAAATGGATAATCCTCGTGGTTCATAAAATTAAGGACAGGATTTTCCTTAATATAAATTGACTGTTGATGAGTATTTGCTTAGTATTTTTTTTTAAATAAAAATATTGAGCAAATAGTCGTTTGTACATTATTTTTACAACATGTCATGACATTTCATTTATTTTTTTTTAACCCTTTATGTCCCAAATTATGAATTCATGAAAATTTCATCTTCTAAAACATTTTTTTGCGAATTTTTGAAACTACATTAGAAGATTTACACACACATTTAATAAATTTTAGAAGGATTTTGCAATTTAAAGTCAATTAATTAAATTTGTATTTATAGGAATTTTGTGCAATATTTATAACTTCATTCAAATCTTTTATTTATTTATTTTTTATTTATTTTTTTTTTTTTACCATTTTATAGAATTAGAAAATGTACAAATACAATACTCTTACAATAGAAATATAGGAATAATTCCGAACTGAAACTTTTTACCCTCAAACTTCCAAAGTCAAAAACGCTAAAGAGAGGAGAGAAAAAAAAAAATCATCCTTTTAAGAATTGTTTTGTTTTGTTCAACCAATAATGCTTTTGGAATAAGATAACGTAAAGTACCTATAACTCATTCTAAAATGTACTACTACTAATCGATGCATATTTTATATTAAGTTATTTTAATGGTACATTAAAGTAGCGTCGGGGCATAAAGGGTTAAATAATTAACTATTCGGTAATTTGGTCCTTACGGTTATAGAGCGCACACAGAATTAAAAATATGAAAGAGAATGTTGTAAGAAATTAAAAGGAAGTGTGGTTTTAAAATCTTCTTAATAATTTTTAAATTAACTTTTCAAATCTTATTGCAATAATTACATTTATCCTTTATTAAGTCATTTTCCTTCATAGAACCATTTAATAATATGTCAGTAAGATATTATAAAATATTTTTTTTAAAAAAAAGTACAAAAGTTACAAAAATCCTTTAGCTGTAAAATTTTACACAAGCTTACCCCCCACCCCCTCATACACACACAAAAGAAAAAAAGAAGGATATGATGGGTGCTTATTTCGAATAAATATATTATCTATAAAGAATACTGCAGAATTGACAAAACTACTTATTTTTTAAGTCTGTTACAAAAATATAATAATTACATTCATATATATCATATTAAAATATAATAATAATAAAATATGAAGCTGTAAAAATATTATATCAGATTTATCTAACAAAAGGTTTTCAGATAAATAACAGCCATTACTAGAATTCTATTTTTTAAAAAAATATTTCCTTTAGAAAACATTTCATTTTTTGCAAATTCGATGTTTTTTTTTTCTCTGTGTTGTTCAAATTATTCTTCGCTGTTTATAATTTTAACAATTTCCATAATCGAATAACAAATGCAAGCAAAAAGGAAAAGCAAGATGAGGCTGAGGCTGAGGGAAGAACGCAGTAGATTTTCCCTTTTCTCCACAGCTGAAAAGGAAGGAGAATTTTTTCTAAGTTCTACTGTTAGCAGTCGTTCTCTCCCCAGACGCTCGTCTAAACTATTCCTCATTATTTCAATATAATCTTTCATAAGTATTTTCTGGTGTAAAAGATTGATTAACCTGAAACCTTGGAAGCAAATATTGGTATTTCTCTGAAAAATTCCCTGTTCTGTTGCCTCACCGTGTAACGCTCGCCTTGTTCCAGAGAAAAGCCTTAATTGTTTTTAATTTTTAATCATGTTTATTCTCTTAATTTAATAATCTAGTTTTTTTACATTATACAGAGCCAGTGGCGGGCTAATTGAAAAATGCCTTGCTATAATATGTTAATGTATTATTAAGTTGTAAAAATATTAAAACTTTGTACTGTCGTCGTAAACCAACTTTGTACTTATTATTTTTTAATTAATTCTAACATATCAGGATGTGGATTAAAAATTGATAACAACATTTCGTCTTTACATACAAAAACAAGGTTGAGTTAAATTAAAAGAGTGTAATAATAGCGGCTGTGAGAAGTCTCCTGACAGAAGGGTAGATTCGATGGTAGAATAAAATTGTCTTTCTATTCTACCAGACAAGCTATCTCTTTACCGAAACACTTTATTTACATAATACACTAATAAAACGCTATAGTAGCACATTTCGCAAATACTTGTTTAAATATTACGAAGACTATGTGGAACTTCTAGTTCGTTGAAATGATTATTGAAATTTTATTTTCATATATTCTGTTCCTATAAAAAGAAAAATTGAGTTTCCAATACGCAATAGCAGCGAATCAGGATGTCCTTGATTTAGTATGAAATGATATATTACATGCAAATATAACTTTATTAGAATACCTGAAATGTAAGTTTTGCGAAATCTAATAACAGGAATAAATACGTCGTAACAATAGTACCTTGCTGTCATTTTGTAATTGCAACCCAGTGAATTTCTAAAGATAATGTAAATTTTTAAGTAAGGTTAGTTGGGGTAACTGGACCCACGAGGTAACTGGGCCATAGGCTATTTTATAAAAAACCGTTGATGTATTTTAAGTTTTAGCTTTTGTGAACAATGCTCCTTACCCTCTACTTCCTAAAACAACGTGTGTCAATTCAATCATAACTCATTTACGTTTCTTTTTTTAAAAACAACATCAATTTGGTTGAACTTCCTCGGCTTTTTATTAAAATACTGTAAGTACTTTTATTAAACAGTCGTTTTTTGTTAAAGATTAGGCATATAACTACATTAATATTATTATGTATCTATACATATTTACTTCATGTTTCAAATGTAAGCCCGGTGTCCTAGTTACCCCATAAATTTTTCAAGAATGGGGTAACTGGGACATGTATCCTCGGTAACAGGACCATGCTGGATCCAGTTACACCAATAATTATAAATATTTTTTTTTTAGTTTCTCTTACAACGAGAAGTAAATTTCTCCATTATTTTTTGCTCATAATAAAGAAAATTATAGAATACCTTATTAAAATTACGTAATAAAATTTAAAAAAGCATATTGGGTGATATCAAACCAAATTTCTTGACCCCTTGAGAGGCGGTGATGCCGTTATGGCATCACATAATTTTTACCCCTAATTGCCACATTGGCACCGGAATTTTATAATGAAAATTTCACCTTTATTAAGTACACGAAAATATACTTTTACTTGTTTTCAAATAGATTCTCTTGTAAATACCGGTGTCATTAAATTATTTCAACATTTTACGAATACCTTGCCCCTGAAAGCGAGCTAGCCAATCCATGAAATTGTACGATATCAACATAAAGTACTTATATAGCCGTTTGTTCGTAGATTTACCTTGCTATTTTTTCCCTTAAAATACCCATGTGATTTTTATACTTATTACCTATACATATTTACTAAAGTGCATAAGTACTTACTTAATTTTTATGTTTTTTGGTATAAATAAATCTAATATTTTCACTTTTACTGCTTTTTTAAGAAACATTGACAGCAAAGGTTTCCCTTACAACGTTCTTTATTGACATATAATTTACATGATCTGCCTGGTTTAAATTTTTTGTAAAGTTGTTTACACTT
Source organism: Maratus speciosus (assembly GCA_963932465.1). Taxonomy (NCBI): domain Eukaryota; kingdom Metazoa; phylum Arthropoda; class Arachnida; order Araneae; family Salticidae; genus Maratus; species Maratus speciosus. Next base: position 246,720,753 of record OZ010798.1, on the reverse strand, counting down.
TTTCAAACAGGACCTGATATCCCACAGAAAAAAAAATAAACGCGTGTGGAACATAGATTCTCCTGGTCCACTTACCCCATTTTTATGGGGCGACTGGACCCATGAGGAAAGAAAGATGAAATATTTATGTTTTTAAATATTAAAACGTAATTTTGAGCATTTCTGTCTGATAGAGGGAACCTAACTGAACACATTTACAGAAGTTCAGACTTTAATTCAAATGAACATTAGCTTTCTGAAGCTGAATTGTCAGAAGCTCTAGAATCACATTGTAAAATCATGGCCCAGTTGCCCCAACTAACCTTAAAACTTGGACTACCAACCGTTTTATCAGTAACACGAATACATGGCAAACTATGTAAACAGGATTCCCACTGGTCCGTTTCTTGAAAACCAGTAATTTTTTAGAAAAAAATTCTCGATAGGATTCTGCAACAATCACAAGAAATACGGTAAGTTTCTATGAAACTTTCAAATAACGGAGAGTGTGGAAGACCTGGATACGAGTTGTAAAATAGCAATATGAAAAGTCGCCTCAAAAGAGAACGACTTTCTTACAGGAGAGGATTCAAATATGTGGAACTTCAATGTACAAAAAATATAGATTCTTACTTTAAAAACTTTTCCTTTAAGTATTTTCTGGTGTGAAAGATTGAATATTTTGAATTCTTAAAAGAAGGTATTTGTATTTTCCTAAAAATTCGCTGATCTTTTTACGCTGTGTAACACTTGCCTTGATTCGGGAAAACATAATTGTTTTTAATTTTTAGTTCTGTCTATTCTCATAATTTAATAATGTAGTTTATTTAAATTGTACTGAGCCTCGAATCGAATCTCTCATCTCTATACGTGAAATAAAAATACATAAAAAAATGTCACGATCAATAAATTTGCAAATGTGGAAATAATTCTAACCGCAACCCATCGTTCATATTCTGTATTTTATGCTTTAAATTTTAAAATGATAGAAAATTCTTATATGACTTGAGAAACATTTTTCAGGCAAATAATGGAAAATTACGAAAAGTGTCAAATTTTCTGAAATTGAGAAAAATTTAGAATTTTAAGCAGTAAAAACGGTGAAAATAAAAAAATAAAATACTCTTTAAAGTTATGAAATTTAATTTTTTTGGTAAAACTGCATGCCAAAAATGATTCTGAACTGCCAGGCTTTTGAAATTAGCAGCAAATTGCTGTTGAACCTATTATAACTAGTCGGTTGTGTCAATCCCAAAATTTTCTTCTGTCGCATACATGTCAATACTTCAAAAAGGGTGATTTTTTTAATTATATATTCTATAAACAAGCCAGAACGAAAAATAATGCATCCAGCATGGATTATGAAACTCTTTCCAACACATTCAGCATACTGTAATCGGTTAGTCGGTAGGTTTATCACTGTGCTTTCTTTCTTGGGTCCAAATGTATGAAAACATGGAAGACTGGGAGCAGGAAAACACAATGCGCTACAACAGAAAACACATTAAAATATCTTTGATGCCTTGGCGAACAGAAACGTCATTTAAGACAATGGGGTGGAATAGTGTAGGTGCTTTTCCCTAAATTCTGTTTTCGCTAATGACGATTAGAAAAAAATCACGTAAATTATGGTGCAATGCTTTTCCTACGCAGCGAAAGAAACTTTCATATGACATTAAATTGCTATTAATAGTCGGCTGCACAGACGATGCTTAGCTCATCGAGTTAACGGCTGATATTCCAAGACTTGGCAGAACTCGATTAGCATGTTAAAATGTCACTTGTCTGCCAAATCATATCTTGAAGGAAACCACCAGCAGACCCGATTTTAGTGGTTAATCGGTAGATTTATGATTGTGTTTTCTTGCAGTGTGTAAGAGGGAGAACTGGGAGCAGGAAAACACAATGGTAAAACTACCAGTTAACCACTAATGTCGGGTATGCAGGTGTTTTCTACCAACATATAACTTAGTAGACCAACTGCATTTTAATATGCGAATCGAGTTTTAGTCTAATCCTGGAATTTCAGCCGTCAACGCGGTGAATTGATGGTTTTTGCATCCGCCGTCCGGTCTATAATACGAGTCAACTTAAACAGTTAGTAATAGTTATTTATTTATTACACGTTTTTTAATTAACTCAACATGGCTTTTGCGTGTAACGCTGGAGTATTGTAATCAATTTTTCACTCACTTCCTGATATGCTAGAATTGTAACAATTGTGTACACAGGTGTGTCGACGACATTCCACATTTATACCTTTTTAGAATTTAATTATAAATTAAAGATTTTTAAAAATTTTTAAATAAATTTCCAGCAGTGAAATTACGCCTGAAATTATTAAATATTTAATATGTGATTTATCACACTGCTAACTAAGCGTAGAACCAACAGAATGAAAAAATCAGACAGACTAGGAACAGAGTTCCAAGAGTTCCGGGTTCGATTCCCGGCTTGGACATTTTTCACTCTGTTGAATCGACGCCTCGTTAGCAATGTGATAAATTGAGTGTTATGCTATATAGTATTTAAAACGCTAAGCGTTTTTTTCGACAGTCCATGAGAAGAAACTACTTCATCAAATTACACCAATCTTTTTTGAAATGAGAGATATTTGACCACAGATTTGTTATCATATATTCGTTTGTTCAAATATTTTATTAATTAGCTGTACTTTAAAATTAAAATTCTACAGTTGCGCATGCGCTGTATATGTCGTAGGCTAATTCAGAAATTAAGCTCTTTGCAAAGAGACTAAGCTATGTGCAAAGAAGCGGGCTAATTGGAGAATCATCTCCGTTTTCCCAATTAGCCTGAAAATTTTCAGGTTCATTGAAAAGAGCCTAAACAGCGTTAGGCTAATTGAAAAATGACCCCTTATTTCCCAATGAGGGTGATATTTTTTAGGCTTATTAACCCATAACCCGACCCGAACCAGAAAAATAAATTACAACAGACCGTACCCCGATCCGATCAGGACAAAATAATTTCTGTCGACGCGTAACCAGAGCAGAACCTGATAAATAAAACGAAATCTGACTCGAACCAAATATGATAACCAACAAGAATATTCTAAAGCACCATAACCCAATCCGAGTATGTAAAAATAATTTCCGTGAACACGCAACTCGACCCGTACTTAAAAATTCCATTAGAAAAACCCAAAATGTGACTCGAACCAAGTCTGAACCCGACAAAAATTTTCCAAAGAACCTTAATCCGATCCAAGAAAGACAAAATAATCTCCATGGACACGCAACCCGACGCGAACATAAAAATTGTGTATGAAAAAACCCGAAACCTGACTCGAACCATATCCGAAAACCGTATCCGAGGAAGACATAATAATTTCTGTTGCGACTGTTTGGTTGCGATAACCAATTTTTTTTGTTACACCTTTTGGACATTCCCTTTTGTTGTATCAACTAATTGTATGTTGCGACAAGCACAACTGTTTAGTTGATAATTCTGAATAATTTGGTTAATTTATTTAGTTGAATTAGTAAATTAAAGATAAGGTGAAATTAGAAAATTATCTTTATATAATTTTCATTTACCTTTTTTATGTAAACTTTCATTATATATAGCATATTTTTCATTCTGTTTAATTAGTGCTACTTCTTTAAACGTGTTTTTAGTTTAACAATTACAGAATGACATTTGTTTACATTATTATCCATTTGATGCTCCACAGTTTTAGGATATTTCTGTTTATATTTCACGTATTTAAAAAGTCGTTAATAATTTCGATTGTTTAAAAATAAGATTTGTGTAGTGTTTGAAATGTAAGTTATTATAAGTTAATAATTCATTTATTTTTTAAATTTTTTATGCTCTTTTTTATATATCCACTTATTTTAATACTTTGGTGTTGTATAAAATTTCATTTATTAATACTATTCAATAGCAGATGGTTTTGCATGTACTATCTAAATTTATTACATTTTGGTTGTACATGTCGTGTGAATTTTAAAATATTATTAAACATATTTAATGTTTTTTCATTTCTATGAAATTTAATATTAAATTACTTTGATTAAATCACATTAAATAATTTGACATTTTCTGTGCACATAGTAATAGACACGAGAGAATTTGAAAATGTATATTTATATTGGAAAAGAAAGATTTTGAAAAAAATAAAAGACAAATTTTAAAAAAATGTTACTTAATTTTAATAAAAATTAAATTGTGGAACATCAAATAAAATATAATGCAAGATGCAAATGATTCTGAAAAAACAATTGTCCTTCTGTGTAAATAAATAAAAAAAACTGTGCAACATGTAAATCATTTTAAAATATTTCTAAATAAAGTTACAAAAATGTCCTTTTCTGATTTTGTCCAGGAATTATATAAACTCATAATTGGTTTTTATATATTTCTTAAACAGAGACTAATCTTTACAAAATTAAATTATGCAAAAATTCTTAACTTAATATTTCGATGGGTTTAATAACGATAAAACTGAGCATAGATTGTGTCAGACTTATTATCATTTTAAAAGATATAGAAAATGATTAAAAAAATAGAAAAATCATAAACAACATTTCATGTGTGCAGGATACAGAATAAATTTTTAACTAAGTAATGTATATTTATTTTCTGTATAAAATAACAATTGAAATTTTTTTAATTCATTAATAATTAAACATTAAATAACGAACAAAATTTCATGTATTCAATTTAAATGTTTAAATATGTATATTTGTATTATTACATATTTTCCTGAAAAGTATTTTATCTTTGGAAATTAGTTTTAAAGCAAGAGGAAATAAAATGAAAAATTCAATTTTCTTCAAAAATTGGAAAAAAAAATCTAAAAATTGGTGCACTTAAATCTTACTTATAAGATAATAAAATATGTTTCATTTAGCACATGTTTTAATACATAATATCTGTTAAATTTTGATTTAGAAAAGTAGATTTTTGAAAGAGTCATGTTTGAAAATAATTTTAAAACAATACATGAAAAATTAGTAAATTGAAATACCAGTTTTCAAATGAAATGCACCCTAATTATATTTTGTCGTATATAACAGTATAAAAGTGAAAATTTTGTAATGGTTAGAAGTAATAAAATTTGAGAAAAAGTTAAAATTGAATGTTTAGATTGTTGGCATTGTGTATATGTGCCAACGCTGCTCATGTGCATGTTTTTGTTTTATAATATAAATAAGACTAATACACAAGCAAAATTATAATATATACCGGTATAAATTATATACCACCTGCGATTAATGAAGTTTGACACCAGAGAAAAATTATTAAATTTTACTTTTCTAACTTTGGTGGAAAAAAGACATAAATGGCTTTTACATATTTTGAAATAGAATTTTTCAAAGATTCCGGTGGGACTTCAGCATTTCACAAACGTAATTGCTTGCCCCTCAAGGGGTTAAAAATAAAAGCATTTCTAAGATTAACTCTTCAGAATTGGGATTTTGAACAGGACATGTTAATTTTACTGTTCAAAAGTAATATTTGTATGTTATTACAAGTCTTATTAAAATGTACATATATATATATTATCTCGTGAAAGGAAGGTAAAAATTTGACAATTGTACATGAAAATGATAGAAATACAAAATATATAGATCTATCGGAATATAAGAAGAAATCAATCACAATGATAAAAATAATCAAAAAGAAAAAAGTTTTTCAAGTCGATTTAGAAATTTAAAAAAAGAATGCTCTTACAAGTTTAATATGGGGAATAATAAAAAAATATATATCAACTAGTGCTTTTATTTCGAATTCTGTGCAAAAATTAACATGGTTTAAAAGAAACTCAATCTAAGTAAGATTTAGTTAAAACATACTTTATTTCTTGTATTTTAAATTAAAAAATAATAAACAGGGCACATATAAAATCTACGAATTATATCTTTATTATGAATGTTTGTGGATAAACAAATTCTGAAGCAATTAACTAGAAAGTATGGAGTAAAAAAAAAAAAAAAACAGTTGTATGAAGTAAATTATTTGGTAAATAGTTGTAGGAACGAAAATATTTGCATATTATAGTCAAATCCAAATTTTTGGTTGGACCGACAATATTTTTGATAGCCTGATATAGTTATCGTAACGGTGCGATAACTATTAACAAAAAACATGGTGTAATAAACAAATTGCTATGGTTCTTGAAAACAAATTCATTTGGTTACGATAGCTTTTAATCAAATAGATTTGGTTAAAAGAAATAAATTCATTTTGGTCCTTGTAAAAAAACCTATTTGGTTAAAACTATTAACCAAATAGATTTAGTCGAAAGTACCCAGTTGATTTGTTTCTTGAAACCAAATCATTTAGTTACGGTAACAAAATAATTTGGACATGAATTCCATAACATTTCCAACCTAACGTTTAGCCGAGGAAAAAATTTGGTTGAAGCAACAATTTTTTTGTTTCTTTAACAAAATCGTTCTTTCTGTGCACGCAATACAATCAGAATTTGAAATTTTCATTTGAAGTCAACCTGAAACCCGGCTCGAACGCGATCTGAAAAGGACAAAAATATTTTAAAGAAACGTAGCCCGATCCGAACAAGACAAAATGATTTCCGTCAACACGCAACCGGATCCGAACTTGGTTCCATTTGAAATCAGTCCGAAAACCGACCATAACCAGGTTTCTGATCGAGTTTTGGATTGAATTCAATTAGAAATTTCAGGTTCGGATCGGGTTGCTTGTCGACGGTAATTAATTTGACATACTCGCATCGGGTTATAGTTCTTTGGATTATTTTTGTCGGGTTAAGATTTGTTTCGGGTCGGGTTTCAGGTTGACTTCAAATGCAATTTCTAGGCTCTTGTCGTGTTGCATGTCCACGGAAACTGATTTGTCTTGTTCGGATCCGGTTATGGATCTTTTGAATATTTTTGTCGGCCTCAAATTTCGGGTTTCTTTCAAATGAAATTTTTAGATTCGGGCCGGGTTGCGTGTCCACGGAAATTATTTTGTATTGCTTGTATCGGATTATGGATGTTTGGAATATTTTTGTCGGGTTTAAATTTCGTTTTTTTTAAAAATAGAATTTTTAAGTTCCGGTCGGGTTGCGTGTCTACGGAAATTATTTTGTCTTGCTCAGTTCGGGTTATGTTTCAATGGAATATTTTTCTAGTGTTATTGTGTTCGCGTCAGATTTCGGTTTTTTTCTAATGGAATTTTTAGGTTCGAGTCGGGTAACATGTCTACAGAAATTATTTTGTCTTGCTCGGATCCGGTTATGGTTTTTTGGAGTATTTTGTCGGGTTCAGATTTGGTCTGACTCAGATATCATGTTTCTTTCAAATGGAATTTATAGATTCGAGTCTTGTAACATGTCCACGGAAATGATTTTGTGTTGCTCGGATCCCATTATGTTTCTTTGGAATATTTTTGTTGGATTCAGATTTGGTTTGGATCAGATTTCTGATTTTCTTCAAATGGAATTTTTAGGTTCGTGTCGGGTTGCGTGTGCGCGGAAATTGTCTTGATCGGATCGGGTTGTGGTTCTTTGCAATATTTCTGTCGTTTATCATGTTTGGTTCGGTGCAGATTTCAGGTTTTTTCAAATAGAACTTTCAGGTTTGGCTCGTGTTGGGTGTAGACTGCTCGGATTGGGGTACACTCTGTTATAATTAGTTTTCGGGTTTGGGTCGGGTTATGGGTTAATAAGCTTTAAAAAGTAACTCTGATTGGGAAATAAGCGGTCATATTTCAATTAATCTAACGCTATCTAGGCTCTTTGCAATAAGCCTGAAAAATATCAGTCTAATTGGAAAAAAGGAGATGATTCTCCAATTAGCCGAGATCTTTGCAAACAGCCTGAGGTCTTTGCAAAGAGCCTGATTTCTCAATTATCCTACGACATATATAAGTACAGGTCTGCCTTTAGAGTGACGCACTGTACATGTGCAAATATGCTGGCTCAGTTGAACTATCACATCACATGTAGAAGTTGTTTTAAGTTCGTCTGCTATTCGATCTTACTGTAAACAAGCTTTTCTTTCTTTCACAAAGTTAATATTATTTGACTCTTTCAGCATTAATAAGAATTCAAAACTTTATTGTGTCGGTATTAAGAGGGTTGGTCACTCAGATTCGGAATTCTCCTCCGTAATGTTAAGTCTATGAGCATTTGATGCATTCGTATATTTAAAATATCTCCTATGGAAATTAATATTTTTAACTTCTATTTTTTGTGTACACTTCCTAAAAGATGTCTCTTTTTTTCTTAGTTCTCAAAATATAGCTAAAGTATAAACTTAATTTTATAGGAAGTGTTAAAATCTTACTCACACTTCGCCGGCTTTTAACACATAAAACATTAAATTCTTCATCGATTTTAGAAATATTTTGAAAACTAAGAAAACAACAGACATCCCTTAAGAAGAGTACACAGGAAAAAGAAGTTAAAAATATGAATTTCCCGAGAAGATATTTTAAATATACGAATGCATCAAAAGTCCATAGACTTAACATTACGGAGGAGAATTCCTAAGCTGAGTGATCAGTCCCCTTAAGAGCTAGATACGACTTATTTCGGAGGTGTCGTATTGTTTTGGTCATATTACAAACAGAAGATAACCACAGTGATTTGAGGCTAAAAATTATGGCTGGCGATCGTCTTGGAATCTAGCATGTTACGTTGTTGCTGCTCCTTTGAAAAAATAAGGTCATCATTCTTTAATATTTATTAACACTAGAACCGCCGGAAATTTTACTGAAGTGTTATAAAAATATTTTACACCGGAAATTTTAATTGAAACTACTTAGCATATTTATTTAACTTATATCTCCGAAGTGCATTTAAACTTATTTTAGAAAGAAATTTCTGGTGATAATCAAAGTATTTTTATTTGGTAGTGGTCAAAATGACCGCTACGGCGGTTCTAGTGTTAAAGCGCAAAACTATTTCTGCAAGATCAGAACTCGAATTCGAGACAATTGCATATGAGTCAACTGTTTTTCGAACCTCTTTAATTTAGAAGGAAAATAAACGAGCTCCTGCAATCGCAGCGCGTTAAAGCAGCAGTTTAAAGCTCTGAATTTTTGTAGAGAACGCATGTTCGAGCCAAAGCTTGGCAAAATGTGTAATATTTTTGTAGATAATTCATATCAATAATGACATATTTTATTAGGAAGCGAAATTATACGATTTTTACTTTATTATTATTATTACTTGAATGCTTTATAATTAAATAAAATTTAACACTCAATAATATTTATTAAAAATAATGATTTCATATTTAAAATATTTAAGCTAAAATATTTTGCATGTAATTATCAATAAACAAATGGACTTTACCCACGAATGGCAACAGCCACGCCTCTGTGGGAAAAAACCCTCCAAAAAAGAATGTTTATTGGACGAAGTGGTAAAATTATAAAATGTTCTTCACGCCTATTGTTGTTTTTTCTTCTGTTTACCCGCGGCTGACGTCACATGGGTAAAGTCGAGGCTAACGAGAAAGACAGGCTACCGCGGTGGGTCCGATTCTTCTTTTTTTTACAGACCGCTGGAGTCAAGTGATGCTCTTTTCGCACACCTTCATTGGTGCATTCGACTCCGGGCAGCGACTCCAGCGGTCTGTAAAAAAAGAAGAATCAGACCCACTGCGGTAGCCTGTCTTTTTCGTTAGCCTCGGGTAAAGTCAATTGAGCTGTTCTACAATTTTCGTTATATTTTCTGAACATTATCAAGAATACATATCTGAGTGTGTGTGAGCAAGAAAAGTTTGTCATTCATTTGCATAAAAAGTAAAACGGAAAGATAGAAAAATATTCGTATAAGAGCTATAAAAGAAATTACCTTGATATCCAGGTTTAATATTTAAAAAATGTAATAAAAATGTAAAATAAAATTCAAGTAATAAAAATTATACAGGGTGTCCGGTCTCAACGGTGTCCAATGGCTAATTCCTAAACCATTAGTCATAGACATATAGTTCCAGTTACAAAAATGTTTTAAATGAGGTAAAGAATTATTTTTAAAGCGATTTAGGTCAAGAAAAACATTTATTTAAAAATTACGAAATTTAAATTTTTATACGGTCCCCCGGTCCTATAAGTGATATTTAGTAAACTTTTCCTATTTCTCTAACAAGTACGGCAAAAAAAGTCCCATTCAACTACCATTAAAATTGACCGAGTTATGACATTTTCAATTTTATGACTTAAACCACTTTTCTGTAACTGAAAACAGATGAGTTGGACCAAGCTTTCAGGGGTCGTACACGAAGTGCTTAAAGTATTATAAAGGGCGTCCACTCCAAACGATGTTCAATGGCTAATTCCTAAACCGTTTGTCAAAGACATATAGTTCCAATTACAAAAATGTTATAAATAATGTAAAGAAGTATTTTTAAAGCGATTTAACTGAAGGTGCTGCCCCCGTATAAATATTACGGTAGTGTTAATTTTTAGTAATTAACTTTCAGGTTGGTTAAAATAATTGAAGAAGTGAGTTTCAAAACTCACCTTATCGAGAAAATCAAATTTTGGGAAATCGCGTAAAACCTTTAAATGCGTCCATTGGTATTCATTGAAAATTTGGAGATTGTAGTGCTTGATTGGTACATTTATACCAATAGAATAGATAGAGAAACACGATTTTTTAAATTTCGGATAAGGCGAGTTTCGAAACTGACGTCTTCAATTGTATTTTGACCTTTTTTTTTTTTTTTTTTTTTTTTTTTTTTTTTTTTTAGTAAGGAAATGAGTGTGCTTCTTTTGATGATTTTATTTTAAAAAGTTGTATTATTTTTATAAGCTTTTAATTTCGACGTTCGTATGTATGTCTTCCTAATTCAAAATTTGTATTCCAATTTTAACTCACTTCCAATCATCCGATGAAGATTAAATTTTGCATAATTATGTAAATCCAATTACAATGTAATATTAATATGATTTTAGGTGCGTACCATTTATATTTATTTTACAGGACCACTCCAAAAATTTCGTATACATTATTACCTACAAACAGAAATTTTAAAATTAAAATCAGTAACATTTATGTAAGGCACTAAGATTCACAATGTAATTTTTCCAAATGAAAGTGCATTGCGTTTATATTTTTTATACAGTGCCGCACAAAAGATGTCAGATACATTGCGATGTATGAGCAGGGATTGCTTATTATACATTTTGATGATATTATGCTTTTTTCAAATTCAACTTTTTAGTTCTTTATAAAAACTTGTTTGAAAAAAATATTTTAGAGACCAAAATCAAAATGCAATTTATACTTGCTAAACAAAAAATAAATATTAAATGGGGGGGAAATTTTTCCTATTGGACAAGAAAAATGAGGTAAACAACTTTATTTGTACAATAGATGAGCCAAAACACTTGCGGCCTCAAATCATGCACATACAAATACTTTCTAAGGTTTAAAATGCATATTTTTTCCCAACCATGCTTTACCTATTTGTATTCTGATTGGCCAGATGTTTCGGCGTCAAAGTGACTCATCTTGGCGGTATTCGTGCTTGGCAAGTGCAGAGGCAAGTGTTTGATGGGAAAAGTGATTTATATGCTTTTGAAACTTGCTTAGCGAGATAAGTACGGCAAAAAAAAAAAAAAAAAAAAAAAATTATAAATTGTTAAATGTTAAAATTTAATAATTTAACATATGTTTTGATTTAACAGTATTTTCCCCCTGATTTTTAATTAAAAAAATTAAAAAAAAATAACTGCTCTAATGAATATTTGCTGAGGGGAGCGACAGTGGAATTTTCAGAAGGGGTAATGTAAAAATAATAATTATTATTATTTTTTTATCATTACAATAAAAGGACAAATGGAACAAGATCTTAAAAAAAGAAAAGTTAATTAAAAAGAGAGAATGTAGGCGGTTATATGATGTCCGACCTTTAATGGATAAATCTGTGCTCTATTACAACAAAATATTAAAATATTGTAATAATTTTGTTATGCTTATTTAAATCATCAACGTAATCGCACAGGTAGAATCATATAATTCAAATAATTGAAGTTTAATGTAAAAGAAAATAAAAGTGATCTGAGGATCATTTTCAAAAAGGGGCATTTTAATTTCCTTAACATATTCAGAGCAGCCATTCAAAAGTTATGTATAAAAATATACGCATATAAAAAAAAAAGTTTTAGATTAGGTAATCTAACTATGTATCATTTTCTAAAGAGTTGTGACTGTTGCTTTTATAATCATTTAACAAAATTTCTATTTTTTTTTTTACTTATATTTTAGTACAAGTTGTATATTTTGTTTTAATATGTCAGAATGAACAAAAATCTCGAAATATAATTGTAATGTTAATTTACTCTCAATGTTTAATGTTAAATTTTATATCTGACGATTATTTTTATTTCTAGTAAATTTGTGACTGACCCCTATTTTGCAGCAAAAAAGATACTCCAACTTTAAACATCTATTACTCGGTCAGTTTTAATCGCAGAGGAATGGGACTTTTTTTGTATTACTTGTCAGTACAATAGGATATTTTTCCTAAATATCACTTATAGGACCTGGGGACAGTATAAAAATTTAAATTTCGTAATTTTTTAATAAATGTTTTTCTTGACCCAAATCGCTTTAAAAATACTTCTTTACCTCATTTAAAACATTTTTGCAATTGGAACTATATGTCTATGACTAACGGTTTAGGAATTAGCCATTGGACACCGTTGAGACCGGACACCCTGTATAATATAAATCGTTAGCTACATCAAGTTTCAAATTTAGGTTTTTAGAGAATGAGACGACCATTAAAAGCTGCCATGAATTTAAAAAAAATAAAATTCACGGCAGCTTTTAATGGTCGTATAGTTTTAAAAAATAAATAAATAATGAAAATAAATATTGCTATTTTTTCAAAAAATAAAAAAAAAAAAAGAAAAAGAAAAAGAAAAGAAAAGAAAGAAAAAAAAAAGAGGCCGTAGTAAATAAAAATAAATTCTTTACCCGGTAATTTTAGGTAAATTTCGGATAAAAAACAAAGTTAATTGGCTATCTATACTAATATTATAAAGAAGTAAAAATTGTTTGTGCGTTTGTTCGAGGTAGCCTCTCAAGCTACTGAACCAATTTCAAAAGTATTGGTATCAAAATGAGTATGTTAGTCCCACCTAGAACATAGGCTATATCTTATGTCTGTGCCACTAACCCAAAGGGGGTGCAGGAGCAAAAAACGTTCTAAAAATGCGATTTTTGTGTTATTGAAGGGCCTAGAAACATGAAATTTGGAATGGTAGTTACTTATAAGATATAAATGATCTCTAAGAACATTTTCTTAAAACCTCTCTTTTAAACTCTTTCTTAAAAGAATCGAAATTTAAAGTGGCTGAAAATGCGCAAAAGAAGTTCTAAAAAACATTCTAAATTGTGATTTCTACGCAATCTCAGGAAGCAACGAACCGATTTAAAAAATAATGTTGTCAAAAGGATGATGAAAGCCATTGCTCCAACATAGGCTATATTTTATGTCGGTGCCACTATCCCAAAGGGGGTGACAAGCAAAAAGCGTTCTAAAAATGCGATTTTTGTGTTTCTGAAATGTCTAGAAACATGAAATTTGGAATGGTAGTTACTTATAAGATATAAATGATCTCTAAGAACATTTCTTAAAACATTTAAATTTAAAGGGGGGGGGGGGGCGGAATACACAAAAAAGTTCTAAAAAACGCTCTGGATGGCGATTTCTACGCAATCTCAAGAAGTAACGAACCGATTAAAAAGAAATAATTGTGTCTAAATGATGGTGAGAGCCTTGCTCCAATATAGGCTATATTTTATGACGGTGCCATTACCCCAAAGGCGGTGCAGCAGCAAAAAACGTTCTAAAAATGTGATTTTTGCGCTACTGAAGGGCCTAGAAACATGAAATTTGGAATGGTAGTTATAAGACACAAATAATCTTTAAGAACAGTTCTTAAAAAAATCGGAATTTACTAAGGGTGATAATGCGAGAAAAGCGTTCTAAAAACGTTCTAAATGGCGATTTATACGCGAAATCAGAAAGTAGCAAATCGATTTTTAAAAGTAGTAGTTGGATATTGATCATGACTGCATTTGCTTCAACATAGGCTCTATTGTCTGTTGATTTCACTACCACCTGGAATTTGCAGGAGCAAAAAACGTTCTAAATTGCGATTTCTGTGATACTGAAGAGGCTAGAAACTTCAAATATGACATCGTTGTTATAACATATAAATGCCCTCTAAGAACTGTCTAAAATAAATTTGAAATTTAAAAGAGGTGAAATGAAGTGAAGGGGTGAAAGCGTACTAAAAAAAGTCCTAAATTACGATTTCTGTGCAATCTTAGGAAATAGTGAACCGATTACAAAAGTAATGGTTGCGAATCAATGGTGACAGTCTCTGATTCCACACAGGTTGTATTTTGTGCCAGTGCTACTACCACATCGGGTTGGCAGGAGGAACAACAAATGTTCCAAAAAAGCCTTTAAAAACTTTCTGAAGTACCATTTTTATGGAATATTAGGAAATACTAAACCGATTTCAAAATTAATGTTGCCAAATTAATGGTGACAGTTTGTGCTTCAATATAGGCATTTTATGTTAGTGCCACTGCCACCAGAGAGGTGGCAGATCGATAGACAAGAAGCTTGGAATTTGAGATGATGGTTATTTTTTAGATGTAAATGCGTACTAAGAACGGTTTATTCAAAACTTCAAATGAATACTGAAATAAGCGTGTGAAATGTGCATAAATGCTTCAAAATATTTTCTAAATGATCATTTATTTAGTTTTAGTTCTTTTTATTAATTTAAGTCTCATTCCTGCCTAATTCAGTGTAATAATGAGGTTTAGTTAAACTGTGTTTTAAATAGTAATTTTTTAATTATTCCTAAAAGTATATTTTTTTCAAAATAAAAGTTAGACATATGAATATCACTTGGCATATTTCCACTGTTACGCGAGCAATGTCGCGGGGTTTGCTAGTAAATTATAAACTTAAAATTCTTTCGCTTCGTTTAATAGGTTAGACTGGCAGCAACCATCTATCACCTTAAAGAAATAAGAATCACTTATGCAATAGAAAAATTCGTCACGCAATTCGTCATTCAATAATTAATTAAAAAGCAAATGATTAAAAATTCAAGAATTTTTATAATGAAACATTCAAGATATTTACCGTCAAATCTTGACGGGCACTATTTGGTTTAATATTATTATTTTAAGTCCTTTTTTCCGTTAACACGCTGTAGCTTATAAATTGTTAAATGTTCTTTATGGTTGCAAATGTTTACGAATTACAAATACAAGGGCTTAATGATGCACCAAGTCATTCGCGCCAAAATTTAACTAGCTATGAAAGTCTAACGACAAACTATTTTAAACAATAAAGAATAGAAAATATAAATAAAAAATAAAGAGTGTAATAATTTACATATGGTTTTTTATTTTTTTTTTATTTTTTGAAAAAAAAAATGAAGGGCCTAGCCGGATAAGCATAGCAAAATGGCCCCCACGACCGATGTTTGAAATAACATGTGTAGAAATAAGGCTCACCACGAGAATACAATATAGAGTGTTTCTAGACTCTGACCTTGAGCTGTCCTTGATATAATCGGGGAAGCATGCGCCAGCGTTACTAATATTGTAATACGTTTTTCTCTAAAAGTACCAACATTTAAAAAAATGAAGCCAACGCCAATTGTTGAAGAATATATTAGTTCACATTATAATTTTTTTTCACATTTTAACACAAATTTTAACTTAGATACATAAACAAAAATATTTTTAATTATTAATGTAGTAATTTTATATTTACACCGACCAAAAAATTGCAGAATAAAACTCAAAGTTTGTACTTTTACGAAAAAAGTATCGTTAAAATAGAAGATGCTCTTTTTGAGTTATAAAAAAAATAATGCTAGCAACTTGCTAAAATATTCGGAACTTTCCCTTTTTGCATTTTCAGAAATACGCAACTTGCTAAAATATTCGGAACTTTCCCTGTTTGCATTTTCAGAAATACGCTACTATCAAAGCATTGGTCGATTCGTGACATTTCCACTCGAGCAGGATGCGCAGTGAGCCCAAATAAGAAAATGTTTCTATACATACCACTTTTCTGCTTCGTGTTTGTAAAAATTCTGTTATTTTGGTGTACTGCGCGTCCTTCTCGCGTAATCAAGTCGATGGTCTAGCGCTAGTCGATTGTGCAAGTGAATCTGGATAGGGGCTGTAAATGTATAAGGTAATCAGCTTTTTGGCAATTTCGGACACCCCCTCCCAAACTTCCGATATCATACGATATCATTCCTCGAATCCCCTCCCCCTAATAATAGCAGTGTTTAAAAATTCTTTTTATTTTTGCAATTTTTTTCCTTTTTTTTATACGTTTTCAACGATGTGCAGATATGGTTGCACATTTTTTATTCGCACATTTTACTGATTTAAATGAAGAGAAGAAAATCATAAAATATCACTACTATATAAGAAATAACTTTATATCGAATAATATTTTAAAGAAATACTTATTTAAAAGTTTTTAATAATAGCTCTTTGCTACATAATGCATTGAACAGTAATATTTTCTTCTTGTACTCCGCCTTTGTACGGGGCTAAACAGAACTTCTTGTAAACAAAACAGGCGGACAACATTCGTTCCCATTTTTTATTAGCAAAAACATCAAGTATAATTTCGAATCTGGTTTCTCTAACAACGAATTATATACGCATATGGCAGGAGAATATTAATGGCGAACGTTGGGTTATTCCATATTTTGGTATAAAAGGTTTTATAATCATTCAAGGGTTTTAATAATAACTTTGTATTTCCATAAAAAGAAGAAAACAGACTTAAGAAATTTAGATAACAGATCTAAAGAAAAAGATATCAAAGAAAATAAATTTTCGTTTATGAAAAACGATAACAATATTAAATGGCAACCCCCTCCCCTAGAAATATCTTCCGATGTCAGGTGCTAGACCCTCCCTTCCCCACACACACTCCCCCTAAAACGATACGTTACATATGTACACTGTAGAACTCCATAGCATTCTTCTATGTGAAAATCATCATAGGCAAATGTTACAATTTTGTTTGTCCGTTCTTGATATTATTACGCGAGAAGGATGCGCAGTACACAAAATAACAGAATATTTACAAACGCAAAAGAAACCTATAGGACAGTGGTATGTAGGGCAACATTCTCTTGTTTTGGCGCACTGTGCATGCTGCCCCAGTGGAAATGTCGCGAATTGACCAATGCATTGATAGCAGCATATTTCTGCAAATACAAACAGGGAAAGTTAAGAGTATTGTAGCAAGTTGCTAGCATTATTTTTGTTATAACTCAAAAAGCGCATCTTCGATTTTAACGAAATTTGTTTTCGTAAAAGTACACACTTGGAGCATTATTCTGTAATTTTTTGGTTGGTGTAAGTATAAAATTAATACATTAATATATTTTTTAAATAATTTTGCTTATTTTTCTATGTTAAAATTTGTGTAAAAATGTAAAAAAAAAAAAAATAATGTGAACTAATATATACTTCAATAATTGGCATTGGTTTCATTTTTTTAACTTTTATACTTTTTGAGAAAAACGTATTGGAAAAATAGTAGCGCCGGCGCATACTTGCCCGATTATCTCAAGGACAGTTCAAGGTCAGAAGCTAAAAACACTCTGTTTTGTATTCTCCTGGTGAGCCTTATTACCACACATGTTATTTCAAACATCGGCCGTGGGGGCCATTTCGCTATGCTTATCCGGCTAGACCCTTTCAGATTGAAATCTGAGGCCAAACTGCCAACCCTGACCTCACCCGTCATATTGACGGGAGCGAGAATTAAGGGGTTAATTTTTTTTAAAGTCATTTTACATTGAAACAGAGTTGCCAGTTGGCTACTTTTTTTATATCAGATTTTTTGAATGACAACCCTTTTTTGAAATGGTAAAATTTCCTCATTTTCGGTTTAATTGATATGTCATTAAAAGGCGAATTTTACTAATTCAACTAGTTGGATGTACCACTCCCAAAACTTTCTTCTATCGGATACATTTTAATCTTTCAAAAAGTAGTTACAGATGTTAATACTGCAATATTATTAGCTCAAAACTATACCAACTTTGATTTTCATCTTAAATTTTTGCTTAAATTTCAAGCGTAGTAAAAATGAGTTCATCTTCATCATGATATACAGTGAAACCTCCATGTGCGACCAACTCCATTAAGCGACCACCTCCCTGAACGACCATTTTTTTCATGGAACGAAATTTGTTCCCATAGGCTCAATACTAATTTTACCTCCATTCAGAGACCATCCCAGTTGAACTCCCTCCCTGAGCGACCCATTTTTTGAAGAAAATTCTGATCACTTGAAGAAGGTTTTATTAGAAAAATAATTCCGGAGAGCGCATTATTCATCAAACTTCTAAATTAAGTTTAGAATTTTTTTTATCCCGGTAACTTTTAAGTGTTTAAACACCCTTTGTGCCTTTTTGGCAATGAATATAACTCTGATGACAAATTAAGAATGGCGGTCGGTCAATAAACTCCCCTGCCCTATCCTGTCAGGAAACTCTCAAAGGAATAGGTAAATTAATGAAATCGTCATTATTTGTCCCCGTCCAGAAAAAAATTGCATTTACTTACTGAACTTCAAAAGGACATGGAAATGAAAGTTATAAAAAGATAAAACCGTAAAATCATAGCAAACGACCATGTATTCATTTTTTAAACACTACGGTAATATACTTTGATACTTAAATTTTCATTTTTTTTTAATGTGAAAAATAAATTTTAGTAACATTAATTGTTACATTTTTTCAAATTTTAAAATCTACATTTAAACAGTACCTCCATTAAGAGACCACCTCTCTGAGTGACCAATTTTTATTGGAACGGAACGTGGTCGCTTTAGGGAGGTTTTACTGTATATTAAAATAATGGTTTTTCGTTATTTTGTTGTACATCACCTTTTTGCGAATAGCTGGCTTAGCAGGAAGCGAGTTTCTGTCGCTGGACGAGCCGCCAATGGACGGCAGAACTACGAAAATCCGAAAAAATTATACAAAAATCGCTATCACAGAGCCCGTTTCTAGCGGAATATATCCATATTCAAGTAGGCCTACTGGCTATAGCCAAACGCATACACAAAAAATTTGGTTCAAGTCTATTCATGACTTCATACACTTTTCAATGGTAAAATAAAGAAAATGGCACAGAAATCACTATTACAGCAACCCCTTCTTGCAAAATATTTTCAAATTCAAGGAGAAACTGTTGGCCACAGCCAAATACATACACATAATATTTCGTTCAGTTCTATGCATAACTTCATGCACTAATTAATGGTACAATAATGAAAATGGCACAGACATCGCTATTACAACGCCCCCTTCTAGCGGAATTTTTCCAAATTAAAGGAGGTCCTGCTGGCCATAGCCAGAAACATACACAAACAATTTGGCTCAATTCTATGCATAACTTCATACACTTTTCAATGGTACAATAATGAAAATGACACAAACATTGTTATTACAGAGCCCCCTTCAGGCGGAATTTTTCCAAATTCAGGGAGGACCTACTGACCATAGCCAAAAACATACTCAAAAGATCTGGTTCGATTCTATGCATAACTTCATACACTTTTCGATGGTACAATAATGAAAATGGAACAAAAATTGCTATTACAGCGCCCCTCCCGGCAGAATATTTCTAAACTGAAGGAGGACCTGCTTGCCACAGCCAAATACATACACAAAAAATATATATTTCAATTCTATGCATAACTTTATACACTTTTCGATGGCACAATGGCGACACACGGACACACTGGCAGACGGACGGACAGGCAGACATTTTGTATAAACATGATTTTTGGTATCTCTGAACCCTAAAACGTGCAAATCCATAACCGGAAGTCGAAAAAATTTCGATTACAATACTTTCTTCTATAGAAGATAGAAGAAAGTGAATAAGTGGTGCCAATCAAGAAATTTGAATATAAAAAAGTAGCCCACTAGCAACACTGATTGAAGCTTAAAATTCTGAAACTGAGTAGCTCACCAGAGAAAGTTTCGATTATAAAGTATTAATTACAATTGTAGATAGATCAAATAAAAAAATGGCTAGCAATCCCAAAAACTGGCAATATCTGAGAGACAAATGAAAGTAATTGGCGAAAACGCTTGTTGTTACAATATCCTTACGCGATTGCATTCATCCACGCATGAACACGAGGAAATTACTTTAATTACCCTTCAATAAAAGTGGAGAATGAACTGTTTAAACCTTTCTGTGGCAAAGCAGCTCCTTTGCTAAAATGTTGAAATAAAAATATGGCGCCAGAATTCACGAACAAATTTATTTTTAAATAAGAATAATATTATATTTCACATTAATAAATGGAAAGTATTTTACTAAAATTCTGGTGACATTTTACATCGGAATTAAAATTATTTGGTTGCATAAACATACTATCGCCCTTTAAAGGGTTAATTAAAATTGATTACGATAACAGCTGTTATATTTCGATATGAGGACGTGAGTTTCAGAACTCGCCTTATCTATAAAATCAAATTTTGGGAAATGTCGAAAAGCCTCTGACAGCGTCCATTGGCTTTCATCTTGAACCAAGATTTTACATTGTCAGAAATACACAACAAATCTAGTTATTTTGTAGATTGTAGTGTTTTTCTGATACAGGTTCACCAATAGAACATGGAACTAACTATAAAGAGGAACTGGCATACCCTTAACCCCTTAATTCTCGCTCCCGTCAATATCACGGGCTGAGGTGTCGTTCGTTATTTCTCGTGCTTGTCATATTTCCGGGTTGGAGATTTAATTGCTGGAAAAATTTCTGAAACCAGAAAAATGTAACTGGCATTTCGGTGTGACGTCTTTAAATACTGAGGGCTGGGTTTGGTTTTTGGCGCTGATCGTGAAGTTAGACTTTGTATTGCATGCTTCGAAATATATCATACTCAAAACAATTATTAATTATCAAAATTTAACGTATTTGTATATTATTTCAAATATCATTTGTAAAAATGTGTGTAATGATGATAAATAGCTATCTAAGATGTGAAAAAGAAAGGACTTATTCGCATTAATTTTCATGGTGTAAAACAAACATTAAGACACAGAATTCTCGCACGATGGCTTTTCTACAAATTTGAATTTGTTCTATAACATCTTTTTTTTTCGCCTTAAAAAAACTAACTGCCTATTTTATTCAGAAACCTCATATGTTTTCAATTTCTGCAATAAAAAAATAGGTACCTTTTTGATGTTTTTTCCAAATATTAAGCGATCCTTAAGAGTCATTCCATATAAGAATCACCCAGAATCGGGGGTCTGTGATTAAATGGTAAACCGATTCATGTGATTTTTTTTCAGAGAGATGACCATTAGAAATAAATAAATCCAGAATACTAATACCGTGGGACCATTGGTTTTCATTTGGTGAGGGGTCAAAGGTCAGAGCGCCGCTTGAAAAATTGAATTTTTATGTTTTGCATAGTACTTCTCATAATATGCATTGAAGTTATCCCACAAAACAAATTGCATGGTTGTATTATGTAAGGTTGGCCCTTTGCTATTCAAGAATAAAAATTATGGGATATGTGTAATGTGGTGCGCTAGGAGGCTACAAAAATTGAATTTTTTTCGAAATTCCACCATAGTTTGGACGCATGTAGCTCTTTGTATTGAAATCATCCCATCATTTTTAACTGCTGAATGCTTCCCTATGATGAAATGAAACACAGAAAAGTAGGTCCCACCATGGGCACACTTTAATGCATTCCTAAATTTTATGCCAAATTTCCAAAAAAACATATTTTTGCCTATTTTAAGTGAGGTATATTAGACATGCATTAAAGTCAAAAGCTTCTACAATAATAATAGAAATGTAGAATAACTATTCACCTTTCAAAATCACCAAACAGAATCATGGGCACTCAAGCAGTTTTCATTGGGTAATGGAAATTGCATTGTAATATAATTAGGAAATACACTACCACGACGATAGACTTCAATCGTTATCAAGAATAAAAACGCTTACAATTATTTCTGAAATGCATGTATTTTTTATTCTAACATGAATTTCCACATGTATAACAATAAATATTTTTAATATGTTTTTGTTACAGGCAGTGAAAATGCTTTAATGAAGTGAAAAGAAGCATGTAAACTAGATGATGATATATGCATAAATCAAACACTTTGTGCGAATTTTAATGCAAAAGTTAAAATCTTTAACAACGATTTAACGCACAAATACGTACAAACACGACACATAAAATCCCATACCATAGTTTCGAAGATTCTCCGATCCCCCGTATGGAGGGATCCTGTGCAGTGACTCCTTTTTTCAGTTAGCCCTGGTTCATTATGTCATTTCTTTAGGATATAAAACTCTTGTTTTCACTTTTTCAATCATTCCATAAGCCAGTACTCGGGGCAATAACCGAGAGGTTCTTCGAACTCATTTTAATTCTCGTTTTTTCCCCTTTCACTGGGAATCCCGGAATCCTCGAAACGATCGTATGGGATTTTTTGTGCCGTGTTTGCACGTATTTGTGCGCTGCTACAAGATCAAGTGGATTTTTTCCAGTTTTTGAACTTAATAGGCCAAACGATTTGCATGGTACTGGAAAAAAATTAAAATAAATAGAAAAAATTAAAATAAGTAGATCTCATAGAAAATCGAAGTGTAACAACCCTAGAACTTGAGGATATGTTTTGTGCAAAGCACAGATGCGAATTTGGAACATTTTGAGCACCACCTCGCTATTGCTAACATCCTCCATAATACTCCTCCAATTGCGAACGAACCAAATTCTGAGCAAAAAGCTTCATATTTCAAAAATGTATAAGGTCCATATAATCCATGCCCTTTCTTACCCTTGATTTTATTATTAGGATGTTCGCAATAGCGAGGTGTTGTCCAAAATGTTCCGAATTTGTATCTATGATTTGCGCAAATCACATCCTCAAGCCCTAGGGTAGTTCTACTTCGATTTTCAATGAGATCTTTTTCAGAAATATTTTCTGGAGGTACATTTTTTTTTTCATTACGATTCCAAATCGTTAAGCCTGGTGAGTTCAGAAACTGGAAATAATCTACTTGATTTTGTAGCAGCATATGGCCCACAAGCACATTTGTTTGATAACTTGCATAAGGAATATTCATCCATGTTTAAAATAACTTTTAAAAACAGTCTTACTTTCAAACAGACAGTATGCAGCAAGACTGAAGTAGCTTATAATCATCTGGTTTACATGCTTCTTTTCACTTCATTAAAACATCTTCACTGCCTGTAACAAAAACATATTAAAATTATTTATTGTTATACATGTGAAAATTCATGTTAGAATAAAAAATGTATGCATTCCAGAAATAATTGTAAGCGTTTTTATTCTTGTTAACGATTGAAGGCTATGGTCGTGGTAGTGTATTTCCTAATTATATTACAATGCGATTTCCATTACCCCATGAAAACTGCTTTAGTGCCCATGATCCTGTTTGGTGATTTTGAAAGGGGAATAGTTATTCTAAATTTCTATTATTATTGTAGAGGCTTCTGACTTTAATGCATGTCTATTATACCTCACTTAAAATAGGCAAAAATATGTTTTTTGGAAATTTGGCATAAAATTTTGGAATGCATTAAAGTCTGCCCATCGTGGGGCCTACTTTTCTGTGCTTCATTTCACCATAGGGAAGCATACAGCAGTTAAAAATGATGGGATGATTTCAATGCAAAGAGCTATATGTGTCAAAACTATAGTGAAATTTCGGAAAAAAATCAATTTTTGCAGTCATCTAGCTCACTGCATTACACATATCCCATAATTTTTATTCTTGAATAACAAAGGGCCAACCTTATATAATACACCCATGTAATTTGTTTTGTGGGATAACTTCAATGAATACTATGAAAAATACTATGCAAAACATAAAATTTGAATTTTTCAAACGGCGCTCTGACATTTGACACCCCACCAAATGAAAACTAATGGTCCCACGGCATTAATGTTCTGGATTTATTTCTTTCTAATGGCCATCTCACTGAGAAAAAAAAAATCACATGAATCTGTTTACCATTTAATCACAGCCTGGGTGATTCTTATATGGAATGACTCTTAAATACACTGAATGTATTGTTTGCGTTATTTTATAATATACTACAAATAATCAGGTTAATCTGAAATACATTTGATAATTTACATATTTAATTGTACAAAATGTAAATTCATTTATAAATGATTATTCAATACTTAAGTGAGTATATGATGTTTAATTAAGAGCACAGATTAATTTTGTGAGACTTAGCTTGGTGATAACATAATTAAAAATCAATATTTAAATGAATAAGTTTTGATGATATACTAAATTTTGTACTAGTTACTCTTATCCTTGCTTTACAATATGCATATAGTGTATAACAATATGCAATAATATTTTAATTTTACTCCCCCCCCCCCGATGGTTTTTCAAAGGAATTTTCCTTTTAGTGAGTCTTGTAAACACTAACTCCCTAACACTATTTCACAAAGTTAGCTTAAACCAATTGATATACTTAAAACATATTTTTTGAAAGATATTTATCATGTATACGAAACTATTTTAGTGATATTGTATTCTGGCATGCAACACATACGTATACTTTTAAATTTAAATTTTGTATTTTTTATTATAATTACCATATGTTGTGCAGATTGTTGTTTGATTGTTTGCAAAAACTTTCATGAGATACACTACACAGGGCAAAATAAAATGTAAATTATTTTAAAGTACTATACTATTATTTTTCATATACTCTAATATCAACATTTTTTAAATATAAATTGCATGTTGATTAAATCAAAAATCTTAGTTCTTATGATCATATTTTTTATAATTTATTTTTTAAATTGATGCATAACGTGCACCTGTAAATTTTGATAAATTTTCTTCTATCAAAAGTTAATGTTACATACTAGAATATACAGTATGTATTTTTACATTAATCAGTGAAAAGTCAATTGCTAAAATGAATGAAATGGAACTATTTTTTTTATAACCCATGCACGAGCAATGGAAGGTTAATATTGTAGTCCAGGGATATTTTTTTTTACATATTATGACGGTGCAGTAGGGAGTAGGTCTGTATATGAAAAACAAAGTTCACGCTCGTATTACATTTTAAATTTCTTTAATGATATTTCAAAATATTGTTTGTTATTATTATTAAAAATGTAAAATAATTTTTTTGCACACCTGGCAACAAATGCAAATTTCTGTGTGCAAAATTTTATTCACAATACATAAAAGTGGTTAGGGAATATGACATTTTCTTCCATGAATTAGCAGCATTTGGAAAACTCAAATTTCTCAATTCCTTTGATACATTCCATTCTTAAGAGTAACCATCCTTAAAAAGAAAATTATATTCCCTGCTAGAGCTATTTTAATTCATATGAAAAAAAGTGCAGTAGTTGAATAACCCTGATTTTACAAAGAATTTAAAAGAAAAAATCTATTATTCACAAAATGTAAAACTTTGCAGTTGATGATATTGTATGCTAATGAATAATATAATAAATTTTCTAAATACATCGGCAAAATTCTATGAGTTCTAACCATCACTAATATCTTTTAAAAATTAAACCTAATTTAATTACAGATATCTGTTATTAAGTAAGGCGAAGATTTTACATTAAAAATTAGTGCTAGCTAAAAATCGTAGCAGTTGGCAGCTATGCAAATGTAGGACCTTTTTAGAAGCATTATCATCACCAATGATAATATATGAAAACCAAGAAATATGTATTTTTTTCCCAGGATAAATAGTACATAAAATAAAAAGTTAAGAACAGCAAAAATGCATAGATTTCTAGAATCTAGAAATGCACAAAACATAAAAGTCAGTATGCTGGTAGGTATCTTACATTTTTCATTTCCTTATTATCCATAGAAAGTTTCTGAAAATGAAATAAGTTTGTAAACATTAAAATGTGTCATTTCCTTTTACGAAAATAAATATTCTAAAATTAATAAACTATTTTGAGTACAGATGAAGGGCACTAACTAAAGTAATTTCTTTAAAGATCTTACAGAGTTGAAAGTTTTAAAAGGATAAAAATAAGTTTTATTAGCAGTAATATTTTTAAATATAAATGCTTTTGGAAGCACAATAAATTTACTGTGCTTTAAATAATATAAGTTATTGTTTGACAAAACTAATTTCTGTTATCTTATTGAATTAAAAAAAATATTTTATTTATCTAGAATTAATGGATGTAAAAAAAAAAAAAAAATGCATACCTGGGTACTGGCAAGAGATAAATTTTAACATTTTAGTTAACTATTTTTTTATATGATTTTGTGAAAAAAATTGAGGATTTATTTTTTCCTAGTTATTTTAAATAATTAAAATGCATGACTTATTTTATTATTCATTTGTTTTTCAATAAGTCATCTTTCTTTATGGGAAGATAATATAGATTCGTCTCATTTTGGTTTAAAGTACGTATTTTTGATCTATAAACACATTCATATAACAGTTAAAAGGCGTCTATATTTCGTCCGAATGTCGGTATCTTTGGATGCAATATGAACACATTTTGTACGTAATACGGATAAACTTTTTGGATGTAAAATGAACAAATGTTGGACGTAATACGGACAAATTTTGGACGTAATATGGAAAATTTTTGGACGTCCATTTCACGTTAATTTTATGCTCATTGTATGCTCATTTTGTGGCCCATAAGACGTACTTATTACGTAAAGGGGGGGGGGGGGGGCGGTAACATTTGGACGTAATTTGATGACTTGTAGACGAAGTCCAGACAACAGGTAGACTTCAATTGGACACGTCCATTGATCCAAATTACGTACTTTAGGTGAAAATTGGACGAATCTGTGTTGTGTGGGTAGCTATTAATTATTCAGAAATCATACATAAAGCAGCACAGTAGCGCCACCTGTTAGGCGATATACACCAAAAACTAATCAAGATATCAAGATCTAACTGAATCTAAACTTTTATTATATTCCGTACATCAATTCTTGATAGAGTTATTGCAAAATCGTGAAAAAATCAGCATAGCAAACGCTACCTATTGGGCGATATACACCAAACACTAATTAACACCAGTTTATATCAAGGTCTAACTGAATCTACAGGTTTGTGAAATTTCGTGTATTAGTTATTGAGATATAGCGCCCACAATATTTTTGTCACATACACACAGACTCACAGACAGAGTGACAGACAGACATTTTCTAAAAACATTAAATCGTGTTCAGGATTTTATATAACGTATAAACCGGAAATCAAAAATTTTTCCGAATCCAACTAATTTCCTCTTGTAACGATAGAAAAACGCAAAATTGAGAAACATACATTTTTCATTTACAATTTTTATTAGTAATTAAAATCAGTACAAAAACCCTCAACGGGTTAAACGTTTGTGACACAGAACTTTACCTTACGGCTCTAAAAATTTTAAATATAGGTATTTAAAATAATCATATAAAAATTTGAGTAACGCTATGCTATTAATTAAAAGAAAAATATATCATCATTTTCTTTTTTTTATTTATATTCACAAGTGCAAACAGTATTTTCAACATCAATTGATATATGTATATATAATTTATTCACTAATGCTTTTTCATTCAGGTCTCTGATAAATTCAAAATATGGGTTTTAAATGAGATGATATGAAATTTGAGTGGTGAATTTATAGGACTTTAAAAGGTTTGTTTTAAAATTCGATAAAAATTATTGCAAGTTTGTCTTTTTAAACATATTTTCGCATCCAAACGATATTTTTAAATTTTCCAGTACACTGTTAAATATATCATTGAAATGCTTTATTTCAATCAATTGAGTTATCTTTTGTGTCAAGTTATCCAAAAATAATAAGTAAAATTTATGTAAATATTTTGTTTGCGTCATAGTAGCCAAATTAAATGAAATATATGCAAATCGATATCATGACAGAAAGAAAACCCGATAGTTTTCTTTAATTCTTTATTTAAAGAAAATAATCTGTAACATTTACTGATTAATAAAATGAATAAATAAATAATTACTGTTAAGTTTGTAGCTTTTAATGAGCACGTGGAAAGCATGTTCAAAGTTTAGTCATATATGCATTTCTTGCGTTCACTTTGCACTCACATCTGGAGTCCCTGATGACAGATAATTATAATCAGTGAAGTTCTTAGCAATAAATAAATAGCGTCTCATTTAACCCTAGAACTACCGAAAATTTTACTCAAGTTTTATAAAAACATTCTACACCAGAATTTTTACTTAAAACTATTTAATTTGTTTATTTAACTTATTATTGTCTGATTTATAAATTTAGTTTGTTTTGAAGAAATTTCTGGTTTGAATAAATATTTTGAATGTACATGTCGGGTCCATTGGACCCTTCTGGTAGACAGAGGGTTAAGCCGATACCGCTCAAATCAATGAGTAATGTAGAAAATTTCCGAAAAAACAAACGAAATTTTGGAAATACAGGTAGTTTCGGCCGAATTTTCAGCAGCATTTTCCCCGAAAACGAATGTTTGGCGAAACTCAGATTTTGAGCCGAATAATTTTCTACGCTGTTTGATGGTACAATAATGAAAGTGGCACAGAGATCGGAATTATAGCGCCCCCTTCTTTCGGAATTTTTTCAAGTTCAGGGAGGACTTGTTTGCCATAGCCAGAAACATGCACAAAAAATTTGGTTCAATTATATGGATAATTTCATACACTTTTCGATGGTACAATAATGAAAATGGTACAGACATCGCAATTATAGTGCCCCCTTCCGGCAGAATTTTTCCAAATTCAGGGAGGACCTTCGTGACATGACCAAAAATAAACACACAAAATTTGGTTCAATTCTATGCATAACTTCATACACTTTTCGGCGATACAATATTCAAAATGGCACAAAAAATGTACAAAAATCGCTATTACAGCGCCCTCTACGAGCGATTTTTTTACAAATTAAGGGAGGACCTCCTTGCCATAGCCAAGAACTTAAAATTTTTTTTGGTTCAATTCTATGCCTAACTTCATACACTTTTCGATGGTGCAACATTCAAAATAGCACAAAAATCGCTATTACAGCGCCCCCTAACGGCGAATTTTTTGCAAATTCATGGAGGACCTGCTTGCCATATCCAAAAACTTAAAATAAAAATTTGGTTTAATTCTATGCATAACTTCATACACTTTTGGACGGTACAATATTCAAAATCGCACAAAAATCACTATTACAGCGCCCCCTCCCGGCGAATTTTTCCCAAATTCAGGGAGGACCTGCTTGCCATAGCCAAAAACTTAAAATAAAAATTTGGTTTAATTCTATGCATAACTTCATACACTTTTGGACGGTACGATATTCAAAATCGCACAAAAATCGCTATTACAGCGCCCCCTATCGGCGAACTTTTTCCAATTTCAAGGAGGACCAGCTTGCCATAGCCAAAAACTTAAAATAAAAATTTGGTTCAATTCTATGCATAACTTCATACACTTTTCGATGGTACAATATTCAAAATCGCACAAAAAACGCATTTACAGCGCCCCCTACCGGCGAATTTTTTCCAAATTCAGGGAGGACCTGCTTGTCATATCCAAAAACTTAAACTAAAAATTTGGTTCAATTCTATGCATAACTCCATATACTTTTGGATGGTACAATATTCAAAATCGCACAAAAATTGTTATATCAGCGCCCCCTACCGGCGAATTTTTTCCAAATTCCGGGAGGACCTGCTTGCCATAGCCAAAAACTTATAATAAAATTTTGGTTTGATTCTATACATAACTTCATACACTTTTTGATGGTACAATGGCGACAGACAGACGGACAGACGGACAGACGGACGGACGGACAGACGGACGGACGGACAGACGGACAGACGGACACACAGACAGACAGACATTTTCTATAAACATGTTTTTTGGAATATCTGACCCCTAAAACATGCAAATCCGTCGAAAACCGGAAGTCGAAAAAAATTTCGATTACAATACTTTCTTCTATTGAAGATAGAAGAAAGTAAAAAAAGCACCTAAACTCAGTAGCAGCATTTTCGCCGATCCCAACCGTTATAGCAAAAATGAGAAACAGCGCATGCGTGGGGTCAAGTATGTACAAGGTTACCAGCTTGGTGCTTTTATCACATCAGGCGTGACATTTTCATCACATCAACATTTTTACTTTCTTCTATCTTCAATAGAAGAAAGTATTGTAATCGAAATTTTTTTCGACTTGCGGTTTTCGACGGATTTGCATGTTTTAGGGGTCAGAGATTCCAAAAAACATGTTTATAGAAAATGTCTGTCTGTCTGTGTGTCCGTCTGTCCGTCCGTCCGTCTGTCCGTCTGTCCGTCCGTCCGTCTGTCCGTCTGTCCGTCTGTCCGTCTGTCCGTCTGTCTGTCGCCATTGTACCATCAAAAAGTGTATGAAGTTATTTATAGAATTAAACCAAAATTTTATTATAAGTTTTTGACTATGGCAAGCAGGACCTCCCGGAAGTTGGAAAAAATTCGCCGGTAGGGGGCGCTGATATAACAATTTTTGTGCGATTTTGAATATTGTACCATCCAAAAGTATATGGAGTTATGCATAGAATTGAACCAAATTTTTAGTTTAAGTTTTTGGATATGACAAGCAGGTCCTCCCTGAATTTGGAAAAAATTCGCCGGTAGGGGGCACTGTAAATGTGTTATTTGTGCGATTTTGAATATTGTACCATCGAAAAGTGTATGAAGTTATGCATAGAATTGAACCAAATTTTTATTTTAAGTTTTTGGCTATGGCAAGCAGGTCCTCCCTGAATTTGGAAAAAATGCGCCGGTAGGGGGCGCTGTAATAGCGATTTTTGTGCGATTTTGAATATTGTACCGTCCAAAAGTGTATGAAGTTATGCATAGAATTAAACCAAATTTTTATTTTAAGTTTTTGGCCATAGCAAGCAGGTCCTCCCTGAATTTGGAAAAAATTCGCCGGTAGGGGGCGCTGTAATAGCGATTTTTGTGCGATTTTGAATATTGTACCGTCCAAAAGTGTATGAAGTTATGCATAGAATTAAATCAAATTTTTATTTTAAGTTTTTGGATATGGCAAGCAGGTCCTCCATGAATTTGCAAAAAATTCGCCGTTAGGGGGCGCTGTAATAGCGATTTTTGTGCGATTTTGAATATTGCACCATCGAAAAGTGTATGAAGTTATGCATAGAATTGAACCAAAAAAATTTTAAGTTCTTGGCTACTGCAAGGAGGTCCTCCCTTAACCCCTTCGGGACGGGAGCCTTTTACGAAATATTTAATCTTTTGTCACCGTTTTTTAAAAACAGAAATTTGTGTCTTCTTGAATCGAGAAAATGCACTGATTAAATAAGGCAAATTTTACAGTAAAATTTTACTGGTGAGGAAAAACAAGGATTCTGAGCGCTTTTTGCGGCACGTATACGTGCCGCTCGTCCCCAAGGGGTTAATTTGTAAAAAAATCACTCATAGAGGGCGCTGTAATAGCGATTTTTGTACAATTTTTGTGCCATTTTGAATATTGTACCGCCGAAAAGTGTATGAAGTTATGCATAGAATTGAACCAAATTTTATGTGTTTATTTTTGGTCATGTCACGAAGGTCCTCCCTGAATTTGGAAAAATTCTGCTTGAAGGGGGCACTATAATTGCGATGTCTGTACCATTTTCAGTATTGTACCGCCGAAAAGTGTATGAAGTTATCCATATAATTGAACCAAATTTTTTGTGCATGTGTCTTCTATGGCAAACAAGTCCTCCCTGAACTTGAAAAAATCCGAAAGAAGGTGGCGCTATAATTCCGATCTCTGTGCCATTTTCATTATTGTACCATCGAACAGCGTATAAAATTATGCATACAATTGAACCAAAATGTTTGTGATTGTTTTAGGCTTTGGCCAACAGGTTCTCCTTGAATTTGGAAATATTGCGCGGTAAATGGGCTCCGTGCTAGCGATTTTTGTATACTTTTCTTGATTTTTCGTAGTTCTATTGTGCATCGGCGGCTCATGCAGCGGCGGGAACTCGCTTCCTGCTATGCCGGCTATTCGCAAACAGCTGATAACGACAGAATAAGGAAAAATTAATAATTTTAACAAATATCATGATATAGATTAACTCGTTTTTAGTCCGTTTAATTGACTTGAGCAGAAATTTAAGATGAAAATCAAAGTTGGTATAGTATTGAACTAATAATATTGAAGTATTAACATGTGTAACTAGGTTTTGAAATATTAAGATGTATAAGATAGAAGAAAGTTTTGGGATTGGCACATCCAACTAGTTTTTCTTCAGTTGATTGACAAAACTTTCTGTAAATGTTGTAGCAAGCCAATGGCGTATAATAGATATAAATATCTCTACTGTCAGTTATATATATTTACTCTTATTGTTTAGTTATTTTAAATCACCTGTAAAATACATTTTTAAATAATTAAATGTAATTTGGTGAAAGTCCATGTAAAGTTTTATTAATTTCAACAGAAGGAACCGCATATTATTTAATATAATCACTTTATTAAATACACAACTTTATTTAATATTCTATTTTCATTTGTTTTGTAATTTCCTATGTCAATTACATTATTATTTTATTTTTATTGACAAACAACACTGCTTTATAAATAGCTTCATGTGATTTTCTTAAAATATTTAATACTAACGCAATTAGGAAATTATTTATTACCCAACAAATAAAGAGTAAAATTTTGCAAATGAGCTTTTCAATGAGTAATTTAAACGGATTACTAATTAAAATGTAGCTGCAAATATATATTATTATTTCCACAATTAATAATAAGCAGAATGATTATCTTATATTTATTTTTACTTTATATATATATTTTTTTAACATAAAGTTTAAAATATATTCTTTTAAATCTTGTATATTCTGCTGCCAAAATCGTAGATTTTTAGAGAAACATTATTAATTTACTTTAAGCAGTACATATAAATTTAAATGCAATAGTTTATGATTTTTACAAATTTAATAATGCATTATATTTTTACAATTCTGCTCTACTTTATGTAATTTTGCTAAATATTAAATACATTTTTTTAAAAAATATTATTACTATGGCCTTTCTTTTTAAGCGCAACTTCTTTTAACTATTTTTTTTTTTTTTAAAGTCAGTATAAGCAATTAAAAGCTATCTATTCAGATAATTACAAAATTATTTTAATCACCAATTTCGTTTAAATCACTGGACATAGATGGCAGCACAGTAATTTTTTTCACACTTTGGATGTAAATTATTTAGTTTTGATCTTATTTACCTTTTTAATGATAAAATATATATATTTTAATTTTTTAAATACTTTTATTTTAAGTATCTCTCTTTGCTTTTTACTTTCTTCTATCTTCAATAGAAGAAAGTATTGTAATCGAAATTTTTTTCGACTTCCAGTTTTCGACGGATTTGCATGTTTTAGGGGTCAGAGATTCCAAAAACATGTTTATAGAAAATGTCTGTCTGTCTGTGTGTCCGTCTGTCCGTCCGTCCGTCTGTCCGTCTGTCTGTCGCCATTTTACCATCTAAAAGTGTATGAATTTATGTATAGAATTAAACCAAAATTTTATTATAAGTTTTTGGCTATGGCAAGCAGGTCCTCCCGGAATTTGGAAAAAATTCGCAGGTAGGGGGCGCTGATATAAGAACTTTTGTGCGATTTTGAATATTGTACCATCCAAAAGTGTATGGAGTTATGCATAGAATTGAACCAAATTTTTTGTTTAAGTTTTTGGATATCACAAGCAGGTCCGCCCTGAATTTGGAAAAAATTCGCCGGTAGGGGGCGCTGTAATAGCGATTTTTGTGCGATTTTGAATATTGTACCGTCCAAAAGTGTATGAAGTTATGCATAGAATTAAACCAAATTTTTATTTTAAGTTTTTGGCTATGGCAAGCAGGTCCTCCCTGAATTTGGAAAAACTTCGCCGGTAGGGGGCGCTGTAATAACGATTTTTGTGCGATTTTGAATTTTGTACCGTCCAAAAGTGTATGAAGTTATGCATAGAATTAAACCA
The DNA here is from genome assembly GCA_963932465.1 of Maratus speciosus. Classification (NCBI taxonomy): domain Eukaryota; kingdom Metazoa; phylum Arthropoda; class Arachnida; order Araneae; family Salticidae; genus Maratus; species Maratus speciosus. Next base: position 246,686,745 of record OZ010798.1, on the reverse strand, counting down.
AATTTTTATTTTAAGTTTTTGGATATGGCAAGCAGGTCCTCCATGAATTTTCAAAAAATTCGCCGTTAGGGGGCGCTGTAATAGCGATTTTTGTGCGATTTTGAATATTGCACCATCGAAAAGTGTATGAAGTTATGCATAGAATTGAACCAAAAAAAAAAAATTAAGTTGTTGGATATGGCAAGGAGGTCCTCCCTTAATTTGTAAAAAAATCGCTCGTAGAGGGCGCTGTAATAGCGATTTTTGTACAATTTTTGTGCCATTTTGAATATTGTACCGCCGAAAAGTGTATGAAGTTATACATAGAATTGAACCAAATTTTATGTGTTTATTTTTGGTCATGTCACGAAGTTCCTCCCTGAATTTGGAAAAATTCTGCCGGAAGGGGGTACTATAATTGCGATGTCTGTACCATTTTCATTATTGTACCATCGAAAAGTGTATGAAGTTATCCATATAATTGAACCAAATTTTTTGTGCATGTTTCTGGCTATGGCAAACAAGTCCTCCCTGAATTTGAAAAAATTCCGAAAGAAGGGGAGCGCTATAATTCCGATCTCTGTGCCATTTTCATTATTGTACCATCGAACAGCGTATAAAATTATGCATACAATTGAACCAAAATGTTTGTGCTTGTTTTTGGCTTTGGCCAACAGGTTCTCCTTGAATTTGGAAATATTGTGCGGTAAAGAGGCTCCGTGGTAGCGATTTTTGTATACTTTTCTTGATTTTTCGTAGTTCTATTGTGCATCGACGGCTTATGCAGCGGCGGGAACTCGCTTCCTGCTATGCCGGCTATTCGCAAACAGCTGATAACGACAGAATAAGGAAAAATTAATAATTTTAAGAAATATCATGATATAGATTAACTCGTTTTTAGTCCGTTTAATTGACTTGAGCAGAAATTTAAGATGAAAATCAAAGTTGGTATAGTATTGAACTAATAATATTGAAGTATTAACATGTGTAACTACGTTTTGAAATATTAAGATGTATAAGATAGAAGAAAGTTTTGGGATTGGCACATCCAACTAGTTGTGTGTGTGTGGAGGCGGGGGGGGGGATTATTTGATCCAACATCAATATTATTTATACTTCTTTAGATTTTTTTCAGTTAATGATTAACATGTTACGCTGTTATTGTCACATTATAAATATGGTGTATAAAAATTAATAAAGAATTTATATGAAACTGTTTTTCGGGATACATTCAAATAAATAGTAGTCTTATTTTATATCGGTGATCTTTCTCTTTTATTTCACTCCATAATCAAATTGTACCTTAATGTTATGTAACATCATACATTTATCAAAAAATAAAAATTACTTTGCAAAGATATAGATTATTATTAAGAATTTTTTTAATTTAAAATTGAGTTCATTTTAGTTATATTATTTATTATCAAATTAAGTTATAATACACATTAATTAGATAATTAACTATTTAAAATTAATAAATAAAAACAACGTTTACATATTCCAAATAGCTAATTAAATTTAATATTTTGTTTTCAAATTATTTATTGATAGTATATTATTATGTAATTTTCATACAATTTATAAATAATTATAGCATAATTGAATATGAAATAATAGAATATTGAATATAGAACATTTGCTAAAGATAAATTATTATACTTTGTAATTTATAATTATAAAATTATTATTGTTATTATATTATAAAATTAAATATGTGATTGTAATTTATAGATAATTGGTTTGATAATAGCAAATTATTAAAAATATAATGATACAATAACATTAATACTTAGATTATTATCAAATTATTATTATTATTATTATTATATTAGTAATGTAATACTATCCATACATTTCAGTAAATGAAATTTTACATATCAATATTTCATTGAAAATTAATGACAATTTATGATATTTATTTATAAAATATCTTCTTTAGACAATAAAGAAGATAATATTTATTATGAATTACACCTGTTTTACTTATAATGAAAATAATTAATGTTGATAATAAGTAAATATTATAACATTATAAAAATATCAATAATGATCAAATATTTCAGCAAACCATTTAATGATTAAAATAAATATATATATAAATTTAAATAGTACATAACAGCTTTTTTTTTTTTTTTTTTTTTTTTTTTTTTTTTTTTTTTACAAAATATTTTAAAATTAAGTTTATAAAAATAATAATAGTTAATAAAAAATTATAATTATATAATTAAGATAGTATTTTAATATTTTATAGTATGTATTATAAAATATCTCTCTATAACATATCGTGCAATATTATAAATTTATTTATCTAATATAGATAATATGTATTATAAATAGTATCTCTTTTTTATTTGTATTGATACAACAATAATATTAATATCTGGTAATATTTAATTACAATGCGTTAATAATGATAAAAAATAAATATTATAAAATATAACATACTGTCAGTATTGCTAAAATATTTCAATAAACTATTTAAGTATCTTTATGCGAATAAACCAGGACACAGATTTAAAATATACTATAAATTAATATTGGAGATTTAAGTCGCTAGATTCACAAAAAAATGAAATATCATAAGAAAATCTCAGGTCCTAAAACACCACTCACTGTCAATCTAATAATAATAATAATAATATTTTTGTTGTTGTGGTTGTTAATTACCAGTTTAGATTATCTGTAAATTATATCTAGAAGTAGTTGCGATATTGCGAAAAATATTAAATTATCAAACATAACAATTTAATATCTAATATAGGTAATATTGTTATTTATTTATAAATCACATTAACGTTGATGACAGAAGAAAAAGGGTCAAAACTGTTTAAGAAAATATTTTTGTCATTTTTGACAGGACGTTTATTGTTCAGGTAAATTCATTATAAATATCAAATCAAATAAGTTTACGTAAGCTCTACACCGTATCACTCTCAGTAACAAGACATTGAAATATTTTCGAACGTCAAAAAGTAATCGCCAATTTAGCATGATGACATAGCAACCTCGGTAAACCCTGTACAAGTTTTCCAGCAAGAGAATTTCAATCCAAGTCCCCACCCATGCGCAGTTGCAAATTTTTGCTATAACGGTTGGGATCGGCGAAAATGCTCAGGGAATTTCACTGATATATTTGTGATGAGCGACGTTATGAGGGGCGTGGTATAGACGCTAGCGCCCACGGCAAGCAAATTTCCCTTTCTTTATGAGTCATGAACAATCGTGACATTTCTTGAATTACCAGGATGACTGACCCAAGTAGTTGCTTTAGTTTTATTGTGCTAAAATTAATTATATGGATTAGTTTTAATTAAAACGGTGTGAGTTTTATATTTTGTTTCAAGAAAATAAATTAAGATTAAAATTTTCATAATGTTCTCAAATATAAAATGATTACGCACATCCCATTTAATTTTCTGTATATATATATGTATCGCTATTCTAAAACAAAAGAAACTGACGCTGTCATCCCTGCCACCGTAAATGAATTATTTGTTACCGGAGGTTTTTCTAAGCTAACAATTTCTGACAAAATTATAAAAATTGGTTATTTTAAAGACAAATGTTTATTAAACATGATGAATCAGGCGAATTAAATCGAAGAATTATTTTACATTTGAAGATTTTTTTTTAAAATTCGTTTGTCAAATTTTACCTGCAGAAAGAGGAAAGACCATGAGTTTAGGAGTAATCATAATTATGATCAAAACTACGGTTCCGCAAATTTGTTGTTTCCTCGTGTACAGCATAAAGACTACTTTGTAGCAGCAGTTTTAGAATGAGTTTTAGGACTAGCTAATAGGTCAAGATGAATGAACAGTGAGCGTTATTTAGAAATGTTAAATCATATTCGAAAGCATATGAATTGTACAAAATTTTTGCAGGAGCTCTAGAACTTTGTGCTTTCAAAAACAATACAAATGACTTTTCATAGCCGGGAGATTGGTATTTATTAAATTCGACTTCTCAGGAGAGTGGTTCATGCTGTCTCATGTTTATACAGGTATTCATGAAACCATTAAAAACAAGAGTATAATAACAGACGAGCCCAACTCCACATACAATAATCGAAAAGATTTCACACCACCAAAACTGATAATATTTCTTTACATTCGGATTCTAAGGACGTGACTTCTGACTCATTGAGACTTTTCCTAAAATTTCTATTGAAACACAGAAAAGAAAGGGGAAAGCAAGAGCAAAATCAAAAATTTTCATAGATTCTCTACAAAAACTATAGCTCGAACAATTACGCAACATTAAGGAAAATAAAAGGTTATCAAAAGAGTAGAGAACAAAAGCGAAAAATTTAAAAATTGTTAAAAATTTTTTAAAGCTCAATGAGGCGGCTTCTAAGCACACCCAGAAGAATAGAAAACGAATTAAAGTTTCAAAAATAGATTCTGATTCAACAGTGAACCCAAGTGAATTTGAAACTAAAAACTCATCATTGGATTTAACAGTGTTATGTTCTTTTTCCAATGATGTTTCGTGAAGGGTTATGATGATTTTTCCTCCGAAGACAGAAGAGCTTGAAGAAGGTTATTTTGTTATAGTCAAGTTTCAGCAACAGAGGAGTGTTAAGCATTTCGCGTGGGAAAATTCTCCCCAGATGTGATAATGGGGACTACCAAATTTCATACTTAGGGAAGAAGCCATCACGAATTTTTGTCTTTCCGGGCATTAATCATGAATATCTACAGGTTTATTAGATATTACATTAAAATTGCATGTTACAATGGTCAATAAAGTAACAAGCAGAACGATGTGATTTTTTAATATCAAGATTGACCATTCTATTTACAATTTGTAGAATGAAACTATCAATTTTTTATCATTACAATTAACTTTTTTATGTTTAATGTTTTGATATACAAGAATCCTGCTGTTATATTTTTTCGCTTTAAAATATGAAATTTTATTTGTTAGGTCAGCTGAAAAAACTGATTAAATTGAAATCACTCGCCTTTTATTTGGAAACGTCTCTTTTATACTCGTTTCCGATCAGTAAGTTTTATGAATTTTAAATTGTTTTCAGTTTATATTCATTAATCTACAATATTTTGGAAGAAATCGTAGATGTTTCAAAGTACCCCAAGTGTTAATCATTGCGCAAAGGGAAGATTGAAACAAAATTACATTTGTCAAAATTTTCATTTGGTATTTGCGCCTTTCAAAATATTACAAAAAATTAAATTAAAAACGAAGCTTGAAATAATACTACATGTACATTAACATATTTCACTAAAAACTCTAATTTTAAAGCAATTTCAAATTAATTATGTTCATTAATTGTACATGAGAAGAGTACATGAAGAAAAACTTATTATTATTTTTTTTTCTTCAGATAAATTTGTTTTAAATTCTTTTGTCATTCAATCATTTCACCATTTTACGAATAGAAGTACTTTGCTCCTAAAAGGGTTAAAAGTTAAATTTTAATTGAATTAGATGAGCATCACTGGACAGTTATTGTTAAACCACTCAAAAGTTGTAAAAACTTTAGTAAATACTGATAAGAAAAAATTATTAAAACTGCATCTTTATTATGTATAACTGTATTTTACTGTGTACTGTATACTGTAATGTCAATTAAACTATATATTATTTTATAATACTTAATATTTGAATAATTAATAAATACATATATAACATTTTCCCTTATGTAATAGTATTTCAAACAGAAATATGAACATATTTAATAAATCTTACTCCTTTTAGAGTTTAACCTTGGGAAATTTAGAGGGCAATATTGAAAAATAGGAAATTACTGATTTGAAATGTGATAATTTCATAATGCACCTAATGAAATGATCACTTAAACTCTGCATAAGTATAAATATTATTTTCCGTGTTTGATCTTATCCAGAATAATCTATGAAATCATCTCAATTTAATACGGCAGCATTTTTTTCTTCAACAGTGACTGCTCTTGACTGGCTTTTTTGGAGCACTGAATGTACGGCTGGAAATTTTATTCTTTCCATAACATTACTTTTTACAAGAAATATGATGTCTTCCTGGGAAGTGAGTCAAGTAGTTTCTAAAAACCAGTTGAACAAATTGTTGATGGTCGTAAGTCCAAATGAGCATGTGCGGAACCACTCCTTACGGAAAATTTAAGTTAATGTTTTGGTGTCCCTCTGAGAAGTAATTATTTCATACTCATAGACGAGAAAAGCATATGGGTGAGACATTTTATAGTAGCCCACATTTCCGTTGTGAATAGTAGAGTGATTTTTTTAACAGAGGTATAATTTTCATATCAGTTAATTTTAATTACAAAATTCCACAATGGCAATTTGGTATACTTGAAATTGGTTTTTCTGAATTTGATGTGGCATCCTGTTGACCACACTAATCGACAAAACATATAACATTATAAACATTTATATATATACCAAACACATACCTCTAACATATACCATTTTATGAGACAGTTTTATATAATAAAAATTAGAATATCAAATATAAAATTCATATATTCATCAACAATGCTACAAATCAATAAAAACATGCAAAAAGGATTTTTTTATTAACTCTGTTAAAAAATTAATGAAATCTATCATGATAAAGGTAATTTCGTTGACATTTTTCTTTTGTATTTCGCTTTTGGTGTCCTCCGTATAAGTGTCCGTTTTCAATCTCTTAACGTATTTTTACTCCATCCCACGTCTTTTCCTTTTCAGTTACATCCTAGTGAAACTTCTCTTCATGTTCATCAGAAACTTTTCTCCACAGATAACAATAGACAGATTCTCATCTGGAGCCCAAATTTCGGAACTCCAACATCCTGGTCTCGGTCAATCGCCAAGGTCATCAAACTGCGCCGAAGCGTTGGCAAGCAGGGGCAGAGAGTCCGCGCGAATCGCCCTCATCTTCTTTTCGCACTTGTCTTTTGAGCAGAACGACAGACGGACGCGGACGATAGCTGCGTGGCTTGTGCAGTTTAGTCCTAGCATAGCCATAGTACGTGGGTAGAAGATTTTTAACCCCTTGGGGACGAGCGACACGTAAACGTGCCGGAAACAGGCCTAAGAATCCTGGTTTATCCTCACCAGTAAAATTTTTTCTGTAAAATTTGCCTTCTTTAATCCGAGCATTTTCCCGATTTGGATAGGCACAAACTTCTGTTCTTTAAAACCGGTAGCAAAGTAATAAACATTTCGTAAAACGCTCCCGTCGCGAAGGAGCTAGATATCGGGTAAATCTTAACACTAAAATGACCATCGCGGTCATCTTGACCGCTACCAAATAAAAATGCTATGATTCAAATCAGAAATTTCTTTCTAAAGTAAGTTAAGGATCATGGAGAAATAAGTTAAATAATGTAAATAGTTTCAAATAAAAATTCTGATGTGAAATATTTTTTTAACACTTGAGTAAAATTTCCCGTCGTTCTATTGTTAAGAAGTTTATACATTCTTATTATATTTTATATTTATTATAATGTTCATCCTGCAAATATATGTAAAAAAATACATTTTTGTTCCTATACAAATCTTTGACTTTTATAGCTTGTGATAAATGTTAACATTACTGGTTTTTACGTTTTAACTTGTAAAGCATAGAGTATTTATTTGTTAGATTGTATGAATTAACGCGAATTTATGTAACATAGTTCTTGTTTTTGGAATTGATGTTTACTGACACGTGATTTACTCGCATTTCATTGTACTAAAATTTTCTTTAAATCTTTAAATATTCAGATCTTTTTCTATTTATTTTGTGTATTTGATGGCTTTTTAACAATGTAATGAATAGTTTTAGCAAAAATAGTTAAACTGTTTGTAATTTTTAACCAGTTCGTGACTATGCTGCATATGCATACTCAAAAAGTGTTTAAACCACTTGAGTTTGACACCCGTAATAAACAAAAGTAAAATTGATTTTATTTAATTGCGATATTTTCGCGATTAATAATGTTAAGTCAAATAATTAAAAAAAAGTGGTGCCAAACGAATAAAATTTGCATAAAATAATTGTTTTTGTAGAAGTTGTCTAAACTATTTTTAAATATTACATTACCGATGTAACTTTTTCAATATTTGCATTTGTTTATTGTAAATTTAGTTTTTTTTTCTTTTTCGTTTCAATGCAAAAATTTAAAGTAATAAAAATATAAAGTTTAATAATCGTAACGTGAATTTTGAAAGAAAACTCTCATTTGTATGTAACTTATATTCAAACATTTTAATTAGTATGGACAATATTCCTGTGACGTCACAATTGGTAAAATGGCGGTTTTTATAGCCTCGAACTAAAAGCGAAAATAGGGTCCATTTGTAAAAAAATATTTCTGTTATTCGTTTTTATATGACGTCATTATTTATCTGTTTCAATTAGTTAGTGATATTCATGCCCCTTGTATTTTTAACGAATACTTGGAAATACCTGTTTTATTTCAAATTTGACGTCATATTTTTCCAAGCTAATAACTTTATTAATAATATGATTCTTTTTCCTTTTAATTATGACTCCATTTTTGGCAGAAAACACCTTATTAACGTAACCGATATTCATCCTTCATGTATAATAAAAAATACCCCATTTTTCGTTTCAACTATGCGTCATATTTATTTTCTTTTGAATTCTTTTTATTTTAATTTTTTATTAATTGTAGAGGAAAAATTATTATTCCAGATTTAAATTTTCTTGGCAACAAGAAAGAAAGATGGTTAAATTTATCCCCAAAATGTCAATTTATTCTGTATGAAAAAGAATGAAATTTTGAATTATTAAAAAATTATTTGCACAAATTAAATTAATTACAGCCTATGTTCATTTCCGTTTTATAATGCACCTATATGCAAACATACAAAAACATTTATTCACCGATTTAAACGTTGAATTCATTCAAACTTTTGGGCATACATTGACATTTATAATATTATAAGGATGTTAAATTCAGTAATACGGAAATAATAGGACTCCGTCTACAATAGGATGTCATCACCATGACAACCTAGAATCATTACTATCATGGGATATCATTGAAATTGTGTTAATTACGTATGATAGGACTTTATAGAAAAATGAAAATTTTTATTAATATTTTTTTAAGTTTTGATTCAATTTTCATAAAATTTGAAAGGACGCGACAAAATTTTGCAGCGGTTATATATACTAGGACTTCCCTCAGAGGGATTAGTCTGAGCGATATTGCTGAGAACATAGATTTAATAATAACATGTGGAAGCAAAGAAAATGAGATGTTATCTTTAATTGTCCATATACTGCAATAAATTGAAATGATGAAAATAAACGAATCGAAGAATTACAAAATCTTATATATAAATTCGTATACACTGTTTAAAAAAAAAATAAATGGGAAAGCAAACCACGCATGACAGCCATGTATGGATATAAAATTGAAAGTACGCAATATATTAAAAGTAAAATAGAAAATGAAATACTAAATTGTCTTATATCAGAATTTTAACTGTATAAAATGACGTCAAGAGCATAATCAGACGCTGCTCACCAATTTGAGTAACTTTAAATGACAAATATATGATGTATAAAAAGAATGGACTGTACTTTATATGGTATGTGCTCCCTCGGAATAATCAATATTGTACAATATCTGTTTTCCACGTATGCAATGAGGTTGTCGATAAGAGTTAAGGAATTCGCTCTTCAAAATCTGATATAGTATCAAAGTACCGAACACATCAACAGTGGCATGCAATGTGTCGTTAGAGTGTGTTTTAGATATGTTCGATCCTATTTAAATTAGGAGTGTATGCTGGCCCCTACATGCGCTGTATTGTTTTGTTTTCAAACATATTCTCCACAAGTTGAGCTGTATTTAACATGTACTAAATAAAAGATGATTGCAATATAAAGTATGACACAAGATCTGAATATATCGTCCGCATAATTTTTGAGCTGTCAAAGTATCATTTGAAGTAATTTACAAATCCATACATATTTTTTTTAGCAAATCATGCAAGCTAAAATACGCCAATATGAACCCGATTATGAAATTTCACCAGAATAAGTTAATATATAAAAAAATCTACTAATGGCAATTGAGAATATGACCTTCTGATAAAATGTCTAGAAAATGAATCAGATTTTTTTTTTTTTACGGCTCTCTCCTCTGTTAGTGGCCTTGGCGAGAAGGAGAACACTTTAACAAGTACTTTCGGGCAACCTACTCACTGTTTCTTACAGGGTTTTATTCAATATTTACACAATGTATTTAATGTTAAGATGGGTATCTATCAGTTTTTTTGTATTTACATTGCATGTTTTGTGGAGGAAATGCAGGATTATGAAATATTTAAAGTTGCTATACCTAATAATTCCAAATTAATGTTAATTGAGATCGCTTTCCGTTCATTTCATCTTTTAATCTTTTAATTTTTTTATAAACCATTCATAACGACAATTTTATATTTTAAAAGTATCCCAAAGCAAAATTTCAAGTTTTTAGGCTCAGCAGCAACACAGAAATAGAAAATTTTCGAATGTTTTTTGTTTCTGCAGTTTTTTATGTAGCGACATTTTTAGAAATTGTTCTATTCCGAGAATTTACGTCGTGATAAATACAGCCATGTCAATTTTCATGCTTATATTCCTAACAATTCCATGTACTTCGTTACTTAAATCATCTTTAGATCTTTTACGCTTTGTTTAGTCTTTCGATTTTTTTAGAATTCGTTCTACAACAATCATTTACATCTTATAAATTACTGCCATGCCAAAGTTTTAGTTTCTAACCCCAACAGTATCCCAGAAATTTCAGCATTCCAAATAAATCATAATTTTAGAAATTTTTACGTTTATCTGTCAAATTGAATTTTTGAACCTTTTAGAGAGCCATTTATCACAAAAGCCATTTATCTGTTACAAACTCAAGTGTCCGGTGTTGCTTAGAATTTGAAAGATGTTTGTTCTGAAAATCAATTTCGAAATTTAACATGCAACATAAAACAAACATTAAAAAAAAGCAGTCGAAGTGTCATAACGAGTATTTACATCTTAAAAGTAAACACCACACCGAATTTAAAGTTTCTAACCCAATCAATATCACAGAAATCGCAATTTTATAACTTTTTTGCTCCTGCAGCGATGTAGGTTGTTGCACTGACATAAAATGCAGCTTTTTTTTTTTTCAGAGCAGAGATGACCACCAACATTTTTTTAAGTTGGCTATGTAGTTTCAGAGATAACATCTCACAAATGTACAGACATTAACAATATTATACACTTTATACTATGATAAAGCTTTATAATATTAGCATTAGATGTACAGAAACAAAAGCCATTTATCTGTTACAAACTAAAGTGCCCGGTGTTGCTCAGAATTTGAAAGATGTTTGTTCTGAAAATCAATTTCAAAATTTAACATACAACATAAAACAAACATTAAAAAAAAGCAGTCGAAGTGTTGTACGCATGAATCAAATAAAAACACAATATAAAAATGTATAAATGTATATAACAGACGCAAAAGAAAACAGCTATAAATGAACTTATTTCAATTTATAATTGGAGCAATAATGTTAAAATACGCCAATTTTCCCATAATCGGGTTTTTATCATACTTCAATACGTTTTTTCATACTCATATGAACATTATACTATATTTACCACGTCCTTTATATTTCCAATGTGACGTAATATTTTCCTCTTTCACGTGGAAACCTTGAAATAGAAAAGTTATGAAGTTATATTCACTTTCATTTAAATTCGTCAAACTATTTACTTAATTTTCATTTTTCACGTGCATATCTTGCAATAGAAAAGTTATGACGTAATATACACCTTTTTAAAAAATTCGGCAAACTATTTATTTCATTTTTCACGTGGAAATCTTGCAGTAGAAAATTAATTGTTGTAGTAAGAATTTTTTTGTGTATTTTAATTGTTGGCAACTGCTATAACGAAAAATGTTTAAATTTGATAAGAAATTGCTGTTAAATTGGTGGTTTTTTATTAATTAAAAATTAACTATAAATTATTTCGATTCTGGATTACTTTAGTTGCCTCGGCCGTGTTTTAATACACATGTACATATCTTTTCACAATTTTGGCTTCCAAACTGTGGATTTGTATAGAATTACAAACAGACAGATAGTCAAATTTTCATTTTTTTACATTACATTATATAAAAACACAAATAACTTATCTAATACGTGTTAGCAGATCCATTTTTAAATATATATGTATATAAACCAGTATAATACTTATTCTGTTTTATTTTCATAGTCATTTATATCATTTGCCAAAAAATCTCACTTTCTTAACCCCGAATTGAGTGCTTTTTACAAAAGCGCTAAAGTCCATATAAAAGCGAAGTACCATGAAAAGCATCAAATGCCTGGTAATAAGTTACTTAGAATGCGACATTGACGATCAACCATTATTGGCATTCAATCTTATAGTTTGGCGATAGAATTTTGGTCGACGGGATAACTAAGTAGTACCAAATACCGTTCTGCAATTTAACTTAATCTTCTCTATTCTACTATTTTAAGATTTTTAACTTCTAAACATCGCACATTTTCAATTTTTATACCGTCGTATTGGGGAGAAAAAGTACTTTTAAATGCAATTTGTTTGAAAACTGCATCTCAATTTATTTTTGAAATATTAATTTTTTTGTAGTTTTTAGCGCCATTTGTTTAATTTTGGCAACTCAAGTACTCCATTTCTGTAGAAAGTAGGGGATAAATAGTTGGAAAATAGTAATTATACCTTTTTGTTGCCTTTCTCCCTTAACAACTTAACCCTCTGTCTACCAGAAGGGTCCAATGGACCCGACATGTACATTCAAAATATTTATTCAAACCAGAAATTTCTTCAAAACAAACTAAATTTATAAATCAGACAATAATAAGTTAAATAAACAAATTAAATAGTTTTAAGTAAAAATACTGGTGTAGAATGTTTTTATAAAACTTGAGTAAAATTTTCCGTAGTTCTAGGGTTAAAAAAATGTAATTAAAATACTGGCAATTTTTGAAAAAATATAAACGAATGATTTTTTTTTTTCAAAATTTAATTTTAAGTTTCTATATTAATATTACAAACAAATGAGGGCATATGAATCATCAGATAGCCTATTTTTTTTCGTAGAGTTTCTTGAATGACGACATCTCTTTTTTTTTATTTGTGTATTATTCAACTACAGTGACGTCCCATGCGTACTTTATTGTAGAAGTTGTTGAAGATCGTAAATGAAGAATTCTTCAGCGGATGCGGATGACGTCATTCTGTACAAATTAAAAGCGTGTGTTTTAAGTCTTGAAAGTGAAATATGTTTTGTACTATCCGTATTTTAATTTTTTTTTTTTTCATCGAGGGTGACACTAAATTCTGAAAACAAAGACTTCCCGTTTTCTAGTTTTTTTCAATCTTTGTGCAGTTTCGGCCTCAAAAAGTGAGATTTGTTCCAAAAAGATATAAATAGCTATGAAAACAAACCTGATGAACGTTTGGGCTTATTTTTAAAGGAAATATGGTACAGATGATAATGACTAATAATAAGCTAGAAGCAAAGAGATATAAATAAGCGTCCTATCTTAAATGGAAGAAGTAACCGCAACATTAAATGCGAGGTCACATCAATCAAGGTCACGCGCCACGTAGCGGATGGAGTGTGAACTACAGGTAAATACCTAACTGTTTTTTTTACTCACACCACTAAAATTATAAAGTTTCTTTCAGCTTGATTAATAAATGAAATCGATTTGACAAGGCGAAGAAAACCCCGTAGTGTCAAGTGCATATGGGTGCCCCTCTTGTTACGCCATTATTTTGCAGTAAATGTGGCAAAATAAAATTAATTTCCATGAGAGGCTAAAGATTTAGAAAATATGCGCCGCCCTAAAAGCCTGCGTATGTGGATTATCACTGCGTCCGCTAGATGGCGCAAGTTTGTTAATTTACGCCCGATTCCAGCATTAAGTTTGCACGCTTACTTATATCGCTTTGAGCTAGAGGTTGCTCGGAGTCGTTCGGTAGCTTCATCGCCCCAAGCCCAACTTGTGCCGATTTTCGGTGTCTTTTATTTGTGTAATGTCCCTTTTAAATTTGTCCGGTTTCAATTTTTGATTTTTTTTTTCAATGTGGCTTTAGCTAGAGAGTCTTTCATTCGGGACGTGGCTGGGGAGTCGGAGTAGAGTAGAAGAATAAAGGGTTGCGGACGAAGATGGGCCGCTCGCCGCGGCGGTCATATGCGCACCGAGGTACATAATTGGCTCCAAAGTGACGTTACTTTGCCTGACATAATAACCAGTGGCGGCTCGTGACTGTCATATTTTGGGGCACTAAATGTATGGCGGATAGTATTATTCTTATCTTACCATTATTTTTTAAAGAAAAATATTACCTTGTTTAATGGTCGAATATTCTGTCAACAAATATGGAAAAGATTTCTTTTAAAGCAATAGTGGTCAGAGAAAAATAAAATTGGCAACTATGGATTTAGTGCCCCCCAAAATGCCAGTCACGAGCCACCCCTGATATAACCCTATATAACGCTATTATAAATTGTTTTGTTCTATAATTATATCATTTATTGATCGTTATTTCCTTTTAAAAATAATAGAAAATATTTTGTTTTCATATTGAAATAAAAAATAACGTGCTATTACAGCACGTTATAGGTAACTCGTATTCAAAAACGACGTTTTCGCCAAATTGGCATGAAAAAATCACGCCAAACCCGGTGCGTTTATGGTATCTGTGCCATAAATATAAACATTTTATTTATATATATAATATCATTGCTTTTTATATATAATTTACTTTTGTTTGTATATAAAAATAGATAAATGGCTTGTTAACACAAAATAAATTGTATAAATCTTTAAAAAATTGCTTGAGTATATGAACAATATAATAAGTTGCACGGAAATACGCATAAAAGCTTACTTGTTTCGAAAAACCCATTTTTTCTACCTCGCCAAGGCCCTTATACAGGAAAAGTATCAATTTCATTTTTAAAGACTAAGAAAAAATTAATATAAATGGAAATCGTTTTTTTTTTTTTTTTTGAAAATCATGCTTTCATTAAAATTCTCAAAAATTTAGAAAATATATTATGTTTTTTTAGATGCACTAAATAGTAGAAAAGTCTTGAAAAAAACCTTAAATGCACGGGTTTTGAGATAAATGAATTTAAATGGGAATTTTGCCAAAATAGCCAGCTATCTCCAAGTTGGCTTCATATATAGAAACTTCTTTTATCGCCGAATTTGGCGATATTTCGCCACGTTGGCCAAAGTTTGGCGATATCGTGGTAACCCTGTCATTATTCCTTTTCAACAAATATTCATTGTTGAAGCTATTGCTGATTTCTCAATAGAAAATCAAACGAATCCAATAAGTAATTAACCCCACCCCCCACCGTTGCCCCCTAAGGGATCGAATTTTAAACACGTGGGTAAGTGTAATCACAGATCGCACAGAGGGTTTCGTTTAATATTCCTTTCAAAGCACTTTATCTTTTTGAAAAAACTGTTAGTTCCAATTTTGCAACCAGGGGCGCACTCTATTCTAAACAAACCTCTATCCGAATGAAACTCCGTTTTATATACTATCCGTAGATATATTAGTACAGGGGATTGGGCCGATAGCACCAGAGATAAGTAGGCGCCTCTGGCGGTAAAAAGTGGAACTAAAATATGTAAGGCTATGATGCATAATATTAAAGATGGTCAAAGGGATGTCGGCAAAAGCTGGAAAAGTGCTTCCCGGGTAAAAAGGGTGGAGGTTAGAAAAATTGCTTAAAATACACAAGTTAGAGCCTGGAAAAGTAAATAATGTAAGACTTTTTGAAAATTTTATTATTTGCGGTGTGGTCTGAGGTATTCAGCTATACGTATGCAAAAATTCATGTCTGCAATTTAATTAGGGGATCTCTTAGAAAGAATTGCTTAAAATACACATGTGGGAGTCCAAAGGGTTAAATGTACGATTTTTTCAAAATTTTATGATTTCTTGAATGATGTGTGGTGTTCACCTATAAGTGTGCAAAATTTCACGCCTCCAACCTAAATAGGGACTCACTTAGAAAGAATTGTTTAAAATACACATGTGGGAGCCCAAAGGGTTAAATGTATGACTTTTTTCAAAATTTTCGGGTTTGTCATTGGATGTGAGGTGTTCAGCTATAAGTATGAAAAATTTCACACCTACAACCTAATTAGGAGCTCACTTAGAAAGAATTGTTTAAAATACACATGTGGGAGACCAAAGGGTTAAATGTACCAATTTTTCAAAATTTTATGATTTGTCGTATGATGTGTGGGGTTCAGCTATAAGTATGCAAAATTTAACGCTTACAACCTAATTAAGGCTCACTTAGAAAGAAATGTTTAAAATTCACATGTGGGAGCCCAAAGGGTTAAATGTACGACTTTTTCAAAATTTTATGATTTCTTGAATGATGTGTGGTGTTCACCTATAAGTGTGCAAAATTTCACGCCTCCAACCTAAATAGGGACTCACTTAGAAAGAATTGTTTAAAATACACATTTGGGAGCCCAAAGGGTTAAATGTATGACTTTTTTCAAAATTTTCGGGTTTGTCATTTGATGTGAGGTATTCAGCTATAAGTATGCAAAATTTCACGCCTCCAACCAAATTAAGAGCTCACTTAGAAAGAATTGTTTAAAATACACATGTGGGAGACCAAAGGATTAAATGTACCAATTTTTCAAAATTTTATGATTTGTCGTATGATGTGTGGGGTTCAGCTATAAGTATGCAAAATTTAACGCTTACAACCTAATTAAGGCTCACTTAGAAAGAATTGTTTAAAATTCACATGTGGGAGTCCAAAGGGTTAAATGTACGACTTTTTCAAAATTTTATGATTTTTCGTTTGATGTGAGATGTTCAGCTATAAGTATGTAAAATTTCACGCCTCTAACCTAATTAGGGGCTCACTTAGAAAGACTTGTTTAAAATACACATGTGGGAGACCAAAGTGTTAAATGTACGACTTTTACAAAATTTTATGATTTGTCGTATGATGTGTGATGTTCAGCTATAAGTGTGCAAAATTTAAAGTCTCCAACATGTATAGTTTCTTAGAACGGGCTCTATGACAGACGGACAGACAGACAGAGGAGCGAGACGAATAGAGTTTCGTGAGATGAACGAAACCGTAGAAATCAATGTCCAATTCAAATATTGCCCTCAGGAATACATATATATTTCAAATTTCAAAACTCTTATGTCAACAGGAAGTGGGTGCAAAATGAATCACAAGATTTGAGTGTCCCAGACAAACAATTGTAAGTTAAAAGAAAGCATGTAAAAAAAGAAAGAAAGAAAATAGGAAGAAATCATGCGATAAAGCAAAATATTTTATTAAACATCAATTGTTTCTTATTTTCACACGCGAAATATAAAACATGCTTTTGGCGATTAAAAAATGCTATTGAGAGATTATTGCAAAATCTCAAATCAAAGTTTTTATGCCTTTTTTTCTTTTAAATGGAAAATGTTTTATGGCACTTCAATATTACCGCGTGCATATTTTTTTTTTATTATTTGCTCCATGTGTTCAAACCAGTTGTCTATGAAAACTTTCACCGGTGAAAGTGACGCAAACCAAATTTCTGTGACGTAAGCAGATAAATTGTGCTTTTCTTATCAGTATTTTTTATATAATTTTTAAACGGTTTGGAACGTATTTTTCATAGTAGGTGTATTCAGTAGGCGACCCTCATAGGCAATCAGAAACGAAATCCGACAAATATTTTCTGAGTTATGTTTGACGAAAGGTTTTTAGGCTTTTTTTAGGTGCGTTCGTAATTATATAAATACGTAGCACCTATAGTCGTCGTTCAGTCCGTCCGTCTGTCCGTCCGTCTGTCCGTCTGTCCGTCCGTCTGTCCGCATGTAACAGAGCAAAAACTACCCAACCGAATAGTCTGAAATTTCAAATATGTGATTGTTGCAAAATTTTGTCGAGCCATTTCAAATTTTATGAAAATCGGATGTATAGTTTAATTACAGGGACAGTCAAAAGTTTTTCTTTACATTGCGGCCAATTGGAAAAATTATTGCAAGTGGATTTTAATGATATTAGAGCCTTCCGAATGATCTGAAATTTTAAAGATATAATTGTTGCAAAATTTTGTCGAGCCATTTCAAATTTTATGAAAATCGGATGTATAGTTTAATTACAGGGACAGTCAAAAGTTTTTCTTTACATTACGTCCA
Organism: Maratus speciosus; assembly: GCA_963932465.1. Lineage (NCBI taxonomy): Eukaryota > Metazoa > Arthropoda > Arachnida > Araneae > Salticidae > Maratus > Maratus speciosus. Next base: position 246,668,574 of record OZ010798.1, on the reverse strand, counting down.
ATTGGAAAAATTATTGCAAGTGGATTTTAATGATATTAGAGCCTTCCGAATGATCTGAAATTTTAAAGATATAATTGTTGCAAAATTTTGTCGAGCCATTTCAAATTTTAGGAAAATCGGATGGATAGTTTAATTACAGGGACAGCCAAAAGTTTTTCTTTACATTACGGCCAATGGGAAAAATTATTGCAAGTGCATTTTAATGATATTACAGCTTCCGAATGGTCTGAAATTTTAAAGATATAATTGTTGCAAAATTTTGTTGAGCTATTTCAAATTTTAGGAAAATCGGATGTATAGTTTAATTACAGGGACAGTCAAAAGTGTTCCGAAAAAATTATTGGAAGTGCATTTTAATGATGTATCAGACTATGCACGTTATGAAGTGCAAAAAATTATACATTCAGTACAATATGGGGTGCAAAAAATAATTTTAAAACTAGTTATAGTACGAACGCACCTCATTTGCCACGTTTGACGAGCAATTTCCAACTTGTTTTAGTAGGACATGGCGTTAATATCCATCGTAGTAATACTGCGATGAGTATTAGCCTTCGCTTCGCTCAGACAATTACATTTCAAACCATTCGATTGGGTAGATTTTGAGCTGTTATATGTGAACAAATTGACAGACCAGACGACGACTATAGGTGCTACGTATTTATATAATTGCGAACGCACCGAAAAAGAGAAATACTGAAACAGAATATATGTTAAATTGGCAGTAAAAAAAATGTTCTGAACATTTAAAATTCCAAATGTAGATCCATTTAGTTAAATACTAGCTGAGTGGGACCCGTTATGTTGCATGTAAATTGCATCAGGTCTTTTGATTGTTCATCGAAAAATAAATAGTTATATTACACATTTCAAGTTTCTAGCAGTGACAATTCAAAATAAATCGTAATTTGGAACACTTTCTGCTCATTTTACCTTTTTTGAATTTCGAATTTTTTAGAAACCCTTTTTACTGAACATTTACATCTTAACCCCTTCGGGACGAGAGTCTTTTACAGAATTTTTAATCTTTTATCACCGGTTTTTGAAAACAAAATTTTTTGACTAATTGAATTGGGAAAATGCTGGGATTAAAGAAGAAAAAAATTACAATAAAAATTTACTGGTGAGAAAAATCACAGATTCTGAGCACCTTATACGGCGCACGTTTACCGGTCGCTTGTCCCCAAGGGGTTAAGCATAAACTTCGTACCAAAATTCAAGTTTTTAGCCCAGCCAATGTCACAGAAATCGTAATATTAAAACTCTTTTCCTGCACCCTTTTACATTTCTAATTCTTTACAAATTATTCTCTTGAGGGTATTTATGAGGTAATAAATTTCATGTTTCTAGTCCTAACAGTTCAAAATAAACCGCAATTTTGAACGTTTTTACAACGTTTTCTGCTCATTTAACTTTTTTAAATTTCAAATTTTTTAGAAATTTTTCTTAGAGAATATTTACATTTTGAAAGTGTATCATATTTCAAATTTTTATCCCCAACATCGCACTTTTAGAAATTTTTGTTCTGAATCATTTTTGGGGTTGTTGTACTGACATAAAACATAACCTATGTTCGAATAGAGATGGTTATCAGCATTTTCCCACCGTTATTTTTGAAATCGGCTTGTTAGTTCAGATATTATATTCTACGAACAAACACACAGATTCACAAACTTTACTTTAATATAATATTATTACAGATAAATAGAAAGCGCTTAATTGATTTCAGATCATAGAAATATATCCTTTAGTGACTACAGCTGCCAAAGCTTCGCATTTTTGAGTTCCACAATTTCGGAATAGAAATATTTGCTTTATTCAATTTCAGCTACTTGCGATTAAGTAAAACATAGTTGGAAATAATTATTTCATAAGCCTGCGATGGTTGTGCTGTTTAACTTTTGATAATTGATTTTTATGTATTTTTTAACGCTGAATCCGAAATGAACTTCATTTTTTACCATCACGTCAGGATTTTTTGCCAATCGTAAATTTCAATGGTAAAATCTCAAAAAATAGATACTGAAAGATAAAGGAAATGCTTGTATTTCTTAACTTTTGATAACTGATTTTTATATATTTTTTAGCGCTGAATTCGAAAATGACGTTCATTTTTAACCACCAAGGATTTTTTGCAAATTTTAAATTTCAAAGTCCAAAAATAGCAAAACTCTGATATTATAAAATAGATGTGATAGTTGCGTTTTTTAAATTTTGATAATTGATTTTTATGTACTTTTTAGAACTAAATGTGAAAATAACCTTCATTTTTAACCATCACGTTAGAATTTTTTCACAAATTGTTAATTTCAAAGTTAAAAAGTAAAAAAAATCGCAAAAAATCCTGACGTGATGGTAAAAAATGAAGGCCATTTTCGGATTCAGCTCTACAAAATATGCAAGAATCAATTATTAAAAGCTAATCAACATGACACAACCCAAATTTTGCAGGCTTGTGTAATTAATACCGGAAATAAGGGATTCAAAAATTGGCAGGTATGAATAAGTCTTTTAATCAGTTGTCAAACAGAATTAGTAAAGAGAACTACAAAAATTGATTTATTAGCGACGATGTTCTAGTTTATATGAATCGAACTTTCCCAACAGACTTTATTTCTTAATTCAGTAAAATAAATCATTCATTTTACATTTTCATTTATTTTTGGAAGTCAACTACGCTCTTTATCTTACCAGATATTGTTTATTTTCATTAGTTTTGGAAATCTATATTTTATGAATTATACTATGTAAACTTTGAACTGAGAAAAGCTTCATCGATTTTCATTAGAACTTAAGTAAAATATATGTCTCAACAGTATTAGCTGCTTGAAATCCATAATACCAGACATTTCGAATTATTAGAAGTGAGAATGAAAACTGGGACCCGTTCACAAAAGATATTGTTTGAAGAGGAACAGCGTTAAATGATTTTAGAATACGTAAATTAAATTTCAAATGTGAAAACACGTTTAGTCAATATTGGATTAGGCAGAAAACAATTTCTGGTTAGTAAAAATATAAACAAATATTCACAGAAATGCTTTTAGAATCCTGTGCTATTTTTCAAATAGAGATCGTATTACGTTGATCTAACAATTTTATTTATAAAGAACTTTCATTAAGCTAAAAAAGAAGACGAAAAAGCTAACAGAAAAAAGTGAAGTTTGTGAAAATTTTCACGTGAACTGCGAAATCATTAGAAATTCATATTAAAAAACATTCAAATCTCCGACAGTGATAGTTAATATGAGGACATGAGTTTCAAAATTCGCCTTATCCAGAAAATCAAATTTTGGGAAATCGTGACTGACTGCGACCATTGGCGGGGATGGAACAGTGGCGCAGCGATTGGGCAATTGTCACCACTAAATTTTAAAAGTATTCTTCCTCTTGAAAACAATCCGAAATTCTGTACTGAAATTAGTCGAAGAATACTAATAAAATTTTGCGCTGGCAATCGATTCTGTGCTGCTACACTTTCCCATCACTCCATTAGTTTTCATTGTAAATCAAGATTTTAAAATACCAGAAATACACGATAAAACTAGTTTTTTTTTTAAAGATTGTACTGTTTTATCGATGCAGGTTCACCAATAGAATAGAGTGACATATAAAACTCGATTTTTTAAATTTTGGATAAGCAGAGATTTGAAACAATGTACAATAAAGGGAATATACCCCAACTGTAAAGCAAACATATTAAGTATTTGATAAAGTATAAGCATTATACTAAGCGATTATACTTAGAGCATGTGCGCGGTTAATATTTTTCAGTTTCACTTTTAGATTTTGATGGTTTAATATGTTTTTTTCCCAGCATCCAAAAAGGCAATCAGACGAAAGAGGGCTCTATTTCCAACTTGCGAAATTTCTTCCATTCATCTGTTTAGGTTTAATATATACTGTCTTTGTATACCATTTATCACGTTAGATGAGCTTCTTTCTTCTTCTTTCTTCTTCTTCTTCTTCTTCTTATTTTAAGCAAATAAATACAATACGAACCATGATAGCTAAATATTGAAGTTTGTACAATATTAATAATTTCTTTTAAAAGTTAAATAATATATACCTTTCATAGTCACCAGAACCGAATCAATCACATAAGAAATTTAGACTTATTACAATGCGATAGGTAACTGGGACACATCAGCTATTCGCAGAAAAAGTTTTTTTGAAAAGGGGAAGAAAAAGCTAACAGAAAAAAGTGAAGTTTGTGAAAATTTTCACGTGAACTGCGAAATCATTAGAAATTCATAATAAAAAACATTCAAATCTCCGACAGTGATAGTTAATATGAGGACATGAGTTTCAAAATTCGCCTTATCCAGAAAATCAAATTTTGGGAAATCGTGACTGACTGCGACCATTGGCAGGGATGGAACAGTGGCGCAGCGATTGGGCAATTGTCACCACTAAATTTTAAAAGTATTCTTCCTCTTGAAAACAATCCGAAATTCTGCACTGAAATTAGTCGAAGAATACTAATAAAATTTTGCGCTGGCAATCGATTCTGTGCTGCTACACTTTCCCATCACTCCATTAGTTTTCATTGTAAATCAAGATTTTAAAATACCAGAAATACACGATAAAACTAGTTTTTTTTTAAAAGATTGTACTGTTTTATCGATGCAGGTTCACCAATAGAATAGAGTGACATATAAAACTCGATTTTTTAAATTTTGGATAAGCAGAGATTTGAAACAATGTACAATAAAGGGAATATACCCCAACTGTAAAGCAAACATATTAAGTATTTGATAAAGTATAAGCATTATACTAAGCGATTATACTTAGAGCATGTGCGCGGTTAATATTTTTCAGTTTCACTTTTAGATTTTGATGGTTTAATATGTTCTTTTCCCAGCATCCAAAAAGGCAATCAGACGAAAGAGGGCTCTATTTCCAACTTGCGAAATTTCTTCCATTCATCTGTTCAGGTTTAATATATACTGTCTTTGTATACCATTTATCACGTTAGATGAGCTTCTTTCTTCTTCTTTCTTCTTCTTCTTCTTCTTCTTATTTTAAGCAAATAAATACAATACGAACCATGATAGCTAAATATTGAAGTTTGTACAATATTAATAATTTCTTTTAAAAGTTAAATAATATATACCTTTCATAGTCACCAGAACCGAATCAATCACATAAGAAATTTAGACTTATTACAATGCGATAGGTAACTGGGACACATCAGCTATTCGCAGAAAAAGTTTTTTTGAAAAGGGGAAGCATTCAAAGAAGTGTGGAGGACGAAAATCAAATGCTACGTCCCGTCGATATTTTGTTGAGGAAGAGAATACTTTTTCTTTGCTAACATAATAGACAAATAGAACAGAAAAAAGCCAATTTATGCCTTGGGAGTAAAGTTTCTTGGAGCCTTACCTACAGGGAAAGTACGTATTTAAATAAAATGCGAAATTTTATATTAATCTTTCGCTTTTATAATAATTATGAAATTCGTCTTATAAATTAAATTATTATTTTAATTAAATTAATTTTTTTTAATTATGTAACTACTATTGTCTTAATTAACTTTTTAAAGCAGATTTACTTTCAATTACAGTAGAACCCCGCCAATCCGAACTAATTGGGACCGGTGCCTGTTCGGATTGCAGAAAACTTTATTACCCGAAATTCTGATGAAAATAGAAAAGAAAATAGTGTTTGCTAAAAGAAAATGTAAAATATAAGTACTCAGTAGCAGAGTAGACATCCTCTAAACCGGCATCCTAAGGTCCAGCATGCTGGATAATCCGGCACAACTTTCAGAAAAAAAAGTATTGCTTGTTTAATCACTCTTTATGTTTATAATAGTCTAATGGAACTTCAGAAAAAGGAATTACGTAACAACACATTACATACGGTACAAAATCGCGAACCTATAAATAGCTCAGTCACTACGTCATCGAGGGGAGCGGAAGAAAAAACATTTCTGTAGATAATTTGCGAAATCAATCTGTTGAAAAGAAAAGTAAATTTTTATCATCTGAATTAAATGCTTTTTGTATTTAAAAAGAAAATTTTATAGTGACTTGCAAACAAACTGATATTCGAGAATTTTTTAAAGGTGGCTTCTACGAGTATGCATACAGTGTATGTTTTCATTTTATATTCGTGTACATATGTTATACTTTTACATTATTGAATAGTTTTTTCTATTCAAACTGTTTAAATAATAAAAAACATGCTTTACTGCTATTTTCTGTTTAATTCTAACTTCTACACGTTTTCCCCAACATTCAACCTATAATCTGGAGATTTTCGTAGTAAAAAGGGTAAAAAGTACTTTTTAACTTTTGATACAATGATTCAATATTTCCCGTTAATCTCTAAAGTATAATTTTCGAAAATAGAATCGGTTCGAATTAAATGCAATTTTGGATTAGCAGGGTTCTACTGTATTAGGTTTGTCCTACTTGTGTTTTGGAGACAATACTGGCTCAGCTTTGACTCGAAATAGGTTTGGGATCGGTTTTTATATCAGTCTTCGAGCTCGGCCTCTAAGTGAAAATTTTATTTATTCGCAAACTCAATAAAGGTGGGGGGATGCTTACAGAGGAAAAGAAATGTACTCTACGTTACTTTTTTTTTTTTTTTTTTTTAGAGTCGTTTAAAAATCAATTTGAAAGGGAATAGAATTGTTACTGATGGGACCAGATCCGGCGAAACGTAGCGTAGCGCTCTGGAAAAGCATTTAGAGAGGCCCAACGAACGCTGCGTTAAACTGTATATATATCATAGAATAATATATAATATAAATATTAAAATTTATGAAAAATAGCACTATTTTCACATTTAATGGGCACACATTTAATTATTTTTAATTTTGCAAAATTTTCTCTACTTTTCAATATTTTCAGTATTTTATTTTTTGCGTTCACGGTTATTTTCTGTATCATCAAATCCATACATTCCCGATCAACTATATAAATTTTGCCAGTAAACAAGTAATATAAAAATTTTGTTTTTAAAGTCAGTTCTTACTTAGGTCATCAAAGAGAAATTTAATATTATCCCTTAAGCTAATATTAGTTTTCGTTGTCTTAAAATATCTCAATTTGTTGATTTTCTATAAGCAAGTAGGTTTACAATGGAAGTCTATGGGAATTTGGCGAAATATTAGAGATATCGCCCAGTTGGCGTCACTTTTGGCGATATATCACCATGTTGGGGACAAACTTGGCGGTATTTGGCGGCAGAACAGGGTCTCCCCCTTATGGTAACCCCACCTTATAGATATGAATATGCATTAAATGCTTCAATAACCAATGGCCGCCATTTTGTCTCCCATGTAAAACTAAAATTCATTAATTAAAATTTAATTAATGAATTAAAATTTGAAAGAACTGTATTAACATCAATTGTCATCCAGTACAAGTTTTAAAAAATTTATTTCAACTTGATAGGATGAATAATAAGTATTTTATTAACGATTGAAAATTTGAACAAGACATATAAATATATAAATAAATAAATATAGGGAGAGTGTGAACTAATAGTAGGAATTAAAAAATAAAGTTAATACTCACATGTCTCACCCGAGAAAAAAAATCTAGAGCAAAAATATTATTATTTTACACAAAGGACTCGTTATTTCAAATTGTATAGAGCAACGGTTCCCAACCTTTATTGATACGCGATCCACCTTCAAGTTAAAAAAAAAAAAATTCGCCACCCACCTAATATGAGGGCGTATCTAATATCAGCATGGAAATTTTGTATCACCTCTATAAGCTATCATGTATCCTAGCCTACGAAAAAGGCAAATTTTCGTACGAAGGATGCACCATCGACAAAACCAAGAATTGGTAATCCCAATGTGTGTAATTTAAACAACAAATATAATGAAAAATGCATTTAATTATTATTAAAACACAACTTTACAATAAGTGAAATTTCTGACACGGGTCTATATCAGAGTTAACACGCAGTTTTTTCTGTACTCGTTTTCCAAAAACCTCAAAGTAGAAAAAGCACATTCGCTCAAGTACATGCCTGTAAACAATACGTGTAGGTAATACGTATACGTAAGTACGTGTTGAATCCCCATCAAGGACCTCAAAGCTGATTTACATATTTCTGGATATTCTGCTAGTATGTTCATCCAGAAGAGAATTAAGAATCTTTCCAGGGATCCATTAACGTTTACGCGACTACTGACATATCTCACAACGGGGTCATAAGATAATACCGACTGACTGTTTGACACTTAAATGCATAGTGATGTATATCAGTGTTGCCAGATGGGCTCCTTTTTTTTTTTATTCCGATTCTTGATTGGCACCACTTTTTTGAAATTGTAAAATGCGCCTCATTTAACCCTTTCAAGGGCGGTGGCTAGAGGGTCTAGCCACCTAATTTTAATTCTAAAACTGGCAAATGGCGCCAAGAATTTCTTAATAAAATTTTGCTTTTGTAATGAATGAGCAAAATAGCTGGTTTTTATTTTTTAAGAAATCCGTTTCAATATTCTGGTGTCAGTCAATCATATCATCTTTTTACGAACAGAATTCTTCTGCCCCTGAAAGGGTTATTGGCATATTAATTAACCCCTTGAGAGGCAAGCAGTTACGTTTGTGAAATGCTGAATTCCCACCGGAATCTTTGCAAAATTCTATTTCAAAATAAGTAAAAGCAATTTTATGGCTTTTTTCCACCAAAGTTAGAAAAGTAAAATTTAATAAATTTTTTCTGGTGTAAAACGTCATTAATCGTAGGTGGTATATAATATATACCGGTGCCCATCAAGGGGTTAAGGCGAAAACAAAGAGAATTTAACGCTATACTGATGGCCCGGGTTCGAGTCCCGGCTTGGAATCCTTTTCACTATGTTGGCCTTTGTGCCTTTTAAGCAATCACTTTGATATTTGATTTTCATTTGAAATATTGTATGCAAGGCGAATGTTTCTCTCTGGAATAATTTCCATGTATTAATATAGAATTTTACCGTTTCAAATAAGTGGTGGCAATCAAGAAATCTGAACAACACACACCAAAACAATAAAAAAGTACCTCACTGCGCAACACTGATATATATCTGCATAACTTTTTATTTAGTTCTTTACAACCACTATATTTATATAAAAATATCAATGCTGTAAAAAATATGAAAACGTATGCTACTAAATAAAGCTAAAAATCTGTCTTAAAATTTCTGGTGTCTAATCTTTAATATAAAAATAAAAAACACAATTCTAAAATAATAATTCGTGCTTTTAAGGGTTAAGTTTTACAAAATAAAAAATTATATAAAATAAGGTATTTAGATTCATACTTATTTAAATATTTACTAATCTGCAAAATTTTAGTTTTTACTTGTATTGCAGATGTCTGCTTCTATTTTTGGTTTTATTCATGAATTTTTAATAATCACATTATTGATTAAAAATTATTTAAAAAATAATTTAACTAAACTCTGCTTCATGTTTGGGGTTTTTTCAAAGTACCACTAAATGAATATGACTGAATTTTTTTTATTGAAATTTAACTAATAAATAAATTCAGTTCCCAGCAACCACAGTATTTAAATAACAAAAATCATCCCACAGTTGGAGATGTCTTCTATTAAATCAAAGTAAGACTTTCTCTTTAAAATTTTGGTAAATAACGCAAAAAGTTATTAAATACATAAATTATATTTCATATCTAAATAAAGAAAATTTTTCTTTTACAAAAGCTGATTCACTTATTCAATAACTAATATCTCACGAACATATAGTTCAAAATTGCTGAAAATTTGTATTTCTGCTTTTTGTTAGCATGAAAAGCATAACTACGACTTAAATTAGGGTGTTTATATTGAAACTTAAAAGTTAAGTTCAGTTCAAAATCTACGCTGCGCAATGATGCGTATATAAAACTATAAAAAATTGACTTTTATTAAATAAATTCATTTCCCAGAAATCACAGTATTTAAATAAAAAAATTCATCCTATAATCGCAGAAGTCTTATATTAAATCAGGTTAAGAATTTCTCCTTTAAATTTCTGGTATATGATATTCAATGTGAGTATAAAAAAGAAACACGCATCCAACAAATAAAGTTATAAATACATATACTGTACTGTATGCCAGTGTTGCCAATGGGCTACTTTTTTAAAAATTCAGATTTCTTGATTGACACCACTTTTTTGAAATAGTAAAATTCGCCTTATTTAATGACATATTAATTAAGGAGAAAATAGGGGGAATTTTATCATTTCAGAAAAGTGGTTCCAATCAAGAAATCTAAATAAAAAAAGTAGCTCACTGGCAACACTGCTCTACACCAGTTGCGAGTAAAGTAACTGAAGAGGTTGCCATAAGATGGTGGCTGCATTTTTTAAATTCATCTCAAGTTTCCAATTACAGCCGGCGGCAAATTTCCCAGCAGTAAAATTACATAGAAAATTTCGTCTTATTCATGGAAATATTTTCTCACAAATATGGTAAAAATTTACATTTGTTTTTACTGGTGTCAGTTTGCCTTGTAAAACAGTCAGTTTGTTTCACTGATTGTCACAATATGGTGGAAACGCAGGGCTTATCTACGGCCAAAGTAAACATCCATCAGTAAAAAATAAAATCTGTTTCTGCCATTATATACGACAGAAATTTTTAATTAATAAGGCGTTTAAATAAGAAGAAATTTTCTATGTAATTTTTCTGGAGGAAGTCTCCACCGGCCTTAATCAACCAGTGCGGAAGCGGTTACAGTTGAAGCTCTACTATTTTATGGATGAATCAGTTCCTCTTAATTAATAGTTCCATGATCCAACAGAAAATTTCATGCAGAGTACGATTAATATACCGCCGCCCCCTGAATACCAAGTCTACGCGCTGACATAAAAGTGGCGTCTGCCGTAGGCGGATTTTTTCCAGTTCGTAAGGTTCCTTGAATTTTAATACCAATAAATTTAACACTAAAAAGACCGAGAATTTTACTCAAATTTTAGAAAAGTATTTCTAACCAGAATTTTTATTTTAAATTATTAACTTATCCATTTAACTAGTTTTTTTTTCTGTATATGTTAAACTAGTTTTATAAAAAAAATTCTGGTTCGAACCGAGATATATTCATTTGGTAGCAGTCAAAATGACTGCTCATGGTCTTTCTAGTGTTAAAAAGAATTCGTCGACATATTTAATCTCAGAAAAAGAAGGCGGACAATACTTTTTAAAGAATTCTGAAATCTAAATTCAAATAACCGAATAAATGATTAAAAAAATCTACCTACTAGAGCAGCTATTTTTGTGTAAGCGCGTAGGCCAAGTATTCAGAGGGCGCTGGTTAATATGTATAGTATATGATCCTTTATGTTAAACCCTTGGGGACGAGCGACACGTATACGTGCCGGAAATAGGCCTAAGGATCCTCGTTTATCCTCACCAGTAAAATTTTACTGTAAAATTTGCCTTATTTAATCCGAGCATTTTCCCGATTTGAATAGCCACAAACTTCTGTTTTTTAAAACCGGTAGCAAAGTAATAAACATTTCGTAAAAGGCTCCCGTCGCGAAGGGGTTAAAATAAACCAAATACGATTTATAAAGATCTTTATAGGAATTAAAGGGTTATTTTTTCTTTCCTTTAACGCTGTACAGGTTACAAACAGTGATGCCAAATCTGTTGGCTTTCTTATACATAAACTTCCAGTTTACACCAGAAACTTTTTAACATTAATTTTCGTTCATTTGATACACGAAATAGCTACTATTATAATAGCCAAGAATAACCACTTATCCCTGTGAGTTCTGGGGGTGAATTTCTTCAAAATGCACTAATATCACATTGCCACCAGCATTTTGTAAACATAAGATTCACCTTATAATATACAGCCGGACTCCGTTATCCCGACACCCGGTTTTCCCGTCACTCCGCTTATCACGTCAGTTTTTCAAAGTCCCGATTTTCTGTATATGATTTTAATGTAAATAAACTCCGGATTTTACGTCGTTGAATAATTTTCAACTGCGGATATCCCGACGGTTTAGGAAAATTGTCCATTTTTTATAATCCATCTTATAAGCACGGAAATTAAGCGGCAAGAAATGACTTAGCCAAACTTTTCACAGAAATGTTTAAAATAGCCATTGTGATAAATGAGAAATTTTAAATCCTTTGACTGAATAAATAAACCCACACACAATGAATGACCCACTTAAGCTCTAGATAGACGTCCCTGTCTACTCGTGGTCTTTTTGTTCTGGCCAGTCGACGTTTTCTTGTGGTTACACGGCGTTTTCATCCGACTAAAACCAAAGCTGTGCATTGCATTGCATTGCATTGAAACGATCAGAAATTATCTAACATCCATTACTGAAACAATGAATATTGATTACAATTCATTGTATAATATTGAAAAAAGAATTGTAGGAAGCACATCTAGGGATAAACAAATTTTAATCCCTTAATACTTCATGCAACAGTAACACAACAAGCCATCATAAATCTGATTTTTATTCATTTCAATATTGTTTTTGTGTTTATTTTGTTTAATAATAATGATTTATTGCTTGAAACTGCAAGAACAGTTATGAATTTAAAAATGTCTTAAACTAATTAAAAAATACAGCTTTTTATAACATAGTTTTCTCAATCTCCGGTTACCACGACACTCCGCTTATGATGACATTTTTTTCTGATCATTAGTGTGTCGGGATAACGAGGTTCGACTGTACACGAAAAAATGCATTAATTTATTTTCAAATAAATTTTGTTGAATATTCCGGTGCCAATGTGACATTTGGAGATTAAAATTAAGAATGTAGAAATTCACCCATCGGAGCTCAAAAGGTTAAACATTCTGGGGGAATTTAGAATTTCTCAACCCTTCGCGACGAGCGTCTTTTATAGAATTTTTAATCTTTTATCACCGGTTTTTCAAAAGAGAATTTTTCCCTAATTGAATCGGAAAAATGTTTTGATTAAATAAGGCAAATGTTACAATAAAAAATAATTGGTGAGAATAATCAAGGATTCTGGGCGCCTTATGCATCACGTCTCATCCCGAAGGGGTTAACCATAGTTTTATAAATGGCATAAATGCGTCAGCGGCCTGCATAGTATTAATTAGAACATAGATGCCAACATTTCGGCGCACTTCCTATGTTGGACCCAAACCAAATGCATATTAACCCTGTCGCTGTGTAATGTTTTTATCAAAATAGGTTAAAAAATTGCGCATTTTTTTCATTACATATTTGAAATCTATATATATTTTAGAGTTTAATTATGTAAAAAAAATTTGTAAAAGAATTTTTTTTAGATAGATTTAGATCATAAAAAAGGATTGCCAGTAAACTGCATTTGAAGAATAATTCTCGCACCACCACTTTAAAAAAAAACATCAATTTTGGAATATATTTTCCTTGTAGATGTTGTTAAGGTCTATATGGATTTTTCTGTATTTGAAAAGTGGTCCGAGTTGAATAAAATTATAGTCGCTAGTGGAAAAAATGAATGCCCGAGAAAATCACGGATTGCGCAGCGAGACGGTTAAACCATAAAAAGTATTTGACCTCTGATGTCCATGGTAGCATTTATGCTGACATCACTTTTTCCCATTTAGCTGATTTTCCATTGATATATTCCGAATTCATAACAGAAATTTAAAATGCTTTATTTAATAACAGACATTCCGTCATTAAATAAAGCTAAATTTACTAATTAGCATTTGTGTAAAAAATTCTTATTCTCTGAATGACGGAATTTCTAGAACCCATTATGTTACAGTTATTAGGTGGTTAAGGAAATATATCTTTCTTGTATTCGGTACTTTATTTGACTTTCCTTAAATAAAATTTCTAATTCAAGACATATTTGAATTGTGTCAGACCGAACTATATCGAAATTTTGGCTTACTAGAATTGAAGTTAAAGCCACCATTCAGATTTTTTTTGACAGACTGTATATTAAGGACATAAAATACAGGGCTTTCAAATGGTCCGTTTTTTGAACATCAGTATTTTCTTTAAAAATTTTTTAAAAGATTTTTCTTGCAACTTTCGTAGAAATCGCCTTCGGAGGTTAATTCTAGAACAAATGCTGTATAAAACAAGCATGAAATTTTCTGCTAAAAAATACTGTTATGCAGTTGGCGGACCATTTGGGACCCCTGAAAATACTGATTGTTTAACAACATATTTTTTTTTAATTTAAAAAGAGAATTCCAGCATTCACGAACGTTCAATAAATAATTCTTTATTACTGAATAAATACAAAATATCGTTTCGATAGTTGATAATTTGATTAGAGACTGCTCGTCTAATTCATTGTTCGTAAATATCATGATATTTTCAAAAATATAAAAAATACCCGATATTTTGATATATATCCGATTTTTTAAACTAATTTTATTAAACCAGCCAACTTACTAATTATAAATTTTTTAAGACTTGAAAAAAATTAGAAATTCAAACATATTGCGCCTAACATGAAATTTTAATAAAACACTATTCTAAATGTTTTCTTCTTTCTTTGTTCGTTTACATAAAAAAATTGAAAATCAATTTATTGAAAACAGAAACAGTTTACTTTTTACATTCATAGAAACAATTGTAGCATTTAGTATAAAGTCAAAATAATTTTTTTAATGGAAAAATTTTAACAAGCTTTCCTGCTTTTTCTTTTGCTAACCTGTTGTGCATTTCAGGAATCGTACGCGTCAGGAAATTTTTCAGGACAAATATCAGTAATTTTTTATAGAAAAATAAACCTAGGTTAAACGCGTGAAATTTCGCCGTATTTAACCCCTTAACGCTCGAATTAAATTGCGGTTTAAAAATTCAAATTGCTTATTGGCACAACTTTTTTGAAAAAGAAATGTTCACCTTATTTAATGACTGGTAAAACGATACTAAAATAAAAACAATTACACTACTTTATAAAACTTGTGGGAATCGAACAATCTGAGTAAAAGACACAGCCCGTGAATATGACGGGAGCGAGAATTAAGGGGTTAAGAACAGATTTTCTATAGAAAAATACTGGTACAGAAGAATTTGCTGGTCTTGAAATTTCAGGACATGTACGACCCTTGGCATTTCAAACTGAGCAACAACCAAACGAGAAAAGATAAACATTTTAATTAAACTGTAAATAACTAAATATTTAAATTAGATAGTTTATCTTTCAATGCCTGTTCTAAGTTAAATTTTTCTCGTAAGATTATTGATTCTGCATTTAAAAATTCACTTTCAAAAGTAAAGCCTTATGTTGGAAATAAATATCGGATATATATCATGATAAATTTTAAATATATTAATATATCGCAAATATCGGATGTATATCATGATAAATATCTAATATATGAAAATATTAAAATATCAAACAACGTGATATTTTGGAAATAAATATCGGATGTCAGTCATGATATATATCATCGAATCCCGGTTTAAGTGTTACAAAAAAATCTCCTAAAATATATGTCTCAATGTTACTTGGACCGAATGAATAACATCGCAAAGTTAGATTTATAACAAATAGATAGAAAACTTTGACGTGGCAGAGATTCACGAGAGAGATTAATTGAACAGCAACATCATTGAAAGAAGTCTGGAGGACGTAAATCAAATGCTGAATGCGAAAACATGACAGGCTGTTATTTTTGCAGGCAGAAAACGTCTTTTGTTGCTAAAAATATACACAACATATATATATATATATATATATATATATATATCATAGAAGATTTTTTAGAATCCTGTGCTCTTGTTGAGTTCTGATACGTTTGTCTAAAGCTTTCTCTATTCTTTAATTCTTAATTAACTCTTTATCTACGGCAGTATGATCTACTGCAATTTTTTTCATGTAATATTTTTTATTCAGTTATTACAATGAAAATTAAAGGACAAACGTTAAAAAAATACTCACCCGTGAGAAATTTAATTATTTAGAGGTAAGCAATTAAAGTGGTACTTTAACCCCTTCGCGACGGGAGCCTTTTACGAAATGTTTATTACTTTGCTACCGGTTTTAAAAAACAGAAGTTTGTGCCTATGCAAATCGGGAAAATGCTCGGATTAATTAAGGCAAATTTTACAGTAAAATTTTACTGGTGAGGATAAACGAGGATCCTTAGGCCTATTTCCGGCACGTATACGTGTCGCTCGTCCCCAAGGGGTTAAAGTACCGTCAGTACACTATGGCTAAAATAGCGTAACAGAAAACCTACAAGGTCTTTCAACTGGCACCAGAAAATATTTTCTATTTAACAAGTATGCGAAATATACGCTTTTTCTTATTTACAAATAAACCGTTTGGCAAATTCCGGTGCCAATCATTTATTTCAACACTTTAGAATTGAAAATGCTTTGCTCCTGAAAGGGTTGCAAAAAACTATTTTCTGTTTAAGTTTCGATCTTGTTAGCAGTCCTTTAGTTATGCGACGTCAATATTCCATGGACAACATGTTCTCCCGCATCTCCACATATGCAATATATGAATTTACATATGCAATTTCTAGCATAGCAAAAAAGAGCAGGTGCCACAACTTTTTCAATTTTCTATAAAAAATAACATTGAAAACCAGAGAAATCATTACTACACTACATTTTAGTAATTACATTTTAAAGCAGATGAAAATGATGGATAACTACACAGACGAAAAGTAAACAAGAAGATTTTTTCCAACACTCGGTGTACTGACGGTACTTATAAGTACCATCGAGTTATTCCACTGTTAAATCAAATACATACACTGTTCACCTAAAATAGCTAGTCAAATTTTATTCTAAGATCCTAATGAACACATAAAAAAATCCAACAGTTGTCTTATATCCTTTACTGTGTTTGTAGCAATGAAAAGACGAGCGTGGCAATCTGTACGAAATGTCGGCACCAAACGCATCGACTGCTTCAAAGATAGCCTCATTCCTCTCTAAAATAACAAATCTAGAGCTACTGCTGCCATGTATTCGGATAAAGTGGAGTTAAAAGAACGTTTTTTTGCAAAGTACCATTAGAATATTAGTAATATTCACTATGGTATAAAAGTTTAAAGTGAGTGGTACTTGTAAGTACCGTCAGTAGATAAAGGGTTAAACTATTGGGTTGGCAACTAAGTTCACGAAGTCTGTTTAAATACACTTTTTTTACCAGAATCTATATTCTGTTTTTTTGATGGAGTTAATTTATGTTAAATTTCAGATCGTTAAAATGTAATGTCAGCCATAGAATTCAGAGTGGGTTGGTAAGTGCGTTCCCGCCGTTTTTCTACGTACATTTTTGCTACAGGATTCTGTATTATGTTTTTTTGATCGGGTTAAATTTCATATCATTGAAATGGAATGTCAACTATACACTGACAACTGGATTGGCAACTACGTTCCCACCTTTTTAAAAATAAATTTTTCCTGTCGTAATCTGTATTTTGTTTTTTGATAGAGTTAATTTATGCTAAATTTCAGATCATTAACTCTTTTCACTCGTATGTCCAGCCTGACTGGACATCATCTTTCTTTGAAAAATTTGATATTAGCACCAGTGATAAAGGAAAATAAAATTTGCCTTATTCAATTAGAGCATTTTTGAAATTGTGTACTTGAAGGAAACTTCTTTTTAAAAAGTGGTGTCAACCGAATAAAATTTGTATAAGAGATTCCCTTGTCGATAATGTTAAAATGGAATGTCAACTATGGAATTCCAACTGGGTTGGTAACTAAGTTCTCGCCCTTTATTTTAATTTTTTAAAAGTTTATTTTTCAATAAAATTTAACAACTAATTAATCAACAATGTATTCTTCCTTGTTGTTTGCAACTTCTTCCCAACGTTCAACAAGATTTTCAATACCTCGTTGGTAGAAATCCCCCAGTTTCGACCTGAAAAATTCATCCAACCAAGCTCTCAATTCTGCATTAGTATTGAACGAAATTCCGCTTATAGCATTTGCAAGAGATCGAAAAAGGTGGAAATATGTTCATGTCAAATCGGGATAGTACTGCGGGTGCGGCGGCACTTCCCAGCTATGAGTTTGATTGACTTCCTTGGTCATATTGGCGATATGAGGGCGGACATTGTCGTGCAGCAAAAGAACTCCATGTTGCGATTAGGTCTTTTCTCTTGAATAGCCGTGTTGAGTCGTCCCATCTGTTGAACACAGAGTTCTACGTTAACCGTTTGTTTCCGTTCAAGAAATTCGTAATGGATAATGCCTTCCCAGTCCCACCATACACACAACATAATTTTACGTGGATGAAGATCTTGTTTCACGCGCGGTGTTGGTAATTTACCGGGGCTAATCCATTCCTTCCACTGCTTCATATTAATGTTCAGGCACCATTTTCGTCGCCAGGAACGATTCAGTAAAGAAATCGTTGCTTGTGTCCATGAGTTGAGCGATGATGAGCAAGCAAACCAGCGGAGATTGTGGCTCGCTGATTTTTGTTGTTGTCACTTAAAGCATGCGGAACTCATGCTCCACACTTCTGAACCTTTCCCACTAAGTGAAGATGCTTCTCTATAGCAGTATGGGAGAATTTCATTTTCTCTGCGAGTTCCCTTGTCGTTTGATGCGAATTTTCGTGCAAAAGTTGG
Organism: Maratus speciosus; assembly: GCA_963932465.1. Taxonomy (NCBI): domain Eukaryota; kingdom Metazoa; phylum Arthropoda; class Arachnida; order Araneae; family Salticidae; genus Maratus; species Maratus speciosus. The sequence continues at coordinate 246,650,057 of OZ010798.1, read as the reverse complement.
TTTAATCACTCTTCATCGAACTCAACTGGACGGCCAGAACGAGGTGCGTCGTTGATGTCAAAATTTCCATTTTTGAATTTGGCATACCAATCATGAGCGGTTCTTTCAGCTAGAGAATTTTAACCAGAATTTTAACACAGCACAAATGTTTCAAACAGCATTTGAGGCCAACAACCTTCATTTAAAGCAAAGAGGAGGAGATGTCGAAATCGCTCCTTTTTCCCAACTTGACACTACATTTTACGATCTGTATTTTAACACAAATTAACTCTATCTAAAAAACAAAATATAGATTCCGGTAGAAAACTTCTATTTAAAAAAAGTGCGGGATCTTAGTTGCCAACCTAATAAGCCCGAGTTATCACAAAATTTTTCACAGTATTACTCTAATATTTGAAGTTAATTTTTCAGGAGCAAGTGATTCTGCTTCTGTAATGTTATCCCCCGAATTACTGTGGTAAAATACGTTCAGAAAGTCCATAATTAAGAGAATCTGAATTCATACCAGAAAATTTCAATAATAAGTTTTGCTTTATTTAATGAAGGAATGTCTGTTATTAAATAAAGCAAATATTGCTATTTTAAATTTCTGGTATAAATTTGGAATTTTGGAAATAAAAAATCCACAAAATTGGAAATATTGCTTTTTACCCAGAGTTAAATTCATATCAGAATTTTTGAAAGTAATTATTTGAAACTGAAAAATACAATTTTGCAGCTTTAAACTCCAAAGTTACGAAAGTAAAACAGTACAAAAAAATCTGGTATTATTCTTGAATAAAATTAAGTAATAAAATATAAAAATATCCCACAGTATTTTAACCCTTTGGATTCCGGCGTCTCTTACACAAATTTTATTTGATCGTCACCACTTTTTTTAAAAGAAGTTTCCTTCAAGCACACAACTTCAAAAATGCTCTGATTAAATAAGGTAAATTTTATTTTCCTTTATTACTGGTGCCAAAAACAAATTTTACAAAGAAAGATTATGTCTCCGCGGCGGAGACAACGGAGTGCTAAAGTTAAACAGTGCTGCTACCAAGGTGCATGCATAAGTCTTACCCCAATTTTTAATCGAAAATTTTGCTGTATTTACTCGCAACAAAAACATTAAAAAATGGTGCCAAACTCTTTGGATGTATACGCACCTTTTGTTACACATCGGCAATTACAGAGTATAATGCACTTCTTTCAATTTAACTTTGAGTTACAGTTATATGTGGTTTAAAAACTATAGTTAAAAGCACCTTCTGTTGCATATTAAAGACCAAAATTGTATCAATATACATTTATATTTAACTAATAACTTCAGATCTAAAATTTAGTGCATTCTATCAATTAAAGATTGACAAGCACCTATAAAGTTCATATAAAAAATAAAATATCAACGATACCTGTTGTATTAGCAAAGCCAAAATGTAATCGACATAATTTTCAATAAACATAGTTTAAATTTCGTGAAATATCATACCATAGAAGTCAAGATATAGACCACAGAAATAGCAAAAATACAGCATAGCTGCACAACCTGTTAGACTATATACATTAAAACCCAATTTAGCACATATATGCGCCAGGATCCAACTGAATACGACATTTGACAAACTGTTGTGCATTAGTTGTTGAGATAGAGTGCACGCAAATTTTGTGTCACACATTTTTTAAAAACAGTCAAATCGTTGAACAGGACATATTAAAACTTATAAGACCATCAAAAATTATATCGTGGAAAAAGATAAACACCGCCACCTGTTGGTCTATATGCACCAAAACTCAATAAACACCTATATGTGTTAAGATGTAATATAATATGGCATTTGATGAAATTATCTCACATAGAAGCCGATACAGAGTTATCACAGAAATCGTGAAAACCACAAATCCACCAGTTAAGTGATACGTACCCAAAACTAAAAAATACCAATTGATAACAGAATATGAAGTTTGATGAAATTCCATGCATTATTTCTTGAGATTAAATGTCGAAAAAATTTGTGTAACATACATACAATGCAAACAGATAGACCAGGTGCTAAAAAACGCACATTAATTTTAAACGTGTACAGCAGACAGATATATTGGAGTTTTTAAAACTCCATATTCGGTGCAAGGTTAAAAATATTAAATACAGTAGTATGGGAGTATGAAAGAGAAGAAGCAAGCAATGTAGCTAACGGCAAAGGGCAAAATGCTGAAGTGAGAACAGCGAAGCTATGTAACCTCCCTATGTATGATGTAACCCTAGGAAACCAATGAGAAAGCAGCTTCTGGGTCATTTAGAATAAGATTGAAATCATATGAATGAATTAATTGTCAGAAACTCAATAATTATTTGATGATATAAGAAATCAATAATATCAGAAATTTCGATTTATAACAATGCGACAGAAAACTTGGACGCCGCGACTATTCACAAAGGAGATTATTTGAAGAGGGACAGCATTCAAAGAAGTCCGGAGGACGTAAACCAAATGCTAAATGTGAAAGAATGACAAATCGTTATATTTGTTCAGGAGATAAACAGGGTAGATTTCCTCTTTGCGATAAATAGAAACAACTAAACATGAGTTCCACATATCTATTTGTAGTTACGCGAAAAATTACTATTTAAAATGTTAAGGGATCAGTTACCTCTGAAAGTGAAAAAAAAAATCATATTTTTAATAGCTGATAATAAAATTAGATTTTTATGAACATTTTAAAAGAATCCCAATGCAAAAATTCGCTTTAGAAAGGAAGTTGTGTCCAAAAAAGTTCGTGGGCTTGTTATATAATCAAGGGATAATATAATGTTTAACCCCTTAATTCTCGCTCCCGTGATATTCACAGGCTGTGTCTTTTATTCAAATTGTTTCATCTTCACCAGTTTTATAAAATAGTGTAATTTTCTTTATTATGGTATCATTCTGACATTAAATAAGGTGAATATTTCTTTTTTTGAAAAAAGGGGTGCCAATAAGCAATTTGTATTTAAACCGTAATTTAATGCGACCATTAACCCCTCAATTCTCGCTCCCCTGATATTCACGGGCTGTGTCTTTTACTCAGATTGTTTCATCTTCATCAGTTTCATAAAATAGTGTAATTGGCTTTATTATTGGCTTTCTTATCATTTTACCTGTCATTAAATAAGGTGAATATATCCTTTTCAAAAAAGTGGCGCCGATAAGCAATTTGAATTTTCAAACCCTACTTTAATGAGGCCGTTAAGGGGTTAAAATCAATTTTCTCCAGACGACGATTTTGGCCATTGAACGCATGATTTTTAATAAATGACTTGGTAGAATTTAATGAAATTTTGAATGATATAGATACACAAAATGACTCTCAATTATGTTTATCAAGAAACTTAGAAATTATAAGAACTTTAAATTAAAAGAAAATCAAAATGCTGAGATTTTTTTTTACGTTTTTTCTTCTTCGAGAACTAACCATTACTTTTTTTTGAGCTTGTACGTAATTTTAAACACATATTATATGTCCAGTAATAAAAACAAAATTTGCTCACTATTGTAAATTACAAGATATCCTGCGCAAGGAATATAAGGTGAATTTATTTATTTAAAAAGCATTAAATTTCAAAGGAAATTGAAAAAAAAACATTATATGAATCTAGATTCTCTTTCAGAACATTAACAAGACTCCCATTGGTTCGTTTTTTTGAATAACATTATTGTCTATTTTGTGTGCTACATATGGTTATACTCATGCAGCAAATAATTTTTATTCATTGTAATTTAGATATTTTTTTTACCTTCAAGTCGAATCTAAATTCAGTGGTATAATTATATATTTCAGAATACCTATTCATATAGTTTAAGTAAATTCTTCAGTTTAAAAATTCTTTGCAACAATATTTTTTATGTATCGAAAATGGAAATCAGAGAAGCAAGTTTAACCCTTTCCGGCGCGGAGTAATTCTGTTTATAAATGGATGAAATGATAGACTGACACCAGAATTTATAAACGAATTTATTAGAAAATATAAACTTGCTTATTTTCAAGTACATTATAAAAGGAAAAATTTAATTAAATATTCTGGGTGCCAGTAAAATAAAAATTAGGTGTCCTTTTCTAAGAACACCGCCTGCGAAAGAGTTAAAGAATCTAACCAGTTATCTTTAAAAACATCATCAAATGGCCTCACTGCTATCTAAAAACACTTAATAATATCAAAAAGATAATATGAAAGTAAATAATTCAGAAAGTGTTTTAATTAGTTTAAAAAAAAAGTGTCGAAATAAAATAAAATATATTTTTAAGACGAAAAATTAAATTAATTGTTTTTATAGAAATAAGTAATAAATAGGTTAAGCAAAAATTACTTTAGGGATAATTTACAACGCAATTAATTTAATTAAACAATTCTTTGAACTGCATTAAAATATGTCTCTGTTGGTTATAAATTGCGAGTGAAAAAAGGCAATATTTTTAAGGCAATATTTTTAGCTGGAAGAACATTAACAGCTTAGTGCATAATGATCTTAACTACCCAAAAGACATTATCGTTAAACAAATTATATATTGAAAGCCTTTAAATTATTTTTAGTGGAATTCTTACTTAAGTAATAATGTAGTACAACAAAATACTTTAAAGGTCGCCTTTTACTTTACACGGCATTTTTATATTATGCACTCCCTTTTTTGTCATTATTTATAAACTATAGTCAGGGGTCATATATTTCAGTAATCTTTTCAGGACTAATATAAGTCTTTTTTAATAGAAAAATAAATCGGGCTAGGTTAAACGCGCGAAATTTCGCTTTATTTAAAAAGAGATTATTTTTAAGAAAATGCTGGTACCGAAGAATTTGCTGGTCTTGAAATTTCAAGACAAGTACGACCCCTGAGTATAGTTTTCTTTGTGAATATATGTTCCGAATTACCACAAAAATAGTATTTTAAAATAGTTATAATTAAAAAAAAGGTTCAACTTCCCGTCTGAAACCCGTATTTATATTTCGTACTAATTAACGAACTTAAAACCTCGAGTCTATTTCGATGGTAATTATTATACAGGTTGTCCGAAAAGTCTGGAAACGGTCGAATAACTCGAGAAATACAAAACAGATTGAAAAACCAAAATATACATGTTAAATATTTTTAAAAAAACTACTCAGTGATACCAAATTTTACCATTGCAACCGACCCACCGGGGGTCAGAGGGGGTCCAACTTTGAAATCTTGAATGATAACCCCCATTTTTTATTGCAGATTCTGATTCTACGGACAAAAATACGCAACTTTTGTATTTAAAATTTTTTTCTAATATTCGTTGATCACGGTGCAATCGAGCAAATAAAACAGATACATATTTTGGTTTTCCCAACCAGGTTTTGACATCTCGAAATCTGATTGGTCAGAACTTTCATCGTCAAATTAGCCGTCTTTTGCGGGAATAGTGTTTCTCGGAAACCATCAGTGGTGGTAGTTTCGATGACGCTTTATATGCTTTTTCCATAAAAAAATAATAGAAATATGTTAAATTAGTACTGTATTTGCATATTTTTTTATCCAGTCAATCGTTTCAAAAAATTAACCAGCGTATTTTGATTTTTTTAACGTGTAAATATACACCTTCCCTCCCGGACAGAAAAAGGATAATCTTCATTATTTGGGGGCGGAGTGTGCAGATATTCTGCGTTTTGATGGATTCTGCTGGTTTTTTTTAAAATATCATCTAATTCAGGAGGCTGATGCTGGTGTACAGTTTTTTAAAATTATTACTATAGAACAAAATATAGGACAAATTATTTGAAAAAAAAGATATAAAAACATTTTATGCTGTCTGAGCAAAGGATAGGGAAGTAGTGTACATTTCAGTGGGGGGGGGGGGGAGTTATATATTTTGATGATTGATTAGTTACTGTAACTCCAAAATATCAAGTCGGGCAGACACTTCTTCAATAATTCTTATAAACGTAATAATTTATTGCAATTTAAAATATATTTCAATTTAACATTTTTTTCATAATTTTAAAATTAATAATTTTAAAGAACTGAAAATTTTTGATCTTTCAAACTTTTTCATTTAAAAAATAATTAAACTCTTTAAGCTCTCTTGATTATTTCTGGGGAAGACGACGCTTTAATTTTCATAGGGGAAAGATGATGTAGAAAATTGTTTAATTATTTATAAATTATTACAATAAAATATCAAATGTGACAAAATACAGGGTGTCCGAAAAGTTTGGAAACGGTCGAATAACTCAAGAAATTCCATAGCTGCCAACTCTTCCGCTTTTTCAGACCACAAAAATTTAATAGAAATTTTTGCCTTATTTGATCGGCAGATTACGGCGATTTAAAAAGTTAAAATTTACTATAAAATTTTTGTGGTCTGAAAAAGCGTAAGATGTTGGCAGGTATGAAATTCATATAAGATTGAAAAAAAAAAGTGTTAAATATTTTTTTAAAAGCTATTCTGTGATACCAAAGTTGACACCCCACCCCGACCACATGGGTGTCAGAGGCGTTCCAACATTGAAATTGTAAATGATAATCCCCATTTTTTATTTCAGATTCGGATTCTACGGGTACAAATGCGCAACTTTTGTTTTTAACATTTTTTTTCGAATCTTTGTAGATGGCGGTGTAATCCAGCAAAATGTGTCAGATACATATTCTTTTTTCTCAACCATGTTTTGCAATCACGAAATGTGATGGACCAAAGCTTTCGTTGCCAAAGTGGGTCGCCTTAGCTGGCATTGTATTTGTCGAAAACTATCAATGGAGGTTGTTTCGATGGCAAAAGTGCTTTATATGCTTTTGCCATGCAAATTAACAGAAATATATTGAATTAGATTTCTATTTGTGTTTTTATTTTATCCATTCAGTCCATTCTAATCAATTAACCTGCGGTTTTTTTCATATTTTGTTGAGTAAACATGCCCCCCCCACCCCCCTCTTCCGAACAGAAAAAAAAGATAATCTTCGTTATTTGGTACAGGTAGGCGTGGATATTCGGCATTTCGATGGCTTCTGCTGTTTTTTTAATACTCTAAATCGTGATCAGAAGTGACAAAATAAGAAGAAGTACATATAATTTTTTGTGTGTGTGGGCGGAGCAAAGAATGGGGAAGCAGTGTAAAATACAAAGTATAGCAGTGTATTCCAAATAAAATTTGTGTACGCGATGCGGTCTCGAAAGGGTTAAAGTGTAATGATTATTTGCAGGAGTAGACGACGTGTTAATTTTCATAACAGAATGATAATGTAGACAATTGTTTGTTTATTATTACAATAAAATAACTTATGTGACAAAAAATATAATCTAAAACATAATTGGCAGAACAAAATAAAAACAGATCCGTTTATTTTCTTCATTTTTTAAGACCTAGAAGGGGCATTTATTAATGTATTTCATTCAGTTATTTCTACGTTCTTAAATTTTTATAACAAATAAGTTAAACAATTTAAAAAAATCAAACAATATGATACATAAAACCCATTAAAAACTAAGGTTCCGTTAAAAAGAAATCTAAATAAATTTTAAACTTTTTTTCTTTTTTAAGTTGCAAATATTTGTACTGCAGATTTTGTATTATGCTTATAATGAGTGTGTACAAAATTATAAGGCCCATGTAAAATACAAAAAAAAAAACATTTTTAAAAGTCTCAGATTTATTTCGATTTAATTTGAAGGAAAATTTTAGGGATTTTTCGGCTATTTAAATTATTATATTGTTTAAATTTTGTTTTTATATTTTAATGTTCATTTGGTTTATCCCTTACCGGCACGGAGTAATTCTGTTTATAAACTGATGAAATGATAGACTGATATCAGAATTTATAAACGAGTTTATTGGAAAATACAAACTTTCTTATTTTCAAGTACCTTATAAATGGAAAATTTTAATTATATATTCTGGGTGCCAGTAAAATAAAAATTATGAGTCTTTTTTAAAGGACACTGTCCGCAAAAGCTCTAACTTAATTGTTACAAAACTTTAACATTACACATGGAAGTAACTGAATGAAATATATGAATAAATGCCCCTTCTCGGGCTTAAAAAATGTAGGAAAAAACTGATTTGTTTTAAATTTGTTCTGCAAATAACGTTTTTGTTTATATATTTTTTCACATTTGTTATATTATTCTAATAATTAATAAATAATTAAACACTTTTCTACATTATCCTTCCCCCATGAAAATTAAAACGTCTTCTCCCCCAGGAAATAGTAGAATACAGTGCTTAAAGAGTTAAATTATATTTTTAATTCAAAAGTTTAAAAGATCAAAAATTTTCAATTGTTTAAAATTATTGGGTCGTTCGGAAAGTCGTGTCCGTTTGTAAAATCAATTCGTACCGGTAAATTCTATCATTTAATAATTAGGCGTTCATTCCTCTATCTAATGTTTAATAATCACCGGACAGAATTTTCCGGTGCGAATTGATTTTCCTAAACGAACACGACTTCCCGATCAACCCAATAATAAATTTAAAGTTAGGAAAAAAATTGTTAAAATGGAAAAATATATTAATTTACAAAAAAATATTACATTTATTAGAATTTTTGAATGTTTTCTGCCCTACTTGCTAGTCAGTAGTTGCAGTAACTAATCAATCATCAAAACCTATAATCCCACCCTCCTCCAAGCCCCACCAGTGGCCGAGAGGTTCTGCTCTCGAAGCTGGTAGACGGGAAGTGCTGGGTTCTATCCCAATCGCGCACGTCGGCCTAATCGTTCGGAGTTTTCGTGGTTTTCTTCGAGCCGTGGATCTTCCATGCGTTAATACGGATTAGGTTCCCTTAGAAAGACCCCCACGGAGGGCACTCCCCCCGGCCCTATATCCCTCGTGTAGATAATTGGCCGTCAAAAATCAACCCAACCCAACCCACCCTCCTCCACCTGAAATTTACGGTATTTCCCATGCTTTGATCAGCCCGCACAAAAAGATTTTATATGCTTTATTTTTTTTTCTTTGCTCCTTTATGTTATTCTATAGTAATAATTAAAAAAAAAACTTATACACTCCAATTAGGCCCCGAATTAAAAAATTTTTTTGACAGCAGAAGATATCGAAACACAGAATATCAACACACTCCGCCCCCAAATAATGAATACTATTATTTTCCTGTTCGGGAGGGGAGGTGCTTATTTACTCGTTAAAATATCAAAATACGAAGTTCATTATTTAAAAATGATTGACTTGATAAAAAGACATGCAAATAGAAAACTAATTTAATATATCTCTATTAATTTTTATGGAAAAAGCATATAAAGCGCCATGAAAACAATCTCCACAGATGGTTTTTGAGAAACACTATTTCCGCAAAAGACGGCAACTTTGACGTTAAAAGTTCTGGCCAATCAGATTTCGAGATGTCAAAACCTGGTTGGGAAAACCAAAATATGTATCTGTTTTATTTGCTCAATTACACCGTGATCAACGAGGATTAGAAAAAAAATGTTAAATACAAAAGTTACTTATTTTTGTCCTTAGAATCCGAATCTGCAATAAAAAATGGGGGTTATTATTCAAGATTTCAAAGTTGGACCCCCTATGACCCCCAGGGGATCGGTTGCGGGGATCAAATTTGGTATCACTGAGTAGCTTTTAAAAAATATTTAACACGTATATTTTCGTTTTTCAATATGCTTTGTATTTCTCGAGATATTCGACCATTTCCAGACTTTTCGGACACCCTGTATAAATCAAGAATACAATTGATTTATCAAAACCTTAACACATTTGCATCATTATAAAAAATAAAAATAAAAAACACAGTGAATTCACTGAAAATCTATCCCATTTGCATCATTATAAGAGAGAGAAAAAATAAGAACACAATAGATCTTTTGAAAAATTTAACGCATTTGCATCATTATAAAAAAAATTAAGAACGCAATGGATTTATTGAAAACTTAATCTATTTGCATCATTATAAAATAATCAAGAACACAATAGATTTATTGAAAGCTTAACCCATTTGCATCATTATAAAAAAAATCCAGAACACAATTTATTTATTAAAAACTTAACCCATTTGCATCATTATTTAAAAAGTCAAGAACACAATAGATTTTAAAAAAAATTAACCCATTTGCATCATTATTACAAAAAATCAAATACGCAATGGATTTATTGAAAACTTAACCTATCTGCATCATTATAAAAAAATCCAGAACACAATGGATTTATTAAAAACTTAACCCATTTGCATCATTATTTAAAAAATCAAGAGCAAAATAGATTTTTTCTTTAAACTTAACCCATTTGCATCATTAGCGCATGAATTCCTAGACGTTTCAGGATTTTTCTTAATACAGAAATGTCGTTATCATACAGAAACACTCAATAGTAAATTTTGCTTTATCTAATGACATATGTTTTGCAATTATATAAAGTATTGTGTATGTATATGAGTAAAAATTCTTTTCTCGTAATTTCTAGAATGAATTCGGAATTTCCGAATGAAAAAGAAATTCTTGAAATGCGTGAATGTACGCGCTAATGCTGCAAATAGATTTACCCCTTGAAGGGCGGGGATGCCGTCACGACGTCACATAATTTCAATCCCAAATTGCCACATTGGCACTGGAATTTTATCATGAAAATGCCATCTTTATTAAGTGCGCGGAACAACAATGGAACAATCAAGCAGGTGTGTGGATTCCCTAGTTGCATGGCAACTTTACATCCAGGCTAAGAGTATATTGTGTTACAATGCAATGGGAGCCTTGGAAAAAAGAGCGTTTAAACGCGGCTAGTAGCCACGAAAAAATGGAGAGTAAAAGCTAAAGAGATAGACAATTTTTAAGAAAAAATTGTTAGTAGAACTAGTAGGAAAAAAAAAGTTCCATATGATCCACATAAATGTCCAGGACAGGCGAAAAAGCTACCAAAGGAAGCCCCATAAAAAAAAGACTCAATTCAGAGACCATACATTTAATATAGCTTGTTAAGTAAAAAAGTTTAACACAGTGAATAAAAGAAACAAAACTAAATATTTACATATTTACAAGAGAATTTAAATTACTTTAAGTAAAAAATAATAATAATGTAAGAAAAAGCTACAGTGAGGAGAGTTCAAACCAAATAAACAGTTAAATGCAAAAGCCGAGGGGATCAAACGACAGCAAGAGGACGGCGTCCACCCAGTCTAGTAATTGAGGAGAAAAAAACATAAAAAAGAAAGAAGTAAGAGTAATATCATGAGAAGAGTATAAAATACAAGAAAAGAAGTTTTTTTTTATAACTTTTTAAACAAACAACACAGACAAAAAAGAAGGAAAAAGTTTAGCAAATGAAGAGCTTAATCTTCGTTAATGTTGATCTGACTAGCAAGTTTATCAAATTCAGTTAGTATAACCATCAATTTTTGCATCGGATTATCGAGTTTCTTAGTCTGAGTTGAGATGTTCTTTATACATTTTAGGAATTTAGTGATTTGAAAGATTTGTTTGACTTCGTTGAAAGTATTAAGAATGTCTTTAATATCATTGGTGTAATTAGTAGGAGCATTAGAATTTTCAATAGTAGGGGAGGAATGGGTGTTTGCGGTAGTACTATCATTGTTATCAGAGTTTAATTCTACATTACTTGTAGAGGGTTCAGAGTCTTTAGTATTTTTGGTATAATTATAATTCTTAAATATATCCGCTAAGATTTGGGTTTCTTGGGATAGATTGCTGACGCTATTACTTGTTTTTCGGTTCTGTTTATTTTCGAGTCTATAAGGATTTTTTGGACAACCACGGAAATTCGCTGGGTGCCCCAGTCCACAATTGGCACAAGTGGGTTTAATACGCCCCTTGTGGTGACAATCTGTACTTAAATGTTGATCTCCGCATTTTACACATTTAGCATCGAAGCCACACACTTCTGATGCGTGACCGTAACCCTGGCATTTATAACACTGTTTTACACGATTTTTGCTAGTAAAAGCTTCAATCTTAACAGAAATATAATGTATATTGTTAATTTGGTAAATTTCTTCAAAGTTCTTACGAGGAATAACATTTACCATGTATATTGGCATTGGTTGGCCAGTTTTACGATTTTTAAGCATGGCAGCCCTAGTGACTGCGAAACCATGCTCCCTGAGACTATCTTCAATAATTTTAGTATCGATGTAACAGGGGAGGCCCCTAAAATTTACTTTTACTTGTTTAGAAATAAAATCTCTTGTTAATATTGGTGTCGTTAAATTATTTGAACATTTTGCGAATACAAGTACCTCGCCCCTGAAAGGGTTAATGCTGAAAAATGTTATTATTTGCTATTTTAATATCACATTTATTGAATTTTTTTAACAAGTTAGAAAACTCATATTTTAACATTAATTTTAAAAGTTTTTTTTTTTTTTAATTAAACATGACATCAATTTAGTTTGGATTACAGTGGTCAAATTTCACAGAATAAGAAAGCTGCTGCATCTTTATACATCAAATTATGAATCAAGAAATTACTCCATCTCAAAAATTATATTCTTTAATGTCAGTATACGTATTTTGATTTAAAAAATGCAATTTATGAATTGTAATAAAGTCTTCAAATTCATTAAAAGCGATAATTTCGTATTAGCCGCAAGCCAGCAATGAATAGCAGAATAAATCGGCAAAGATTTCGCTACATGCAGCAGCCTTTCTGATTGTGATAATTTCAAGGTTTATAGCACGTATTTCGATTAAATATTTGATAAATAGAATTGAACAGAAAATAAGAGAATAGATCTGAAAATTTATACAAGAATAATACGAATTATTGATAAGTTTCTCATTAAAACGGAATTAATAAATCGGCAATTATAAATCTTAAGTAAAATATTACAATAATTAATATTTACAATAATTAATAGGTTATATATTTACAATAATTAATAGGTTATATATTTACAACATTTAATAAAAATACTATTACAAAAAGCTCCCAAGTTTCATAAAAGCAACGTAAATAAATGAACTGTGATCGCACTTGTACATGAAAAGTTTTTTATAGTTTTGAATTTTTCATATAATATTTTTAATCAGAGAAAAGCTATATCTATGCAAACAATTGAGAAAATAATTATTACAAAAACATTGAGCTTCGGCTGATTCATTGCAGTGTTGCCACAGCTGGCTAATTTTTTATATAAGCTTTCCGAATTGTCACCAGTGAGTTTTAATAGTTATTTTTCTTCACTATATAATATATGTTCCATAAATAAATGAAATCAAAATTTCTCTTAAAAATTTTCTGGTGGGAATTCATTTCTTCTACATAAATAATCCGCCAGATGCGGTAACACTGACTCGCTGTGCTGCTTAACCCCTTCACGGTTGCTTAATATCTGGAAAAACCATAAAAAAGTACCTATTTCTTTTATTACAGAAATTGAATAATTATAAGGTTTCTAAATAAAATATGCATTTTTTTTTTTTTTTTAAAGGCGAAAAAAAAAGATTTTATAGAACAAATTCACATTTGTGGAAAAGCCATCATGCGAGAATTCTGAGTCTTAATGTTTGTTTTACACCATACAAATTAATGCGAATAACACCTATATTTTTCACATCTTAGATCTTTATTTATCATCATCACACAAATTTTTACAAATAGCACTTGAAATAACATATATACATTAAATTTTGACTATTAATAATTTTTCTGAGTGTTACACATTTTGAAATATGCAATACAAATCCCAACATTACAATCATCGTCAAAAGCCAATCTTAAACATCAATATTCAAAGATTTCACACGGAAATGCCAGTTAAATTTTTCTGGTTTCAGAAGTTTTTCTAGCAATTAAATCTCCGAGACGGGCACGAGAAATAACGAATGACACCTCAGCCCGTGATACTGACGGGAGCGAGGATTAAGGGGTTAAATGCGATCAGGCAAATTATTTTGTATTAATGGTAAAACATATTTTAATTAATTATCGGTATACATAAATTTTAGATTCAGTTTTTTTAATGGCACTTAAAAGTACCACTGGAGCATAAAAGGTTCGCAATATGTAAATCTAACTTCATTTACATTATGCTGTAACTTAAAAACTTTCTCTTTTAAAAATGTCACATCCTTTATTTTCCAGCGGTGCAGCTCAAACATTATTTAAATGCAAAATGAATATTGAAAAAGGAAAATGACGAAAAAGAAAGAAAATAAACCATAGAAGTTAATTGCGAGAAGAAATATAATTTTCTAGAAAATTTCTCGAGGAATTTGACCGTCGCATTCCATTTTCCGCTGCAATAGTTTTTCCTCATATCTGACTTTTCCGGCAATTCTTTTTTATTTATTTATTTAGAGCCACAAGTTTCTTTTTAGTTTCTGTAACATATACAAGAGAGTCAAATACGGACTTCCCGGTTTACAGAAAATACTTGAAAACCCTTTCAAAAGTCTCTAACTTTGTTGAAAGTGTTTAGGATTTGCAGAGTTCGCACAGTTTTACCACTAAATTTTTACAGTATTTTCAAAGCATTTCACTGCAGAAAAATACTGCAAAATCTGTGAATAACGGCAGTGTCTGCGAATTCTGTGTTTTAAATATTAAATGTAAATTTTCTTATCATTAATATTGGTGCGAGAGTCCTTGGAAATTCCAAGGAGTGTACGAACCTTGGATTTGGTTTGTCTGTCCGACTGTCTGTTCATGCTCTAACTTGGTTAAATATACCCGGATTGCCATGAAATTGATATGTATTATTGAGGTTCATCATGGCATGTTCAAAATTGAAAATAAAGTGTATACCATTCTTAGTTCATTTACAGGGGTACTCAAAAGTACTCCTTTGCATTATAGTCTACGGGGAAAAATCATCTGTGGTGTACTTTAACCTATAGTAGAATGGGTTCTAGAAATTCCGTAATTCAAGGAATCTGAATTCATAAAAGATTCATACCGTGGACCTTTCTTTCAGCAAAAATTTACCTCAAAATTCAAAATTAGTTTTGTGCATATTATTATTTGCTAGTTTGTTCAGAGACATTCGTGAAAAACTGCATGCTGATAGGATTATTTTTAGGAAAGTTATAGGCGTTTGAATTTTGTACACAAACGCTTTGTAGGCCTTTTAACCCTTAGCACTCCGTTGTTTCCGCTGCGGAGACATCATCTTTCTTTGCAAAATTTGTTTTTGGCACCAGTAACAAAGGAAAATAAAATTTACCTTATTTAATCAGAGCATTTTTGAAGTTGTGTGCTTGAAGAAAACTTCTTTTAAAAAAGTGGCGCCGATCGAATAAAATTTGCGTAAGACACGCCGGAGTACAAAGGGTTAATATACTTAAAATCTGTTTTTCTCAAAATTGACTTTTCAACATTTTAGATTTTCCATGCGTCTTAATTTTTGATCAAAATTCATGAAATTGATGAGGAAGAATCTTGATATTGCTTACAAAGAATATGCATTTTAAAATTAAAATTCATTAAGATGATTAAATTACATTTTTATCTTATTAAATGACAGAATTTTGATAAAAATAGATAAAGGAAATCAGAAAAAAATCTCTAAAAAATCAACAATTCAAGGGTCTAAAAAATCGATACAGAGATTTTTTTGTAATAGAGTTTTAAGAATTAAGGATTTCAAGGAAGGATCTTCAAAATTAAGACGCATGGAACATTTTAAAATTTCGTTTAAAAATTTAAAATTTTTCAAAAATTTTTAAAATTATAATAATATTGGAAATTTCTTTTACAATATCCTATATGCTTATGGTGAAATGTATATTTCCACGAAATTTGATATCTCTATGATAGAAATTAAGAAAAAATATGTTTAACGAGCACCGTCCCCTTAAAGTTAGTTACGAGGAAAAATATAATTTTGTAGAAAATTTCTCGTCACATTTCATTTTCCGCTGCAATACTTTTGCCTCATATCTGACTTTTCCGGCAGTTCTTACTTTATTTTATTTTATTTATTTATTTATTTTTTAGAGCCACAAGTTTCTTGTTAGTTTATTTTATATACACAAAAGAGTCGAATACGGACTTCCCGGTTTACAGAATATACTTGAAAACCCTTTTAAGACTTTCTAACTTTGTTAAAGTGTTTAAGATTTGGGACTGTCTGCCCAAGCTATAACTCGGTTAAATATACCCGGATTGCCATATAATGGATATGCATTATTGAGGTTCACCATGGCATGTTAAATTTGAAAATGAAGTGTGTACCATTCATAGTTCGTTTACATGGGTACCTGAAAAGTACTCCGTTTCATTGCGGTCTATGGGGAAAAATCATTTGTGGTGTATTTTAATCTATGATAGAATGCGTTCTAGAAATTCCGTAATTTAAAGAATCTGAATTCATACCAGAAATTTTAAATAATAAATTCCTGGGGTCGTGGCGCGGTTCGCAGCTGGGCAGTTTGGTTGAAGCGATTCTCCGCCGGTTCCACTTCTGTAGGACCCCAGGGAGGGTGACGATTTTGTTCGTCATCTGAGGGGGCACATGGTGACCCTCTTGAGACTTTATGCCTTGCAACTTGAAAATCTTGACTTGTTTGTTGGGGACAAGTCTTGATACGCACGCAGTGTGCCCGGCTGTGGATCGTGCTGGGTCTCTGGGCCTCGTCTTTTAAGATATTGAGAAGCGAACAACCTTGTTCTATTCTCCGGGCCTTTGCGCAGGGTGTGGATTTCGGTCCGCACCTAAAGGGGCATACCGACCCCCTTAAGGCGTAATGTCCTCATCGTAGATGGTGGTCTGTCGTGTGGCTGTTGATGGTATTAGATGGTGCACGGTAGCCTTGTTGATCCTCTAAGCAGGGTACTCAGGACTTACCACCCTGGATACGTGAGGGGACTGTCGCATGCCTCGAGGTTTGTCAGCGACATTTGCAGGATCCAACTATTTGCAGGTGCAACTAGAGTTGCACGGCCTGTCCTTTCGTAATCAGGACTAAGCGATTCCGTTGTGGTGATGGGTTGTCGGCTTGACGGTTTCGTTGTCAGTGGCAGGCTTCGTTGCCTTAGTTTACCTTGACTGGCCACTTGGTGGTTTGTTTTAGGCTCTGTCGCAAGTGTGCAGCATCGCCCCGTGTGCAGGCGTTTTCTTGAGTCTCGAACTTGCCACAACAGTCCGTAGGGCGAATAGAATCAGGCTACAGTGCAGACTTTGCGAAGTTCTGGGATGCGGTTTGGTCTTGTGTGTCCCATGCGCAGCTGTTCCGACTGACGGGTTTGTGGTCGTAGCGGCTGGGCGTCACTTGGTGCCTTGGAGGACAGGGGATCGCTACGCGACCTCCTTCGAAGGACCGCTCGGATGCATTCGGATCTGGAACTTTAGTTTTACAATTTTGAGAAACACGAGCTTAACGTTTCACTTAAAGTCACTTAGAGTGTAATAAAACCCAAAAGTAAAATGGATATAAGTTCTATAAATACTTCTCCTTCCATATTTTTTATAAATTCTTATAAGTGCTAATGATTTTCTTCATTCATCAATTGTACTTTAAATTTATGAATCTCAAATTTCATTTTAAGGAAAGGATATTTTTTAAGTGGTTTTACATTTTAAGCAAACTCGGTTAAAGCTTTTAAATCCCCTTGAATTAATAATCGCCACTAGCAATTTGGTAAAGGAAAGTCACTCTTAAAATGTCCTGATTTGATTGCATAAAGTGAAGTCGAGAAATTAGGGACTGAAATTTAATTATGTTATAGAAATGTAAAATTTTTATAAGCTGTACAGTCCCTAAAATGTAGTGTATAATAATAAAATTTAAACTGAAATATTAATTTTTACTACGCATTATAGAATAGTTATATTTATATTAATAATTAATAATTAATATTTATATTTATAATAAACCATCGAGTGTGTGCGCTGTCGCAAATTTTATGACAAAATTATGTTTATAAAAATGCCATCAAATACAGTACTAAAACCGATTAAAGTTATGAAAGTCATTCTTTTCCCCCTTCTGTTAAACTGGGTTCTCCAATTTCCAATGCAGTCTTGTGCGTCTTTGATAAATTTGTTTTGCGAGGTCACTGTAATTAGTAGATATAATAATTAATTAGTTCAGGTTTGGAAATTTTATTTCTGTAATAACGTAATTAATATGTTTTGAGCTGAATTTTAACTTCTTTGTTTTACATAAATAAATGAAAAATAATTAATAGAACTTTTTTCCAAAACTGGAAAAATGGAAAGATCTTCAATATATATTTCACAGTAATTCAGAACAAGCGTTATCCACAACTCAACCGCAGCACAGAGAAACCAGTAAATTTGTAGAGCAATCTTTACCTTAATTAATCAATTAATGTCAGAATTTGAATTAACTTTCTGAAAATAAATCTCGTGAAGTTAACTTTATAAAATTACTGGCTGCCCGCGGTTCAATCGGTGGAAATCTCTAATCTAGAAGAATGAATTGAAGATTTTTATGTTTGTGCGGATAAAACAATATGAAATATAATAGAATGTACCTCGAGGTCAAAACAGAAATAGTTGTACTTTGTAAATATTGTTTCTCACATACATTTAGCAAAGATTTGCATTATACACATACCGGATTTCCCAAAAATGACTGATGGATTTTAAAATTCAGTAACTTGCAAACGGTGACAGGTATTAAAAAAATTCTTGCAGGAATGTTATGTATGATGCCAGGAGTTGTTTTACAGTGATTCTTCATATTAGTTCGAATTTCAAGCAATAGGTGTTGCTGAGAGCAATAGGTGCTCAGTCCAGACCCGATTTTTGGTACTTCGGGATCCATTCAATGCATTTTAATCTCCTTTTTTCGCATGGAAGAAGAGAGGGGCCGAAAATTCGAGCCTAGATTTAGCGGTTATTACTTACAGCGCCATCTATCGATGCTATTTGTAACTATAACTTAGAATTGCAGCATAAAAACTCCTGACATTATACATAACACTCCTGCAAGAATTTTTTAAATATCTGTCACCGTTTGCAAGTTATTGAATTTTAAAATCCATCAGTCATTTTTGGGACACCCGGTTTACAGCTCATATTCAAAATATTTGAATAATTGAGAAAAAGTAATAGGAAAAAATTATTTTTCACTTATTTATTTTTGATACTAAGTAAATGCAATTAAATTTCTTATAAATTTAATCTGAATGTTTAGATAAGATTTTAACATTTACAAAATATAAAATGCAGTACAATAAATTAGGTATACAGCTTTCTGAAACACATCAAAATATTAGAATAAAATTTAGATTGTTTCAAAATATGAGAATATTTGATTGTACGCAACAATATTTCTTTATGAATATGAAGTAAATGGTAGTTAATATTTTGTAGCATCCCCTTTAGCTTTCATAACAGCGAACAATCGATCTTGCATACTATATATAAGGTGTTTACAAATCTATCAATATTAGAAGAAATGGACTTTATTTGTGTCACTGACTCAGTTTTTCTCTAAGGAGGATTTTCTTGGAGTTTTTTCTTCATTATACACCATACGGTTTCGATGGGATTAAGGTCTGATGAGTTTGGTGACCAAGGAAGTACCTTAATGTTGCGTTGGCGGAACAAATTCTTAGTTGATACCGAGGTATGCGGTGACGCTAAATCTTGTTGAAAGATGAAATTATCTTGAAATAACTCTTCTGATGATGGAATCATGTAATAGTCCAAAATTTCTTGATATATGTGAGAGTTAACCTTTTCGTAGACGATGCATAACTTTCCAGGTCCTTCTGCACTCTTGCAACCCCCAAAAATGACACTAGCAGCAAATTTTACGGTACGTAAGGCATTCTTTATCAAATGCTTCTTGCTTCATTCTCCAAACTCGAATACCTTGATTTGAATACCTTCTCGAATAGCTTCATATGACACAAAACATACTTTCATCACTAAAAAATATATTTTTCCAATCTTCCTCGCTCCATTAACGCCTTGATTTACACCAATTCAATCTTATACCCTTTTGTTTTGCAGTCATGAGAGGTTTTGTTTTCGGTACATGAGATTCAACTTAAATTTATGGAGACGTCTTAATGTTGTAGATGTAGAAACTTCTTCTTCTTTCCATTTTCAGTGCAAGAATCGCACACTTTTAAAACGGTTTTTCTTAACTATACGCTTCAGTTTCCTGTTATCTCTAGCAGGTATTTTTAGTGTTCGGCCGCCATTTCGGCGATTATTTAGAAATTTTCTATTTTTTGAATACTGTGTTAGTATTTTACTAACGCTTGATAGCGAACAACGTAAAAATTTGCTATATAATATTGATTTTTACCGTGCCGATAGAAATCAACCATACTAAGTCTAACAGATTCAGGAATATCACTTACACGACCCATTTTAAGACAAAAAACAAACAAATTGCAAAAAGAATACTGATTTTAAATAAAATCATCTGACTTTAATCAATGATGCCACAGTTTCAAATTGGTGATAAGTAAAGGAGAATTAATGTGAAATATTCTAATATTTTGAACTACTTAAATAAATATTCTAATATTTTGATTTTTCAAAATAGTTTTTTTCATTTAATCTTTTCAAAAATTATATTAATTTTAAGGTAATAAATAAGTTTAATGAAATATAAGTTCTTAATAAAAATATCGTTTGCATATCTGCTTTAAAAGACATTAAATTACCAAACGATATTTTCAGTTTGTAAAAAAAATAATTATTCCAATATTTAGTATATGAGCTGTATAACTATTTTTCCATTTAGTTAAATCATTTTGAAATGATCTTAATTTAAAAGATACAGATACTTAACATAAATATAATTTAACAACATTACAATTTTATTATTGTCTTCGTCACCGCACTAAGTACATTTAAACCTTTAGCGGGCGGTGTCCACGAAAAAGAACACCTAATTTTAATTCCAAAACTGCAAACGGTACCAAGAATATTTAATTAAAATTTTCCTTTTATGCAGTACTGGAAAATAAGCAAGTTTTTATTTTCTAATAAATTCTTTTGTAAATTCTAGTGTCAGTCTATCATTTCATCATTTTACAAACAGACTGACTCCGCGCCGGAAAGGGTTAAAAATAGTGGTAGCCAAAGTAAGGTCCATACTCAGTTAGCATGAACATTAGCAGCAAGTTTTGTTTCTCATATTTTCTTGCCTCGACAAATTCGCAGCGAATCTCCCGCGAGGTAGACCATCACCAATTTACATGAGTAGTTTATTGTGAAACTGATGCAAGACTGTCTTTAATTCACGAAAGGGACGAAAGCTCAAAATTCCACTGTTGAAAGAATAGGCTATCAGCACATGCACTGAAATTTAAGAAATTGGGTGCTACTCTAAGGCAAGACACACACATCATTGTTAATGGTATGGAATCTCATTTTCATTGATTGGTTAAATTAAGGTACACAGAAAAGTTATTTATTATTTTAACTCTTCAAATGTAGTTGTTTTTAGTAAAGTACCATTTTATGTATTGGGTCATGCGGAAAGCTCTGCGGTTTTTCAAAACGAAGCTCGGTTTCATCTAATTATTTTGCTACTACTAATATGGAGTGGCCTTGAATGACACAGAAATGTACGTTCAGTCTTTTCTGCTTGCGCTGCATAATTCCTGCTTAAATTGTCGCATAATTTTTGTTTTAGAGCAATACTAAGAAATGGAGAAATAAAAAGTTCGATTTCGTCATATTAGGTTCTTTTATTTCAGAGAAGGTAAAAATACTACTTGGATTTCTCGTAAAATTTGTGCTGTATATGGACAAAATATTGTTTCAGATGACACAGTTTGAAGGTGGTTTGAGACATTTAAACGCATAAATATCAGCCTCAAAGATGACGTCCGCTCTGAACGACCATCGCCTGTAAAGGAGTACCTCTTAAATTATCGTTGAAATTCAACGTTACACAGTTCAGGAACTATCACACAGATTAAATAATCCAAAAATGACAGTGCATGATCACTTGAAGAAGATTAGGCATGTAAGCGGCTTTGGTGTGTAGGTACTTTAACATCGCTGAATAAGCTTACTTGAATTTCGGCATGTGATTCTTTGCTGAAACAAAATGAAGAAGTTCCTTTTTTAAAACTTTTCATTACTGGAGATGAGAAATGGATACTATAACATAACGTTATAAAATAAATATCATGTGGTAAGTCAAATCATCATCCCCAAGTGTCATCGAGGGGAAAGCTGCATCCCAAAAAAGTAATGATTTGTGTATGGCAGGACTAGAAAAGAGTTATTTATTAAGAATTATTGCCACGAAATCAGACAATAAATTCGCCCAAAGGCAGTTTTGAAAAACAAAATCTAAGAAAATCGACCAAAATTGACCAATCGTCGAGGTGTTGTGTTCCAACATGACAATGTTCGACCCCACTTTGCGATGAATGTCAGGCAACATCTTACTGAGTATGGCTGGAAATTTTTTATGTCACTCTTCAAATTCACGAGACGTCAGATTTTCACCTTTTCAGGTCACTTCAATGTCCTCTGAACGGCTTCTTTGGAGTCTGTCAAACAGCACCTTGATGACTTCTTTACCAATAAACCTATCGCTTTTTTTTTTTATGAAATTTTTCAGCTGCCTGAACAATCGAAAAAGTCATAGAACAAAATGTGATTCAATGAAATTTTCTTAGGTTTTACTTAGGTGTACTTATTCAATCAAATTTATCATAAAAATACCGCAGAACTTTCCGGTTGACCCAATATAATCTGCAACCTATTTTGCATAAAACTTCTTACAAATTAAAAAGTTATGTTAATTTACTAAGTTACGTTTACTTCTACGGCCATTGTAAATTTATATTGAAAATTTTTATTTTTAAAAGAATTTTTCTCAATATTACAGAATTTTTCTAAAATATCGTTTTCATTTATATTTATTTATTTATTTATTTATTTTTGCCTTTATCTTCATTCTAGTCTATGATTTTTAACCCTTTCGGGACTGCATCCCTTACACAAATTTTATTCGGTTGCACCGCATTTTCTAAACGCTTTACGTATCAAATACCTAAAAAGAATGCAATTTAAAATCACAAATATTACTTTTACTTACTAATGGTGTTCAAAACGATGCATGCACCTTCTGACAGTGCATGTACATCAGTGCGTATGCATCAATAGACCACCTGAAGGGGTAAAACCTATAGTGTGGCATGACAACATTACTACTTTGCAATAAGTTTGCAGTATTTTTGACAAGAGAAAGCTAAATTTTCTACTAGTTCGCAAAGAATTAACAGTTCTTTTTTCACGACAGAACTAAATTTTCTACTTATTTGCCATTAATTTGCAATAAATTTGATACAGCAAGAATTTAACTTGCGCGAAAAGTTTTCTGCAAGTTCAAAGCAAGGTGACTTCGGCATTTGCGTTATCTTGCATGCTGAAGTTGCTGCAACTTTGCAGGTTTGCAAAGCAAGACTGCTACAAATTTTCTGCAAACTAAAATTGTTATGTGGATAAGCAGTCTGGACCAGTGTTGCCAGTGGGCTACTTTTTTAAAATTCAGATTTCTTGATTGGCACCACTTTTTAAAAACGGTAAAGTTCACTTAGTTTTTAGGGTTTCGTTCATCTCACGAAGCCCTATTCGTCTCGCTCCTCTGTCTGTCTGTCCGTCTGTCCGTTACAGAGCCCGTTCTCAGAAACTATACATGTTAGAGACTTGAAATTTTGGGTACTTATATCTGAACACCTCACATCAAACAACAAATCATAAAATTTTGAAAAAGTTGGTAATTAACCGAATTACGGGCTAATTAACTTCTAAAATTAACCAATCCACCTTTTTAAAGCAAATTCAAACGGACTTTCTCGAAATCATCCGTGTTTCTCCTAAGGGTTGCCAGTAAAATCAGCCGAATGCACGATTACCACGGAGGAAATTAAGCCGAAAAATGAAGTGGAGATTTTAAAACGAAATCGTATATCAGAAAATATTGGTCCGAGAAATTTGTAAATGGAATAGACAGACGCCGAAAAAAATCTACTTTCATTTGGTATAAAGTTCACATTTCTGCGATGTGTATAAGTTAAAATATCCACTAAAAATCGATCGATAAAAATTTAATTTCTTTAATTGGAAAGACAAGGAAATAAAAAGATTTCAATTCGGCGGGAAAGCAGGTAGACATGACGACGCTGCGGTTTTCCATAATAGCATATTTTAATACGAAATTTTAACTTTTTAAATATTAAATTTTTTGGCATCCCGATGTCAAATTTCTCGCTGATTTCATTGATACCCATATCTAAGTCCTATCTTAATTACAAGCTGAAATATTAATTATTATTTAATTAATCGGTTTATTCTTATCAAATGCGTCGATTAAAATGAAGAGACGCGCTTATTTAACCACGAATTAACTTAAATTAGGAAATCTAATAATTTGCCTGGGCTTTTTGAACAGCGATATGAGATAAGTATAACTCATTCATCATCAGAATGTTTACTTCATACCACTATTTTCTAATAGTAATTTCAGAAAATATTTTGAATTATTGGTTAAGACCGCCACTCAGTCTGTTTGAAACTTTAAGATAGTTTATAACGCATAGAAAAAAGTGTAAAAAAGAATGGAGTGTGATATTTTGAAGAGGGGGGTGGGGGGGGAGCTAGAATTATTTTTAAAATCTTAGCGTTTGTTACCGCAGCAAATATTTTAAATTCTTGTTTAAGACCGCCACCATCCCGACCCATGTATCTACGGAAAGTTTGCGTAAAGGAGTTTCGTTCAGATATGCTTTTGTTAAGAATAGAGTGCATTCCCTGGTGGTGGAATGTGGAACTAACATAACGCGATTTTGTTAAAATTAGGAAATCTAACAAGTCGATCTGTTTGAAACTTTAAGATATTTTATAACACATAAGATAAAGTGTAAGAAAGAATTGCACACGAAATTCCGGGGAGGGGGGTGGGGGGGCGCTAGATTTCTATTTAAAAAATTAGCGTTTCTGACCGCTTTAGGTGACTTTTTGAGGGAGTCCTGAGATATATGCTACTTATTTAATATAAAATTGTCTAAAGTTTAGTTACCACTATTTCCTAATAGTAATTTCAGCAAATATCTTAATTTCTTATTAAGACCGCCACCACCTCGAGTAACATATCTACTTATAGGTTGTTTAACGGAGTTTCCTTCCGATACAGTTTTGTTAAGAATAGAATGCGCTCCCTGGTTGTGGAATGTGGAACTAACATTTTTGTTAAAATTAGGAAATATAACAAGGCGATCTGTTTGAAATTTTACGATAGTTTATAACACATTAGAAAAAGTTTATAAAAAATTGCGCGTGAAATTTCGGGAAGGTGGGGAGAGGGGAAGGGGCAAAATATTTCTTTTTTGTTTCATACCGTTTCAGGTGCGTTTTTTGATGGAGTCCTCAGATACATGCTACTTATACTTATTAAATATAAATATGTCAAAAGTTAAATTACCACTATTTCCGAATAGTAATTTCAACAATTATCTTAAATTCTTGCTGAAGACCGCCACCCCCTCGAGTAACACATCTACTAATGGGTTGTGTAAAGGAGTTTCGTTCAGATACGCTTTTGTTAAGAATACAGTGCGCTCCCTGGTGGTGGAATGTGGAATTAACAGACCGCGATTTCATTTAAAGTAGGAAATCTAACAATTCAATCTGTTTTAAACTTTAAGATACTTTATAACACACGATAATAAATTGTAAAGAAGAAGGGCGCGTCGCATTTCGAGGAGGGGGGGGGGTTGAGTGAGGTGCGTGAACAAAATTAGGAAATATAACTGGAAGATCTGTTTGAAACTTTAATATGGCTTATAAAACATAACATAAATTTTTAAAATCAGGCCGCGTCAAAAATCATGGTGACCATCTGCCCACTCCCCCCCCAAGGGGGTCACTTTTCTAAATTTGGCAGATACCCGTCATGTAATATATCGTAGCATTTTGGAGGGGGGGGGGGCGAACAAAATTAGGAAATATAACTAGGCGAATATGTTTGAAATTTTAACATAGTTTAGGATGTGTTTGCCAAAATTTAGAAGGTATTCCATGGCGATAAATGTACTGGACGTTTTGAAAGAAAGTGTTTTGAAAGGAATATTAAACGAAACCCTTTGTGCGATGTATGATCACACTTACCCACTTGTTTTTCTTAATTAACATTACTTTAAATAAGGCACATTTTACCATTTCAAAAAAGTGGTGCCAATCAAGAATCTGATATGAAAAAAGTAGCTCATCTGGCAGTACTGGTCAGGACGATTGATTTATCTTGCAAATGTTGTAAAAATCTATTAGGAAGGTTATTGCTTGAAAATATTGGAGGCTAAAACGTGGTCCCCGTTAATATTTATTTTATTATTCACGATTTTCTTCAACATTTTGTTAAACAATCAAGTAATTTTGCATTATATAAATGCTAGTCATATATGCCTACGGTATTTAGTTAAAGGTTTAAAATAACATTTTGTTTACAAAAACTTTTTTCACATTAATTTGCAAGTCTTTAAACGTTTTCTGTCGACATTTCTTTACTTTTATAAGCTACATCATCGGGCACTTTTTTTTCTATGCTGGTGATTTTGAATACCATTTTTTTTATAAAAATGCAAAAAGGGCAATGAAAAAAGTGAATTAAAACATTTAAAAAATCTTTATATAGCCAAATGTTTAAAAAAAGTTTAACTCCCAGAAATTTCTTTTAGATTAATATAGAATTATTTAGCACTTTTCTATCAATTTAGTAGTTTGCTATACTTTTTTTTCCACAGTGAGACTTCAAATTGTCTTTTAAATATAAAAACGAAAGAATGGCGAAAAAAAATTTATTCATAATATTAGACAAGCCTGGCTAAATTTAGTTAGATACTATGGAAAAAGCTTTGGCAAACAGATTTTTTTTTCGATTTAGATTCAAATATTACAATTATTTTTTAGGACTTTTTATTTCATAACTATATGTCCTTTTTTCAGTTACGTTTAATTTCTTTAAAAGAAAATCTCATTTTATAATTCCCTTTTTTATAATTCCCTTTGTGTACGGGGAAAAAAAATGACATTAACTATAATTATTTTCGTTTATTGAAATACAGAGGTGAAATTATTTTTATTACATTAAGTAAAATGCATTTTAGAAAAATGCAGAAATTTTTTGCTACCAATTGTTATGTCCTAGCTGATACTTCAATGCTCTTTTGTTACTATTAATTTGAAAATATAAAAAATTCCTTATTTAACTTTTTACGAAGGAATGTCATATTCGATACAACCAGTATTTATTGTTCAAATATGTTGCTTTCAATTAATGTTTTCTAACACACTTTCTTTGCGTTATTTAATCGGTAAAATATTTAGATTAGATAAATCTAAATTTTCTAGGCAAATATATTAGCATCCAAATTCAAGAATTTTGCACGTGTGAAAATGAGATGTCCAAAGTACGTAAATTGGAAAATTCGTTTCAAGCATGTCATTGCATCTTACTCAAGGTTCGCACACTCCTTGGAATTTCCAAGGACTCTGGCACTACTATTAATGACAAGAAAATTTACATTTAATTTTTAAACCAAAGAATTCGCAACCACCGCCTTTATTTACAGATTTTGCAGTAATTTTCTGCAGTGAAATACTTTGAAAATACTGTTAAAATTTAGTGGTAAAAGTGTGCGAACCCTGATCTTACTTCTATTAATTTAATTAGAATTTAATTGTTTTATATTTGTAAGTACATAATCATTTCGCATTTGTATTTTAAATATTTAAAAATAAATTAATAAACAAGATGCAACTAATAAATAATCCATACAACATTCATTTTTCGAAAGCAACGTTGATTAAGGTAAACGCACCACTAGTGGGCCACTTAAGGACATTTAAGTAATTATTATTCCAAAAGATATACATATTTTTTTGCCTACTCTTAAGACTCATGTATCAGAATAAACATTTATAGTTTCAAAATATAATCTTTGGGAAAAATGAAAAAAAAAAAAAAAATCCTAACTTCTTTTATGCTCCAGTAGTGGGCTTATTTAATTAAGTTTTCGGCTTATTTAATAAATTATTCGCAATGTTATAGAGTATATAAACAGTAGTTTAATTCAAAATAAAACATAATATTAAAAAAACAATGTTTTAAGAAAATCTTACCTGTAAATGAAATCTCTTCAATCTCTTTTTGAAGACATTCTAGAAAATAAACGAATATATCAGCAAAACAGAAGAACAATCATTGCAAACAGTTTATACAAAAGTTAACTTTTAAGAATGTTAGTCAATCAGGTTTCTTTCATTCGTTTTTCAGAAATGCATTGTGAGCTTGTTTTTAAACTTTAAAAATTAGCAATCAATTACAGATACATCACCCACTATAGGTGCATTTGCCTTACTTAATGTTTTACACAAATTTTTTACAAACAAAATTTCAATGTATAGCAATTTCTGGGATTGTACAATTTTTTCTGAATATAATAATTGCAGTTAAGTGATAACAACTGTGATTATATCCGGTTCATAAAAGAGTTTATCACACCGTTCTGCCACCTTCCAATTTTTGTGATCTCTCAATACCTGCACCTTCTTTATCAACCTTACTAGTAACAAAACCTGGAAAAGTTTCAGCCTCATACTTTTGATTAGGGGCTTGAGCGCCGCCATCGAAATACTCAAGGCCAGAGGATACGAGTATGACGTCATCACTAATCGACCGACTTCCCCCTAGTGTTGGAATTCACACCGGAAAATTTTGAATAACAATTTTCTTTTATCTTATTTGTGGAATATTTATCATCTTATAAAACAATAAAAACTGTTTAAACTTACTGGTGAGAATTTAGAATCCTCCCCGCCCCCCCCCCCCCCAAAAAAAATAAATAAATAAAAATAAAAATCAGCCAGATGCAGCAACACTAGTGATAATTCGGTCGATAAGTGATGGCGTCACACTTGTGTCCTCCGGCCTTGAGTATTTCGATGGCAGCGGCTTGAGATATATCTCGTCCTACACTGTTAAA
Organism: Maratus speciosus; assembly: GCA_963932465.1. Lineage (NCBI taxonomy): Eukaryota > Metazoa > Arthropoda > Arachnida > Araneae > Salticidae > Maratus > Maratus speciosus. The sequence goes on along the minus strand of OZ010798.1, from coordinate 246,621,171 downwards.
AATATGCAGCATTTGTTGCATAGTCACTCCATCGCTTTTATAGGAAATTGTTACTTGGCTATATTATGGAGCATTCTCATTGGTCAGAATAGAGACATTCTATAAAAGCGGTGGAGTGACTATGCAGCAAATGCTGGATATTTTTAACAGTGTAGAGACTATTTCTTTATTGTTTTCCCACCAATTTTTGAAAACTAATCTCTGCCATCCAGTTATACTCGGATAATTTCACGAGAAATCTACCATCAAGAAATTTTTTGTATATCGTGGTACGAATGAATAAAAGAATAGCCGCCAATGCTAGCCCGTAATCAAAAGGTAAATACAGGGTCATCGAAAAATAATGCCTAGATTTAAAAAAAAATCATAACATTGAAACCTTTTATGTTAAATGAGTAATTCTTTCACTACACGATAACTGTTGAACGCAAGTTTGGTTTTAGTTCACCAGAATTCGTTTGCGTGTCCTTGTTATGCGCGGATTAGTTGCGCAGTCGTCAAGGTCAACCGACGCGCCAGACTGCAGCTGCTCAGTACAATGTTGACTGCCGCTGTACACTGACTTTGTGTACTGTACACTGACGCTGTATTGACTTTGACTCCACATACCAAATCACGCACTGTGCTTTTTGTGCTTCAATAGTCAGTGTGCAGTGGCAGTCAACATAGTACTGAGCAGCTGTAGTCTGGTGCGTCGGCTGACCTTGACGACTGCGCAACTAATCCGCGCATAACACAGACACGCAAACGAATTCTGGTGAACTAAAACCAAACTTGCGTTCACCAGTTATCGTGTAGTGGAAGAATTACTCATTTAACATAAAAGGTTTCGATGTTATGATTTTTTTAAATCTAGGCATTATTTTTCGATAACCCTGTGTTATTATTAAACTTTTGAATTAGCATATTATATCAAAAACAAGAGAAGTGCTGAAAATGGCGATAATTTTGTACTTCTATCTCGCACCACTTTTTTAAAAAAGAAATCTTTCACATACATTTGCACAACATGAGCAAGAAAAATTTAGTACAAAACTTATTTCTTTTAATTTTGGTGCGAATCGAATATAAAAATAGTCGCCAGTGGTTTCTCTGCAACAGTAACTGCTAACCAAAAAAAAAAAAATCCTTCTCGCGTAAATTAAAAAAAACTGGTGCAAAGAGAAATTATTGGGTCGATCGAAAAGTCGTGTTGTGTTTGGAAAATCAATTCTTACCGGAAAATTCTGTCCGGTAATTATTATTAGACATTACATTTCAGAATCAGTGTCTAATAATTAAATGACAGAATTTTCCGGTACGAATTGATTTTCCGAACACGACACGACTTTCCGATCGGCCCAATAGTATGATATGGCCATTTCAAAAACCTTTTTTATATCATTCTAATACATTAATAGAATACTCAGAAAGCACGAATTATGGATGTGAAGTGCAATGCCATTCTTTGAATTTAGGGTAGAATTACAGTGGACAGTGATTAATAGCAGCAAAAGTCTGGTCCGCTTAATTACATCAATTGATTGTGTGCAAGATTAAGAATTTTTCCCCAAGCAAAGAAAACAAGCGCCCCTTGCTGATTGATCAAAATCAAAATTGAGTCAGCATTTTCCCCAAGCAAAGAATACAAGCGCCCCTTGTTAATTGATCAAAATCAAAATTGAGTTAGCATTTGTTTATGTCAAGGTCTAACAGAATATGGAGTTTGATGAAATTCCTTGTATAAGTTTTCCCGATGTAGCCATCGCAGAAAATGTTAAAAACACAGCATAGTAGTGCCACCTGTTAAATGATATACACTCAAACCCGTTAAACATTTCTTTATATCAATGTCTAACACAATATGAAGTTTGAGAAAATTCCGTGCATTAGTTCTTGAGAAATAAATATTTTGAAAATTGTGAAAAATGCCGTATAGTTCTGTTAAACAATTATTTTAACACAATCAAACTGATTGGTAAAGTTATCATACGAGTTGAATATTTCTAACTGAGCGAAAAAATACCCAGGCCTGGAGTCGAACCCAGATCGTTGGCTTACAAGGCCAACGCTCTACCGTTTAAGCTAACTGGGCCGACAACCGGTGAGCATATTTATAAACTTAATGGTAACTTTATATATTATATTGGTAACCTTATAACTTAAATGTTAGCTTAACCGGTAGAGCACTGGCCTTGTAAGCCAACGATCTGGGTTCGATTCCCGGCTTGGGAATTTTCTCGCTCTGTTGGAAATATTCAACTCGTATAGTTCTGCTAGGTCATATACACCTATTGGTTTTCACTTTCCATCTATACTTCTATAATTTCTATTTGGGAACTAGTAATTCTTTACGAGTTGCAACTCGATTTCTAGATTATTACCCGGATGTAGGGAGTGCTGTCGATGTTTGATAATTAACAATATGTGCTGCATCTGTAAATTCATTTAAAAGAAACGCATCAAAGGCAATAAGATGTTTCAAATTTTGTTCCTAAAACGTGGATGGTTGACTTATTCATATTTATGTACAATTCTTGCGTTAAGATTTTTGCTACAAAAACTTTGTCGCATTTATGCGTCACGAGATTTCGTACATAGACGTTATTAAATAAATAATAACAATTGTTTTATATATCTTAATGTATTTCTGGCACTAAATACAGAAAAATGCGTTTTTAGGACCAGCTAATGCTGAAAATTCGTAAAATTGAAAGTATCGTATCCCGGTAAATTTTGGTCATAATAAAAAGGAATTTTTACTGTTTCAGTTGTTAGAGCAAGTTGAAAGCTTTTTTGAATAAAACTTATAGGGCTATGTAGCGTATTAAAATTAAAATTTCATAACTTAAATAAATGAAATTTTTAACGTAAATGTATTTTGATATAAAGACCAATATCTGAAATAATTTTGCATTCGTAACTCTATATCTAAAACTAACGGTTTAGGAATTATCGATTGGTCAAAGAAGGGATATTTGTACACAAAAGTGAACAGATATTTTGCATAAAATGTAATTTTGCGTATATTTTTATATATTATTTTGTGTATAAATTAAAATTTATACACATATGTTCATATCATGAATTTTGCTTTAATATTTGGCATAAATGATGTGTTATAATATATTTAATTTATAATAACTATTTGTTCATTCTTTCTGACTGTGCTATCACAGAAACATTATTGAAGTTGCAGTAATGTGAATCATTTGCATCAAAATACACGATACGTCAGTAAGATTAAGCGCCCGTTTATCCAATCCCTAAATACTCCATCAAAACTACTATTAGGACTTTGGAATTGTTTAATTCTTTCTGTTAGACAAACATTGCAAAGAGATTTCAAGAGCTCTGTTATGTTCTATAAATGGTTATTTAATAAGTACAGTTAAGATTGTAATGACAAACACGAGTATGCAGAGAATAGTTCGGTTATTAATGTTATTGATTATTTGTAATCGAAAGTTTTCTAGTGTTGTAATTTTGAGCGGTCAAAACTAACTTTAACCAGGACAGTGGTCAAAACTGGTTTTAACAGTCTAAAACTGATTAAAATTGGCTTAATTCCTTAATTCTCGCTCCCATGATATTCACGGGCCTTGTCTTTTATTCACATTGTTTGATTCCCACCAATTTTATAAAATAGTGCAATCGGCTTTATTTTGGTATCATTTTACTTGTCATTAAATAAGGTGAACATTTCTTTTTCAAAAAAGTGGTGCCAATAAGCAATTTGAATTTTTAAACCGTAATTTAATGCGACCTTAAAGGGTTAAACCACAAAAACATGGTCGAAAGTAAATTAAATAACTCAAACTTACATAAGTTACTAAAACTGTATTTTTGTGTGAATATTAATCCCAATATTTGATAATAATTAATATTTAAAAATTAGTATATATTTGTGTAATTTTTCACCTTATGTAATAGTCTTTCAAAGAAAAACATAAATATATTTTATAAATTTTATTATTCTCAGAGTCTCACTAATATATTACGACATTTAGCGGGCATTAATGAAAAATTGGAAATATTGATTTGGAATTTCTGAATTTTATAATGCGCATGATGAATGGCCATTAGGGTGGGTCGAAAAAACAAAAATATTTACAATCGAAATGTAATAGAGCAGAAAAGTTGCCTTTTGTAATGAAGAATAAATTTGTAAAATATTAGACCGATCGGTTAATATCTTTTACCGCCGCAAGGGGGCCAAAATTTCAAAAAATTGCAAAAAACATGTTTTTTTCAATATTTTTTTTTAATTATCCAAATGCACGAATACAATTTCTAATAGGACGCAATACCTACATGAAGATATAAGAAATGTCCCGGTAAATGTTCATGATAAAATCATATCTCTTACTGCCGAAAAGGACCATATTTAAAATAAAATCTTAAAAATTTCAATTTTTAATTTTTTCTAAATTTTTATAATATGTCTAGATGTAAATAAATTTACTTTATATCTATTAATATGTCATAAATTTTGTTAAATATTTGTCATAGACTGGAAAATAAAAACGGTAATCATTCATTGTTCTTGACGATCGTTTCATCTACTGCTGGTTTACTGCATATCCTCTGTTCATACACCACAAATCACAAAAATGATATAAAATGAACAAAATGTTTTAGTATTTTATTAATTAAAATACAGAGATGTTTAACAGAAAAGGATTAAATAAACTTAAAATGAAGAAGTATTAAAAGTAAACAAATTTTATAATATGACTTGCTTTCAAATAAAGCCATTGTTCTTCGAGAGGCCGAAATTGATTATATGTGGTCCTCACTCTGTTCTGGTTTAAAAAATTTACCTGCACTTCAGTGACTAATTTCACGCATCTTTCTACTAATTGAGTTGGACAAGGAAAGTTATAACAGCTGGTATCTTTAATCGAACATTCTAAATTCAACAGTGTTGTTAGATCGTCAGTTATAGACAAACCGTAACAGGTGGTTTCGTTAGTTTACAGTTTTGCCTTTTGTCTAAAGCCATACAATTTTAAGCTTCAAAGTTCAAGTCTGTAATGACGAAATAACGGATGGCGCTATTCGTGTCCACAGAACTTCGTGCTTTGGAAATTTTCCATTTTGGCAATCGGCTGATGCAGTACACTTTCAGGATGTACTCAATGCGTACATCCTGAAAGTGTACTGCATCAGTTGGTTCACAATTAAAATGAATCCATCATGTTTTTCAGATTCTGTGGACTATAATTAGTAACCCCCGTTACTTGCCACATCATCTACGAAAACATATAATTCCTGTAATTTCACGAAATGCCTGTTTCGCAAATCATGCAAATATCCTAATTGGAATGAGAGCTAAGAAGGAGAGGACATCAGGACCCCAGCCATAAAGAAAATTGGCAAAGCACGAATAGTGCCATCCGCCATTTCGTCATTCTAGAATTGAACTTTGAAGCTTAAAATTCTATGGATTTATTCGAGTGGCAAAACTGTAAACCAACGAAACCACCTGTTACGGTTTGTCTATCGACTGACGATCTAACGACTCTGGGGACTTTAGAATGTTCGATTAAAGATAGCAGCTAATATAATTTTACTTATCCCACTCAATCAGTAGAAAGATACTTGAAATTAGTCACTGAAGTGCTGGTAAAGTTTGTGGACCAGAACAGAGGTAGGATCACATATGATCAATTTCGGCCTCTCGAGCAATAATGGCTTTATTTGGAAGCAAGTCATATTATAAAATTCAATTAACTTAAATACTTCTTCATTTTAAATTTATTTAATCCGTTTCGGTTAAACATCTCTGTATTTTAATTAATAAATTACTAAAATATTTTGTTCATTTTATATCATTTTTGTGATTTGTGGTATATGAACTGTTGATATGCAGTAAAACAGCAGTAGATGAAGCGATCGTCAAGAAAAATGAATGATTACCGTTTTAATTTTCCAGTCTATAACAAATAGGTAACAAAATGTCTGACATATTAATAGATATGAAGTAAATTTATTTATTTCTAGGCATATTATAGAAATTATAAAAATTTAGAAAATATGAAAATCTGAAATTTTTACAATTTTTTTTTTTTAAATATGGTCCTTTTGCGGCAGTAAAAGATATGACTTTATCATAATGAACATTTACCGGGACATTTCCTATATCTTCATGTAGGTATTGCGTCCTATTAGAAATTGTATTCGTACGTTTGGATAATTAAAAAAAATATTGAAAAAAACATGTTTTTTGCGACTTTTGGAAACTTTTGCCCCCTTGCGGCGGTAAAAGATATTAACCGATCGGAGTAAAATTTTACGAATTTAGTATTTATTACAAAAGGCAACTTTTCTGCTCTATTATATTTCGATTATAAATGATTTGGTTTTTTCGACCCACCCTAATGGCCATGCAACCTCTTAACATGTAGAGAGATTATTTTCCAAGTTCAGTCTTATCCAGAAATCCCTATAATTTGATACTACAGCAACACTCATTACTTGTTGTCATTTTTTGAGTTCTAAATAAAATTAAAAAATGTTTTAACACTATATAGCGGGAATTTTTTACTAAGTTTTATAAAAGAATATTTGTCGACATTTTGTCTTGTACGACATTTGGCGGGCATTGATGAAAAATTGGAAATATTGATTTGGAATTTCTGAATTTTATAATGCACATGATGAATGGCCATGCCCTTAGCAAAAAATGACATAGAATTACCATAAAAAAACCCATACAAAAAACCATAAGTGAAATCTTATGGCTTTTTGCCTAAGGTAAAAAATATCCTATGGAAAACCATAGAAACAATGGCATGGAAATGGTACGTATGGTAATTTTTATGGCACTGTATGGTAAATGTCTAAGGAGTTTTTGGGATGGCATTTGTATGGTAATTTTTATGACACTGTATGGTAAATGTCTAAGGAGTTAGTGGGATGGCATTTGTATGGTAATTTTTATGGCACTGTACGGTAAACGTCTAAGGAGTTTTAGGGATGAAATCCTATGGCATTTGTATGGGGTTTCTGAATGAAATCTTATGGAATTGGGTCACAATCTATGGTGTTTTTAAAGTGAAATCTTATGGCATTTATATAGCATAATCTATGGTGTTTTAGAATAAAATCATATGGTATTGATAATTATCAAATAAAAAGGGAGCAATATAGGAGGGAGTGCGGAAGTAATTACTTAGTACGCAATTAATGCTTTAAAATGATGTCTCATTTATGAAATTCCATGTAAAATTAAGAGAGTTACACTCAAGAAAACGCTAAAAAACAGCCAGGAACTTTTGAAGTTAATTCTTTAAATCCGTTTTTTATTTTTTGTAAATTTCCCTTTAAATATTATTCAAGGGTACAATATATGCATTATGGGATACATTTATCACAAAAAAAAATAAACAATTTTATTTAAAAAAAGGAATTTTTTTGTAATATTTTAGATGTTATGGAGAACTTTTCAAAATGCCCCATGCCCATTCCATATCAATGAAAATCCCCAATATTTTTTATACAAGTTTGGTTTATACACATAAATAAAACTGTGCATCAAATTTTATATATTTGAATATAAAGGTTAGAAAAAAAATATTTTCTGAATTTTTTTTTAATTTTGAGTATTTTTGCACCATATTTCTATAATTAACTACCTTTAACTTTTACAATTATATTTATTTTCAAAAAATCATGCACAGTTTTATGACATATATAATGACAAATAGATATAAAAAATTTCAAAGCAATTGGAGGAAAAATTATGCTCATGGAACATTTTGAATTAATAATATCGACAAAATTTTTATACTGAGAAAAATTAATTTTAAGTCTTAATGAAGACAGAAATATTAAAATATGCCTTCTAATTGACTAAATTCACATATCACCACAGTTTCAATAAGTTTATTCAATAATTTCATCAAATTAATGTGTTTATACAATTTAAATTTGTTTTGAGAAAAATAAAGAACATAAGAAATCATTCGTTGATGAAAAAATTCGTAGTGTTACGAAGAATTTTTCGAACTGTTCTATGCACATTTCACAGCAATTAAAATCACCAATATTTTTAATGCAAGATTGATTCATACATATAAATGAAACTGTGCATCAAATTTTATCTATTTTTAATATACAAGTTTTTTTTAAAAAAAATCTTAGTTTTATGAAATTTTCAGGATTTTTGCATCGTATTGCTGCAATTAGTTATTTTTAACTTTTGAAATTATATTTAGTTTTAAAAAATCATGCACAGTTTTATGAAATATATAATAGGGTGGTGCGAAAAAAGTCAAGTTGATATTTCCGAGTTGCTATAGTGCGGAAAAGTTGCGATTGGTAAATACAAGAAAAACAAAAAAAAAAATTATTTAAATCGGACTTTATCTTCCGATACCGCAAACCGCCTAAAAATTTTAAAAAATTGAAAATTTCCGATTTTTCCAGAATTTTTTTTTTTTTTTTTTTTTTTTTTTACGTATATATATATTTTATCGCTATAGTGAAAAATATTTGCAGATTGTAATGTTTAATAATAATAAAAATAAACAGTTGCGTTTAAAGAATAGTTTCCGATCACGCAAGCTCAATAAAAATCGGCAAAAATTCGATTTTCAGTGATTTTGATGAATAAAGAAAATAATCACCTGAGATCAGTTTGAGTTCCAATATTAACATTTGCATATAAATTGTACAATGTACAACTCTTTGCTTGTTTAGATATTTGATAATGTTTAAACAAACCAGAACTCACCACGTGAAAGTAGCTGCACATCGAGTTCAAACCACACCCTATCCTCCATCCAACCAATGAGGGTGTTTGCTATTTACATTACTTAAATACATAATTTGTTATAATAGAATGAAAACACTGTATTAAAAAACTAGTGTCGTGACAGTATAAGATATACAATTTGTTATGTCATCTGTTTAAATCGGACTTTTATACGCAACTTTGTACTGCGATTTGGTGGTAATGTCTGGTATTATGGACATTGATTTCAGTGTGGCCCTGATGCTCTCTTGATTGGGGCCCACATACCTTAAATTATGCTTCCGTTACCGATTTAATGCGCCGCTGGACATCTTACGTGTGGTTGGGAAACTTTTTATCATCCCAGACTGAGATACGACCTGATAGCACGAATAAATGTATTTCTTCATGGGTTAATCTCCGAAAAAGCGGTGGAAATGTTAATTTTGCTACATTACAATCAATTAATTCTGGATTGTAGGAGAGATAAAGATTCAGATACCTTTACCCTTTGAAACATTCTGCCTGGCTTTTAACAGCCCTAGCTTTCTTATGTGCCTCCTCTTATAAAAGACCATTGCCATCAGTAGGTTTTCCGGGTGAGCAAATAACGAGTTTCGTTCAGTTTCATAGACTACACTTTCTTCAGGTTGTCACGAAAGTATCGAGATGTTTCAATTGCTCTGTACAGATGAATAGGCCCGTCTGTAATGTACTTACAGCATTTTATTTCAAAACAAACTGGCAAGTAAGATTTTAAAATAAATGTCAATATGGATTTAAGGCATCCGATGGGTTTTCCACGCTCGCGTAAAGTCGAAGAGCTCTATTTACACAAGTGAGCAATCTGGCATGTGAAATTGGGCCGGAGTCATACTTTAATAAGTCATTTGGAAAGTTGTAACTGTTAATTGCTTGACTTACGCCAAGAAGATATCTTTGGTCCTTGCTCAACAGTTGCCTGTCCACTTCTGGAATTTCACAATCAGTCAATTGAAAATTTATCACCGAGAGCTTTACACAACAATCATATTGTGTCCAAATGGTGTAATAAATGATCTTGGGCCAGTAGTTTCAACATTCAAATGTTGAAAAAGATGGTGGGAAGGTAATTCAACAAAATGGAATAAACAAACAACCCACTGCAGTGGTCGTCAGAGATAAACTTCAAGCTTTCTGATAGCAGCACCTTTCTATCCAGTATTGGTATTTGTACCATCACAGCCTACCAAATCTAAGTATTCTAGTGAAATCCCTTGTTCAGTAAGACATGATACTATTAAAGCTACGATGTCCTTAGCAGGCCCGGAGTTTGGAGGCACATGGCCTAAATAAACTGAGTCACGTTCTTTTATGACAGGAAAGTGTTCCTCTTTAATAGTTCGACGAACCTGTTTAGATGCAATACTTTCTTTAACTGGGGTATCGTCCTTTCTTCCGTCAGAATAGTATATGCCATGTAGTTCATCTGAATCCAGTTGACTTTTCTGTAAATTTTATGGAGTTAGGTGAGACTAAGTGGGAGCGCGTACGCCGACTTCAGCGTTGTTTTCCAACGTGGCTAACGGCAGTTGGGTGCACTAATAAGCTTTTCAGACCTGAAACGAACTCTTCGTGGTAAGTTCTAGGTTGTTTAAAAATAACTTAATATGCTCAGTAGTATCAATTAACATTTAAATCTTAACCTGAGACTGCAAACTGACCTCAGTTGATTATATTCTTAATGCATGAAAATCACTCAAAATTGAATTTTTGCCGATTTTTATTGAGCTTGCGCGATCGGAAGATATTCTCTAAACACAATTATTATTATTATTATTATTAAACAGTACAAACTGCAAATATTTTTTTCCTATAGCGATAAATAATATATAAAGGTAAAAAAAAGAAAAATTCTGAAAAAAATCGGAAATTTTCAATTTTTTGGAATTTTTAAGCGGTTTGCGGGATCGGAAGATAAAGTCCGATTTGAAGAATTTTTTTTTGTTGTTTTTCTTGTATTTACCAATCGCAACTTTTCCGCACTATAGCGACTCGGAAATACCAACTTGACTTTTTTCGCACCACCCTAATATATAAGGACAAACAGCCATAGAAATTTTCAAAGGAATCAGAGAAAAAATTATGCACATGGAGCATTTTGAAATAATCGATACCGTTGAAATTTATTAAAAAAATGAATTTTAAAATTTAGTACATGCACAAACATTAAAATACATCTTGTAATCAACTAAATTCCAATATGCCATAGCTTCAATAACTTTATTAAATAATTTCATCAAATAAATGTGTTTATTAATTTAAATTTATGTTTTGAGCAGCATAAGAAATCCTTCATTGACGACAACGACCACATAAACATATAAGTACATATATATATATACATTATATATATATATATATATACACATGTATATGTGTATATATAACACTGGCACCTGGTTAACTGAAAAGTACCAAAAATTGTTGCCAAAAAGGGGCGGTAACGGTTATCAGATGTGTAAAACATTTAAAAACAGCTGCCTAGCGCTCCGCTCGGAACTTTTCCATTATACGGATGCACCAATTATTTCAACCTTGATCGCGAAAAGGATTTTTATTGTAAACCATGTGACGTATTGCCATAATTTGTAATATATGCCATCATATACCGTAAACATATATAGACATCATATACCATACACTATATACATAAAGACATGCCATAGTTCGTAAAAGTCTATAATTTTCAAATGTTATATAATTAAAAGGCTCACGCCACAGATGTCATATATGTCCCATACTGGCACTATTTTTTCCGGTGAAAAAACTTGTTACCATATCATCTATACCCGGGTTACCATATCAAGCAAAATAACGACATTTTGGCGCCAGTTAAGTACCCGGTGCATATATAACATCTCTGCCAGGTTCACTTTACTATCGACAATGCTTCACGTGATTTTCATTTTGCGCCAACTATTATGCTTGGCGACAATGGATTCCGTATAACAGAAAAGTACCCTCCGCTCTGCCAAATTGGACTACAGTCAACAGTATTGTTAATTTAAAAAAAAAAACTGAAAATTATTTGAAATTTTGAAAAACAGAAGAAAAATGAATCTTAGCTTTCAGACGCAAAAGGGCAAAGGAAAAAAAAAATTCAGTTGAATGGGAAGGGGAAGTATCTATCTGCCACTGGATAAAGCCATGAAATTCATCACTCGGTTGCAAAGAAAAATCTCAAAATTTATCAGTTGGTCACAAAGAAAAAAAAAGCCTGCCTTGTGCGACATTATGCAGCCGCTCAGCAGTTTTTATGCAAGCAAAGCAAACATACTATGAACTATTATTTTTACACAATCAAACTGATTAGTAAAATTATCATACAAATTGAATATTTCCAATCGAGCGAAAAAATGCCCAGGCCGGCATTTGTTTGCAAGTCAAAGATCTGGGTTCAATTTACGGCTTGGGCATTTTTTCGCTCAATTGGAAATATTCAATTCATATGATAACTTTACAAATCAGTTTGATTGTGTTAAAATAATAGTTCATCTACATATCCATTGTTTATATGGAGTTCAATACCTGCGGTTTATTGTGTTGAGCTACATGACAGACCAGATGTTACTACTAATAAAGTTTTCTGAGCGAAATATGCTGGCTGGTTGTTAGCCCAGTTAGCTTAAAAGGTAAAGCATTGGTCTTGTAAGCCATGGATCTGGGTTCGATTCCCGGCCTGGGCATTTTTTCACTCAGTTGGAAATATTCAATTCGTATGACAAACATACTATGACTAGAGGTTCGATTACGTCTGACTAAGCAGAACTTGATTCCAGAAACACTCGAAACATGCACAATTTACAGCTTTCAAGTGCGAGATCTATTTACAGTCAAAGCAGGCTTGACCCCCTGCCCTTTATCCGAGGCAAATGAAAAAGACAGGCTACCACAGTGCATCCCAAGTGTCTTTTTTTTTTACAGACTGCTAGAGTGACGTAATGCTCTTTTCATACACTTGCATTGGTGTATTCGAACATCGCATGACTCCAGCGGGAGTGGCTGACCCTTTTGCTTTCCATGTGCAAGGCGATTATTTCTATAATAAAAAAATATTTTTTTGAATAAAAGTACATAAAAGTTGCCATGATCGCAATGAATTCTTAGTACTTTTATGTTAGGCAGGCGAAAATCTCGCCAATAGCATTTTATAACTTGCCAGATTTTTCGTGTGGTAAATTAAACCAATGCTTTTGATATTGAAATTAAATATCATGGTTTATGAAATTTATTACTTTTTCTCTCTTTTTTTAAAAGAAATAAGTGAAAGTCATGAATTTTAAATATTTCACACTTTAAGTTATGTATTTTAAATAAAATTAGTGAAAGGATTATATTTTAAATTATACTAATGAAATACGAAAAAATGCGATGGTAAAAATGTTTGGCAATTTATTACCTGCATTTGGCTAACATAAAAAAACAGAGTTCTTGAATAAAAGTAGCATGATACATACATTAAGGGAGACTAGTTTAAATATACTTTAAAAGCTAAAACTCAATTAAAATCTGAAAATTAAAAATTTGTTAATTAATGAATAAACAAACAAATTTTAAGTTTTCAAAGTGCTACTGCACACATTTATTTAAAAATAAAATTCACAGAGATATATATAAATAAACATTGGAATGAAATGAATAAAAATAAGAAAAAAATTAATTATTAACAGAAAATAGCGGTGTATAAACATAGGTTTTTTCTAGAAAAAAAAAAACAGGCTGCAAATAACTGATATATTTACGTGCAGGGACTGGGCGCATCACTAAGTCCAGGCCCATTTCAGATGCTTTGGGCTAAGCTCGAAATTGTCCTCGCTGTCCACATCAGGAAGCGAACTTGGAACCTCCTGGTCGAACAGCCAGGCTTAAGAGATGCAGGAACAACAATACTGACACTCGACTCTGCTTTATATGTATATATAACACTGGCACGCGGTTAACTGAAAAGTACAAAAAATTGTTCAAATTGTATACAGTTTGTTAAAAAAAAAAAAAAAAAAAAGAAAATTGAAAATCGCTTGAAATTAAAAAAAAAAAAAAAGCTTTCAGCTGCACAAGGGAGGGTGAGGGGCAAAGGAAAAGACAATAAAACTTTTTAGCTGAATGGGTAGGGGGGGGAATGGTGAATTTTATCTATCTGTCACAGGATAAAACCATGAAATTCATTAATCGGTTGCAAAGAAAAATCTCAAAATTTATCAGTCGGTCACAAAAAAAAAAAAAAAGCCTACCTTGTGCGACTGAAAAAATTTGTTGCCAAAAAGAGCAGTAAGGGTTGTTGGATGTGCAAAATATTTAATAAGGGTTGCCAGGTGCTAAGCCTTGCCAAAACAGTCTACAGTCAACTATTTTTAGAAACAGTCACTATTTTTAAAAAGCACTGAAAATCGTTTGAAAGTTTGAAGAAAAAAATTCTTAGCTTTCAATTGTACAAGAAACGGGAGAGGGGGGTTCCTTTCAAAATAAAATATTTTTAAAGGGCTGCCGGGCACTGTGCCGAGCCAAATTAGCCAACAGTCAACATTATTGTAAAAACTGAAAATTGCTTGAATTTTTTTTACACAAAGGGGGGGGGGGAGGAGGAGAATGGAAAAACAATGTTTTTCAGTCAGGGTGGGGCAGGGGATTTGGAACTTTTGTACAGTATAGAGGAATTTTGTACTAAAGTATTCTTTTAAACATATCTATTCTAGATTATATACAACATTCTGGAATACATTACTACAATATTTATTTAATGAAACTGGAGCATGTATTACACACACATAAAGATGATCATTTATATGTTATAAATTTCAATGGGTCTGAAAAATTATTATGTTTGTTATTAAAATGTTCGAAAAAATAAACACACACACTAATTTTTCAGTTTTATGAGTTTCTAAGCGATTACAGAATTTAGTGTAAATATCAATGTTGGATTTATTTGATTTTAATTTAATCCTTTTAAAACAAAATATTTTTAAAGGGCTGCCGGGCACTGTGCCCAGCCAAATTAGCCAAAAGTCAATATTATTGTAAAAAAAGAAGAAGAAAAAAACTGAAAATTACTTTATTTTTTTTTTCTTTTAGCTTTCAGTTGCCCAAAAGGGGGGGGGGCAGGGGATTTGGGACTCTTGTACAGTATACAGGAATTTTGTACTACTTAAGTATTCTTTTAAACATATCTATTCTAGATTATATACTATACAACATTTTGGAATACATACTACAATATTTATTTAATGAAACTGGAGCAGGTATTACACACACATAAAGATGATCATTTATATATTATAAATTTCAATGGGTCTGAAAAATTATTATGTTTGTTATTAAAATGTTCGAAAACACACACACACACTAATTTTTCAGTTTTATGAGTTTCTAAGCAATTACAGAATTTAGTGTGAATATCAACGTTGGATTTATTTGATTTTAATTTAATCCTTTTAAAATAAAATATTTTTAAAGGGCTGCCGGGCACTGTGCCTAGCCAAATTAGCCAACATTATTGTAAAAAAAAAAAAAAAAGAAGAAAAAACTGAAAATTACTTGATTATTTTTTCTTTTAGCTTTCAGTTACCCAAAAAGGGGGGGGGGGAGGTGGACAATGGAAAAAACAATGTCTTTCAGTCAGGGTGGGACAGGGGATTTGGGACTTTTGTACAGTATACAAGAATTTTGTACTACTTATTCTTTTAAACATATCTATTCTAGATTATATACAACATTCTGGAATACATACCACAATATTTATTTAATGAAACTGGAGCATGTATTACACACACATAAAGATGATCATTTATATATTATAAATTTCAATGGGTCTGAAAAATTATTATGTTTGTTATTAAAATGGTCGAAAACACACACACACACTAATTTTTCAGTTTTATGAGTTTCTAAGCGATTACAGAATTTAGTGTGAATCAACGTTGGATTTATTTGATTTTAATTTAATCCTTTTAAAATAAAATATTTTTAAAGGGCTGACGGGCACTGTGCCCAGCCAAATTAGCCAACATTATTGTAAAAACTGAAAATTACTTGATTTTTTTCTTTTAGCTTTCAGTTACCCAAAGGAGGGGGGGGGGGGAGGAAAATGGAAAAAACAATGTTTTTCAGTCAGGTTGGGGCAGGGGATTTGGGACTTTTGTACTACTTATATTCTTTTAAACATATCTATTCTAGATTATATACAACATTCTGGAATACATACCACAATATATATTTAATGAAACTGGAGCATGTATTACACACACATAAAGATGATCATTTATATACACTATTTGGACAAAAGTGACCGGTCACTTGTGATTTTAGACAATTTGTTATATATCTAGAAAAATACATGAGGAATTAACCTGAAACTGCAGGTGTATAAACAGTATAGTATAGGTCATATATTTCCGCGAAGATTTTTTTCCGAAACACCATGGGGGACCGTCAACAAATTGAAAAAGAACGAATATATTTTGGATAACCCTGTAAAAACTAATGGAACAAAAGCGTTTAAACTCGAGATTATTAATAAGTGGCTTATTGTAATATACTGTGTTCATTTTTATGAGGATAGCATGTATACTCATAGAGAAATTAAGGTTTTTATAAAAACAGTCCCAAATTTCGCTAAGTTTTTTTCTTATAATTTGCAGAGTTCTTAATATAAAAAGAAGTTCTTTTCAGAAAATATGACGAACGATATTGTACACAATAACCAGCAATCAGAATTAAAAAAATAATAGAAATTAGATGAAAAATGTACAGGTTTACTAAAAAATGTTTCACTGCGCTTGCGTGACTGGAATCAAAATATAATGTGCATACTGTGTTAGCTAAATGTATAGAGAAACTTCTGTAAAAGTCTCAAAAACATAGTTTGAAAAGTCTGATAATAATCGTTTATAGAATAAGCTCAAAATCTGTTGTTCCCAAATTGAAGCAAAATGTTGAGGGTTTGTATCCATATATTCATTGATTAGTGCCAATATAGCATACACAATACTGTATGTATTATTGTATTTGGATACAGCCCCTCATCTTTTTGCTTCCTTTTAAGAATAATGGATTTTGAGCTCATTCTATAAACGATTATTATCAATCTTTTCAAACTATGTTTTTAAGACTTTCACAAAAGTTGCTCTATACATTTAGCTAACACATTATGCAAATTATATTTTTATTACGTTCGAGCATGCGCAGTGAAGCATTATTTAGTAAACCTGCTCATTTTTCATACAATTATTTTTTTTTCATTCTGATTGCAGGGTATTGTGTACAATGTTGTTTGTCATATTTTCTGAAAAAGAACTTTTTTTTATATTAAGAACTCTGCAAATTATAAGCAAAAAACTTGGCGAAATTTGGGGCTGTTTTTATAAAAACCTTAATTTCTCTATGAGTATAAATGCTATCTTCATAAAAATGAACACAGTATATTACAATAAGCCACTTATTAATAATCTCAAGTTTGAATGCTTTTGTTACATTATATTTTACAGGGTTATCCAAAAGATATTCGTTCTTTTTCAATTTGTTGACGGTCCCCTATAGGGTTTTGAGAAAAAATCTTCATGGAAATATATGACCTATACTATACTGTTTACACATCTGCAGTTTCAGGTTAATTCTTGTATGTATTTTTCTAGATATTTAACAAAACGTCTAAAATTGCAAGTGACCGGTCACCTTTGGCCATATACTATATTATAAATTTCAATGGGTCTGAAAAATTATTATATTTGTTATTAAAATGTTCGAAAAAAAAAACCACACACACTAATTTTTCAGTTTCATGAGTTTCTAAGCGATTACAGAATTTAGTGTGAATATCAACATTGGATTTATTTGATTTTAATTTAAAACATTTTAAATCAAATATATATACATTTTAAAAACTTAAGAAGTTAGTTATTAATTAGTTTGCATTTATAAGTACTTAAAATTATACTATTTAAAAAAAATATATAAACATATTTCAGATTACTAACCGTAAAATCCTTATTTTTATTTTCCAAATCTGTCCATAAATAAATTATTTTAACAAATTGTATGTTCACAAGGACAAAATGAAATCTCTACATTAATATGAATAAAAATACTTTTGAAGGACATATATTTAATTATTTCAAAGTTTTCCATATCCTTGCAGAAAATCTCCATTATTTTTTCTTGTATTAAAAAAATCGCATAAGGTTTAAATGTTTTCCAATAGGTAAATATACATTATATGCATTAATTGTTTAATATTTTTCACAATGTATTCAGTGTGTACAATGGAGCGTGTTAGCTGAGATTATTTTTAATTTAGAAATTTTATTTTTAAATGTGATATTTCATTTAAGTGAAATTTTAAAAAAAACATAGATTTTTAGTTCTCAGCCTTTCCCATCGTTTAAATTTACAATGCATTCATATGGCAAAACTTAATATTTATCACAAAATATCTTGACGTAAATTTGAAATATTTTTTTTAAGTTGATTTAAATCAAAGATTAAAAAAAACCCATATTGATTTAAATCACGGGCCCATTTAAAAAAAACTACTGTGGTTTTTTTTCAAATTTTCTCGTGTTTTCACATCTGTATCATTATTTAATCTAAGGTATGAGAATGCGGGGGAAAAATGTAAAGGGGAGGGGGGGAATGCATTGTGCGACTGAAATAATTTGTTGCCAAAAGGAGCAGTGTAAAGTATTTTAAAAGGGCATTATTTCCCTTAAATAAACATTTTTGTAAGTACATCTAATTGAAGTTTTTATTCATTCAAATTGAAAGTACCTTACAAAAAAGTTCATACCCCTCCCCTCCTTTTTCTCCCCGCAAAATCAAATTATGAGCTATTAGAGTCCCAATGATTTGATAAATATAGCAGGATCACTTAGCTTAATATATTATATTGTCATAAATAAATCAACATGCAAATGAAAAAATTAAATGAGAATCTCATACCATATGATTTTTTCATGGGGCTAAAACTCTCAGTCCTCTTTAAATAATCTCTCATACAATCAACAGCATCAGATTTCCATTTCTTAATCAATGTTTCTTCGGGGGGCATTTACTAATTTTCTGAATATCCAAAGCAGACATCAGCTACAAACAAAAAATGTAAAACATGACAAACATTATAAAAAACAAATTTACTTTCACAATTTTTTTTAAAACACATATTTATCAAAAAACATAAATTTACTCAACACACAATATAAAAGTTATATTTAATTAACCTTATTTTGCTTTTGCATTCTATTGAAACAAAATGCTTCATTTAAAAGTTCTAATTGCTTTCATTAAAATAAAATTTATACTTTAAAGCCTACAACTTTAAAGCCTACTATATTGCACTAATGAAGAAATCAGTTATCTACATGACATTTATCGATTCACCAGAAGAAAATTTCCTTTACCTAGAGATAGCACTATGGCCAAGCACAGTGCACCTTCTTTGACTTGTCCACTTTATATGTCCTGTAGCCCTATTCAAACTACATATGTGCCCGTTGATCCTTACTGCTCTTTTTGATGTACCTTTTCTGTTAATTTCCTAGCAAAATTCATCGATCTCGGATGTAAAAAAAAAGTATGAATTTCATCAATCGGGCAAGGCAAAAAAAAAAAAAAAATGAAATCTGCTAATCGGCTGAGGAAGAGGGGGGTGGGGGATCTGAAATTTGTCAATTGGTCGCAAGAGGGAAAAAAAAATAATTTGTCAATCAAACACAAGGGGAAAAAAAAGAAATTCTTAGATCAAATTGTCGTAAAAAAAAAAAAAAATGAAAAATCTATCTGTTCATATATCGTTTAAAAAATGCACACAATTTTCAACTGCATCCTGCAAGTTTCACCAGTAAGTCGCAGGGAGAAATCCAGAAAATTTTAAGTGTTGTCAACTGTGAAAAAAAAATTGCAAAAATCGTTGAATGGTCACAGGAAAATATCGTGAAATTCGTCGATTGTATGCACGAATATGTCGCAAAATTCACCAGTCGTTCTGAAAAATATTATAAAATTCTACTAAAAGGGAACACTAAATAAACCATCTCAAAATATGCTTTATGAACAGGGCAAAAGAGTGCCATTTTGGAAAGCAATGTGCCCCTATTTTATTAAATACCCGCCAGGCAGCCCTTTTTCCCCATATTTAATACTATTACAATTGATTCATAATGCAATGACGTTTTTCAAACCTCACTGACACATGATCAGATATCCGATACTGACAGTTGATACAGGTTTTAAGCTGTGTTTCTTTCTCTTTTTTTTTTTTCACTGCAAAAGATTTTCAAAAATATGTCAATAAAACTTAACGAAAAATCCAAACAGAAAAGAAAATCTGAAAAAGAAAATTTTGAATTTTTATGTAAATGTTAGTAGTTAAGTAATACCTACACTAACATGAATTTGCAGCTTTAAATTTAAATTATCAAAATTCATAAGAATACCCCCCACCCCTCCCTCTTCATCAAAGAAAAGGCTAAAATACCTGTGAGTAGTCATTTAGCAAAAATGCTAAAGAAAACCTTGAGTAGACATTCATAATTGGAAAAGGAATTATAGTACAAATATTTACTGAGTGTAATTAAACTACCTTCACAAAAGTAAGTATAATATTATAAGTACATTTTAATTGCAATCTAATTTAGCTTGGATTATGTATGTAACGATGAAATTTTGCAATCAATTTTGCACTTTCTTGCGTGCTAGAATAACACAAAATATGTACACAATTCCAACACATTAGGAACATGTCCACAACATCATTTTAATATTCTTAGAACTTCATTTTAAATTAATACATTTTTAAGGCATGTTTCCATTAGCCGGTAACAGGTAATAAATCGATAAATTGCCAAATATAGTTGAGGTTTCAGGGTTTGTAAATATTATATTTTTTAAAATATAAAGAATATGTTTTGATGATATATATTATATTTTATATGAATTAGAAACTAAAACATAATGCAGATAACATGAAAACTTAATAGGTGAAACACTATTCTGAATGGTTTTTTTTTTTCAATATGACAAAATTGAAGATCATCTAATTCAAAACTGAAAAAAACTGTTACCCCAGCTCAAATCGTGGTTTCTCTGTAATTATTTTTATAAACTTCGATAATAAAATTTTTTTATGAAATTAGATTAGATTAATAAAATTGATACTATTAATTAATAGTTTCAGAACTTTACAGAAAGGCTAATCTTCATATATACATTATATGTACAGACATAAAGATTAGCGTTTCGGCATATAAAGCGGTTCTGCAATAAAAATAAAACTTTTTACATAAGCTTATGTAAAAAGTTTTATTGCAGATTTATGGCATAGAAGGTTATTTCCAAATATTTTGAATATCTTTATGCTTGTAAATATACAGTACATTAAAAATTTTAAAATTGTTCGGACAATCAATAATGTTGCAGTGACTAACTTAAAATCCACTTTCATTTCAGCGTATCACGTGTAAGAAAATGTATAACAATCTAACAAACATAAGATTATTGTTACGACAAACGTTATATAAGTAAAATTAAGATCAAATAAGGTAAAAAACAGATAAATAAATACCTGCATATGTCCAGTAATTATGTAGCCAGGATGCTTTGATGGAATTACTGCGTATTCGCTCGAGTAAACATGACGCGGCACAAGCGACGCTACGGAGTGAGAGGTAAACAAAACAAGCATGGTGATGGCAGGCGTTGCCATTCTCCAAATCTAAATGTATGAGTAGCGGTCTTTATTAGTGTTGAATTCAGGCACTTTTCTCCGGGAGGGATTTTTGTGGTTCCGGGGGAGGGGGGCATTATACAGTTCCAGGGGGAAATTTCATTTTTTGAAATTGAATTTCATTTTGTGTTTTCCTTGAAAACACAAAATTTCAAATCTCCCGGGAGTGGGAGCGGACATCTCATTGTTCCGAAGGTGGGGTGGGGGGTGGGGGCTCCCTGGCCACCCCCTGAATTCAACACTGGATCCAAATCAGATACAAGGTCCCGAATTAGCATACGGCTTTTTAACACAACTTTTTTTGGACTATAGGTACAAAAAATCAATATATTATCAACTTTCAAAAGGTATTGTATATTTTAAGAAGGGATGCAGCGAATAGTGATTTTGGCCGAATACCGAATATTCGGCCAACATGTAAACCGAATTCCGAATATTCGGCTTGCCGAATAAGTTTAAATTTCAGAGCTTCAAAGTATTAAAAAGTCAAATAAATCGTCATTATTGGTTAATTTTCTTACGTGATACTTTTCAAATAGCAAGTAAAAAATGTAAAATTCTGTTTTATTTAAATATAATTTTATTTCTAATTATTCTAAATATCATTATTAACTGATAGTTAAAAATAGAAGTTGTTTTACGGTTTAAAAAAAAAATTAAGGCTTTTTAAATATTCGGTCTGGCCGAATATTCGGTATACCGAAATCTCTTATATTCGGCCAAGCCAAATATTCGGCATACCAAATAGTTTGATATTCGGCCTAACCGAATATTCGGTAACATGGCCCAATAGGCGGGATACCGAATATTCGGTGCATCCCTAATTTTAAGATTCTACCGTGCACCATTCTTTGAAATACCATACAATTTATGGTACAAGTAATTACCATATGATTTTACCATACATCATGCTATGGAACACCATATAATTTTGGTACAAGCAATTACCGTATGATTTTACCATTCATCATGCTATGGCATACCATACAGTTTATGGTACAAGCAATTATCACATGATTTTACCATACATCATGCTATGGTATACCATACAGTTTATGGTACAAGCAATTATTACAAGATTTTACCATACATCATGCTATGGAACACCATTGAATATATGGTAAATTTCATTACCCTATAATTTTACCATACATCATGCTATGGAACACTATTGAATATATGGTAAATTTCATTACCCTATAATTTTACCATACACTTTGCTATGGAATACCATAGAATGAAGAATATTTACCATATGGATACAGTATGTTTCCATATAATGCCATAAAATTTTTATGATTTTCCATATAAAACCATATGTTTCCATAAAAAATCCTATGTCATTTTTTGCTAAGGGATGCAATCTCTTAATATGTAGGGAGATTATTTTCCAATTTCAATCTTATCCAGAAATCTTTATAATTTGATACAACAGCAACACTCATTACTTGTTAGGGTGGTGCGAAAAAAGTCAAGTTGGTATTTCCGAGTCGCTATAGTGCGGAAAAGTTGCGATTGGTAAATACAAGAAAAACAAAAAAAAAATTCTTCAAATCGGACTTTATCTTCCGATCCCGCAAACCGCTTAAAAATTCCAAAAAATTGAAAATTTCCGATTTTTTTCAGAATTTTTCTTTTTTTTTACCTTTATATATTATTTATCGCTATAGGAAAAAAATATTTGCAGTTTGTACTGTTTAATAATAATAATAATAATAATTGTGTTTAGAGAATATCTTCCGATCGCGCAAGCTCAATAAAAATCGGCAAAAATTCAATTTTGAGTGATTTTCATGCATTAAGAATATAATCAACTGAGGTCAGTTTGCAGTCTCAGGTTAAGATTTAAATGTTAATTGATACTATTGAGCATATTAAGTTATTTTTAAACAACCTAGAACTTACCACGAAGAGTTCGTTTCAGGTCTGAAAAGCTTATTAGTGCACCCAACTGCCGTTAGCCATGTTGGAAAACAACGCTGAAGTCGGCGTACGCGCTCCCACTTAGTCTCACCTAACTCCATAAAATTTACAGAAAAGTCAACTGGATTCAGATGAACTACATGGCATATACTATTCTGACGGAAGAAAGGACGATACCCCAGTTAAAGAAAGTATTGCATCTAAACAGGTTCGTCGAACTATTAAAGAGGAACACTTTCCTGTCATAAAAGAACGTGACTCAGTTTATTTAGGCCATGTGCCTCCAAACTCCGGGCCTGCTAAGGACATCGTAGCTTTAATAGTATCATGTCTTACTGAACAAGGGATTTCATTAGAATACTTAGATTTGGTAGGCTGTGATGGTACAAATACCAATACTGGATAGAAAGGTGCTGCTATCAGAAAGCTTGAAGTTTATCTCTGACGACCACTGCAGTGGGTTGTTTGTTTATTCCATTTTGTTGAATTACCTTCCCACCATCATTTTCAACATTTGAATGTTGAAACTACTGGCCCAAGATCATTTATTACACCATTTGGACACAATATCATTGTTGTGTAAAGCTCTCGGTGATAAATTTTCAATTGACTGATTGTGAAATTCCAGAAGTGGACAGGCAACTGTTGAGCAAGGACCAAAGATATCTTCTTGGCGTAAGTCAAGCAATTAACAGTTACAACTTTCCAAATGACTTATTAAAGTATGACTCCGGCCCAATTTCACATGCCAGATTGCTCACTTGTGTAAATAGAGCTCTTCGACTTTACGCGAGCGTGGAAAACCCATCGGATGCCTTAAATCAATATTGACATTTATTTTAAAATCTTACTTGCCAGTTTGTTTTGAAATAAAATGCTGTAAGTACATTACAGACGGGCCTATTCATCTGTACAGAGCAATTGAAACATCTCGATACTTTCGTGACAACCTGAAGAAAGTGTAGTCTATGAAACTGAACGAAACTCGTTATTTGCTCACCCGGAAAACCTACTGATGGCAATGGTCTTTTATAAGAGGAGGCACATAAGAAAGCTAGGGCTGTTAAAAGCCAGGCAGAATGTTTCAAAGGGTAAAGGTATCTGAATCTTTATCTCTCCTACAATCCAGAATTAATTGATTGTAATGTAGCAAAATTAACATTTCCACCGCTTTTTCGGAGATTAACCCATGAAGAAATACATTTATTCGTGCTATCAGGTCGTATCTCAGTCTGGGATGATAAAAAGTTTCCCAACCACACGTAAGATGTCCAGCGGCGCATTAAATCGGTAACGGAAGCATAATTTAAGGTTTGTGTGCCCCAATCAAGAGAGCATCAGGGCCACACTGAAATCAATGTCCATAATACCAGACATTACCACCAAATCGCAGTACAAAGTTGCGTATAAAAGTCCGACTTAAACAGATGACATAACAAATTGTATATCTTATACTGTCACGACACCAGTTTTTTAATACAGTGTTTTCATTCTATTATAACAAATTATGTATTTAAGTAATGTAAATAGCAAACACCCTCATTGGTTGGATGGAGGATAGGGTGTGGTTTGAACTCGAAGTGCAGCTACTTTCACGTGGTGAGTTCTGGTTTGTTTAAACATTATCAAATATCTAAACAAGCAAAGAGTTGTACATTGTACAATTTATATGCAAATGTTAATATTGGAACTCAAACTGATCTCAGGTGATTATTTTCTTTATTCATCAAAATCACTGAAAATCGAATTTTTGCCGATTTTTATTGAGCTTGCGTGATCGGAAGCTAGTCTTTAAACGCAACTGTTTATTTTTATTATTATTAAACATTACAATCTGCAAATATTTTTCACTATAGCGATAAAATATATATATACGTAAAAAAAAACAATTCTGGAAAAATCGGAAATTTTCAATTTTTTAAAATTTTTAGGCGGTTTGCGGGATCGGAAGATAAAGTCCGATTTAAATAATTTTTTTTTGTTTTTCTTGTATTTACCAATCGCAACTTTTCCGCACTATAGCAACTCGGAAATATCAACTTGACTTTTTTCGCCACCCTATTACTTGTTGTCATTTTTTGAGTTCTAAATAAAATTCAAAAATGTTTTAACACTATATAGCGGGAATTTTTTACAAAGTTTTATAAAAGAATATTTGTATTTCACCAATATTTTTATCTAAAACTATATCTAATTTTTTCATTTAACTTTTGTATGTGCGTTTGTGTTTGTTTTATTTACTTTATGAAGAAATGTCTGGTTCGACTCGAAATATTTTCATATGGTACCTCTTAAATGATTTTTCGGGATATTTTTAGTGGTAATGAGATTTAGTTTCATTCTTTTTTAATATAAAATTAGACATGTAATGAAAGTGTTAAAATTTTTTTTAATACTTACGAAAATATCTAATCTTTAGAAATTTCTATGCTACTAAA
This sequence comes from Maratus speciosus, assembly GCA_963932465.1. Taxonomy (NCBI): domain Eukaryota; kingdom Metazoa; phylum Arthropoda; class Arachnida; order Araneae; family Salticidae; genus Maratus; species Maratus speciosus. The sequence goes on along the minus strand of OZ010798.1, from coordinate 246,595,334 downwards.
TTTTTCTCAACAAAAGACCTGTTTAATAATTGATCTGATGTTAAACATTATATAATATCGAATAAATATAATACACAATTTAAAAAATTTACTAAAAAATAGAAGATACATTTATTATCACCTTAATAAAAGTAACATTTTACATGGTAATGATGAGTTTTATTTCTTTACTAGTATATAACCCCGTCAAAAATGACGGAATGTTGACCAATGTATCATTTTCACAAGACTTCACACAAACAAATAGAAAGCATATTTTATTATTGAAGGGTATTGTAGAAAAGTACATTTAAAAAGAGACAAATGATTTCTACAAATGCAAATGATGAGGATATTTTTTTACTCAGTATTAAATTTCTGAAATAGTTCAACGATTGGACAAAACAAACAGCAGTATTTACTACAACAATAATAATAATTAGCAAAGTGAAACACAACTAGAGATTTCACAATGTGCTGATAACCTTTTGGTGTAAATCGCCCAATAGGTAGTGCTGTTATGCTGCATTATTCATGATTCTCGCAATAGCTCTATTACAGGAACTAATGCACGAATTTTCACTAACCTTCAGATTCAGTTAGATCGAATTATATATATTAGTGCTGTTTAGTTTTGTCGTCCAACAGGTGGCGCTACTATGCTGCAATTTTCACGATTTCCGCAATAGCTGTATCTCTAGAACTAATGCATGAATTTTCATGAAATTTTAGATTCAGTTAGTCTCTGATATAAATTTTTCCTGATAAGTTTTTGGTGTAAATTGCCCAAGAGGTGCCACTGCTATGCAGAACTTTTCACGATTTCCGCAGTAGCTCTATCTCAAAAACTAACGCACGGATTTTCATTAAACTTCAAATTCAATTAGACGTTTACGTAAGTTGCCCCTGATTAGATTTTGGTATAAATCATCTAACCGTTGCCGCTTCTGTGCTGCATTTATCAAGAAAGTTTTGGGATTGACACATCCAACTAGTTTAATATTATCTTAATCTGTTTATAATGAACTTAATTCGGTACTGACAATAAAAGCATATTTAAACTTCATTTGACATTTCATAAAACTAAAATCAGCATAGTAATAACCTTTATTTCTACAGTGTAGCTAAAACAAAACATTCGTTCAAAGTTTACATTTTGCATTGTGCTAAGCGCGCTTCGAAAGGAGGTCACAAATTTGCAACGCCGCCTTGGTCCTTGCCGCGTTTTTCCAGATAGGTTTTTAATTAACTTTTAAAGTCACTCGAGGCGCATTGAAAGGTACATTCAATGCAAAATAGTCGCGAATCCCATAGTAATTATGTAATTAATTCTAATTAAGGGATCTCATGGATTTCAAAATTGGAAAAAATGAAAAAAAAAGAACATTTTCAACATTTAATATATTAAAATACATAGGATTGTAAAACACAATTTTTATTGGATGAAAGATATAAGTATTTTCTTTTATTTCATGTATTTAAAAAAAATGCAAGATGCATAACTAGCATTTATAGAGAGCTCCAAACTGTCAGACATTTGACGAGCAAAAAATTAGTATAACAGTTTAAGCGCAGGATTACAAAATAAATATTGCAATTAGAATAAAATTTTTAATACCTACTAATACCTAATATTCAAAAGTTTTTGAGGTATCGTGCGTGTTATGCCCAAAAAAGTCATTTGAAGAAAAATGACTTAAAAGTTTCGAAAATGCCGCTTCAGCTATTGAGCGGGTATAATTCTAAAAGCCATAACTTCTGTTCTAATGAGAATTTGAAGGAAACAATTATATTAAAATGTTCAGAAAATATAGAAGATTAACTTCTAAAAAATTTAAAAGTAAATTTTTTTGAAGCTTAAGAGTCCTTAGACCACTTGAATTAGTCTGTTTTTAACAATTTGACGTTTATTGCTTTTATACTGTTACTGGCCATTGTATTACACATATATAATATTAAAAGTTGTTATCTCGGCCTTAAAAGCCGATGGTAGATAGAGTATGCCGACTTTGTCATTATGTATGTCGAAACCGTCCATATCTTTAAGGGTTAATACCTCGGCTAATTCTTGACGATTTTTTTTTTCGAAAATCATGATCAACAATGCTTTTATACTTCTGCTACGATAGATACCTCCAGCGCTGCTCAACACTTTTGCTGAATGCCCGTAAATCAAAATTTGTGTGTAACGGATAAATGCGATTTTCTCAAAAATTATGTGACCTAGAGTAATCGCTATAATTTCCCTGCAAGGTTTAAATTAACGTCTACTACCTCTAATTTTTTCATAATTTTAGTTTCAATAGATTCGGAATTAGATGGGGGAGGGGGACATATTTTTGCTCTACATTTTCGACGATATCTTTGAAAATGTAATACATAAAATTAAAAGAAATGTATTTTTGAATTTGGCGTTACGAAGGCTTTCACGCTATACCCCACGCGATATACAAAAAAAAATATTTTTTTTTCAAGTAACTTAATCTATCCCTCCACATTTTTACTAAATATATTTATAAATGTTTAATAATCTGGAAATATGTGGGTGAGTAACCTTTATTATTTCCCTCAATTTGAACTTTCCACGTTCCATAGTTTATGAGTAAAATGGCTGTGACAGACAGACACAGGAGTGATCGAATAATGGATCTGTTTTTGCTTTTTAAGTATGGAACCCTAAAAATACTGGTACCGAAGAATTTCCTGGTCATGAAATTTCAGGACAAGTACGATCCTCGCATTCTCGACGTTACGTTTTTGTGATATCTGGGTTTTTAAACATTTGTGACTCCTCTCGCTTCTGAAAGTCATTGATGAATTGGTTACCTTTCTCGGGTTGTTGCATCAGATAACATCTTTCAGTGTACGGATTTCATACAAAATGTGTTACAATCTAAAAAAAATACGGATAACATGATATAAATCCATTTTTTGCGAGGCAGAAACCACGCCTCTAGTCAATAATGTTTTTTCAATAAAAACGAGAATTCTCGTTTCCCGTCGCGAATGTGTTAAAACCTAAGACAAATATGTGAATAATAATATAGAATAACTCACGCCAAGAAAAGTGACTCACTTCGGAAAAATTCATTTTGCATTTTTTATCTAGAAAGTCCCTTTAATGCACTGTATGTTCATTCGTGACCACAGAAGTGGGGACAAAAATGTGTGGGGAGATGAAGCTACTAAACCCTCCAAAACTCATCACGTCTTCCTTCTTAAGGGTTTTACGCTTTCATGCACGTTTTTACTGATGCATGCAGAGCTAAGCACTATAATTTCATGTCGCAGTAAAAACTGCAAATCTTTTTTTGGTATCTCCAATAAAATTTATTTTTGTCGAGATGTGTCATTTTTCTTGAGGGTGATCGGTATGTAAAACGAGAAAAAAAAATCTCTCTATATTTCTCGACTAGTTTCCCGCGTAAATCAGGGCTCTAAATGCTCTCTAATTTTTTACAGTTTATTTTGCCAAGCTTAAACGCAGATTATTTTTCCATCAGATAAGGCGAAGAAAATTACTTTTAAATTCTGTTGACCAGAGCATTTGGAGCCTCGATTTACGCAGGTCACCTGGGAACACCATTCTCGACCGAAGGGTTAATGAGAGCTGAAATCAGCAAAAAGTGGGTTAACCTCTGAATTCTTGCGCCCGTGACGTTCAAAGACAGTGCAGGCTCTTTTTTGTATTCAGATTGTTTGATTTACACAAATCTTTTAAAATAGTGTTATTGGCTTTATTCTCGCATCATTTTATTTGCCATTAAATGAAGTGAATATTTCTACTTCACAAAAGTAATTTTGTTTAGTCCAATTCCATGGTTTTCTTTGAAAAGTGGACGCAGAATAACAAAGAAAATACTTTGGTGTTTGATCCACCATCACCGTCCTGTCTAAAAAATTGCATTGAGCATCAATAAACAGATTAAGAAGATAGCCATGCATTGCAGGGAGCAGCAGTTAACACTTAGGAAGATACAATACATATATTGTAGCCTCCAAGAGTTAACAGCACTCAGGCATATAATGCAATTGTCCCGTTCTGATTTCTACTTCGGCTATAACGCGGCGTTTAGACCGGAAAAGTGCTCCTTGTTATTCTAAATCAATAAAAATGTCAATTGGCCTTTCTTTTCTAATCACACTTGTGGCTTTTTTTTTAATAAAAATACGGGAGATTCAACAATGCGAAGGAGATAAGTAGATTTTATCAAACTTAAAGGAAGCTTTTTCCTCCAACTGGATATCCGTTAGCTTCATTGTAAAGCTATTAAAGTTGAATAGCACCACCTGACCATAACAAAGAGACAGCGAGTTGAATGGTACGTCCATCTGAATTAGTGTTACCAGGTGCCCCGCGTAAATCAGGGCTTCAAATACTCAGGACACCACTAATTTCTCGCAGTTTATTTCGCCATCTTTAATCGCAAATAATTCTGTCAGTAGACAAGGCGATTAAAATTTAAATTACTCAGCCAGACATACACGGGACATGGAGCATTCCCAGAATACTTACACAGATTAAAGCGCAAAGATGAGCCAAACTGTGCATGCGGGGAATTGGGAACCCCAAAACACTTTCTAACAGCCTGCCCCAAAGCGTTATAAGTAAGCGAACAAACTTAATGCTGGAATCAGGCGTAAATTAACATAGTTGCACCACCTTGTGGACGGAGTGATAATTCCCATACGCGGGCTTTTAGTGTGGCGCGTATTTTCTAAATCTTTAGTCACTCATAAAAGTGAATTTTGTTTGCGGCATTTATTGCAATATAATGGCGTAGCGAGAGGGCATCCAGATGTACTTGACACCACGAAGTTTTCTTCGCCTTATCAGAGGCACTTCAGTTATTAATCAAGGTGAAAAAAAACTTTACAATTTTAGTGGTGTGAGTATGAAAACAGTTAGGTATCTACCTGTAGTTCAAACTCCATCCGCTACGTGGCGCATGACCTTGATTGATGTAACCTCGCTTTTAATCTTGCGGTTACTTCTCCCATTTAATATAGGACGCTTACTTATATCGCTTTGGCTTGCCCGCTAACACAACCGCAACATCTGATTCAAATCACAGCAAACGACGAGCAACATTAGCATAGCCAGCTAGCAAACAATAAACATGTACAAAACAAAGGCAAATCAGTCATCAGAGGATTAATACAGGGCTGCCGCAGGCGAATATTTTTGTATTCTATTTCGCACCACTTTTTCAAAACAAAAATCTTTTATATACGCTTTGACAGCATTTGCAAGAGAAATATACTACAAAATGCCTTTTTTTTTAAATAGTGGTGCGAACATAATATAAAAATAGTCGCCCGTGGCAGCCTATTATGAGAAAACATAGACACAATCGCTCAATAAAACATAAAAGAACAAAGCTAAGCACATACCATCCCAGCTGGCATCCCCACACCAAACTAACTAACTGCCTTATTTTCAGGTTTAAAAAAAAGCCCGAGTTAAACTATTAACTTAGCCGCGGCCGCAGGTGAAGAAACTTTTTACTTGACAAAAAAAATAATAAAAAAAATCCGATATTTCGCACTACTGAGAGGTGGAAGTCATTTATGATGAACTGATAGCTACGGCTCACTCACACAAAACCAATTAATCATCGGAAGATAGCTAAGGGGATAAGGAAAAGATGTGTTCTAAATGAAACAGAGAAGTCAACTCCACACTAAAGCAAGCCAACTACAAAAAAAGGAGAAATTACAATGATACAGCTTGTGAAAACAGTCATCATAAGAAAAAAGAAAAAATTGACGGACTAACGGCCACGGAACAAGCCCCACTCCAGTAGAGCACAAACTTTTTCAAATAGCTTACAGCAGTGTTGCATAAAATCGTGATACCAGCCATTAGGTTCCAATGGACTGATCGCCAAATGCGCATTCACATATCAAGATAACATACAAACAAAGGAAAATATACCTGTTAAGTGATCAAAGTAAAATTCAAAGGATTACGATTTAAAGACGACAACAAGTCAACCCATCAGCAGCATGTACGCAAAGTGACGAAACTTTGACTGACAAATTTAGACAACCACCATGGATAGAACCATAAAGAAAAACAACCTACGATAGAGACAAGCATCTCACGGAATGTGAGAACCATATATTCAAGCAAGGAAAAAAAAAGACCCGCAAGAATATGTCAAAATAATAAAAAGACAATCAACACGACAGTGATCAAATACCAAGACAAGGAAACCTCCTCAGAAGTACAAGACTACTGGGTGAGATAAGAGCATTATACTAGACAAATATAGTTAATTATAAAAATAATTGTTAATTTAGATCAAGCTTAACCCCAATAGCTTATGTCTAAGTTACAACCTCAAGCAGCCAGCTCAATTAGAAATTAGTATATTAATCTCACTAGGCCACCTCGTTCCTACCAATTCCCTCCTAGCTAAGTAATAGTATGCTAGTTCATATTTAACGTGCCATAAGGGTAGTAAAATTATAAGAGTTGAACAGCCACAGGCGCAATCCGCAAGGTGAAATGGTTCTCAAATGACGGAAATTTTACACTTCAACTAACTTTCTAACTTTCCAGCCGATCAACAGCTGTATTTCGAGAACTTTCATATAATATTTTTGTAAATGACAAACTAACAAGCTTTAAACTTATATATATTTTTTTCCTAAACCTTTTCTGGGTTAAAAGTTTTATTTTTTTCTGTGATATATATATATATATATACAGGGTGTTCCGTTAAAGGGGTCCAATGTTATTAGGGGTAATAGAGGAGATCACACGGAGCATAAATCAGTATATAATGCCTGGCCGGATCTCAATAATTTTCAAGTTACAGCAAATAGAATGAAAAATCGGAAATTTGTAAAAAAACCCTCATTGCTAAACTATCGATAATGCTACATAAAAACGAAGCACATATTTAGAAAGAGCAGAAAAAATCCTACGAAATGACATAAGTTGTTTTAGAATATTGAGAATTAATGGCGAGTTACAAGCTCTGAAACAGTGAAAAAATACAAAATCAAATATTTAGCAAAATAGTTAATCGTTAATTCCAAAAATGCAACTCTACCTACATCAAGGAAAATGTTATAAAATTTGGTCCATTCCGAAAGCTTTCGAAGAAGCTGACAATAAACCATATCAGTTTAATTGTATGGGAGAAATCAAGCAGTTCCCTAGTTACAACTCTGTACTGTTGCACGCTCGGAAAGGGCGAAACTCCGCCCATGACGATTGTAAACACCCCGTTTTAATATCTTTCAATTATACATTTCTGATCAACCTCTATCAATACCCTTTCCTTATTCAGTCTGGTCAAGTGAATGACATATTGTGCAGCTCTCGCCTCCGTGACTGCTCCGTGACTGCTGCGTTTCCTCCATGAACTTTCAGGATGATGAAGAAGAAGTACTTTTTATGCGAATTTTCTCTGTGTATAGGAAGAAAAGTGTAATAAAACAGCAGTCATCAGTGGGCGTTATGTTAAAGGGAGGCTGTTGTAAGTGGGATTGTAGTAAGTTGATGTATAATAATTATGCCGGAATACTCTAACGAAGAATACGCGGACATGCATCTGATGTACGGGCAAGCTCATGGAAATGCATGTCTAGCACAGCGCATGTACCGTGAGCAATTTCCAAGGAGACGTTGCCCAAGTTCGAAACTCTTCATAAAAATCGATAGACGATTACGGGAGACTGGATCGTTTAATACAGCAAGCATTGATGCAGGGAAACCTCGACATGTACGAACACCTGCAATGGAAGAAGATGTACTGAATATTTTTAAAGATAACCCCTCCACGAGTACACGAGCTGCTGCGTCTGAAGTCGGTGTTTCTCACCAAAGTGTGTGGCGTGTTCTGCGTGCAGAAAACATGCACCCCTTTCATGTGCAGCGGGTACAACTGTTATCAGTAACAGATTGTGCTCAGCGGACAGAATTCGTACGCTGGTTGCTTAATGTAACAGAAAATAATCCACAATTTCTGGAAAATATTTTATTTACTGATGAAGCAACATTTACGAGAGAGGGCGTGGTAAACGCGCACAATATGCACACATGGTCATATACAAATCCGCACACTGTTTTCCCGTCGAACGCACAACAAAAGTTCAGTGTGAACATATGGGCAGGTGTCCTCGGCGATTATCTCATAGGACCATATTTACTCCCAGATGTACTCAATGGCAGTACGTACTTGGTTTTCCTACGGGATATCTTACCGCAGTTACTGCAAAATGTGCCAGCAACATTGCGCCACAATATGTGGTTTATGCACGATGGCGCACCGGCACATTTTTTCATAGGTGTTCGCAATCACCTCAATTCAACATATCCTGGGAAATGGATTGGACGCAGTGGACCTGTTGCTTGGCCTGCACGCTCTCCAGACCTCAATCCGTTAGACTTTTTTGTTTGGGGACACCTTAAATCGCTGGTGTATGAAACGCCTGTGGATACAACGGAGGATTTACTAGCGCGAATCGTTGTCGCTGCAGGAGACATTCCCAACTCCGTCGGAGTTTTTCGGCGTGTTCGCCAATCTTTACGACGTCGCTGTCGGCTGTGCGATTCTGTTAATGGGCGCAACTTCGAACACCTATTATAATAATGTCCGTTCGTCTGCCTTCCGACATTGAACTGTGCAGCGCAGGCCAGAAGACTATGCTTCACATATGTCATAAAGTACGTGGAATGTAATTCTTTATTTGTCATTTTTCTTTTATTTTCAACACTTTTTGGCACAGTATTTTGAAAGTCACAGACTGTGGTGTACTCAAATTGTAAATTACAAAGTTTGTATGAATTAATTTAAAATTTAGTGTCTTTTTTAAATTTATAATTAATAAAATTATTATGCTATTTGTTATTATTATTTCCTATCATAAATTATGATGCACATATACATACAATAATTGTCCATGTAAAACATGCACTGAAACTTCTTGCATAGTTACAAATCGCAATATTTTTAATTATTTCCGAATTTTCACCACCAGTTTAATTTTAAAGAATTTAACTTAAGCTTTATATCAATAAAAGACCACTTTAAAATGTAGACTATTATTGTAAAGTTATTTTGGTTCATTCAACTCTTGAATAATTAAAAATGTTGCATCTCAGAAGAAGCATGATCGAAAATGTATAGTTGAGAGTAATTAAAAAGGCGGTGTTTCCAATCGTGATGGGCGGAGTTTAACCTTTGCTAGTGTCAAAGAAAGCGGAGTTGTAACTAAGAAACTGATTAATTTCTCTCACACAATTAAACCGATATGGTTCATTGTAAGCTTTTTTGAAAGTTTTCGGAATGGACCAAATTTTACTACATTTTCCTTCTTGTAGCTAGAGTTGTCTTTTTGGAATTAACGATTAACTATTTTGATGTATATTGGATTTCGTACTTTTTTCACTGTTTCAGGGCTTGTAACTCGTCAATAAATATCGCTATTTTAATACAATTGATGTCATTTTGTAGGTTTTTTTCTGCTCTTTCTAAATATGTGCTTCGTTTTTATGTAGCATTATTGATAGTTTAGCAATGAGGATTCTTTTACAATTTTCCGAATTTTCATTCTATTTGCTGTAACTTGAAAACTATTGAGATCCGACCAGGCTTTATATACTGATTTATGCTCCATGTGATCTCCTCTATTACCCCTATTAATATTGGACCCCTTTAACGGAACACCCTGTATATATATATATATATATACAAATACATATATGCGTTGTCTCGATAATATGCAATTCCTCTTTTTTTTTTTCGATGCAATAAAACATATTTTATAGTGAATGTTGATTCGCCACACTTAAAAGTCTAAATGTAAAGTTATATTTTTACATTTATTTTTTAAAATTAAATTTATTTATTTTCTTTATTAATTAGTAATGTTAATGTTATACTTGTATTTAAATTTTAGCCCAATGCGGACAATATCATATTAATATCTCATATGTAGTATATTATATTGCAGAAGCATGAAGGGCATGTATTAATTATAAGTTTTATTCTTTGTTCTATCCTCTCCCCCAAAATTATTTATATTAAATTTTTGAACATTTGTGGACACATTAAATACAACTTATTAATTTCAAAATTCAAATTGCTTATTTCAATTTACTTCAGCATCATAATTTTATTTATTTATTTATTTATATTTTATTATACATTTATTTAAGTGATTATGCACTGCTGTGAGAATGATTTAGATATTAATATGTATAGTATGCTATATTTATTTATATGAAACAATAAATAATAATTCATCCATATCAACATTTTACGTAACCATTCTTTCATGCTTAATTCAATAATAGTTATTATTATTTAATAAATCATTTACTTATTTTGTCTTATATTTTGTTATAAATTTATTAACATATTTTTAATTATCATTCATATATCTCTGGAGAGTATATGACTTAAAGCTTAATCCAATAATAGATTAATATTTATTTATTAATATTTATTTTAATTATACATTAGTTTTTATTCCAAAACAATGTATTTTACTAAAAATAAATACGACAGATGGCAGAACTTTTATTGATTCCTTGGATAACACAGTGGAATAAATTTTTAAATGTTCTATAGAGGGCAGTAGACATCATATATTGAGGTTTGTACCTGCCTATACTATCCATTATTAATCCTTAATCCATTTGCCCCACCAGTGGCTGAGAGGTTCTGCTCTCGAAGCTGGTAGAGGGGAAGTACTTGGTTCGAACCCAATCGTGCCCCTCGGTCTAATCGTTCGGAGTTTTCGTGGTTTTCTTCGAACCATGGATTTCTATGCGTAAATACAGGTTAGGTTCCCTTAGAAAGACCCCCACGAAGGGCACTCCCCCCTGGGCCTATATCCCTCGAGCAGATAATTGGCCGTCAAAAATCAACCCAACCCTTGATCCATAATCATTTAAAAACCTTTTTTCGCAAATCTGCAAATAATCTCTTACCCTTGTTTTTATGCTGCATCATTCAAGGTAGGATCTCGAATTGATAAAATGTTATTCTTTTTTAATCCATTTCAATCATCATTTATTTTTAACTTATTTGTTTTCTAATATTATAATTTCTGAATTTAATGTGTGTAGTAGTGCTAATTTCGCATTCTTCAGCTTTTTATGGCTAATGATGAAACCAAACACTTTATTTGTGGTAACCAAGATAGTTAGGAGCTGATGAATCTGCCTTGGTTCTACAAATTTCCATTTTTCCTATTTTTAATATGTTTAAAATCCATACTGCAAATGTTAAGGGGATTAGTCTTATTTACCTTTATCGTGGTTTATATGTCATTTTAATTTGTATAAATTCCTTTATTATTTATACTTTCACAATTTTTGTAGGTAATTTGTAATGATTTATAATGGTTTTATATACACACACGCACACATATATATACTGGGTGGTTCATCTGTTGGTTCGTTTTTTATTATGAAAGCAAACACATTTTTTATGAGTGAAAATCGACAATTCTTTATTGAACATGGAAGGTGGGTCTATGCCATTTATGTATGGAATACAATATTGCACATGTGGCCACCGCGGCTCCACTTACATGCCATCATCTGAACATCAAAATTTTCAATGTCTTTTTCCAGAATGGGCGGATCCATGGCCAAAATTTCAACGCGGATGTTACGTTTAAGATCTTGGATTGTGCGGGTGGCATTGGCGTAAACTGTACTTTTTAGAAACCCCCAAAGAAAATAATCCATTGGTGTTATACAGCACGATCTTGGCGGCCAATTCACATAAGAATTACTTGAAATTGCGCGATCTGGAAATTTCTCGTTCAATAAGTTGATAGTTTGACGAGCAGTGTGTGCCTTTGCACTGACTTGTCATACAAATAGCATACATAATTACAAATGACACACATTTCACAGTTCATACATGCATTACACATGACAGCTGACACAAATAACTTGTGAAATATTCATAGTTCAAAAAAGAACTAACAGATGGACCACCTAGTATACGTATATATTCAAAAAATGCATGAGAAATATCTTAAATTTAAAGAGCAGTTGTATAAAGTTGTGAAATTTCTAAGAAAAACAAAAAAAAAAACATTAAAATATTGACATATAAATAACTTATCAAAGTCACTAGCTAAACTACTTGCCTTTATTCTTCAGCAGGCGGAAAGGCTTTATAAACACCACCTATTATTTCAAATTATAATTATTCATTCAATTATAAAGTACTATTGACAGGTTTCGTACGATGAGACATCTTTATATTAAACACAAAACAAATATAAATGAAAAATGTTTTGTCAAACAATAAGTAAATTACCAAAAACTATTACAAATCAGAATCAAAATAAAATAAAATATAGCAAACAAAATAAATGTTTAAATATTTTAAATAATTTAAGGGTAAAATGCAAGCGAATGTCTCACTTCCGCCTGTACCCACCTTATAGCACATACATAACTAACTATTAAAACTTACTGCATGAGTTCGGCATCTTGCATTCCACTCGTGCCTTGGCAAAAACTTGAGACTATGAATTCCTTTCCAGTAGTCAAATAACAATCCTATACATTTCCAAGTCTGTATCTTCCTTCAACTTGTTTTAACCTCCCGTCGCTATCCTTTCTAAAATCTAGACTTTGAGATAACAACATCATAGATAACACTGAAAACTTACTGCATGAGTTCGGCATCTTGCATCCCACCAGTGACTTGACAAAAACTTGAAACTACGACTTCCTTTCCATTAGTCAAATAATAGTCCTATAAATTTCCAAATCTGTATTTTCCTTCAACTTGTTTTAACTTCCGTCGCTATCCTTTCTAAAATCTAGACTTTGCGATAACCACATCATAGATAACACTGAAAACTTACTGCATGAGTTCGGCATCTTGCATTTCACTCGTGCCTTGGCAAAAACTTGAGACTATGAATTCCTTTCCAGTAGTCAAATAACAATCCTATACATTTCCAAGTCTGTATCTTCCTTCAACTTGTTTTAACCTTCAGTCGCTATCCTTTCTAAAATTTAGACTTTGAGATAACATCATAGATAACACTGAAGACTTACTGCATGAGTTCGGCATCTTGCATCCCACCAGTGACTTGACAAAACTTGAAACTACGACTTCCTTTCCATTAGTCTAATAACAATCCTATAAATTTCCAAATCTGTATTTTCCTTCAACTTGTTTTAACTTCCGTCTCTATCCTTTCTAAAATCTAGACTTTGCGATAACAACATCATTCAACAAGCTCCATAAACTACCACCATTCCATGTTACACCCCCATACCAACGTGTTGCCAATTTTTAAATAGTAACTTTATATAATGCCTTAGACACTTATAGTCCAGGGGGAATGTACATTTTACCTTGCAAAAGCTCGCGTAGAAGATTTTTTTCTTCTGAATTGTTTATAATGATGCCAACATAGAAAAACCAAGTTTTCTAACAAAAGTTCTTAAGTCTAAATTTTCTGTGACCAAAAAACAACAAAATTTTGGGACTTTTTTGATTTTTTAAAAATATCTCGAGACCTGTTGCCGTAGCATATTATTTGTCAGTTACAATATTAAAGAGCATAAAATGCTCTACAACATTCATTTTTAGAACTTTTTTATACGCTCAATAGCAGGCTCAGTACGCCATTTCAAATATAAGACATTTTTTTCAATTTTCTTAAAAACCGTGAAAAACGTAGTTTTGCTCCGATTATTCAAATGTTCCCCGCGGATTTAATCGTGTATGCCGGCTTCTAAAAATTGGTAGTGGTAAATCATCTATTATTCGCACACTCCTGTTTTTATTTTCATCTCAACAGACATTTTATATTCAATAAATTTATATAATTTTTAAAGTAGGGCAGAGTGTAGATGAATGAGACAATTTTCATATTTAGGCAGTAACTTTAAGTATATACAATTTTAACTTTAAAGCATTGTTTAACACTAAAACGCCCGGAAATTTTACTCAAGTTTCATAAAAATATTTTATACCAGAATTTTTATTTAAAATTATTTGACTGCTTTATAAAAAGTAAATCTGGATTTTTAAAATTTAACTTATTTTGTGAAAGAATTTCTGATTCCAATTGGCATTTAATCATATGACCGGAGTCGAATCGACTCCTTCCGGGCCTTCTAGTGTTAAAAGAATACTTCGATATATAGTAACTTATTGGCACAATAGTTTCAATTAAGAAAGAATTCTTGTTTAATTTTAATAATTTTAATAATTTTATAATTTTAATAACTTAATGCATACATATTTTTTCAGGTATCAATGGGATAGGTCTGAAAACTTGCGAAAAGCATATTTTATTCCATACTATAATGGTATATTTTATTTACCAATTATTGATAACATATGTTTTAATGTTTTAAAGATAGCAATTATTGGATTGTAGTTCCATGTAAAAGCGGGGACTAAAAAAATAAATATCTTTTATGTAAGAAATACTTTAAGATCCGTTTGGGGGAGCATAAAACTTGTGTTAAAAATTGTGATATCAAACGTTCCGCAATTGACAACTACTGCTGGTCCAACAACCATAATTTTAAATTTTACGAAGCCTCCATAATACAGAAATGCTCATCAATTTACGATCTTGACTTCTGGGAAGCTTATCACATATGGTAAAATTCAAATAGTTTAGTTAATGCCCAATTTTTCAAAGGTGTGGTTTAATTTTCTATAATTCGTTCTCTTCACTCCCCCCCCCCCCCACCTTTTTCTCCTCTCAGTTTGAACTCTTCCGGAGCAATTGGGCGATTTTGATTGGTCTCCCTGTGTGTGCGCGAGAGATCGACTTCGTGGCTGTTTTTCAGCCATATGTCGCATTTCGGCGTTTATAGTAGAGCTGTAAGGTACGCCTTTCTGGCTCTCTCTCTCCCTCCCCTTTTACTCAGATTTTTAACTTTACTTTTTATTTTTAAGCACTGATGATGAAACCTTAGGGGTTTCGAAACAGCTGTATGCTTTTTAAACATACTTATATTTGTGTCTTTATACGTTGTTTCTCTTTCTTAAGAAAAACTTTTACCTTATGAAATAGCTACAGTAAAAATGACAATAGATTATTTCACTAACTAATGTTATGCATTTATCTCTTGTAAAATTTTAAAATTCTGTCAATAAAATCTTTGAGATCACTAGTTTCATAAAAATATTTAAAAGATTAGTTGAAAAAAATCTTGGCTTTTTTTTCCACTTTTAACAATAAATATAACAAGAGATTATATCAATTTACAATGCAAAAATATATAAAACTTTAAGATTATCTGTTAATTGCTTTAAAGCTCAAACAGAAAAATTTACTTTCGTTGTTGAAAAATATGCTTTGTGGAATATTCTAATTTTCTGTAATATGTACTGTTTTGAAACTATATCTGTTTAATGATCTCAGTGATACCATTTATAAAATGAAATACCAATTTATGTATGATTGTACGCCATATAAACATTTTTGTTTTCTCATTGATCCCCTGTCTCATTCAACTCCACTTTCCGTACAGAATAAAATAAGGTACGCAATATGACTGCATAAGCTAAATGAAAAAAATGTATTTTAATAATAATAATTTCTACAGGCTATTTACAGGGCTCGTACTCTTCAAAGAATTTTTCATGACAGTTATCAGTATTTTTTTAAAGAAAAATAAAACTGTGTTAAACGCGCGAAATCTCGCTTTACTTAAGAAGAAATTTTCTATCGGAAAATACTGGTCACCAGAAATTTCCTGGTCTTGAAATTTCAGGACAAGTACGACCCCCTGTATTTAACAATATATTTTTTTCTCTTTGATGGCACTGTTTTAGTATTACTAGTATCCCGTTTCAAAGGAATACCCTTATCCTATTAAAACAGATATCTGTATCATCTAGAGGTATAAAGCCTAATACTTCCCATTTATCATCATTTTCCTGCACTTTCCAGTTTCTTCGTGTGACTAGTGTAGTCTCACGCGACAACATTTGAACGCTAATGTTGATGTTAAACCTATGGGAGCATTCTTTTCAGAATTCGTACTTGAATTTCAATATTTATTATTATTATTTTTTTTTCATATGATACTTGAGGCCGACATCTAACGTTGTGAGTTTTTAATTTTTTGAATTTGGTTGCATAATTTTAATGAAGATACTCTAAATTTCAGAACGGGTTGCAAACAGTTTTCCAAAAATGAAAGTGTCCGAACATTAAAGAAAAAAAATGCAACCAAACCCGAAAAAAGTACAAAAGCACAACTTTAGATATTGATCTCAGGTATCTCACGACAGAAAAATATTTAAAAGTAATAAAATACAAGCCAGATATTTGTCAAGTGTTAAATTTAATTCCCCAGATGTTCTTCGGCAACTCCTAAAAGTGATTAAAAAAAAAAGAAAAGAAAGAACTTGTTACCATACACAGATCATTTTAACAAGCCAATTTACGAACTGTTTCTTTACTTCCGCATTTGATAATGAGTGCTATTACAGCCCACTTGAGTAACTCTCTAAAGCATATGTGCTAATAACTAAAATTTCACCACTCATATGTAACTAAAAGGAACATCTGAACATTTTGACTTTTGCCAGACACCTTTAATTATTATATATTTTTTCTACGCTGCGAATATGTGTTTTAGCAGCTTTATGTATTATCACTCTTAATCATGTAGCCTCTCTGTTAAGACGGAGTTTCTTATACTCCAGTAATATGTTTAATTATAAGTATTTAAAGCTAAAAGTTGAATCTTTCTTTATCGTAAAAACACACAATACTAATTCATATTACATTATATCTTCCCATGGATTTAGCGGATTCATATTAAGCTCTCAAAGGATACTTCAAAGGATAAATAATGCTTCACAAAATAAAATAAAAATAATTTCTTCAAGAAGCTTTTGGATAAATCCCTGGCCACGCCACACCGATGAAGTTATACGTCATCGCGATATTGATGAATCCCAGGTAAGAGCATTTTACCTATTTCCATTTCAAAACGCAGCATAGCCACAAGAGATTTTTTCTAATTGTTTAAACATGAGACAGCGAATTCCTGCTATCGAGAATGGAGTGCTTTTGGCTTGATAGGCCACTTAAACTCCAACAAAAAGATTAATGAGACAGATAAAGTGCTCATGTTTAGCGAAAAAGAAGAAAAATTTTATATAGTGGCTTAGATTATAAATATTAAAAATATTCATGTTCTGAATAAAAAAATAAAAAGATGCTGCATTGAATAAAATTATGAATGTTATTGTACCAGAAATATAAAGGTGAATGAAAAAGAAACATTTATATATTTATGTTTTATGTAATGAACATTTAAATAATTAGTGAATGAACAATTTGTTGGTTGTGAGTAATAATAATAATAAAAAAGAAATCGTTCATTTTACATTTTATAGTAAATAAATAAATAAAAAGGAAATAGGTTGGTCGCATAAACAAATAAAAATAAACATGGCAGGGATAAAAGAAACTCAAATAGTCGAAAAATTAAATTCGACAAACTACGCAAATTGGAAATTTCGCGCAGAAATGATTTTAATAAAAGAAGAATTGTTTGATGTAATAACAGAAAATCCCCCAGATCCAATTAACACGGACTGGACGAAGAGGGACCGTAAAGCACGTGCAATTATCAACTTGAGTATTGAAGACTCACAGATCGTGCATGTAAAGCACTTAAACACTGCCAGAGAAACCTGGCAAGCTTTAAAAACAATTCATGAAAGGGCTAATCTCTCAAGCAAGTTATATTTGCTGAGAAAATTATACGGAGCAAAACTCCCAGAAAACGGCAATCTAATAAAACACATTACACATATTTTAGAACTTGTTGATAAACTTTCAGCCATAGGCGAAACTATTAATGACTCGCACATTTCAGCTCTGTTACTTTGTTCATTACCACCTAGCTACAACACCTTAATTATAGCCCTCGAGGCCCGTCCAGAAAATGAACTTAATTCAGAGTTTATAAAAGGAAAACTCACTGATGAATATACAAGACGTTTAGAAAACACAGATCAGAGCGAGAATTCCTCAAAAGCGTTTAAAACGCATAAAAAGTTTCCGGCTGAACACTATAATAAAAAGGACAAACAGTGCACATACTGTAAATTAAAAAACCATACATACAGAGAGTGCTGGCATCTTAAGAACAGAAACACTTACTCACCGTCACAAAAACAACAGCCGCACAAATCCAAGTATTACACATCATCGTTATGTTATGAAGACGCAAACTATTATAGAGAAAACAAAAACCGTGAAACAGAACCAATTCGGATTAACAAAACACAGGGCAATTCAGGAAAAGGCAGCGACGCAGCTTTTTTAGTCCAGAAACCAGGAAAACAAACCTGGATAATCGACTCAGGTTCATCGACACACATTCTAAACAGTAAAGATGCATTCACTAAGTTTAACGACACTGAAAAGACGACAGTCATCATTGCCAATGGAAAAACGCTGAGTTCACACGGTACAGGTGAAACGACATTTAAAACAAAAACATCCGATGGAGGGATAAACACAATCACATTAAAAGAAGTATTATATGTACCAGAATTAGAATCGAACCTCATATCGGTAAGCAAAGCAACACAGAATGGCTATAAATTAATTTTCGATAAAGAAAAATGCACGTTATCCCGAAACGGGAATATTTATCTTGAAGCAAGAATGAAAAATAATTTATATCAAGTCGAATTATTAGAAAGCGCTGAAACTAATAAAGTAAACATTGCACATGAATGTAAAAATAAAAATTGCATAGAAGTTTGGCACAAACGGCTTGGCCATCGTAACTATAATGCGATAAAAGAATTAATAAATAAAAACTTAGCAGACGGTATAAAAATAAATAACTGTAATCATAACGCATTGTGTGAAATATGTATCCAAACAAAAATAAGTGATGCCCCATATCCGAAATCAACAAACTGTCCCAAAACAGGCAAAGTGCTCGATCTGATACACACGGACGTGTGCACATCTATCGGTACACCTACTATCGGGGGAAAAACAATGTTCGTCACTTTTATAGACGACTATTCAAGGTTCACAGTAATTTACTTACTTTCGCATAAAAATGAAGTTCACGAAAAGTTAAAAGATTATGTAGCCATGGTGAAAACCCAATTCGGCAGATTCCCTAAAGCTATTAGATCCGATAATGGAGGGGAATATTTAGGTAAACAAACGGAAGAATACCTAAGGGCAAGAGGTATCCAACACCAGTTTACTGTACCATTTTGTCCGAGCCAAAACGGCGTAGCGGAAAGAAAGAATAGGTCATTATTAGATATGACTAGGAGTCTACTCTCCGAAGCAGGCTTACCTCAAAAATTCTGGGGAGAAGCCATAAATACCGCCAATCACCTGCAGAATAGGCTACCAACCAAAATAACAAACAAAACACCGTTCAAAATTTGGTTCAACCGAAAACCCACCTTACACTACCTGCGTACATTCGGCTGTAAAGCTTATGCCTATATACAAAAACATCAGCGAAACAAATTAGATGATAGAGCGCAGGAAGGAATACTTGTGGGGTATGACAACAAATCAAAAGGTTACCGTATATTTACAAAAGAAAACAAAATAATAATAGCGAGAACAGTTAAATTTATAGAAAATAGTGAAAACAACTTAAAAGAAAGCGAAGAGGTAGAAAACTCAGACAATGACAACAACTACATTCAAACAGAGTTAAGTAATTCGGACGAAGAACCAACCGCGTCCAAACAACCCGACGTAGAACCGAGAAGGTCTCAGAGGTCAAATAGAGGAGTACCACCCGACATTATGGCACCAGTAAATATACTTAGTAGGAGAAGTGCAACGCCACGCGAGAAGGATTGGAAAGCGGCAAAAAGAATTATTATTTACCTCAATTGCACAAAAAACCTATGCCTAACAATAAGCAAAAATAAACCACCAATACTCATCGCGTATGCTGATTTTGATTGGGCTGGGGACACTAAAAGTAGAAAATCAACCACCGGCAATATTTTTTTCTGGGTGATAATCCCATTCAATGGACTACAAAATTACAGTCAAGCATTGCATATTCTTCCGCTGAAGCGGAATATGTTGCTGCAGCAACCGCAGGACAAGAAATTTTATGGCTATTAAAACTGCTAGAAGATCTTAACTTGTATCAAGTAAAACCTATTTTACTTTACCATGACAACCAAAGCAGTATAAAGATGATAGAAAATGAAAAATTTTCGAAGCGGACAAAACACATTGATATCCGCTTTCACGCCATAAGACAATTAAAGGAGGATAAAATTATCGAATTAAAATATTGTCCCACGCAATACATGATTGCTGACTGCTTGACGAAGCCCACACCCAAACCTCAACTTTTGTGTGGCATCAAGACTATGAACTTGTTACCTTATCCATCTGAGGAGATTAAGGAGGGGTGTTAAATTTAATTCCCCAGATGTTCTTCGGCAACTCCTAAAAGTGATTAAAAAAAAAAGAAAAGAAAGAACTTGTTACCATACACAGATCATTTTAACAAGCCAATTTACGAACTGTTTCTTTACTTCCGCATTTGATAATGAGTGCTATTACAGCCCACTTGAGTAACTCTCTAAAGCATATGTGCTAATAACTAAAATTTCACCACTCATATGTAACTAAAAGGAACATCTGAACATTTTGACTTTTGCCAGACACCTTTAATTATTATATATTTTTTCTACGCTGCGAATATGTGTTTTAGCAGCTTTATGTATTATCACTCTTAATCATGTAGCCTCTCTGTTAAGACGGAGTTTCTTATACTCCAGTAATATGTTTAATTATAAGTATTTAAAGCTAAAAGTTGAATCTTTCTTTATCGTAAAAACACACAATACTAATTCATATTACATTATATCTTCCCATGGATTTAGCGGATTCATATTAAGCTCTCAAAGGATACTTCAAAGGATAAATAATGCTTCACAAAATAAAATAAAAATAATTTCTTCAAGAAGCTTTTGGATAAATCCCTGGCCACGCCACACCGATGAAGTTATACGTCATCGCGATATTGATGAATCCCAGGTAAGAGCATTTTACCTATTTCCATTTCAAAACGCAGCATAGCCACAAGAGATTTTTTCTAATTGTTTAAACATGAGACAGCGAATTCCTGCTATCGAGAATGGAGTGCTTTTGGCTTGATAGGCCACTTAAACTCCAACATCAAGTACGCGTCCATATGTTTAATATTACCTTACGAATATCTTCGTGTAACTAATTTCGTTTCATAATTTATATAACTAATTTAGTTTCATAATTTATATAACTGTGACTTTAAATGTCTTAATACTAAAACTACCGTAAATTTTTTTAAAATGAAATCTTTATATACGGAATCCGGTTTTTAAAGAAAAAATTATACATTTTCAAGAGAAAGAATATGAACAATTATACCTGATAAGCTGGAAACCTGTTGAAAGCGGAATATATTTCGGTTTCTTTCGGTTCGGTTTTCAAGGTTTTAATGAATAAATATTTCAGCATTACATATTTAATGATTACACGCTAAAAATTTCCAAAATCCGGCTATTAGAGATTTATTAAAATTCTCGTGGTAAATTTTCTTTTTAAGGGGGGGGCGCCAAAGTCCATGTTTGCCGCAGGTGCAGAAAAGGCTAGCTTTGGTCCTGAAACACATAATTTACTGTTACCAATATATAGAAGTTGACATACACGATTAGATCCTGGGGAAACATTTGAATAATCGGGGCAAAACTACGTTTTTCACGGTTTTTAAGAAAATTGAAAAAAAAATTGCCTATTTTTGAAATGGCGTACTGCGCTTGCTATTGAGTGTATAAAAAAGTTGTAAATCTGAAAGTTGTAGAGAATTTTATCTTCTTTAATATTGCAATTGACAAATAATATGCTACGGCAACGGCTCGAGATATTTCCAAAAAGGTCCCAAAATTTTGTTGTTTTTTGGCAGCAGAATATTTAACCTTAAGAAATTTTGTTAGAAAACTTGTTTTTTTCTGTTGGCATCATTATAAAAAATTCAGAAAAAAATCTTCTACCCGACCTTTTGCAAGGTAACACCCTGCTTTTGGTACATTTCCCCTGGACTATTACAAGGATAATAATTTTTGTAAAACAGATCACACAAAACTTATAAACTCGTTTATTTAAGTTAAAACCATTGTTACATATTTTTCTGAATCTAATAAATTGATTAATAACTGTATTAAAAAAACCGTTTTTATGTAAATTAAAGAACCAATGATGTAAACTAATTGTATAGAAGTCAAAATTATTTATTTTATTATAAAGATCAATATCAATGCTATTATTTGAAATGCAAAAAGAAATGTCAAGAAAATCTGCACTATTATCATTAACATTAGCTTTATTTAATTTAAAAAAAACTTGGATAAATTTTATTAGATTCAGTATGAAAATCAAAGTTATAAATCAAAATGCCATCAGTATATCTGAAAATATGCAAAAGTTTGTTATATTTAACAGTATAATTATATTCATAATTGAATAGAAACAAATTTGCTGCTGTACTAGAATAATTGGTTCCCATTCCAATTCAACATAATTGATTAATAATGCTATTTCTGAAAGTAACAAAATTATTGTAAAAACAAAAGTGACATTTTAACACATTAACGCACAGTGGTATATTTTTAGACCGCCAGACTTAGTGGCAAGAAAACGCTTTTCACACCAGTAAATATGAAGATAAATATATACTTTCTTTCAAGGGACAAATTCCTTGATAAAATAAAATATAAATTACTCTTCTTTTAAATTTGTGAGAAATCCCAAATTTTATTTTTAACGAAGAAAATAGTTCGGGCGTTAATCGGTTAAGGGAGCCGGGCAAGCGAAATTAAACCAAAAAATCGATTTTTACTTTTTTATATCATTAAATATTAAACTTTTATCTTTTCAACTATGTATTACACATGTTCATATATATAAAAAAAGTTGGATTTTTTCGTTCGTTCTACGAGCACTTGACAGCAGTGGGGTACTTTTTTAAAATTCAGATTTCTTGATTGGCCCCACTTTTCTGAAGTGGTAAAATTCCCATTGTTTTCGCCTTAATTAATATGTTATTAAATAAGGCGAATTTTACTATTTCAAAAAAGTGGCGCCAATCAAGAAATCAGAATTTTAAAAAAAAAAGTAGTCCACTGGCAACGCTGTTTCACAGCTTTAATTGGCTTTTTCTGAAAACTTCGATTTTTCTGATTTGTGTTCCTATTTTTCAATATCTATTAAACTGAAGAACTCAGGTTTATCTAAATACTTATTTTATATCATAGTGTATACTTTAACACTGAGATTTAATGATTTGTTGAGAATTATTTATTTTAGGCAGTGAAATCTTACCAAAAATGCTAATTTAAAAATGTCTTACAATAAATAATTAATAATTAATTTTCAGTTTCACTTAGAAAGAAAATGGTCTGTTAAAGCATGTTATTCAAACTACTCTAAAAAATCTAGAACTCTATCTTTCACCATTTCTGAGAAAATTTCCATAAAGTTGGTGTATTTTAACATGGCCGAGATATAGCTTACCCGATCCTCTTAAGAAAAAATCTCTATTAATATTTAACTTTTTATTAATATCAAAAATATAAAAAATGTTTTACAAAACATCATACAATGAATCTATAGATATATTGTTAAACAAATTTTCAAAATCAAATACTTGTATATAAAGAGAAGTAAAATGCCTTTTGTCCAAAATTTTAAAACTGTTGTCTGTTGTCTGAAAAAGGCTAATTTTTAGTCAATATCAATATTTTTGGTCAATTGATGGATCCTATTTTTAAAGCGATTAAGTAAATGTGTACATATAGTATGGTAATAAAGTTAGATGGAAATTCCGGGAGCTTTTTGACTGTCTTTCGTAAATTGACTTTGCAACGAAAGCGTTTCATTTTTCTAATTTTATCTAAAAGAATTTTCCACGTAGCTTTTCTGTTTGCATTTTTCAACTTTATTATATACAGGGATGCCATGGGCGACTATTTTTTAATTCTATTTCGCACCACTTTATACAAACAAAAATTTTTTACACACGCTTGGACAACATTTGCAAGAGAAATATATTACAAAATGCATTTGTTAAAAATAGTCGCCTGTGGCAGCCCTGTATATACGATTAAATGTAGCAGAATATGCTTCCTCTTGACCTTCGAAACGGAAAATTTCGCTATATCTAAAAAAAAATAAGAATTACAATAAACTGAAAACTTAAAGATCCATGTGTTTGATGATGTCCATTCTGTTTTTTGTAAAAATTGATGTAGATCATGATTCATAATATTTTGAATAGATATTTTTAAATAATTTTCATAATCTCATCCTTTTTTTTTTCTTTTTTTTTTTTTGTAAAAGTCTTGAAGATGTTTAGATCCAATCAATGTATTTCACTGAAAGCAGAAATTTTAAATCGAATGTTTTATTTTTAGCCACCGATATACAATTTCTTTCGGCCAGCAATTAAAGTATCGTCTCTAAAACATAACGTTCCGTTGTTTAAGCCAGCCGTAAAACAAAGCAGATGTATCATTGTACGAAATAATTTCTACCGCAATTTTTTAACCCTTAAATGCGCGATTTTTAATTTTGTTTCGAAACAATTATATATGATTCTCTGAAAGGTTTATAACACAGGAAAAATAATGAAAAAAATTAGAGATATAATTTTTATAGAATAAGTCAGTCCTTTTTTCTGTTGTACATCTGCAATACAGGTAAAAACTACTGTCGTGTGGCTGTTTTACGCTAAAATAATGCAAATTAGTAAATACTTTAATAAGTACGTATAATGTAAGTATACTACTTAATACATATGTCTCCAAATGCCTTATTTTGTATTAATATTTATTTTATAAACATAACTTTTAACCGTTTAATTCCCGTAATAGAATACGTTCTAGAAAACAAATAGTTCAGAGAATCTGATTGTACACCAGAGAGTTTCAATGGTTAATTTCGCTTTATTTAAATACAGAATGTTTGTTTTTTAATTAAAGCAAATATTGCTATTTTAATTTTCTGGTGTGAATTAGGTATATGAGAATTAAAAAAAAATCTATTAAGTTCAAAACAGTGTCGTTTGCATATATGCAAAGCTGCGCACTAAAGGGTTAAACTTCCAAGATTGTTTAGGTGAATAAAGTACTTTTAAATGCAATTTGTTTGAAAGCAGCATCTAAATTTATTTTTTATAAATGAAATTTTTTGTAGTTTTTAACGAATTTTTTTTTTAAAATTTTGGCAACTGAAGTACTCTATTTCTGTAGAAAGTAAAGGAAAAATAGTTGGAAAATAGTAGATTATTATGTCTTTTGGTTTCCATTTTCCCATAGCAACTAAAAAAAATTGTAATTAAAATACTGCTGGGCAACATATAACTATGATATGTTCCCGTTAAATCAAAGTAAAATTGCTTAATTTGTTATTTCTGTTTGTATAAATATTTTTTATAAAATATAATTATGAGTGTAAAATTATAATGTTTATATATTTAAGTAAAATAAGAGTGTAAGTTCATACAAAAATTATTAAGTTGATTTTAAATATTAGATATATATTTTTAAAAAATTGTTGTATTGTAAAATGAATGTATAATGTTGAATTGAGTTCGGATCTCAGACAACAACAATAGCCAGACGCCATGGTGTCGTTTTATGACAAGCCAATGGAAAGTGGTGTATAATTAGAAATCGTAAAATCATAAAAACGTTGGAATCAATTTATGGCCTCAATAAAAGTGTTGGGATAAATTTATGACTTTTCAGACCACCCAAACTTTAAGGCAGATAATAATATTAAAGTATATGTAAGGGGCCATATACAATGTAATCAGTTAAAGAAAATTATATGCATTTTTTTTTAAATCCTGAAAGGTTTTGATCCTGAAAGGTAATTTGGTTTAGATGTGAACCTGACAGCGTAAAAAGCCACCCTCGCTTCAGTTCCAGTATGAGGCAGGAGAATTCAGATGCTAGAATCGCCATTTTTCCCCTGCAAAAATAATAAAAAAAAGCAGAAGGTTTACATTAGATACGATACAAATACATACACTGTTTATGCATAGATATGTTTAAAATTACATACAGGCATGCACAGTGAGTTAAGAAGAAAGTATATCAAGAAATTATACTAATTAATAAGGTAATTACAAGCGTGGAATGGTTTTAAATACTTACTTTTTGAAGTCGTAAAATTTTGTCACAGCACAAATCACCTCGCAGAAAGGGATTAGTAGCTTGACCAACCCCTCGTTTCGAAAGAATCGGGGACGTTCAAAACTGGTTTCATTCTCTCCCCCTTCCTCTTTTTTTTCTCTCTTTCTCGTATCGGGTAAAGTTGGAGAGCATTGCGTAATAATATATTAAAGGAGATGAAATAGCTTGTATATTTTGACATATCATACATGTTAGAAGTAACAAATAAATAAAATAATGTAACAAGTCTGTATACAATATTTTTCTGATTATAATTTGAATACACCAGATTAATTATGTGAAAAATAACATGTCATACGACAAGCATTGTATTTATTTTTATTCAGTATAAAATGTGTTTTAACACTAGAACGGCGGGAATTTTTACTCAAGTTTTAAAAAAAATATTTCACATCAGAATTTTTACTTAAAACTATTTAACTTATTTATTTAAGTTATTTTTGTGCAGCATATATTAATCTTATATTACAAAGAAATTTCTGGTTCGAATCGACATGTATTCATTCAGAAAGGGTCAAAATGACCCCTCGCCGCCGTTCTAGTGTTAAATGAAACACTGTGTCATAAGGTTATATGTGAGGAAATAATATGTCAAATGTGTATGCCATTATTTTTCTTATAATTAGGTTTATTTCGGCATATTAGTTTCATACAAAATTATAGCTTTGAATGTATTTTGGGCACTTAAACTGTAAAGTTACAAAATTATTAAACATGTGTGTGGTAAAGAAAAAAGGCTTCGAGAAAGACGTCTGATTGTCAGTACAGAGGTCTTCTATAAATGTGAATGTCAACAGACAACTATGCTATCATGTGTTGAACTTTCTGTTATGAAAAAATAGAAGAACTTCTTATAAAATATACCAGAACCATTGATAATTGAACTTTACAGTCGTCGCTCAAAGACTGTGTAGATACACAGTCATATGGACACGGACATTCTTTTAAGCTTTACAAAAAAAAATAAAACCAGCAATCAGTTTTTATTTTTTTTTTCTGACACCGGGAGAGATGCTGGGCAACATATAACTATGATATGTTCCCGCACCATGTTGGTTAAATCAAAGTAAAATTGCGTAATTTGTTATTTCTGTTTGTATAAATATTTTTTATAAAATATAATTATGAGTGTAAAATTATAATGTTTATATATTTAAGTAAAATAAGAGTGTAAGTTCATACAAAAATTATTAAGTTGATTTTAAATATTAAATATATATTTTTAAAAAATTGTTGTATTGTAAAATGAATGTATAATGTTGAATCGAGTTCGGATCTCAGACAACAACAATAGCCAGACGCCATGGTGTCGTTTTATGACAAGCCAATGGAAAGTGGTGTATAATTAGAAATCGTAAAATCATAAAAACGTTGGAATCAATTTATGGCCTCAATAAAAGTGTTGGGATAAATTTATGACTTTTCAGACCACCCAAACTTTAAGGCAGATAATAATATTAAAGTATATGTAAGGGGCCATTTGCAGACTGTTAGCTAATAGGCCTATCGAAGTATAATAAAAAATCTTCTCACCTCCAATAACAGTGGACTAGACAAAATAGTTCCACCCACTGCAGGAGTTGGGGTGCAAGAAGAATAAGGTTTGAAAAAGGGAGTCTGAAAAAAGATGTAGAGGACGCGGGAGCTCTCCTGAAAGCCCTAGCAATGCCCAGGCGAGATGGACATATCGGAGCGAGCCTACTCAAGCCTAATTGAGGATATCTCCCTGATGTACATATCGGAGCGAGCCTAATCAAGCCTAATTGAGGATGTCTTCCTGATGTACTTATCGGAGTGAGCCTAAGCAAGCCAAATTGAGGATGTCTTCCTGATGTTAAAATAAAGAGGATTATTCTACAGAGGTCCATAGCTTTGCATCCTGCCATCCCGAATGTTGCCGCTCTGATACAAAGCGAATTCCGGATGACACAAGAATATGATCCCAAGCAACGCGACAACTCTGAATTTGATGAATAAAGGCCACCATCCCGTATATTAAAAAAAGGTACTATTTTAAACATTTTCTTTTACCACTTAAGATCATATGAAAAATCATAAAAAATACTTTTCTGATATTTTATGGTAGAGAGTAATCTGAGATCCGACAAAACCAATAATTAAATAAGATTAAGGTAATTTAAAAATGAAAGAGAATTATTCTTTTAGCAAAAAGAAACAATTATAATAATTAGAGTACATGAAAATATTGTCTTTTTTTTAAAGATTAAATATACATAAAATAATGAGAAGCAAACAAAAGTATTGCTTTCTATTTTTTGAATTAATATTATGTTTTTCTGTATATAGTTGTGTTCAATGTAAATAAAATATTTAATCAAGTTTTAAAAAGTTTCTGTAATTATTTAATTAATAATATTTAAAGTGTGTCAATTTATTTTTATAGTTTTAATTTTAGTTTAATTCATAAGTGGAAGAGTTCGTCTAAATAATTCACAACGCAAACTCTTAATTTTATTCGTAATTATTCAAATTTAATAATTACATTTTGACGCGAATTATAATTTAATTTTATTAATGCTTCGCGTTGCTCTTCTACTAGAATTTAGGTAAATACGATCACTTATATTATTTGAATTTATCTAAGGTATATAAAATTATATACCAATTTGCTATGAGGTTGCTTGGATGATTTGGACCAATTAACCATTTTGGATATAAATTTAATAGAAAATAAACAGGTGTAATTATCTGTCCAGCATCCCCCCTTCATAGTAAAATGGTGCTATGACTCAGGAACGTTCATCTGAGGTCATTAGAAATAATAATAATAATAATAATAATAATAATAATAATAATAAAGGAAAATAAATTTAAGTATTATTTTAATGTCACGATTTTAAAGATATTGTAGGTATTTAAGTTTAATTGATTAAAATTTTATTAAAATTAATTTTATTATTGTGACAATAATGACACACATATAATAATTTTATATAAATAAAATGAATAATATATGTTAGCAAAAAACAAAAAGGGAATGAAAAAAATAATTCTGGGATTTATAATAGGTAAATTTAGGAATTACAATTTTGTTTTTTTTTCTCTCTTTTCTCTTGTGGTTGGATCTCAGTTACCATTGAGAAATAATGGCATTCACATCACAGATGACACATTTGTAAAAATAATTTTTTTTTTATATACTGTATAAATAATAATAATAAGAATAATGAGTAAAATTTTATAATATGACTGGTATAAAAATGATTGAAATGTCAAGAGATCATGATTTTTGAAATGGTATCACCTTGATACAAAAGAAAATTTATGAGTCGTACTACGAAGTAGTAGTACAATATTTATAAAAAATAAATAAAATAAGATTGTTTTTCCTGTAGAAAAAGACAGATATTTTTCTGTTAAATGAAATTATGTTGTTTTTATATATACGTGTATTATAAATATTTTAGGGGTATTTATGTGTGTAAAAGAATAATCGACAAAACAACTTCATCTCCTAAGAAATTTTTTTTAAATTTTAGTGCTGTAGTTTTTATGTATTTATGCAATTTAGAATATTTTCATACATATGTTGTAATATAGAGAAAATAGTATGAGATGCAAAATATTCTTTTAAGAGGTATAGGATCTATTTTGAATTGATATTTTGAAAAAGTATACATTGATTACTAATATTTGTTAAAAATGACTCAGACGCTGGATATAGATACACGTATTAAGTTAGTGTCACCATTTGACAATAAAAAGAACAAAAACATTATATTTTTCTTAGAGGAATTTGATAATATTTTGAATTCGACAGATATACGGGAAGAAACTAAATTATTAATTTTAAAGGCTAAAATTACTGGGGACGCAAAACATATTTTAAGTAAACAGATTGAAAAATATAACGAGACCAATTATAATTTATTTAAAAATAATTTGGTGGAGTTATTTGGTACAAAACTAAGCTTCCTTAATGCTCAGAGCAATTTCCTAAATTTAAAACAGGCCGCAAGTCAAACGATAGAGGATTTAATTTTGGAGTTTAAAAAGGGTGTAAAATCTTATATCGAAAGTGCAGGCGAAAATGTGGATAATAAGGAAGAGAATTTTATCGAAATCTTAAAAATGTCGAATTTTTTAAATTCAATTAGACAGGATATTGCACTAGATGTGCGTAAAAATGCGCCCAGGTCCTTCAAGGATGCATGCGAGTTAGCAAAACTTATGGAAAACACGTATAATGAATCAAAGTTTGAGGAAATTAACGCAATAAATAAAGAAAACAAAGATCTTTATGAGAACATTATAGAATCAAGTAAGCAAAACAAAGAGCTAATCGAGAAATTAATAGGGGAGATTGAAAAACTAAAAAAATCAAAGAAAAAAAACCATGCAATTAGAGATGATAGTGTTTCGCGGAATAAGAAACTCTTTAATAAACACAATGATTATCAGGGTCCCCATTTCAATAACAATTTTTATTATAATGATTATGAACGATATTATAATGATTACTACAATTCCTTTAATTACCCGACGCATTATGGGATGTATGATTATTCACAACCTAACTGGAATTCGGGAAATAGGGATTTTGGATATATTTCTGAGAATTATGATCAAAATGGTTATCAATTTGAAAAGCGCAAAAGGAAAAAAAATGGGCAAAGAAAACAGCGAAATCGGATCAAGCTTCGGGATTTTCAGAGACGGAAATCGATAAAATAAATAAAACAATCGCAAATATAACAAATGCAGACAAAGATAGTCTGCCAATTATATCACTAAGTATACAGGGCGTCGAAATACAAGCGTTACTGGATACCGGAGCTGCTGTGTCCTTTTTATCACCTTCTTTAGTCAAAAAAATTAAAGATACAAACGTCAAAATCAAATATTTGGGCAATCAGATCCAAATTAAAACTTTAACAAATTCAAAGATTTTTTTTAAACAATGTGTAAAATTAACTTTTCGATTAAAAGGTATATTCACAACAGGCACATTTTATGTCACTAATGATGATTTTGATAGGCAGTACCAAATGTTATTAGGGTACGATTATCTCAAAGAAAATCATATGATTTTGGATTTATGCAATAAAACATTAAAATTTAAAAATCAACAAATTAAATTAAACGTTGCAAGTGAAGTAAATAATTATGAAGTGAATAACATTACGCCATGTAATTCAGGGGAACATTCAAATAAAAGTATGTTTGCCATTACTAAAAATAGAATTTTTCTCCAACCTGAAGAATCGAAAATTGTAAAATTAAAATGCCCAGAGGATATAAATATGTCAGATATGATTATTTTTGACCCCATTCAAGAAAATATTAAATTTTCATGCGAGACTTCGTTACACGAAGTTCAAAAAAATAATAACATAAATATTATAATAAAGAATAAACTGTTAGAAAAGTTAATTATTCAGAAAGGAACTAAAATGGGAGAAATTATAAAGAACTTTGAGTGCAAGCAAGATGACTCAACTGATAATATAGAGAAAGGGACATTTTATGAAATAAATAATTTAAATATAGAAGATGTAAGAAAATTGCGAGAAGCAGAAATTAAAGAGACGGATTTCGATTTAAGCCATTTATCAGAGGAAGTACAACAAAAATTTCGAAAAATTTTAATGGGCAATGTTCATGCATTTTCAAAAAGTTATCAAACATTGGGGCAATCAGCGTTTGTCGCACCAAGTTTTCAATTGAATCATGAATTCCCGGTACAAGCTAAGCCATATAAATTGCCTCAGGCAGTAAGACAGTATGCGAAAAGGGAAATTGAACAATTGTTACAGGCTAAAATTATAGAGAAGACTGACTCCGAGTATGCTTTTCCAGTTATTTTCGTTAGAAAGAAAAATCCGAGTAATAACCCGAATGCAGAACCCAAGTTTAGAATGGCAACGGACCTAAGACTATTAAACCAAATTTTACAACCTTATACTTATCCGATGCCGGACGTAAAAGACTTATTACAAAAAATAAGCGGTAAAAAATACTATACGGTGCTAGACTTACATAGTGCTTTTTTCCAAATAAATTTAAAACCAGAAGATTGCAAAAAATTAGCGTTTATTACGGAATTTGGAAAACATATGCCACTTCGTTTAGCTTTTGGCACACGAAATTCTAGCGCAATTTTTGCAGAAGTAATCGATAAAATTCTGGGTCATTTTGACAAAAGCAAAGTATTATACTACATTGATGATGTGTTGATATCTGCAAACACAATAGCAGAGATGACGAAAACCTTAGAAGAAGTTCTACAGGTCTTAATAAATCACAACATGACAATCGAAGCTTCAAAAATGCAAATTTGCAAAGCAGAAATAGAATTCCTAGGATTTAGGGTGAATCAAATGGGATATTCTACATCAAAAAAGAATATTGAAAAAGTGAAAAATTTAGTCAGACCAAAATCGAAAAAGGGGGTCAGATCTTTATTGGGCTTAGCGAATTATTTTCGGACGCTAATACCCAACTATTCAGACAAAGTTAACCCTTTAATAGAGCTGACTAAAGATAAAGTTAAATTCAGGTGGAGTCCAGAAGCAAAAAAAGCTTTCCTGATAATTCAGGAAGAAATTGTACAAAAACCAACACTCAGACCCCCCGATTTTAACAAGGAATTTTTCTTATTCACGGATGGGAGCAAAGTTGCAATTTCGGGTGTTCTAGCTCAAGAAAAGGATGGTCATTTGCTACCTGTTGAATTTTTTGGGAGAAAGCTTAGAGAACCGGAAAAAAATTATCCGAGTATTAAATTTGAGTTATTAGCAGTGCATGAAGCAATTATGCATTTTAAATATATGCTTTCAGGTAGAAGATTTACTGTGTTAACTGATTCGAAAGCACTAACTCAGCATTTACATTTACAAGATAAAGCGGAAATTATAAACAGATGGGTAGCAGATTTACAAGACTTTAATTTCGACTTCGAATTCGTCGAAGGAATTAACAATCCAGCAGACTATTTGAGCAGGAATTTAGATAATCTTACAACAGACAAAGAACTCCAAAATAATTTGTTTGCAAGTAACATAGCACTTACAGACGAAAATATTAAATCGGAGCAATATGCAGACGAAAAATTAAAAATTATAATAAATAAAATCGAAAAAGACAAAAATAATAGAAGCACGAAGAGATTTGCTTTAAATCAAAATAAATTATTAATTTTGAAACCTGGTTCAGATAAAAAGGAGCTTTTAATTACCCCGGATTCATTAAAAATTGCAGCCATAGAAGAAGCTCATAAAGCGCATTTCGGATTTCAAAAAACTTATGATAATGTGAAAACAAGGCTCTTTTGGCACGGAATGTACAAAGACATTAAACAGTATTGTGCAAATTGTGTGCAGTGCCTCACATCTAAACAACACACGACAATAAAAGTCCCTGTTAAAAAAATGGTGAAAGGTCACGAAGTCGGTACAGTCCTGCATGCTGACGTCATTGGACCTTTAAACCTCACGTTAAGGAAAAACAGATACATTTTAATTATAATTGATTCGACATCGAGATTCCTGGAAGCTGTTCCCCTACGAAACGTAGAGTCACAGACTATATTAAATGTACTAAATAAATATTTTGCAAATTATGGGATGTGTAAAGAAATTATCTTTGATAATGCAAAATATTTAAGAAGCGAAATTATGAAAGAATATTTGGAATCTTTAAACATACAAAGGAAATTTGTGAGTGTATACCGTGCGCAAGGAAATGGACTTTGTGAAGTTACCAATAAAATATTAAAAACATCAATTGTAGCTATGTCGAAACGCACTACGGAATGGGACATAAGACTGGATTTTTTTAAACTAGCGTATAATTCCTCGAAACACCGCGCTACGGGATATAGTCCCTCACTGCTATTTTTCGCAAGGGAAATAAAAAATCCCTTCACAGCACATATTCCTTCTGAGGAAATATATACCCACTCTTATGTTAAAAGCAGAATACAGCATATGAAGGAAATCAAAATTCAATCCCTTGCAAACCAGGAGAAAATAATGCAAGAATATATAGATGAAGAGGCATACGAAAAAGTAAAGGATTTAAATTTGGGTCAAACAGTATATTTAAAATGTATTGGAAAACCAGGCGCATTAGAGCCAAAATTTCAAGGACCCTACGAAGTTACTAAAAAGTTTAGAAACTTTAATTATTTATTACAATATGTTCCAGATAAATCAATAGAGCCGATCAAACGACATATGGATCAACTGTACGCTCCGAAATATGCAACAGGTCATACAGAGGCGGAAATTACGAATTTACAAGGGTCTCAGAAAAAAATTAAGGGTCATAAAAATTACAAAAATAAATGTGACATTTGTCAAAGAAAATCACACTCAACTGAAAATTGTTGGTTTAAATTAGACAAAAATACGATTCAAAAGGGTGACAAAGGTGCTATAAAGTATTATAAAAAAAATAATAAATATTCTGAGAATGTAGACCCATATTTAAAGTATCAAATAGATTATGATAAAAATATGTCGTTATATGGTTATACACCATATACAAACTTATACGGGGATGTTATACAAGATCATTACCCTTTCCCCCCTCCCCAATATTATCCATGGGATATGAATTGGTATTAAAAATAAATCAAAATACATAATTCATCGAATTTCAAAATTTAAAAAAAATTTAAAAATTTAAAAATAAATTTTTCTCTTTTAGGTAAAAAAAATTGAAACAAAATTAATAACTTGCCTTTTTAAAATTCAAAATAATAATAAGAAAGGATAGGAACATGGGAACGCCAATTTGTCTCAGGGTTACAATATTGAGCAAATGTGCAGGGCGCACCCGAAAACATACTTATAAAATTATGAAATGTGCTTCACAAAACTTCAATGGAGCAGTGAAATATTTATCTCCAGGCAAAAGTTATATATTTTTTTTTTTTCGAATATGAATTAGAAAATATAAAATCTTAACAAAGCCAAATAACATTAAAACTTAATTAATTTAATAGTAAATAATGTTGGAGTAATTTTCAAAAAAAAAAAAAAAAAAAAAAAAAAAAAGAAAAAAGAGAATTTTTTCTGTCTTCTATAAGGGTAGCCTTTGCTAATAGCCTTACAATTTAGATGACAGAATTTCAGAATTACTCTTTAAAATGAGTAGGTGTAAGCTATAGGTTCAGGGTAGTTAGAACAGCTTTATAGCATACTCATATATATTTTTTTCTTATATAAATATATGGTTGACAAGGAATAAATTATTAGTGCACTTTATATTAGGATAGCGGTCAGCTATAAGCCTAAATATAATAAAATATGCAAAAAGTACTAAGATTTATTCCGGTAGTTCAATTACAACTTATATGCTGAAGTCTAGAATTTAGACAGCAGGGATAAGTTTTATGAACAAAAGTGTTATAAAAAAATATTTAAAAAAAAGGATTTTGGTGTAGCACATTGGTTTTTTTTAAAAAACATATATATGTATAACAATGGACAAGGCAAGTTATTTCAATATGATTGCACACAAAATTATTGTAAAAAAATTACACAAATAAATAATTGAAGTAAAATTAAAATTTTCTCACCAAAGGCTTTCTGTATAGGGTGCAATTTTGGCCTACGGCTGGGTATGCACCAACACCAACAAAATATTTGTAGAAAAATTATTTATCAATTCATCAAAGTTATTCGCAGATACATCAATATATAGTCATCACTTAGGCATTAGCTTCAGGATTCTTGGCTGAAAAAGGAATCGAAGAAAAAATTAAGTATGGTATAATTACTAGATGTTATGCTCACAAACAATAAAATTAGTAATATTATATTGTAAAAAGCAGCATTTTGAGTTTTATTTAGGAAAACTTTTGATTTTTAGGTTTTACACATTTATGGAGTGTCTAGCTCAGTGTATAGTTCCTAGATTTAATAAAAAAATAATAAATAAAAATATAAGTTCGTGTTGTTTTCAAATTAAATAACAAAAGGTATAGCAATTAGCATTTACAGTTAAAATTTATGGAATTTTCAGCAAAATTAACATTAGACAAACATAGTTTATATTATATTTAACTTGATAAGCTAATTTACTTTTATTAACGGTATTCAATTAGAATTAAAGTAGGCTTAAATTCAAGTTAAATTAATTAATAACATTGTTGTAGTGTAAAATTTTATGTAAGACTATTATATTTTTATTGTATATATAAAAATATGCAAATTTAATAATTAATAAAATGTATTAGCAAAATTATTTAATATAACTATTAAATGACATCTTGCTGAAATCAGCTAGAAATTAGATTTTTTTTTAAAATGAAAATTTGTGTTATTTTAGAATTTAAGCATTTTTTTTCTCTTTACTTTCCCTTAGAATTAAATGCAATTCTAAATTTAACACATATAAATATACATAGTATTGATAAATTTGAGTGTGTGAGTTCATAAAATTTTTTTTATATATATAATTTGGCCAGTTTAACATAAGGAAACAAAATAAATAAATAAATATATTTATATATATTGGCCTTATTTTTATTAAAATATGTAGTATGGCTTAATAAATTAATTTACTGAATTTTTTTTATAGTAAGTACAGTAATTATTTTAAAAACTTGATCTATATAAAAAAAATTGGATGTGGATTGTTTGTGAGTATACAAAGATTTTTTTCTGCTGGCAGAAGTTCTTTGGTCCGGCCGGGTACTCATAGATGGCTGCATACGATGTTACGTAGTAATTATCATTTACTTTTGTTTGTTTTTTTAAATTATACAAGTGTATTAATTACATTTTTTTTATAATTAAATAATAATTATTAATGTTTGATTAATAATAATAATTTGGTATCTTTTACTTTTTTAAACATATCATTAAATTTTAGACATTCGAATTCACATACGGAATGTTAATGATAAATAAAATTTTGAATAAATAAATTTTTATTTCATTCAGTAAAAAAATAAATAAATATGTAAATTTAACAATCTTTTAAGATAGAATTGTTGGCTAAATAAATAATAATTTAAGACAAAAAAATTGTTCTCTTCTTCGTCAATGGCATTTTCTGACAACACTATTTAACAGTATTAAATGAAGGTGCATTTTTAAGGTCAGCGTAATGCATATTTTGCATTTTGAGAGGCTGTAGAAGTCATATTTCCGTGTTGTTTACATTTTAATAGTAAACAATATCATGAATCAAAATTTGTGTTTGTTAGAAAGGTCTAAAAATATACAATGTAATCAGTTAAAGAAAATTATATGCATTTTTTTTTAAATCCTGAAAGGCAATTTGGTTTAGATGTGAACCTGCCAGCGTAAAAAGCAACCCTCGCTTCAGTTCCAGTATGAGGCAGGTGAATTCAGATGCTAGAATCGCCATTTTTCCCCTGCAAAAATAATAAAAAAAAGCAGAAGGTTTACATTAGATACGATACAAATACATACACTGTTTATGCATAGATTATGTTTAAAATTACATACAGGCATGCACAGTGAGTTAAGAAGAAAGTATATCAAGAAATTATACTAATTAATAAGGTAATTACAAGCATGAAATGGTTTTAAATACTTACTTTTTGAAGTCGTAAAATTTTGTCACAGCACAAATCACCTCGCAGAAAGGGATTAGTAGCTTGACCAACCCCTCGTTTCGAAAGAATCGGGGACGTTCAAAACTGGTTTCATTCTCTCCCCCTTCCTCTTTTTTTTTCTCTCTTTCTCGTATCGGGTAAAGTTGGAGAGCATTGCGTAATGATATATTAAAGGAGATGAAATAGCTTGTATATTTTGACATATCATGCATGTTAGAAGTAACAAATAAATAAAATAATGTAACAAGTCTGTATACAATATTTTTCTGATTATAATTTGAATACACCAGATTAATTATGTGAAAAATAACATGTCATACGACAAGCATTGTATTTATTTTTATTCAGTATAAAATGTGTTTTAAATGAAACACTGTGTCATAAGGTTATATGTGAGGAAATAATATGTCAAATGTGTATGCCATTATTTTTCTTATAATTAGGTTTATTTCGGCATATTAGTTTCATACAAAATTATAGCTTTGAATGTATTTTGGGCACTTAAACTGTAAATTTACAAAATTATTAAACATGTGTGTGGTAAAGAAAAAAGGCTTCGAGAAAGACGTCTGATTGTCAGTACAGAGGTCTTCTATAAATGTGAATGTCAACAGACAACTATGCTATCATGTGTTGAACTTTCTGTTATGAAAAAATAGAAGAACTTCTTATAAAATATACCAGAACCATTGATAATTGAACTTTACAGTCTTCGCTCAAAGACTGTGTAGATACACAGTCATATGGACAGGGACATTCTTTTAAGCTTTACAAAAAAAAAATAAAACCAGCAATCAGTTTTTATTTTTTTTTCTGACACCGGGAGAGATGCTGGGCAACATATAACTATGATATGTTCCCGCACCATGTTGGTTAAATCAAAGTAAAATTGCGTAATTTGTTATTTCTGTTTGTATAAATATTTTTTATAAAATATAATTATGCGTGTAAAATTATAATGTTTATATATTTAAGTAAAATAAGAGTGTAAGTTCATACAAAAATTATTAAGTTGATTTTAAATATTAAATATATATTTTTAAAAAATTGTTGTATTGTAAAATGAATGTATAATGTTGAATTGAGTTCGGATCTCAGACAACAACAATAGCCAGACGCCATGGTGTCGTTTTATGACAAGCCAATAGAAAGTGGTGTATAATTAGAAATCGTAAAATCATAAAAACGTTGGAATCAATTTATGGCCTCAATAAAAGTGTTGGGATAAATTTATGACTTTTCAGACCACCCAAACTTTAAGGCAGATAATAATATTAAAGTATATGTAAGGGGCCATTTGCAGACTGTTAGCTAATAGGCCTATCGAAGTATAATAAAAAATCTTCTCACATCCAATAACAGTGGACTAGACAAAATAGTTCCACCCACTGCAGGAGTTGGGTTGCAAGAAGAATAAGGTTTGAAAAAGGGAGTCTGAAAAAAGATGTAGAGGACGTAGGAGCTCTCCTGAAAGCCCTAGCAATGCCCAGGCGAGATGGACATATCGGAGCGAGCCTAATCAAGCCTAATTGAGGATATCTCCCTGATGTACATATCGGAGCGAGCCTAATCAAGCCTAATTGAGGATGTCTTCCTGGTGTACTTATCGGAGTGAGCCTAAGCAAGCCAAATTGAGGATGTCTTCCTGATGTTAAAATAAAGAGGATTATTCTACAGAGGTCCGTAGCTTTGCATCCTGCCATCCCGAATGTTGCCGCTCTGATACAAAGCGAATTCCGGATGACACAAGAATATGATCCCAAGCAACGCGACAACTCTGAATTTGATGAATAAAGGCCACCATCCCGCATATTAAAAAAAAGGTACTATTTTAAACATTTTCTTTTACCACTTAAGATCATATGAAAAATCATAAAAAATACTTTTCTGATATTTTATGGTAGAGAGTAATCTGAGATCCGACAAAACCAATAATTAAATAAGATTAAGGTAATTTAAAAATGAAAGAGAATTATTCTTTTAGCAAAAAGAAACAATTATAATAATTAGAGTACATGAAAATATTGTCTTTTTTTTAAAGATTAAATATACATAAAATAATGAGAAGCAAACAAAAGTATTGCTTTCTATTTTTTGAATTAATATTATGTTTTTCTGTACATAGTTGTGTTCAATGTAAATAAAATATTTAATCAAGTTTTAAAAAGTTTCTGTAATTATTTAATTAATAATATTTAAAGTGTGTCAATTTATTTTTATAGTTTTAATTTTAGTTTAATTCATAAGTGGAAGAGTTCGTCTAAATAATTCACAACGCAAACTCTTAATTTTATTCGTAATTATTCAAATTTAATAATTACATTTTGACGCGAATTATAATTTAATTTTATTAATGCTTCGCGTTGCTCTTCTACTAGAATTTAGGTAAATACGATCACTTATATTATTTGAATTTATCTAAGGTATATAAAATTATATACCAATTTGCTATGAGGTTGCTTGGATGATTTGGACCAATTAACCATTTTGGATATAAATTTAATAGAAAATAAACAGGTGTAATTATCTGTCCAGCAAATACGTGCTATGAAAAAAAAAGATTTCTGATAAAAAATGCAGCTAATATAAAATATATTTAATTTTATGTATCCATATTAATATTTCAAACACCTCAATCATTAGGTCCGTTTTTTGTCGAATTTCTTGAATGACGACACCGTTTTTTTTGTTGGATTTGTGTATTATTCCGCGATAGTGACGTTATATGCATAACTTTCTATAGATGTTCTTTAAGACTGGATCGTAAATATGTAATTCTTCGGCGAATGCGCATGACGTCCTTTTATATAAAATAAATGCGTGTGTTTTATATCTTCAAACTGAATTATGCTTTTTACTATATATATTTAAATATATATATTTTTTCTTTACATCAGGGGCGACACTAAATTCTGAAAAAAGCAGAATTCCTGTTTTCTAGTTGATTTTTTTTTTGGGGGGGGGGCGGTGGGGTGAGGACAAACTTAAATTTGTCACGTGAATTTAAGATTAGTATCCTGAAAATTTAACCGCTTGTAATTTCTGGAAGAATTTACAAAAATGCATAAATTTATTCTTTACAGGGCTAATGGGATGCAGAGAACAACAAATAAAATCTCAAAAGTGGTTTTACCATTTGAAAAATCAAAGTTGCTTCACTTTTTTAATATTCAGACGATCTATATTTCAAAAAATTCATTTATTTTCTAAGAGAAGATAGTCTTCCGTGTCTAATCACATCTATGATGTGACTATATCGTAAACGGTCGGCGAATCAATTCAGGTGTATCTTTTTTATTATACTGACTCTATAAATAAATTCCCAGTTCCTATTTGAAAAATCGCTCGTATGCAATGTCTTAAGTATGCATAACTAATTGAAATATTTTTAATAAATACAATCCAAGAGAAATACTTCAAAACATTTATTGTTGACCAAATCGAAAATAGCCAAATCCAATACAAGCAAGCATTTGAATGCATCTGACATCAGCGTTGACAAGAAAATATTAAAATTTTATTTTGAATAGTTCTATTTTCGTATAATATTTTTCGCCTGATTTAATCGCGAAATTTATGTAATTAAATAGGATTACCATTTCTACACTAAACTAATGGTATTCATAATAAAATTTTATAATTTTCCCGCCAATCGTTCCTCACAATAATGTCTATACAGATTGAATATGTATACCGGGTGTCTCAAAAGTTCGGTGCGAAAGTAAAACGCGATAGAAAAAGATCAATGGATCGGAGAGACATGCAGTTTGCAGATAAATATTCAGCGTGGTACGGGATTTTCTATGACACTATCAAAAAAGTATTTCAAAATCAAGACAATAGAGTGCGCTACTGCACCTATTTCCATTGAATAATTCTATATTGCTCACACAACGCAAGATTTGGATACAAAAAAGTGTATATACAATATTCTCTATGTTTTTGTATCCAAATCTTGTGTTGTGTGAGCAATATGGAATTATTCAATGGAATCATCTGCATTATAGCCCTCAGTTGTCGAGATATTGAACTAATTTTTTGCTTGTGTAAGGCAAGTCCTGTACCGCGCAGAATATTCTCCTGCAAACCGCTTCTATCTCCGACAAATAGATCATATTTATCGTGTTTTACTTTTGCACCGAAATTTGAGTCACCTGATATATATACATGTATAAAGAGAAGTAGGCGGAGTTATTTTGCTAAAAAATCTTTTGCTACATAAATTATTACACTTGGCTAGTTCCATGGGTTTTTGTAGTGTAAGTCACATAGCTGATAAATACTATGCTTGTTGGCCTGTTTCAATTAATGAGATATATCCGATATAATGTCACATTTTTCCGTTCTAAAATACCGGAAGCCAAAATTCGTAGCAAGTGACTTACACTTCAAATACTCATTCAACTAGCCATATAAAAAAAGTTTTCAATATAATAATGTGGTTGAATATGGATATTTTTATTTTAAAATAAAATAGTTTTGTATATAATATCATAAGACGTAACGCAATGATATTTCATCTTGATTCAAACATAAATTATATTATATGAACTTCACTATTAAGAAAAAGTTCACTATTTTACTTAAAAGGTGACTAAAATAATAAAAGAGATTTACAAGTTAAAAACATATATTTTATTTAACCCCTTCGGGACCGGCGGCTTTTACACACATTTTAATTGGTTGGCACCACTTAAAAAAAAAATTACCTTTACTTAAACCGTCACGAAAATGCTCAAATTAAAGAAACTAAATATTACTTATCTTTTTTACTGGTATCTGAAGCAAATTCTGTATGCTCTTTTTCAAGGTGCATATAAGCACCCATGGTCCCGAACGGGTTAACCCTCTCACTGCGGAATTGTTTTATCAAATAGCTTCAAAATTGCGTATTTAATTCCTTCGCGACAAGCGTCTTTTAAGAATTTTTATTCTTTTGTCACCGGTTTTTCAAAACAAAAATTTTCGTCTGATTTAATCGGGAAAATGCTCCGATCAGATAAAGCAAAATTTACAGTAAAAAGTAACTGGTGGGAATGATCAAGGAGGATTAATTTGACGGAAAAATGCATCCCCGATGAAATCTCGGGTTGCGCAAATTTTGCTATTTTTACGTTGCCGAGAAACTCTCGGGTTGCGCAGCGAGAGGGTTAAAACTTCTTAAACTCAAATAATTATTGTTTCCCTCAATTTCAAAATGAAGGGACGTATTTGCATAAATAAACAGCAATTGCTTATTAAAATATTCTCTGATGAAGAGCTTGGGAAAGCGTGAAAGTACTAAGAAGTTTGAAATAAAATGTATATATTTAACTTGTAACATCTCTTTAATTATTTTAGTCACAATTTAAGTAAAACAGTGAACTTTTTAAAGTTCATATAATATATTTTATCTTTTAAAGTTCTTATAATATACTTTAATTTTAAATCTTTTTAAACTTTTTAATATTTAATTTTGAGTTTAAAGTTCATATAATATATTTTGGTTCTTAAACAAAATACGGAACAAGAATTATTTAAAAGAAAATAAAAACCATTTTGCAACATTTAATTCTGATTTCAAAGAAAAATATTGCAATTGTTTTTTCATCCTCCACACGCTTCATTTTAAGAAATTTAAAATTTCAAGTCGAAACGAACAAAAATAAAAATAAATGGTTTGAAAAAAAAAACAGCGCTTCAAAATTTTCTATAATCTATTAAAAATAAAATCTGAAAGCACCAAAGATATATGGTGCACAGGAATTTTTAAGAAATCTAATTTTCTATTCGTCAATCTGTAAATATAATTAATACAAATAATGTGACTAAACAAATTATTGTTTTTGTAGATATGAATAGTAATTCCCTCGCGCTCTTAACGCAGAATTATCAAAATATAATAAAATTAGCAGAAAACTGAGTTCACAAGTAATTTCCTACAAATTACTAGTTGATTGCCTGTTACAATTTACTTCAACTGCCACTTACAGAAGCAGCAGTTGTTTCTTCATTAAATTTTCTGGTGTGAAAATGTCAGTTTTTTTCTCTTTGATTTTCTTCGAAGTGCGAATGGAAATACTCATGAAATA
The DNA here is from genome assembly GCA_963932465.1 of Maratus speciosus. NCBI lineage: Eukaryota > Metazoa > Arthropoda > Arachnida > Araneae > Salticidae > Maratus > Maratus speciosus. The sequence continues at coordinate 246,551,484 of OZ010798.1, read as the reverse complement.
TAAAATACCGGGACCGATGAAGTTTTCCGCCGTAGACAATATATTCCGCCTTATTCAAAACACCCCCAATAAATAAATAAATAAGTAAAATTTAAAATTTTAAAGATGCACAAGTTGTATATATTTTTTACATTCGTAACTTATAGTACCGTTCTTTAAAATTAAATTTTTAATGAAATGAAACTTTTTATTAAATTTGTAATCTTTAATAATATTGAAAAACATTATTCGGGCTCTGAAATAAATAGTATTGATTCTAAATTGCTTCAATTCTGGAATTAATGAAAAATATTCACTTTACCAAATACAATCATATACGCAATCTTTAACATAGTTTCTGACGAGACGGAAAATAATATTTTATCGATTATATCGATTTTATCTTTTACTTCCGGTTTAACCAGCATTCTTCAGTAACACATTGAGTCGAATTGTATTGCTGATTATTATGGTTAAAAATTGCCATATTTAACCATAAAATTAAATATGGTACTTTTGAATTAACTTTATTAATCTGTTACGAAATTTAATTAAAATTTTCCAGACTATTTGATGTGTATATTCATGAATCAAATACATTTCATTTTTAAAATATCATTTTTTCCGCCTTATGCAGAATTTTCGGTTTGGTGGGACCTTAAAAATCTTTACGTTTCCGCGTTAGGCATATTCCAGCTTAAAGAGCGTGGAATAATGTTATTTGCTTTGGGTTCGCCCGGACTTTGAAAATTTTCCGCGTTAGAGAGATTTCCGGCTTACACAGAGCCCGCCTTAGACAGAATTTACTGTATAATGAAGAAATTTGGTAAAATTTTAATATTTCAATGTAAAATAATGTGTCGACTTGAAGGGGGCCTTTTTTCGTTGTGGAACTTGCTTTTCCGGCTTTTTATTATCAAGCTTATGGTCGAGTGGGAGGGCCTTACTCGGATATCTTGATCCCTAGCATCTGACGGATCACTTTTGGGTTTGGCTGTTGGATTCCAACGGCAACGTCATCTGTTCTGTTCCCTGGGTTAAGTGGTATGGACCACAGGTGCTTCAGTTCAAATCTTTTCAAAGTCATCCTAATCACTTTGTGGTATTCCATCGCCCCCTGAGTAAATAGCCCTGAGTGCTGACACAAAAATCGCGGCTATGAAGGCGGAGTTTTTTCAGTGTGGTACAGTCCCTTGAATTTTGGTACGAATAATTTTTAAAAGTTTTTTCCGCTTTATTTATATGAGATTAAACAAGCCATATAAATCTTTTATAAAATTCTAGTGTCTAAATTTAGATGACCGTACATACGTTAAAGAAAATCCTCGTAAAATAGCCACCATTTTGGGGTCTAGTCTTATTCCCTCCAGGTGTTCACACCAGCTCAAGTGTTTTGCGGTAGGGTCAGTCTTTTCCACTACCACGATTGACTGCTATTGGTATTCGGCTGTTTGTGATGATTATGCTGGGCTGTAGACTTTTCCAGTATCTTAATTGTTTTTTTACTATCCTTAAATTATGTTTTACTACTAACTTTAAATAGTACTGTTAAACTTTAAATAATGCTCCTTTATGATACGATACACAAATACTCATACCCAGGGTGTAGAGTTGCTCTGCTACTGGGTAGCTCGTCGGAAAACATATCCTGTTCATGCTCCCATAATTTAGTTCGTCTTATTGATAGGATCGCCTCTAAAATGTTACTGGTATGTAGAAGGTTTACCTGTAAGATTTTTTAAGCATTTGTAAATGGTTGTTGTTTTCGGTAGAGGATGGGGCCAAATGATGCTCGCATTTTATTTTTTTAACGAAATTCTCTTTACTTTTAGAAGAATTTTTATTTGAATAGGTAATAGAAAGGCATAAAATCGTTAAAAATTGTTTGAATAGGTAATCAAAAGACATAATATCGTTAAAAATTGAAAAAGTTACAAAATGGGCAGGCGCAAATTATCAGATATGGAAAAATCCAAAGCCAAAGAGCGACGCCGAAATGAAAATCGTCTTGCAAAACAAAAATCGAGGTCTTCAGCTTATTATGTATGCTATGAAAATCGAGGTCTTCAACTGATTATGTAGCCCATGAAAATCGATTACAAAATAAAAGACGAACGCGAAAAAGGAAACAATCTAATGTTTAATCGATTGATAGTAAAAGGCCATGTCTCGAGGGGCTCCAATCCACTAGCCACGGCGTTTTACAATCGGTCAATTCTAACCGGGAAAAATTGAGCTCAATTTAGGTAATTTGTCGCAATCTGTGGATGATTCGATGGTACTGCTTTCGATTTGTAAACTTTTTTTCTTCTCGAAACGGGACTTGGAGAGGTTATCGATGAAGGTTTTGGTCGTCTGATGTTTGATCTTTGCGATCTGTTGTTGAAGAGGATGCGACGGAATTTGGTGGACGAAATAAATTCCAAATGGTCGTTGTAGTCTATTCATTTACAATTTTTATTTTTTATATTTAATTTTTCTAAGTTTGTGGATGTATCCCTAATATATTTTCTTTTATAACTCTATGAAGATTTAATCAAATTTCTATAAACTATATTTTTTACGCAATGCCTTGATCCAAGAAACTTTAAATATGGTCTCAAAAGTTGGTGTTACCGTTTTTAAACAAACAAAATTGGTGTAATTTGCAATGTGCACAGGAACCCCATTTATATAATTTCATTCATAATCTTAAAGAACACATTGTTCCGAGATGAAAGACACATCTAATTTTACCGTAAGCGATCTGAGATTAAAGGCAGGTTAATTTTTTTTTCTTTTTTTGCCTTTATTATTATTATTATTATTATTATTATTATTATTATTATTATTATTTTACACTGACTGTACATGTAATGGTTCAGGGAAAATATGAAATGAAATTTCTAATCCTATCTTATCACTTAAAATTTCAAAATAAAATTATGTAAGTATATTCTTTATAGTTCCATTTTGATAACCCTGCACGCGGTTTAAAATAATCTACTTATAAAAAATCATGAAAAGGATGGAAAATTGATATTTTATGAATAAGAACGCATTTATTTTTTCGACAGAAATGCTTGTCCATCAATCAAGACCGCACTTTATTTTTCTGGCATTAAGAACCCACGCTACTCAAATGACGACCCTCGCAAGCTAATGTCGATTTAATATATATATGATTTTAACTAATTTCATGGTACTTTTCCAATAATACTTTTAGCGTTTTTTAAAAACTTTGTGCTGTTTGAGCTTATAAATCATATCAGTGATGGAACAGTGGCGCGGCAATTGAGCGATTGTCACCACTAATTTTTATATTATTCTTCTCCTTCAAAAATCTCAGAAATTCTGTCGTGAAGTTATTTGAAGAATACTAATAAAATTTTGCTGTGACAATTGATTCTCTGCTGCTACACTGTTCCATCACTGATGATATGCATACATACATGTAAAAAACCTTATGAATGTTTATGCGTATTTTTAAACATAAACATAAACATTGTATTTATATATAATAATATCTTTATTTTTTATAAACAAGTTACTTCTATTTGTATGTGAAAATATGTACTCGCCAAAATCATTTTCTCTACCTCGCCAAGGTCCCTACACTGGAAAAGTACCAATTTCGTTTAAGGGTTCTCAGGACTCTTAAAGTTTTCTAATTTTCGAAATTTTAATTTTAATTAGATGTTAAACTACTATCCTTTCAGGACTATTCATATCCATTTAAGTACAGTGCAACCTCGATTATCTAATTGGGACCGTTATTACCACGGATAACGGAAATCTCGGTTAATGGAAAATTGCGTAATATAAACTTGCCGTGTTCGCGAATTTAATTTCTCTTAGAATAAAAGACAATAGAACGTTTCTTAAATGACAAAAATAAAGTTATGTTTCAGAGCTCAACAAATTTGAAAAAGAGATCAACAACTAGTAGTAAATTTTAAAAAGCCAATTGAATTTTTTTTACTAAGTTAAATATTGAAAGGTGCATTTTCAACAATAAAACAAATCTCCAGAAAATGTATATATTTTTTTATTTTATTACATTAATTTGTTAAATTTATATCATTTTTTTAAAAAGACTGTTATTTCATTAAAAAAGTCCGGATTTTATATCAATGGCTGCCCGATCACGCCAATTTTTGAGCAACAGAAGATCTATCGGCATAACATCGCTTCTTTGTTCCAAATATTTTAGGGCAGTTGTGAGTGCTGTAAAAAGTGTGCTCTTTTTCAAGGCTCATTCACAAATAAACAGACTTCTTTATTGGCTCGGTTAACCCTTTCAGGGGCAGAGGAATTCTGTTCGTAAAATGATGAAATAATTGACTGACACCAGAATATTCAAACGAATTTGTTACTAAATAACAAAACGCTATTTTTCACTTTGATTGCAAAAGGAACATTTTATTAAAATATTCTTGATGCCAGTAGTCAGTTTTGGAATTAAAATTAGGTGCCTAGACCTTCTAGCCACCGCCCTTGAAAGGGTTAACAGAAACTTCCATTAATCAAAGCTCCGTTAATCGAGGTTCTACTGTATAATTGTTTCCTTGAAACTCTCATTAGAATAAAAGTTATGGCTTTTAGAAATATCCCCGCTCAATAACTGAAGCGGCGTTTCCGAAACTTTGAAGTCATTTTTACCAAATGATGTTTTGGGGCATAACGCGCACGATATCTCAAAAACTTTTAAATATTTTTGCATAAAATTTTTAAAACATATGCTTCATGTTAATCTGTATAAACTGAACCTAAAATTTCCCTTTTATTGTTCAGAAAAAAATATTTTTTAGGTGATTATGTTGTGGAAATTTTCAAAAATTTTTATTAGTTAAATACAAATTTGTATTAAAAATAGAAAAATGTTTTAAATACAAATTTCTTTAGGTTCAGGGTAATTATTATAATCTGATGTATAAGTAGGCACCAAAATTTTCATTCCAGTTGCAATATTTATTATGTAATCGTACGCGTAAGTTATTATAACAATTTTCTGCTCGTCAAATATCTGACACTTTGGAGCACCCCCTGTAAATGCTAATTCTGCACCTTGCATTTTTTTAAAGACATAAACTGAAAGAACATACTTATATCTTTCATTTCAATAAAAATTGCGTTTTAAACAATATACATTTTAAGATATTAAAAATTGAAAATGGTCCCTTTTTAAAATTTTTTTCGATTTTAAGAGTCCTGAGACCCCATAAAATACTAAAACGAAAGAAAAAGAAGAAGAAGAAATGAAGCCATAATCAAAATGTTTTATTTAATTATCAAAGAATTGTTTCTAATTTGCACACGCGAAATATAAAAGACGCTATTGGTGATAGAAAAACTATGTTACTGAGATTATCGCAAAATATCAAATATTAAGCTATTTGGATTTTTTTCTATTAAATAGAAAAAAAAAATCCAGATTTATTTTCCTGTTTAAATAGGTTTAATTACATACAATATTAATGCGTTCATATTTTCTTTGCTCCATGTGCCGTAATTCTGTTTTCTACGAAAACATCCAGCCAGTGAAAATGACGTACACTAAATTTCCGTGACGTATCTAGATAAATTTTGTTTTTATAACCGTTATTTTTAATGTAATTTTTAAGCGGTATGTAACTTATTTTTTATAGGTGTATTCAGTAGGTTACTCTCATAGGTACCTTCTGGTGCAATCAGAAACGAAATCCGACAAATATTTTTTGAGTTATGCTTGACGAAAGGTTTTGATGAAAGTTTTAATATCCATCGTAGCTGTATGTGACCTGAAAGTAATATTGCGCTGTGTATTAGCCTTCGCTTTGCTCACACAATCAATTTTGAACAGTGAAATTACGCTTGAAATTATTGAATATTTAATACGTTATTTATCACATTGCTAACAAAGCGTAGAACCATGCAATGTGATAAATTATGTATTAAATATTCATGAATTTGTAAACTATTGAATTTTATTGAAGATCTACAAAAATGGGAATGATACGAAGCAATCTGAATAGTCAATTCAATGGAATTCCCATTTATTTAACCCCTTAATTCTCGCTCCCGTCATATTCACGGGTTGTGTCTTTTATTCAGATTTGTTTGATTCCCACCAGTTTTATAAACTAGTGTAATTGGCTTTATTCTAGCATCATTTTACCTCTCATTAAACAAGGTGAGCATTTCTTTTTCAAAAAAGTGGTGCCAATAAGCAATTGGAATTTTTAAACCGTAATTTAACGCGACCGTTAAGGAGTTAAACTAATTTGTTGATTGTTCGGGGGTTCTTACGGGACGGATGCTTCGCGTTTCCTTAGTCTGAATTTTTAAACAGTTGCAGAGAAACAACAGCTTAATTTCTTGATTACAACGACCTTATTCTGAAGATCCAAATAACTACCCATGTAATAATATAAATATATCATAGCTAATTTTTGTTACTGGTAGGAAAGGTTTTAATTTATATGAAAATTTTCTTCTTATATTGAGCCCTCTATTGACATTTTACTTCTTAAAGCAATGTGAACATAGTTAACATCAGGGATGTAGTGGAGGGTATACGGGGATATACGCCGTATACCCTCTGGATTTTTTTAAGGAACACCGTATACCCTCTGTTTCTCAAGAAAGCTACAGTATATATACACTAGGGTATACTCTCTGCCTTGAGCGTATACCCTCTGCTTAGAACGTATACCCTCTGTCATTTTTACGACTACACCACTGGTTAACATTATTTTATTTTCAAAATTAACAAGGAAATTCGAGTATCTTACATTTCAAATGTCTGAAAAGGACTGAATATCCCCAGTTTCAAAGAAATTTAAATAATCTTTTCATCATAAATGATAATCCAAACTAAATTATATTTTGTTTCGAATGTGATTCCATTTAGCAATTTAATTTAGTTAAGCTTTTTTTAGACGTTTTACTTTAACCCTTTCAAGAGCGGTGGTATGTTTATGAAACCACTTAATTTTAATTTCCAAATACCATAATTTTTATGTATTGTATTAATTTTGGTTGGAAAAAAACAATTGAATTAAAATTAGTATGAAAGTAAATATAGCTTAAAATCCCTCTCTTTTTACTCTCTTATTTATCTTTTAATGTTCATCGAAAATAACGCCGAATTTTTTGAGTGAAATTCCTGTTTTTTCTCCAGGAAATTTAAATTATAATAGATTAAACAACTCTCTTTTATAAACTCTCTTATTTATATTTTAATGTTCATATCGAAAAGAACGCCTATTTTTTTTTTTTTTTTTAGTGTGATTCATGATTTTTACCAGGGAAATTTAAATTACAATAGATTAAAAAACTCTCTTTTATAAACTTTCTTATTTATCTTTTAATGTTCATATCGAAAATCACGCCTAATGTTTTGAGTGTAATTCATGTCCCCCCCCCCCGTAAATTTCAATGACAATAGATTAAAAAAAATGTCTTTTATAAACTCTCTTATTTATCTTTTAATGTTTATTTCGAAAATCACGCCTAATTTTTTGAGTGCAATTCACGTTTTTCCTCCGGAAATTTAAACTACAATAATTAAAAAACTGCCTTTTATAAACTATCTTATGTATCTTTTAATGTTCGTATAGAAAATCACGCCTAATGTTTGAGTGTAATTCAGTTCCCCCCCCCCCCCCCCGGAAATTTAAATTAAAATAGATTTATTTGACGTAGACTTCAAACTCTATTATGAAAATTTTTCTGCTTTTTCCTTGCTTTATGGTATAAAGTATGGAGCAAGCGAATTTATTTAAAAATGCATAATTTTTGCTCTATTTCTTTTTTAAGATAGCGCAGCAAGAAGAAAAATTGAAAATTATTTAAACTGTCTTTTTAGGATTTTAAATTGATTTCTCAACGTATAATGATAAATTAATTAATATTAAACTTTTAATTCATAAAAGTGTGCTATTAAAAAAAAAAATGCACTCTTCTTTTTTTATTTGGAATTAATGTTCTACTTTTTACACTTTAGAATGTTTCATTGTTGCAGTTTCAGAGTCATTTGGCTTATTTTGGTGAGCGTTTATTGGTGCATCAATAAATCCATTGTTGTTTTAACTCATACACAATTGTACGAGTTGCAAAGAATATTTGGGGATTTATCACCTGAAGCGGGCTAATAGAAAAATGTTATTAAAGGCTTTAATTTATAATTATGTTAAAAATATTAAAATGATATATTGCCATCGGAAACACACATTTGAATGTAATTATTCTAATTCTAGCATACCGAAATTGGGTTAAAAAGGATTACAAAATTCAATCATCATATACAACAAGGAAGAAAAATCATGCATCAAATATAGGTTATGAAGCACTTTCCAACACTTCCAGAATTCAATAATGAAACTTTGCTGTTTAATAAAGTAAATAAATAAATAAATAAATAAAAAATAAAATAAAATAAATGTAAGTTAACATTTCAGAAAAGGCATAACACATTTAAAAACCCGATTTCAGCAATTACCACACAAAGCCGGAAAATTAGTCCAATTCTTTTGTATTCCATGTATTTAATCTACAGATTTGTATATATTCTACAGAGCATGCTCAAATTTAGTTCAGCAAGAAAATGCATAACATGTTGAAAATTCACCTTCAGCAATTTCCATCAATATACGGAAACAAACTTGAATTCTTTTGTATAGCTCTGTATATTCCAACAGATTTTTATATGCGCCGTATAATAGACTAAATTTTATTCCGGCAAAACCATGGTTTAAACTACTGAAATCATATTTTCAGACATTGTCATCCATAGGAGGGCGTTTATCCAGTTCTTTGCGTGACCCTGTATATGATTTTATTTATATTATAGAAACATGTTTCAGTATACTAAATATATTTACACTTGAAAGCGCACAACTCAATTAGAAGCCGCTTTTAAGCCATTCACGCTGATATTTTTCAATGCTTACGAATTCTTTTGTGTAGCCTGGTATATGATACTACAGCATTTGTACACATCATATAGTAAGCAAACATTTAGATAAACTTGTCACGCATGACATAAAAGAAATCCACTCCAAGCAATTATCGCGAATGGAAACTACTTAAGACAAAGTAATGTATCCGAATCTTTTTCTGTCCCTGTAAATGAATAATAAATACTATGCGCATCATGTCAAACAACAAGTATCTTGTAGTAGGCCTCTGTATAATGTATATCAATTTCATTATATTTGAAATAGCTTAACAGGAATAAAGATCGCCGCAAACAGATTTCCCCCGTAGGCCATTATGTAACGGTATTCTTTTGTACGGCCCTGTAAATTAATAATAAATTATCCTTCATGTTCTACAAATGCCTGTTTTAGTGCACTTCAGAAATGCACATCAGTTTTATAACGTTTGAAATTGTCTAACATCATGAAAAATAACTTAAAACGATTTTTTCCCATTGACCGTAATGTAACGGAATACTTTTGACCGTTTCAGTAAATGAAATACAAATGATACACAATTCATTTTCAATACCATTCGTGCTATAGTAACATACAAAGAATTTACGGTGATCCGAGTATATTTACGCGAGTTAGAGCTTGGACAGTACACCAGACCAACCGAACTCATATCACTTTTCATCTATATTTAACCTGTTCGGGACCATGGGTGTATATATGCATCCTCAAAAAGTGCTTAAAACGCTTGAGTCTGATACCAGTAAAAAAGAAAAGTAAAATTGATTTTATTAAAATACGACATTTTTGTAATTTACGAAGTTAATTCAAATAATTAACAAAAAGTGGTGCCAAACGAATAAAATTCGTGTAAAAGATGCCGGTCCTGAACGGGTTAAATTGTACGTCAAACAGGGCAAATGAAGTGCGTTCGTAGTATAACTACTTTTATAACTATTCAGATCTTGGTGCAATAGCTGTTGCACGCTCATGCAGAATACAAAATAACTATTATACATATTAAATTCAGTAATACGGAAATAATAGGACAACATCACCATGAAAACCTAGAGTCATTACCTATCATGGATTAGCAATGAATTAATTTCATATGATACGATTTAATAGAATAATCACCATGGCAACCTAGAATCATTATTTATCATGGGATATCATTGAATTAATTAAGTGTGATAGGGTTTAATAGAATGAAGAAAACTTGCATTATCTTTTAAAGTTCAGATTTGATTTTCATAAAATTTAAAATAACTTGACAAAATTCTGCAATGTTTATAAAATTTAAATCTGAAATCATTCGGTTGGGTAGTTTTTGCGCTGTTATATGCGGACGGATTGACGGACCAGAATACGACTATAGGTGCTACGTTTTTATATAATTACGAATGCACCTAATAAAAGAGTGTAAAAATGCTCAAAATTCCTTGTTGACGGCTGAAGACTTAACCCCTTAATTCTCGCTCCCATGATATACGCGGGTTGTGCCTTTTATTCAGATTGTTTGATTCACACCAGTTTTATAAAATAGTGTAATTTGCTTAATTACAATATAATTTTACTTGTCATTAAATAAGGTGAATATTTCTCTTTCAAAAAAGTAGTGCCAATAAGCAATTTGAATTTTTAAACCATAATTTAATGCGCCCGATAAGGGGTTAAGAAATGTGGTGAAGAATTCGGAAATTATAATATTTTTTAAATAAAAAATAAAGCATTTTATCTTATTGTGGCCGACTTTCTGGGAAGAACAATGAATCACTTACCCTATGTACCATATTAATAGTCTAAGAGAAAATGTAAGTAAATTTATAATAGAAACTTGCATTAAGGTTAAACATACAAGGGAAATAAGTGGGAAATCGTATAATTGAAGGAAACAGGATTACACACAAGGAAGGTCTCCATACGGGCATACTCCGAAAAATCTGAAAAAATTATAGAATGTTCTACTTATCCGGATAGATATGTTTATAAAAAAAATTTCGGCGGAAATTCGATAGAGCGTCCGTAAAAAAATGATGAAAATTTCGATATTTGGCGATTTATCACCGGTTGGCGATGGAATAAAATTTCAAAAAATACTTTTCAAATACTCTTTAAGATAAAAAGTTTTCATAATAAACTTGTTTAAATAAATTTAATGTAAATAACTTTAGTTTTGCCAGTTTTAGTATGATTTAACTATAGCTTTGTCATATATGTATAATTTCTAATGAAAGTTAACTATCAAATTTTATGAATTATAACAAAATAAAATTAATTAAATTTGTTTCAATCGTAAAATTAAGTCAAATTCAGCACTGTCGTTTCAATTTTGCTGCTATGTAAACAATGCCTTATATTCAAATGAATTACTGCAACATTCTTCATCTTGCCTTTATTTTGCAATACGCTCAAATATATGAAAATATTTTTTATACATGAAATTGTTTTTAAAGTAATAAAATTAAATAATAAGCAACATAAATATGTAATACAAAAAATGTATTAATTAAACTATGTCATTGTTTAAGTTTAAATTCATTAACTACTATTTACACGCATTCTAAAATCAATTATAATAAATTTTCAAGTGCATTAAAATCGTTTGCTTCTGCCGAGGAAAAGTACTGCTCGCCAAATTGCGTGACACTTTCGTCTTTTCGAGCCAAATACTCGAAAGTATTTCATTTTTTTACAGGCTTTCTACTGCAATTCCACCGCTAAATTTGACTGATCCTTTATTACATACAAAAATAGTTTAATTAGTATTTTTTTTTTCAAAATATTCTGAATAAGCAAAGTAAGGTGACCTTCCTTGTCAGTTTGATTTAATTTGAGTAAATCTCTAGTGATAATCTTTGAAACACTCATTTCTAGTCATGAAGAAATAGCGGCTTTTACGATATCTCAATACTCGCATTTGTGTTGATTCCATTTTGACAAATTTATTTTGACACTTTTAGGTTCGTTCGCAATTGCATAAATACGTGCCGCCTGAGTCGTCGTCTGGTCCGTTTGTTTGTCTGTCCATCTGTCCGCATATAGCAGCTCAAAAATTACCCAACCGAATGGTTTGAAATTTAACACTCTCGCTGCGTAATTTTTAATAATCAAAATAGGTTCAAAAATTGCGAATTGTTTTTATTACATATTTCAAATCTATATTTATTTTAGGGTTTAAATATGTAAACATTTTTAGTAAAAGTTTTTTTTAAACCCAAACCTGAATCAATAATTAAACATTTAAATCAGGCAAAATCAGGGCTGTCACTGGAGACTATTTTTATATTTTCGTACCACTATTTTAAGAAAGTCAAATTTAGAGGATATTTCTCTTGTAGATGTTGTTAAAGTCTATATGGAATTTTTTGTATTTAAAAAGTGATACGAGTTGAATAAAAAATAGCCGCCAATGGAAAAAATATATCCCAGAGGAGATCTCGGGTTGCGCAAATTTTGCTATTTTTATGTTGGCCGAGGAAATCTCGAGTTTCGTGGCGAGAGGGTAAGTATATATAATCGGTGCAGAATTTTTTCGAATCATTTCAAACACTTCCTAGCTGCGGAGCATCTTTACACCCAGTTGAGAGGTGATTCGTTTTGCACAGCTATTAAGGAACCGTAAAAATAAAAATGTTTAGATGTGGTTTGTAGTAAAAAAGTAAATAAAATTTTAAAAAATGAATAAAAAAATGAAATGAAAACATATTAAATTATTAAGTATTTAACAATATAAAAACTCAAAAGAAGTAGAAAACTTAAAAACGTAAAAATTTCCATTAATTCCAATAAGACTCTTTTGAGAGACCGTACATTGTAAATTGGAATGTTAATAATAAAGCTAAAATAACAGATTAACAGTTTTTTTAATATACAGGGTGTCTTCAAATTAGTTGGACAAAGAGAAGGATTTATTGAATGGAATTGACATGAAAAAAATTGACACGTTCACGCCGGTTCCGATATTTATGTTTTTCGCTGTGAGACGGCGCCCTAATTCACAGTCAAAAAAATAGGTTACTACCATTCGAATAATATAAATGGATTAAAGAACTCGAATTTCCGTTTGACAAAATACTGGTTTTTAACACCTTTTTTGACTGTGTTTTCCCCTGACTATTTGCCACCCTGGTACTCCATGTCTACACCACACACATCGCCCCCTGAATACTAGGCCTAAGCGCAGACACAAAAATGGCAGCTGTCGTAGACGGATTTTTTAAAGTTTTTGCACTGTCCCCTGAATTTAAACGCAAGTATTTTCTAAAAGTTTTCTTTAACTTATTTAACCCCTTAATTCTCGCTCCCGTCAATATCACGGGCTGAGGCGCTGCCATCGAAATACTCAAGGCCAGAGGACACGAGTTGTGACGTCATCATTAATCGACCGACTTCTCACTAGTGTTGAATTAACACAGGAAAATTTTGAATACAAATTTTCTTTTATTTTATTTGTGGAATATCTATCATCTTATAAAACAATAATAGCTATTTAAACTTACTGGTGATAATTTCGAATCCCCAATAAATAATTAGCCAGATGCGGCAACAGTGTGGCATTTAGCATTTGGCTGAATTTTTATTTAAGGATTCCGAATTCTCAGCAGTAAGTTTAAATAGTTATTATTGTTTTATAAGATGATAGACATTCCACAAACAAAATAAAGGAAAATTGCTATTCAAAATTTTCCGGTCTCAATTCCTTTACTAGTGAGAAGTTGGTCGATTAGTGATGACGTCACAACTTGTGTCCTCTGGCCTTGAATATTTCGATGGCAGCGGCTGTGGTGCCGTCCGTTATTTCTCGTGCCCGTCATATTCCCGGGCCTGGAGATTTAATTGCTGGTGAAAACTTCTGAAACCAGAAAAATTTAACTGGTATTTGCGTGTGAAGTCTTTGAATAGTCCCGCTTGTGTTATTTTTGGCGCTGATTGTGATGTTGGACTTTGTATTGCATGTTTCGAAATATATCATACTAAAAAAAAAATTGTTAATAATCAAAATTTAATGTGTGTACATTATTTCAAATATTATTTGTAAAATTTTGTGGATGATGATAAATAAAGATCACGGAGAAAAAGAGGTGGAGGCGAAACTAATGTTAAAATTTTGCTATGCAGTTTTTACCCCGTTATGTGGCGATACCGTAGAATGTATGCTGTCGGTCGATTGTTCTACAATGCTTTTCAATGGAAAAAGCACTGATTTTTTTAAAAAAATTAATAGAAAATTGAATTTTAAGAAAGTCGTACGAGTAGAAATCTGATTAATTACAGTTTTCTTCATAAGATACATATTTTTTTAAAGGCACTTGGCTTTTTAATTGCTTAAAATCAGAGACCCTCAAAATCAGAGATCATTCTGACAAAAAAAAGCGAAGGCAGGCCATTTATAAACATTGAATATCACGGATTATTCTGCCACGAAGAAATAAATGAACTTACGACTTTTAAAAATTAAAAGAATTATTCAATATTTTTTGGTGTAAATTTTAATCTCGCGTATCTATATATATAAAAGAAAGTCTGGATTTTGTATTAATCAACGCGCAGCCAAAACTACTGAACCTAAAAGCTTGAAAATCGGTGTAAAAATACTTCTTATCATTTAGAGTGCCGCTAAGAAAGGATTTTCCAAAATTCCACCCCTAAGGGGGGGGGGGGTAAAAAAGAGAACGAACGTTAAATAAATTCCTTAAAAATCTGATTTTACAGTTATTTTTTAACTGATAACATATTTTGGTGTATTTTTGTATGCTGAATCGAATGGTATTAACTAAATTCTTTTAAGCCCAATAGTTCGAGAGATATTTAATATTTTTCTAATTTGGCACTATCTTTGGCGCCAAAACCTGAATTTTTCAAGTGATAATTTCTAAAAACTCATTCTGTTCATTCTGTTACTGCAAGGGAAAAAATTCAAATTGAATAATTTTTTAACCAATCCTTTTGGTTAAATAAAAAAACTTCGTCAATTGGAAAAAAAAAATTCAAACGCCTCAAAAACTAAAACTAATAAAAAAACAAACAAACAAAAAACAAAACAAACAACAACAAAAAAAAACTGTGATACTTTTTCGTTCTAATTTTCGTCGCGATGCCAAAATGTATGGTATCGCGCCATTTATTTCAACCCTAATCGTGCAAACGATTTTTATTGCAAACCGTGCCACATTTGCTAATTATAGAACGTGAATATTTTTATGCAGGAATTTTTAATGATGGAATTTATTTTATTCCATCATCATCTCGCAAAACTTTTTAATTTGTTATTTTTTTAATAGAAAATATTTATTACTGATACTGATATAGATTTTACCATTTCGCTGTTAGCTGATGATGAGGAAGCTACAATAAAATTATTTCAGAAGTTAGGAATTATACATATAAAAATGTTTTGTTCAAAAAACCATGAATGTCTTCATTGAAAGAATGAAATGTTTACTGCAATGTGAGACATACGTATTACGTACGCCATGCTTCAGCAGCAAAAGACATTTACAATTTCAAGACTGCAGTTTAAATAGAATATATTTTATTACTTGCAAAATATTTATTTATTCTTATATTTTAAGTATTTAATTCGGTATCCGTCGACCAATTTCGCCAAATTATATAAATCGCCAAACCACTCGCCAAATTACACAAATTGACATAATTTTTATTTTAAATAACGAAAGAACAAATAAATTAGTATAACATTAATAAAAATACATTTAAAACGTCGAAATAAAAATCACCTGACTACGTAAATACGAGTAACTTGCTTAAAGTCAAGTGAATATGACATTTACGTCCAACCATTATTGGCATTTAATCTTATAGTTTGGCAATAGATTTTTGGTCGACGGGATAACCAAGTAGTACCATTATTTTTATTGATTCAAAAAACAATGGTAGGTCAAAGTCTGTAATTTTCAAATATTATATTTTTTAAATGCTTATTTTTTTTTTCAACATTTCATTTTTGTGCCAACTACTATGCTTGGTGACAATGGTGTTGGCATAACAGGGAAATACCAAAACAGGTATTGATTTTATTTCAAATGTAAAGAAAAAAGGTTTAATGAACAATAAATATTGTAAATATGACTATAACTCTGATTCTACTGAACAGAATTTTGTAGAACTTACACTGTTAAATAGTAAATTTGGTTTATAAAGGTTTAACGTAAAAACCATCATTCTAAGTTGCTACGGGAGTTCTAAAATTAGGTGAACTCGATTATGAAAGATTTCAAGTCAACTAATTAAATGCACAGTAAGTTACATAATATTTCAGGGATTTTTTTCATTTTTTATCATATCATTCTGTGTTGTTTAGTTACGGAGCTATGCGGAAAAAGTTCTCAGTGGTACAGTAAAGAAAATTGGAAGATATACGCTGCAGAGATAGGGTATACTAGAGAGTATAAATGCTATAGTTAAGGAAGTTGAGCTGAGTTCCTTAAAAAATTCAGATGTGATGCAGTATATACCTACCCCTACCTCCCAGAGAGTTCTATAATCAGGTTAACGCGATTATGAAAGCTATATTTAACTATCTCAATATATATATATAATGCAAAGAGAAATTTCATTCCGGCTCCTTATATCTTGAGTTCTGCTGAATAGATTTTGACGGGATTTACATTGTTAGTTAGATAATTTTTCAGAAAAGATGTTAGTATAAAACATAACGTTCTACGTTGCTTAGTCAAATAATTATGTGGAAAGTTCTAAATCAGATGAACCCAATTTTGAAAGATTTGCTTTTTTTAAAGGTTCCACGGAATGAATTTTTATGGGATTTAAACTGTTAATTAGATCCTTTTTAGGGAAGGTTTCGGTATATTTTCCAGTTTAAAAGATTCTGCGAAGTGGATTTCGATGCAACTTTATCGGTTAGTTAATATTTCAGTGAATGTTTTAGTATAAAGCACATATCATTTGCTGTTGCTTGGTTGTTAGGTTGCTTGATTGTAGAATTATAGATGAAAGTCTAGAATCAAGCGAACCCAATTATTATGAACGATCAGCCTTTTCAATAAGCCCAATTAACAGATTCTGATGAGACTTGCATTGATAATTTTTCATGAACGCTTTTAGTATATTACATATTGTTCTATTGTTCTTTACCGAATCCTACACTAACAGATCAACTAAAGAAATTGATACTTAACAGTCTAAATTTTGTATGACTCAATAAAAGATATAATAGCGTAATGACATTCATATTGCTTTCATCAATTCGGTTGGATACACCAGGTAAATGTCCATATTGCTTTAAAACGCATGATCAAATTCACAGATATATTTTGTTTCATTCAAGATTTCTTTAGAAAAACAGACCAGCGTAGCGGGCGAAGGCGGCTAGTATTTTATAAACTTTGAATAATTTAATAATTCATAACTTTTGATTTCTATGCAATTAATAAATGTAGAATTAAAACAAATTTTTATCTTAATTATTTGGGAAAGAAAACGTGTAAATTATAAGTTCAGGAACTAATTTTTTCAAAAATCGTAAGGTTTGATTTTAATATAAACTTACTTATAAGGAGGGAGGGGGGGTAGAGGACCGGAATTTCCTGACCCGGGCCCGCCCCGCCCCGAAAGAGAAATAATTAGGCTTGGCCAGGACCGGGCGGGTGGAAAAACTAAAAGTTCGGCCCGGCCTGGTACTTTCGCAGTTCACGCCCTGGCCCGCCCCAGGCAAAAATCAGTGAAAACAGGCCTGGCCCGTCCCTTGAAAAAAAAAATCAGACCCGACTCAATTTCTACAAAAAGTTCCGATTTTTCTTACATACAATTAAGATTATTTTCCAGAATACTTCATAAATATTTATGGAAAAATGTAACAGTATATTTTGGATTACTATATGTTTTCAAGTCAGAGCACACAAAATATCAAATTTTAAAAACCCTTTAGACTCACCCTTATGCAAAAATGCATGAATACAAAATTTATTACGATAATATACATTAAATTTAGTAATACGAAAATAATAGGACTCCACCTTAAATGGAACGCAATCATCATGGCAACCTAAAATCATTACCTATCATGGGATATCTTTGAATTAATTACGTGTGACAGGATTTAATAGAATAATCACCATGGCAACCTAGAATCATTACCTATCATGGGATATCATTGAATTAATTACGTGTGATAGGATTTAATAGAATAATCACCATGGCAACCTAGAATCATTACCTATCATGGGGTATCATTGAATTAATAACGTATGATATGATTTAATAGAATAATCACCATGGCAACCTAGAATAATTACCTATCATGGGATATCATTGAATTAATTACTTGTGATAGGATTTAATAGAATAATCACCATGGCAACCTAGAATCATTACCTATCAAGGGGTATCATTGAATTAATTACGTATGATAGGATTTAATAGAATAATCACCATGGCAACCTAGAATAACTACCTATCATGGGATATCATTGAATTAAATACGTATGATAGGATTTAATAGAATGAAGGAAACTTTTATTATTTTCTTTTGAAGTTTTGATTCCATTTTCATAGAATTTGACATGACAAAATTCTGAAATTTAAATGGTTTAATCTCAATTTAAATGGTATTTGACAGATAGGTACATATCAATTACCCACAGCAATTTTTAGTGTTCATTAAGTATAACATTTAAAAAACATATACACTAAGATCGATTTAAGATAAAAATTTCTCAATTTAAACATAATTACAAGCAAATAGCTTTATTTTAAAAGCCTAAAAAAATCTCTCACCTGTAAAGGACGGAACAAGCTCAATTTTATTTTCCTTTCGTTTTTTTTTTTTATGTCACTGGTATAACCTGTTTTCAATGCAGGAACAAAGCACTTATACCCCATCTTAATTTATGCTTTGTAATATCAATAATAAAAAAATAAACGAATAACATAAAATATTTTTTAATTCTAACATACGGCTCCTATACATACAATCATATGATATTTAGCTAAAGGAATGGCCAACATGCGGATTGTAGCGCCCTCATTATTTACCGAAATGTAACTTGTGTTTTCGGTGAGTGATGCCTATTAAGTTTCTTTTCAATTTTTTTACTCTATGATAAAGATTTAAGATGAGAAAAATAAAGGTCTTATTCTCATTAATTTTTATGGTGTAAAACAAACATTAAGACAGAGAATTCTCGCATGATGGCTTTTTTACAAATGTGAATTTGTTCTATATCATCTTTTTTTCCGCCTTGAAAAAAAAAAAAAAAAAAAAAAAAAAAAAAAACTAATTGCATATTTTATTTAGAAACCTTATAATTATTCAATTTCTGTAATAAAAAAAATAGATACTTTTTTATGGTTTTTCTCAATATTAAGCGATCCTTAAGGGGTTAATGTCAGAACAATAATGCGGAGAAAACTTTTAGAAATTATTGGTATTTAAATTCGTGGGACCGTACAAAAGCTGAAAAATACCTGCTTATGACAGCCACCATTTTTGTGTCAGCGAGTAGAAATAGTATTCAGGGGGTGGTGTGACACAACAAAATGACAAAAAATTCATTGATCTATATACTAAGTGATACAACGGATAAAAAAATAACTATTTTTGATCTATTGTGTGTGTAGGCAATTTTCTTTTTTTTTTTCTTCTTTTTTCTTTGAACTCTCCAGGAAAAAGTGATATTCACAAAATTCAACTAAGATGACCTCGTTCGTAGTGAAAAAAAATGAAACGAAATTGTAACCAAATTCATTCCAGGGTCAAACATAAGCGTCTACAGCATCATTTGGGTGCCACATTTAACTTTTTAAATATTTAACACTTTCCACTTAATGTTATATTGTAGAAATAGCGATCACTTTTTAGCTATCACTTTTCCCATACTAATATTTTCGTGGTAGGCTCTTATTTCAAATGTTGTAGAAATATACTACGAAGAATCCTACAATTTTTTTAAATTAAAAATACTACTTTTTTGAACTAGTTGCAACCAAAGCTCAATTCTGAAGTACCGGTAGCGACAAGCACGAATCTCGAAGCAGTCTAAAATTTTCGTGGTAGGTTCCTATTTCAAATGTTGTAGAAATATACTACGAAGACTCCTACAATTTTTTATAATTAAACAAACTATTTTTTTAATTAGTGGCACCCAAAGCTCAATTCTGAAGTAGCGGTAGTGACAAGCGTGAATCTCGAAGCAGTCTAATATTTTTGAGGTACGTTCCTATTTAAAATGTTGTAGAAATATACTAAAAAGACTCCTAATTTTTTTTAAAATTAAAAACACTACTTTTTAAAAAATTAGTGGTAACCAAAACGTAATTCTGATGTAGCTTTAGCGACAAGCTCAAACCTCCGAAAAGTCTCTTTTAGCCACCACTATTTATTTTTTAATTATTTTCGCAGGTAAGATTCTACAACTATTGTGAGAAAAAGCTCATACCGAAACCGGTTTATACAGCATTGGTAAAATAAACGTAAAACAAAACATTTCGTTCGGAAATAATGGTGATCGACATTTTTATTTGGTCTCCATTAACGCTTTATACCCCAAATTATGAATTCATAAAAATTTGATCTACTAAAGCAGTGTTGCCAGAGGGATACTTTTTTTTAAAATTCAGATTTCTTCATTGGCACCACGTTTTTGAAATGGTAAAATTCCTCTTCTTTTCTCTTTGGTCAATACGTTATTAAATAAGGAGAAATTTACCATTTCGAAACAGTGGTGTCAATCAAGAAATCTCAATTTTAAAAAAGTAGCCCACTGGCAACACTGTACTAAAGCAGTTTTCATGCATTTCTCAAACCACATAAGAAGATTTAAAAAGCAATTTAATAAATTTTAGAAGGATTCTGCCAATTAAAATTAATTAATTAAATTTGAATTTATAGGGATTTTGCACAATATTTATAACTCTAATCAAATCTTTTATTTAAAATACTTTTTTAATATATCACAGAATTAGGAAATGCACAAATATACTCTTTCAAAAGAGTCAAACTAAAACTTTCCAGTCCTAACTGAAACTTTTCTTCCACAATCTTTCAAAGTCAAGAAAGCTGAAAAGATGCAAACGAAAAAGAAATCACCCGTTTAAAAATATTTTTACTTTGTGCAACCAATAATGATTTTGGAACAAGATAAGGCAAAGTATCTATAACTCATTCTAAACTATATTACTACCAATAGATGTATTAAATAAATTTTATAACAAGTAATTTTAATGTTACTTTAACCCCTTAATTCTCGCTCCCGTCAATATCACGTGCTGAGGTGTCGTTCGTTATTTCTCGTGCCCGTCATATTTACGGGCTGGAGATTTATTGCCGGAAAAAAAATTCTGAAACCAGAAAAATTGAACTGGCATTTCCGTGTGAAGTCTTTGAATTTTATTGTGTGAGTTTAGTTTTTGGCAAAGCGATATAGGTAAGCGTCTTATCTTAAATGGGAGAGGTAACCGCAAGATTAAAGGCGAGGTCACATCAATCAAGGTCGCACGCCACGTAGCGGACGGAGTGAACAACAGAAAGATGCCTAACTGTTTTCTTCTTTATGGATAATCTATTAATTGCACATCTATGAAATAACTGCGCAAGCGCCAACATCGTGTTTTCATTTGTTTGTAGCATTTATGTTCTGACAGTAATATAATGTTCTATTAATTTTTATTCGTGTTTTTTGACTTATTTATTATGGTTAATTATTTAAATAAAAACAGTTCTTTTTAAGAACTAATATTATTTGTTAAAATGGCAAACGAAAAACTCTAGTTTTCGAAATTGTAAGAAAATTCTTTTTCTTATAGAATTCATATGTCCTTTTCCAAAGAGCAAAACAAGTTAGTTACGTATTTTAACTTTAATTTATTAATATATATATATATATATTATTTGATATATATTATGAAATGTTGTTGATTTAAATACGCTCGATTTTAATTATTTTCTTTTAATGAAATGAAAAATGACGCATAAAAACTAGTAAGTAGTTAATGTGTAAAAATTGAATTTTGTAGTCTTATTTTTTTACTCAATTCTTGATGTGCTAAATTTATAAAAAATGATATACACGGTTCTATTCCAGATGAAAATAGAATGTTTATCAAGGTTTAGAATATGTATAGAATTTAATAATAAATAAAATGTTCAATTTTAAGTCCTTTTCTTCGTTTATCAAGCGCAGACGATACATCGAAAACTTATTCCAATATTCTTTTGATCGTATTGTATTCATGTTATTTAAATTACAAATAGTTCATTTATTTAATTTAAAATTCATTTAATTTTATATTCAGAATCACTTTAATTTAAAATGCATGCATTAAATGTTGTGTTATTAAACGAGCAATTATTGTTAATTTAGTATTTGTTTAAATATTTTGCGAGTCCAGACAATAACTGCAAAAATTTTCCTAAAATCGCCAGATTAGATTTTTTTTTCCCTTGAAGCAGACAAAGCCATTTAGAGAATCCCTGTTAAAAATTCTATTACGAATTTCAGATTGTTACTTACTCACAGAAGATGAATCTTGTTTGCCAGATATATTGCAAAATATTTTTGTTATAGCTTGTTTTGATAAAAATATGTGTATTTTAAAAAAAGTCGCAATTTCATTTTAGTTTAAGGGCTAAAGGCAGTAATGCTTTCGTAGCATTAGTGCTTTTCTCCCAAAATTGAAATGATATTGCGATTTTTTTTTTAAATGTGCATAATTTTATCAAAACAAACTGTAATAAAATATATTAAATTATAAACAGAAGTTCTCTTATACGTCCATTAAAAATATTTCAAAAATATATATTCTAAAAACACACTCAAAATATATATTAAACATTTAATTGCTAAAAAGGACGTCAAATGTTAATAAAATACATTAAAAGATCTTAATAATTTGACATGTTTCGATTTAATTTACTCAATCATCATCAGAAAAACAAATAAACACAAAGATGGAAAATGACAATAAACTATTACAAATGAAATTTAAAAATAAACAAATAAAAATCACGCGTAATATTTTAACATGTTTCACGTTGCCCTATTTTATTTTCAAATTATCTAACAATTCAATCCTAATATTTGGGATTTGAAATGACAAGGAATCATTGCAGACCATAGATTCTCTAATAAAAAGTTGCAAATAAAAATATGGCCTATAAATTAATCTACTTCATTAAACAAAATATTTATGTTTTCTATTTTATTTAGCCTAGATAATGCGGTTTTACTTCTATTAAATTTTATGTCTGCAATGTGCTGTTTACATCTCACTTTGAATTTTCTCTGGGTCATGCCAATATAATAATTTCTATAACCACCTTCTTTAAGAAAAGGAATGATATAAACACCGGAAAGGTCAAATTTATCAATAGGGTCAATTCTAGTGGTTAAAATTGATTTTAATTTAGGAGGGGGTCTAGCAATTAAATTTACATCAAACTTTTTAAGTTGAGTTTTAGCGGATTCGAAGAAATTTGGATAATAATTTATAGCCACCCTTTTCATGTTATTTTCTCTGTCGGTTTTATTCTCAAAAACTGCATCGCTCATTTTGTTAATAAACTTTTAAATTAATTTATTAACTATTTTAACTTGATATCCGTTGTTAATAGCTATTGTTTTAATTTTATCTAATTCATCATTTAAATATTCAGGGGAACAAATTGTGAAAGCTCTGTTAATAAGGAATCTAAAGGTAGATAATTTATAAGAATATGGAGTGCAAGCATCAAAAGGTATAACATTTAAGTTAGTTATTGGCTTACGATATATAGTCCAGGCATTTTGTGATTGAACATGGGCAAAATTGCAATAGAAG
This sequence comes from Maratus speciosus, assembly GCA_963932465.1. NCBI lineage: Eukaryota > Metazoa > Arthropoda > Arachnida > Araneae > Salticidae > Maratus > Maratus speciosus. Next base: position 246,527,812 of record OZ010798.1, on the reverse strand, counting down.
CTTTTTACAGAATTTTTTAATCAGGAACTACTGCTTAATAACATACTAAAAATCAGACAAAATCTGAGCATGGGAACACCCCTATATACGGATTTCAAAATGGCGGAGGGGATTTTCTGGAACTAAGGCAGAGAATATATCGCTTACGGAAATATATCGCTTTATTTTCACAATTTAACTTTGAAGTATAGTCAAAAACGATAAACAGTACACAAAAGTCTACTATTTCTGACAAATTACTGCTAAAGTTCATTTTTACAGAAATGTTCCAGTGAAGAAAGAAACGTATCAATAGTTTTCATCATATTTATAATTAGAAGTTAGGTAGTTCTTGTTACATCCATTGACTTGGCACACCCCAGAAGCTGTAGAACAGGGCAATCAATTACGCTTGCATCAGCATCGTAAAGTAGCACAGTTTGTCTTTCAAGAACATGGAATCATATTAAGTAAATAATCTGTAGCTGGTAGTCACTCGCAGAGTATTGGGTAGTACGAGTGTTTTTTTACATACCAGCCCCATTCTGCTGGCTTGGTTCTTTCTTCCGATATTTATTTGTAAGTAAGTGTGATAGCTATGATATTTTGTAGAAGAATCGGTCGGAGGCAAACGTTCAGGTGTAATAAATGATTTTACTGTAGTTACTTTCCTTACCAACATTTGGGGACATAGTTTGTCTATAGAATCCAGTGCCTTGCAGTCATAAAACAGAAGCATTGCTTTTCTTCCACCCTCAGCCATATCTGAATGTAGGCTTGAATTTGAACAAAATATTTTTGCAATAGAACGGAGCTCTGTCTTGTTTATCTGTTTGAGAAATGATGAGGATTTCCAAATCGAAAAAATTCTGGATGTTGTATCGCAGCCCGTGAAAGCATGAAGAAACAGAAGGAAGTTGCAATTTTCACGACCTAACAGAGATTGCATGTTGAGAATATGATAGACTGGTTTGGAACATGATCCTCATCTTATGTCACTGCGATGGTATAGCTCGAAGCCATTATCCTTTGCCTGTTAAAGAAGGAGAATCAGCAAGTCGGTATCTTCACCTATTACAGTGGTATGTGCATGTGCATTTTCTGAAGATGAGACTGGAGCACGAACAATGTCTATATTGGCATCCCCATCTGTGTTGGGAACAGTACAGCCTTGTTTCTTAAGCAATTCGCCTATGAGGGAAGTCATTGCTTGCTTGTTTTTTCATTGTCCAGAAACTCTTCCTTTTTTCCAATAAATTTCACGTATGGGCTGAAATTAATATCTCTACTGTTTTTTTTTTTGTAGCGTCATCTGTGAGCCACATCATTGATTGTTGGATACCCAATGTAATTATCAAAAACCATGATAGGTTTTCCATATTGTTTAACAATAAAATCAGCGTAAGACGTAGCAATGTTTTCATATGTATCATTTTTTACATCAGGAAATGCGACGCAAGAAAGATCCTCCATCCAATATGTACCTTTCTGTACTTTCCACGTTGTCATATTTTTCATTGTGTAAATTTTTAATGTGTTTGACTAGTGCTTGAGCTAACTGAGATTTGTCTGAATTCCTCATCATACTTGGTGATTCAAATAATGCTGCAGGGTACGCACACAGTTCATAACGCATGACATCTCCGAGATTCATTTCACCACAAGTGCCAGTAATCATCATTCTTTGGAAGAGGAGCGCTGGATCTATTTGCATATCTAAGTCATCTTTATAACTACAAATGGCGGCAGCAGATCCTAGAGTTTCACTTTCTTTGACCTTTTAGCCGAATACCTAAATATATCCTTCCCTATCATTTTGGAGATGATGATCATACCAAATAAGTGCAACTCATCAACATTAACTTCTTTTTTAGCTGTTACGCCTGTAACAATTTTGCGTAGAGTAGAATCAGAATGAAATGGCGATATGTGTTCCAGTACATCGCCCACTTTTTAAATGTCATTGCTGCTCCTCTTCTGTCTGCTGTCTCTTATAGGTATTTTTGATAATTTTATAAAAGTTACACACTCCCAATGTTATTCCTATGGGAGTTTGAAGCTAAAAGTTAGCATAGAACACAATTTTTAACTATTTTCAAAACATCATTTAGTACACTTAAAATTGATATTTTGAATTGAGACTGGCAACAGAGCAAAGTATATACAATTACGTTAATAAAAAGCACAGTATGGAGCTGTTTATAGCATTTATTATGTACGTTAGAGGTTAGAGATTAATTAAAAAAGGTTAACATTACAATAATCTCCACAGAGATGCATTATTAAATGGCCGCCAATGGTAAAGCATGTACTTTTCAGAGGCTCATTAAAATACTAAAATTTATAAAAAGAATCTAACACTCACTCACTAGTGTTGTATAAGCTTCAAATTACACAAATAATGTAGTAATCCGCTGTTAAATAATCATTTAACACCATAAATATAATCTTGAAAAACACTAACATGACAAACTACTCTGGTCAGATCACAATCACAGTACAGCATGTATAAAAAATATCGATATCTTTGCTTAAAGTCCCCTTAACAAAGTAAATTGGTGATGAAATGTCGTGCGTGTCCTGAAATTTTATAGGCAGGAAATTTTTCGGTACCAGTATTTTCTTATAGAAAATTACTTCTTAAATAAGGCGAAATTTCGCGCATTTAAGCTAGATTTATTCTTCTATTAAAAAATACTGATATTTGCCCTGAAAAATTCCCTAAAGCATATTATTAAAAATGTTCCGATGCCTGGGAAAGTTATGCACAACTAGCATTTATAAGCACTGGAATCGATTCGGAGCCAGTTGCAATTGCGGATACATGAAATAGAGGAACGGGATTAACAGAAAGTAGAGAAATTTAAAAGAACTGTATCTCGCGAACCACTGGACCGATTTTGATGCGGTAGGGCTTAAAATGTTCAGGAAGACTTAATATGTAGAAAGAAAAAATAGTATAGGGCTTGCCTGAGGCCGGAGATATATCTCCCCATCGCCGGAGCTTGAAAAACTCACCGCATACCGGATGACTGTTAGGAGATCGGTCTAGTAGTAATACAGTTTAGAATGAGTTATAGATACTTTACTTTATCTGTTCCAAAAGCATTATTGGCTGTCAGTTGTTCGATAAAAAATGAATATTTGCAGTCCAAATTGTTTAGTGCTGCCCTCTGTCGTCTTCCGTCTCAACTAAAAGCTATACAACAGCACAACAACGCAAAACGGCATATGATTCAGTCCGTTTTGAAATCCGTTTTTAAGGGTGTTCCCGTGATTGGATTTTGTCTGATTTTGGTTATATTTCTCAGTAATGGTTACGGATTAAAAATCAGTTAACAGAGCTTCTATTGCAATTTTGCTCGGGTTGAAGGTGTATTTACTTTAATTTGCCTGGACTAATATTGAACGAATTAGTTTATTATTTTCTCTTTTTAATTCAACATCTAAAAAAGGTAATTTCTTATCGGTTTCAAGTTCAAAAGAAAATTTAATTTTATTATCTAAATCATTTAACTGCTGAATAAAAACTAACAATTTATCAACTACCCCCTGCCAAACAATAAAAATATCATCTACATAACGTAGCCATACTAAAGGTAATAATTTAAAAGTACTGAAAATTTTTGATTCAAGGGGGCGTAATTTGAATTCAGCTAGGAGGCCTGAAATTGGAGATCCCATTGGGGCACCGTCTGATTGTTGATAAATTATATTGTTAAAAATAAAATACTTACTATTAATTATTAGGTTTAGGCCACTTTTTAAAGTGTTTTTCATTGGTATGTCAAAATCTTCTCTATTGTCAATGAACTGTTCGATGGTTTGAGCTACTTCTGAAGTATCTATGGATGGATATAATGACACAATGTCTAAGTTTGCTAAAATTAATTGCTAAAATTAATTGCTAAATAAATAAATAACATTTTCATTTATTTATTTTTAAATTTCATTTGTAATAGTTTATTGTCATTTTCCATCTTTGTGTTTATCTGTTTTTCTGATGATGATTGAGTAAATTCAATCGAAACATGTCAAATTATTAAGATCTTTTAATGTATTTTATTAACATTTGACGTCCTTTTTAGTAATTAAATGTTTAATATATATTTTGAGTGTGTTTTTAGAATATATATTTTTGAAATGTAATAAAGTAATTTTGCAATAAAACTGGGAAACAAGATTCATCTTCCATAAGTGAGTAAAGAATCAGAAATATGCGCAAGAGATGCGCAGATAGTAGATATTCTGTCATATATGACGTCATACTGAAAACCCGCGTATTTGCATTATTCACTCCGTCCACTAGATGGCGCAGATGTGTCAATATACTCCAGATTCCAGTATTGACATTGTACGCTTACTTATATGGCTTTGGTTTTTGGCGCTGATTGTAACATTCAACTTCGTATTGCATGTTTCGACATATATCACACTCAAAAAAATTATTGATAATCAAAATTTAATGTATATTACATTAATTCAAATATTAGTTGTAAAAATGTGTTTGATGATGATAAATAAAGATCTACGATGTGAAAAATAAAGGTCTTATTCGCATTAATTTGTATGGTGTAAAATAAGCATTAAAACACAGAATTCTCGCATGATGGCTTTTCCACAAATGTGAATTTGTTCTATAACATCTTTTTTTTTCGCCTTAAAAAAAAAAAAAATCTAATTGCATATTTTATATAGAAACCTTATAATTATTCAATTTCTGTAATAAAAAAATAGGTACTTTTTTGATGGTTTTTCCAAATATTAAGCGACCGTTAAGGGGTCAAAGTACAATCGGTGCATAAAGGGTTAAAAGAAACCGCTCTGAGGTCTGTAAGCGTTTTCGAGTCAAATTCGACAATTCAATGCAAAAGAAAGCGTATATACAGGCTTTGAATCTGAATCTGCTTAACCCTTATGTCAATGACCAAAATTTGCCCTTGTCTCCAATAACCGGGATACACGGGTACTGGCTGCGATTTTAACACAAACGCGCTATAAACTCTTTTTAAAACACCCTTACTCATGGAATGTAACTGCCTCGCCTTTCGACAAGAGGAAGTGGGGAAAAGAGATATAAATATAAATTCATTTTACATTTTTTGATATTAACATCCTGAAATCGTGATGAAAAGAGGAAAAAGGTGAGTGTTAAGCCAGAACCATTGAATAAACGACTTTGGGTTAAATGGATATCGACAAACGCTAGAGTAATAGCGTGCTAACAGGAAACATCAATATATTTACTTAAAAATTGAAAAATCGAATTAGTATTTAAGCATTTTTATAAAACCTTCATAATGTTTCTAGGTTAATGTTTTTTTTTTTTTTTTTTTTTTTTTTTTTTTTTTTTTTTTTGAAGAAATTTTAATTTAACACTGGATTGCCCGGAAATTTTATTCAAGCTCCATACATATATTTCACACTAGAAGTTCTAACAAAAATTATTTAACCGGTTTATTTAACGAATTTTTACGTGGTTTAACTTAAATTTATTTAATCAAATTTTCCTGGCTCCAATTGACATTTAAGGTTAGTTGGGGCAACAGGGCCATGATTTTACAATGTGAACCTGGAGCATCTGACAATTCAGCTTCAAAAAGCTAATGTTCATTTGAAGTAAAGTCTGAACTTCTATAAATGTGTTCAGTTAGGTTCCCTCTATCAGACAGAAATGCTCAAAATTACATTTTAATATTTAAAAATATAAAAATATGTATATTTCATCTTTCTTTCCTCGTGGATCCAGTTGCCCCATAAAAATAGGGTAAGTGGACCAGGAGGGTCTATGTTCCACACGCGTTTATTTTTTTTCATATGGGATATCAGGTTCTGTTTGAAAATGTGTAAACAACTTAAAAAATTTTAAACCATGCAGATCATGTAAATTATATATCATCTAAAGAGCGGCGTAAGGAAAACCTTTGCTGTAAATGTGTCTAAAAAAAGCACTAAAAGTGAATATATTAGATTTATTTATACCAAAAACATAACAATTAAGTAAGTACTTATGTACTTTAGTATAGGTAATAAGTATAAAAGTCACATGGGTATTTTAAGGAAAAAAGTAGCAAGGTAAATCTATGAACAAACAGTTACGTAAGTACTTAAGAACTTTATCTGCATCCAGAGTCAGTTATATAGGGAAAATTTTATTGTTCCTATCAAAAACATTAATGCGTTACCTTGATGATGATTTTATTTAACATATTCTAAAGAAAGGTGCGATGAAGATATTATTTTCAAAATAGTGGTAGGAACAATAGAAGTTTCTCTATATATGCGATCCCAGTGTATCGTACAATTTCAAAGTTTGGCTATCTCGCATTCAGGGCAAGGTACTTGCATTCGTAAAATGTTGAAATAATTTAATGACACCAGTATTTACAAGAGAATCTATTTGTAAACAAGTAAAAGTATATTTTCTCGTACTTAATAAAGGTGAAATTTTCAGTATAAAATTCCGGTGCCAATGTTGCAATTGGGGATTAAAATTATGTGATGCCACAAGGGCATCACCGCCTCTCAAGGGGTTTAGAAATTTGGTTTGAGACCACCCAATATGCCTTTGTTTAATTTTATTACGTAATTTTAATAAGGTATTCTATAATTTTTTTATTGTGAGCAGAAAACAATGGAGAAATTTATTTCCCGTAGTAAGAGAAACTCAAAAAAATTATTTATAGCTATTGGAGCAACTGGATCCAGCATGGTCCAGTTACCCTGGATATATGTCCCAGTTACCCCATTCGTGAAACATTTATGGAGTAACTGCGACACCGGGCTTACATTTGAAACATGAAGTAAATATATATAGATACCTAATAATATTAATGTAGTTATATGGCTAATGTTTAGAAAAAAAGATTGTTTAATAAAAGTACTTACAGTAGTTTAATAAAAATCCGAGGAAGTTCAACCTTATTGACGTTGTTTTTAAAAAAAGAGACGTAAATTTTTGACAACCTATCATAGCAAAGTGTGAGTTATGATTGAGTTGACACACGTTGTTTTAGAAAGTAGAGATTAAGGTGCATTGTTCACAAAAGCTAAATTTTATAAAACATCAACAGTTTTTTATAAAATAGCCTACGGTCCAGTTACCTCGTGGGTCCAATTACCCCAACTAACCTTAACACTAATCGCTGCAATACCAATGCCATATTCTTGAGCTTATTTTCTCATACTCACATCCGATTCTACACGATTTATGATTTGAATTTTTTCTTCTACAGTTAAAGTAATGCGTTTTCGTTTTGTACACATAAAAATGAAAAATTTTACTCTAGTAAAAATCTCGTACGGGGGCTCAAGTTAAATTCTGAGAAATTCTAAGAAAGGGGAACCAAAATATTTATCTGTACTCGTGGCTTGGAAAGGACCGCTTGCATACGAAGAATGTGATAGTAATAATATAAAAATGCTTTTAAAAGGGATTTCGGTTAACCAAGAGATTCGGTTAAAAGTGTTTCGGATAAAAGAGGTTCTACTGTATTTTCAGGATTTTCTGATAAATATATGTCACGTCATGTTACATATTGCAATTGAAAGCAATAAGCAACTCTGTCTCTGCATAAATGATATAACTTATTTCGCAACAGCAGTACAAAAATACATTACTGACAAGTTTTATCTTACTCGAAGAGAAAAATATTTTTTTATTAATACTTCAAAAAAGTTATTTTCTTTCAAATATTTTTCATAAGCATTTTACGTATCAGAAAAAAGGAAAAGCGCAAAATGAATTGAGAGTAAAGAAAACAAGAAAGAAAAATCATGCGTCAAGCATAGATTATGAAGCACTTCCCAACACATTCAGAATAATGTAACAAAACTTCATAGTTTAAAAAGTTAAAATATTATGCCTAATTCAACCTATGGCAATGGGTTGCCATAGGTTGGCAACTCATAACACATGAGTTGGAATGAGTTGGAAAACTCATAACACATGGAAACTCATAACACATTTTAAAACACAATTTCAGCTGTTATCATTTACAAAGGAAAAATTATCAGAATACTTTGAGCAGCACTGTATATGATTAAAACAGTTAAATTTAAAAGCGCAAGCCGAAATTGAAAACGCTCTTCAGTAATTATTAATCTCAAAGACAGTACAGTCATTCAGGGTAACTTTAATCCGCATTTTCTCTATTTTCATATGCCGCATTCTTATTTTAAGAATATTGTTGCAACATGGGCCAGAAAACAGAACAAATGATCCTAAATAATTATATGACTATCAAAAATTAAGGAATAATAATGATAAAAGCAATAAAAAATGAATTTTTAACCTAGTTCAAAGATATCCAGCCATTTAGGGTAACTTTGCACCATATGATAAATATTACCTAAAATAATTCATTATAAAAAAAAGTATTATAGTTTGGACAACTTTGAACCCCAAAAAATGTTTTCAGATATGTAATACTCCGAATTTACATTTCCCAACATCACAAGATTTGTATAATTTATGATATTACAACAAATATTATGCACGAGAAAAGTGAAAGAAGAGAACCATGGATATTTAGATATAAAAAAACTGTTTATTGTTCATATAAAACATAAAAATGTAGTGAAAAACAATTTTCAATGTTTTAACTCAATACTATATCCATAGTTACAGTAATACATACTAGTACTAGTATTATTCAAACAAGAATAAAAAATTTCGAATGTATGAAATGTCAAATTTGAGTAGCTCCGCCCCGAATAACGATTTAAATGAATTTTATGTATTTTACACATGTTTGTAAAAATATTTACATGTTATATCTAACGCACACTTTCGGCATTTATATAAAATATACGTGCAAATATGGGAAATTTTTGACAGTAGCACCTATAATCAGTAAATTATAAATATCTGTATAACTTTGAGCCGGCTCAAAGTTACCCTGAAAATGTGGTAAAATGTTAGTGCCTTCTTATTTTACATTTTATTAACTATTAATAAATGAATAATCACAAAACAATAACACATTTACAACATTTAGATAATAATGTGTTTGTGTATATTGTTACTTACTATGAAAATTTAATTGGATTACAACAACTTCAAAACAGCATTCAAAATTAACTTGAAAACAGTACTTCACAAAAATAGTTAGATGATGCAATTAATTGCGCATAATGTCGCTAATTTATTTTCTAAATTATAGAGTAGAAATCTCAGTTTAGAATCTTGCCAACAGAGCACAGTTCTGCAGTTAATTTTGTCTTTTGGAGTCAAAAATATTGAAAATTAGGAGGTGGTGGAAAGTTACACCCCATAGTTCAAAGTTTCCCTGAATGACTGTACTGTAACCAATTTCTTTTGTGTGTCCCTGTAAATGAACGACAAATGCTGTGAATACCCTATTCTGTCGTAATCATCTTGTAGTAAAATTCAGTGATTTATAATACTTTCAATACGTTTGAAACAGCGTAATGCCATTAAAAAACTCTGCAAACGATTCCCCCCCCCCATATACCATAATTTAATGTAATTCTCTTGGGTAGCCCTGTAAATGAAATATTAATCCGAGATACTTCATATGCAATACCAAACATGGTTAGGTGACCCTAAATGTGGACTATCAATTGCATGAAAATCCGAGCATATTTACGGGAGTTAGAGCGTGAACAGACGGATAGACAATCCGAATGCATAAAGACTTTTCAACTTTGTTGGAATGCATTAAAAAGCCATTTCTTTGGCTCAAAGATGATTACATTTTTGCGAGGAAGAATAAATAATTTACATTGAATAACTCTCACTTCTCATGGGACGAACAATAATACGTTTTGAATGATGCATGTTTTCCGGCTGAAAGTTAAAAAAGAATTGTACCGCCTACAAGGAGTTTCAAAATGTTGTGTCATAAATTAATTTCGAAAAATGAAAGCAATAAGCAAGCCTGTCTGTGCATAAATGATATAACTTATTTCAAAAGATAAGTTCAAAAGTTTTATCTCACTCGCCGAGAAAATATTTTTTAATTTACTTCAAAAAAGTTATTTGCTTTCAAATATTTTTCATAAATAAGCCTTTTTCATATTAGAAAAAGGGAACAAAGTGAAAATGAATTCAGAGGAGAAAAAAAAAAGACATTGCTTTTGCTCAAAGATGATTACTTTTATTGTGGAAGAATAATTTGCATTGTACAACTCTCTCTTCTTATGGAAAGATTATCAATAAGTGTAGAATGATGCATGTTTTCCGCCTGAAAAAAGAAATTCTTTCTTTTCGAAATTTGAAACCGTTTTTATGGTGCATCAGTATTGTACAGTCTACAATGCGATTCAAAATGTTGTGTCAAAAATATTCTTAATTTAGAAGCGATCAAGTAAAAACAAATAATTCGTTTCCCTCGTAACCTGAATTAGATTTTTTAATTTAAATATTTAAAAGAAGTAGCTTGTGAATGTTTTATGTTAATAAAATTTAATGTTCTTTGTTATTAACCTTTGATTATTTGTTAAAGATTTTGATCAATAATAACTGACACAAAATTACAATAGGCATCACAAGTCTTTTTTAGGTTTGTTCATAATTATCTAAATACGTAGCACCTATAGTCGTCGTCTGGTCCGTTCGTCCGCTATTTGAAATTTATTTTATATAATCTTTGCAGAATTGTGTCGAGTCATTCCAAATTTTATGAAAATCGAATTAACTTTAAATGATATTAATAAAAGTTATCTTCATTCTATTAAATCCTATCATACATAATTAACTCAATGGTATCTTATGATAGGTAATGATTCTAGGTTGTCATGGTGATTATGACCCTTTTTAAGATGGAGTTATTACTATTTCCAATAACTAGTTGCTATTATTGCCGTATTACTGGATTCAATAGATATAATTTTAATAAAATTCGTATTCATGTATTTTCGCATAAGAGTGCAACAGCTATTGCACAAAGATTTGAATATTTATAAAACTAGCTATAGTACGAACGCACCGCATTTGCCACGTTTGACGTATAATTTCCGACTTGTTAAACAAATGTAATACATAGTTGCCAACTTTTAGGCTTTTTTTCAGCACTATTATTTAATAGGCTATCCTTCATATTTAATCACCGAGATTCCGGGATTAAAAAAGATGAAAATTATTATTTAAAAATAATAGTGAGGAAAATGTAAATATTGACCCCATGGATTACACTTGATAATAAAACAGTTATATAACAATGTATTCCCCAATCATCAGAATTTTATTACAATGACACGGCGTTTTATCAAGAGATTGGAATGTTTGACTGGACACAAATTATATTACTTATTTTTAAATAAACGATCAAGAGCGAGCATTACTCGCTCTCAGAGGGTTCCGTACGATAAGTATATCAGGGTTAGTACGGGTGCTTGAATTTCGTGACTAAGAAATTTTTCGGTACCAGTATTTTCTTATGGTAAAATCTCTCCTGAAATAAGGCGAAATTTCGTCCGTTTAAACTAGATTAATTTTTCTATAAAAAAATTCTGATATTGGGCCTTGAAAATAACGGTATCCGTACGAACCCTGTACATGAATTATTAACTGTATTATCGAACTGAAAATCTTTGCTAAAAGAATAATAAGTCTTTGTTAAAAACTATACAACGTAGTGTTTGGGTACAGCTGTATATACTAGAAAAGTATGAATGGGTATACCAAAAAAGTTGAAAGAGATATGAAGCCTATCAAATATTGCTATTTTGTATAGGGTAGGGGAGTACAGAATGAGGCATGGTACACAGTGAGACAGCAGCCATTTTGACATATAGTTATAACTTTTTCTCCTAGCTGGAACACACACTGAGCCACCTCATCTTATGCAATACGTGGATACAGTTTCGGCACTTCGGTTACTCGTCCAACAAAATAGTAAGTAATTATTTATTTTACAGGGGTTAAAGTTACATAAACGTCCATTTTAGATTTCATTTATTTCATTATGGCATATATTTACTTAACCAAACCTAGCTATATCTAATGATAGACTATGTCGACAAAACGACACAGGCATTCAAAGCTATGAAACTGGTGATGAAACAGATATGGCATACATTTTGTTACAACATAGCGAAAGTAGACAGTGAGACACAGAGTTGAGGTACACAGTGAGACGTGCCTCATTGTGTATCTACTATGCGGTTCTGACATAAAAAAGGTTATTTATTAATAAAAGAAGTTTTTTTTCTCTCTCTCCCTATCTCTGTGTGTGTGTGGTGTGCGATGGTTAGTGAAATCTACTAAACGTAAGAGGCTGAAAGTTTGTATGAAGATAGCCCAATGTCTGCCATTGTCCAACCGAGGCTCATATTTAAAAAAAAAATTAATCTAGAAATATTAATTAGAAGTCATAAACTGCAGAAAATTACTGATAGAGTATAAAAATGTATGATTTATGAAAATATATACATTGTCTCACTGTGTACCACTTGTGGTGCACAATGAGACAATTTTCGATACTCTTTTATGGTGTCTCTGGTGCTTTTATAAATAACTTTTTAAAAACCATTTATACATTAATTTGTAGCGTATTTGTGTAGCTTTAAGTTGTAGCAAAAAATTTATTAAAAGAATTAAAAAAGTTGCCATTTGTTAAGTAATAATAATTTTAGTCTCACTGTGTACTACCCTCCCATAATTCTTTTTTTTTTATTATCCTAATCTGTTTATGATGAACTTAATAGGGTACTGAGAATAAAAGTAAATAATATTTAACCCCTTGCGCCCTGACGCTGTTACTGGATGTATGTCACTAGCCACAAGTGTTGCCGCATCTGACAGATTTATTTATTTTTTTTTTCGAAATTTTGAATTGAAACTACAAAAATTTAATTGGTAATTTTCATTTACTTTATATATGTAAAATCAATCAACTTGTAAAGCAAAAATAAGTGTTAAAACTTACTCGTGAGAATTCAGAATGTCTAATTAAAAAATCAGCCAGATATTATGACGTACGCAACGTATGTCATTGTCGGAAATAACCAAAATAGCATGGCGTACGTGACAGAGCGCAACAGGTTAAACTTCAATCGGCATTTCATAAAACTTAATTCACTGTAGTAATAATCTTTTCTTTTTACAATGTAGCTAAAACAAATCCTTTGTTCAAAGTTTAAACCTGGCCCTGTGCTAAACGCGCTTCGAAGGAAGTTCGCAAAATTTCAACTCCGGCATAGTCCGTGTCGCGTTTTTCCAGATAGGTTTTTAATTAACTTTTAAAGACACGGGAGGTGTATTGAGAGGTACACTCAATGCAAACTAGTAGCAAATCCCATATTTTTTATGTGATTAATTCTAATTAAAATACTCTGTTTTTAACATTTTGACGTTTATTGCTTTTATACTGCTACTGGGCATTGCATTACACAAATATATCATTAAAAGCTGTTATCTGGGCTTTTAAAGCAGGTGGTACATAGAGTATGCCGCCCGTGCCATTATGTATGTCCAAAACATTGGTGTCTTTAAGGGTTAATATCTCGGCTAATTACCGACTATTTTTTCCGAAAATCATTATCAACAATGCTTTTATACTTCTTTTACGATAGGTACCTCAAGCGCTCCTTAACACCTTTGCTGAATACCTGAAAATAAAATTTGTGTGTAACAGAAAACTGCGCTTTACTCAAAACTATGTGACCTAGGGTAATCTGTATAATTTTCCTGCAAGGTTTATATTAACGTCTACTATCTCTAATTTTTTTCATAATTTCAGTTTCAGTAGATTCGTAAATAGATGGGGGAACATATTTTTTGAACTACATTTTCGACGATATCTCTGAAAATATAACAGCTAAAATTAAAAGAAATATATTTTGGAGTTTAGCGTTATGAAAGCTTTCACACGATATACAGAGAAAAGTTTTTTTCCAAATAACTTAATTAGCCCCTCTACATTTTCCCTAAATATATTTGTGAATGTTTAATAATCAGTAAATACGTGGGTCAACAGTCTTTATTTCTTCCCCCAATTTTAACTTTCTACGTTTCATAGTTTGCGAGTAAAATGACTGTGACAGACAGACACAGGAGTAATCTTATAATGGATCCGTTTTGATTTTTTAAGTACGGAACCCTGAAAAAGTACAAAATTCATTACTGAACAGTCTTATCTCACTCGACGAGAAAAATATTTTTTCATTTATTTCAAAAAAGTTATTTCCTTTCAAATATTTTTCATAACTAAGCATCTTACGTATCAGAAAAGGGAGAAAAAAGCGAAAATGAAGGCATTTCTTTTGCACAAAGATGATTACTTTTTTTTTGTGTGTGTGTGCGTGGAAGAATAATTTGCATTGAATAGCTCTTTTTTTTCATGAGAAGAATAATAATAAGTTTTGAATGGTGCATATTTTCCGGCTAAAAGTTGAAAAAGAAATTTTCCTTTCGAAATTCTAAACCGTTTTACACTATTTCAACATTCTACATCCTACAATGTTACTCAAACTGTTGTGTTATACGTCTTCTTCGTGAAATGATGAACCAAATAAAACAATTTTCATACTGCACACAATTGAAAAAATAAATAAATGTTTTCCAGCAATTTTAATTAGATTTTTTAACGTAAATATTTAAAAGAAGCAGTTTCTGAATATCCCATCGTACGAAATTTAAATGTTTATTATTGTTAAATTTAAATTATTAAATTTTTATTGTTTTATAAAAATGCTTATTAATATACAACGACTTAGACCTAATTACAGTATATATCACAAACAATTTTGTAACAAATGCAATAATGATTTAATATATTTTCTCCACATTTCGATATCTCTTTTAATTAATTATACATAGCAGCCAATTGTTATGTTTTTTTGCTGCCACTATTTATTTATAGTAATTGTTCCTTATTTAATCCACAAGATTCCCCAATTAAATAAAATAAAATTTAAAGATAATATTGAGACAAGTAAAAATTAAATTTAAAAAATCAAAAACCCGACTGCGTAAAAAGCGAACTAATTAATTATTTCTCCTCCATGTGAAACTATTTTTTATATTACTTAAATATTTTTTTTTTATTTACTTGCATTGATGACTTTTAAGTTGTGTTTAATTGTTAGTTCCTATCTATAAATACTGTTTTGATGAGGGCTATAGATGTCTATGAAGGTTAGAGTTAAAGTAAATCTAGATATCCTACTCACACAACTTTCAGGTTGTGTAATATTTTAACGGAGCTTCTGACTGTAAATAGCCAATGAAACATCGGCTTCATTTTGAAAGACTTATCCAATGATATGCCACTCAATAGGGCGCGTAAAAATTTTTTTTTCGTCTTCACCGCCATTTTGTATTTTACGGCCGGCATTTTGAATTTATATAAACAACACCTTGCCTATAACGATCGGACGGTTAAGACGAATCGATAGAGACCTCATTCATTAAAATCCATTTAGCCGTTGGGATGTTTCGAGGGTATAAAGAAATCCACATACCCAGATACACTTGAAACATATAACCCTTCTTGGCAGTCGGGTAAAAAGTGCATAAAATGTGGCAGTAATGGATCTGGATAAAGAGGAGAAGACATATGGACTCTACTAGTTGCGAGTGAAGCAACTGAGGAAGTTGTCACAAAACCGTAGCTTTTTTTTGTTTGTTTGTTTATTTTTTTAAATCCGATTAGCAGTTTCTGTTTACTGCCGAAGCCAACTTTCGCCCGTAAATCCGAAAAAGAAAATTTTAATTTATTTAAGCTCCTTATGCATGCTGAATGTCTGCCACACATATGGTGAAAACTTCTGTTCGACTTTACTGGTTACAGTTAGCCCGGATATTGTAATCGCTTTCACTGAAACTAAGAGGAAGTAGTTTAGGTTGTCACAATATCCCGGAAACGCACGGCCTAACTACAGCAGTAGTTATCTTCCACCAGTAAAAATAAATATTAATTTTGGGCCATACTTATGACTGAAATTCTGCATTTACAAGGCGTTTAAATAAGATGAAAATTTCTATACAAATTTACTTGTACAATCTTTCGCCGGCGGATATGAACCACTGCAAAACCGGTTACAGTTGCAGTTTCAATATTTTCAGGGTATGTCAGTTTCTCTTTATTCATAGTTCCATGGTAAAACCAAGATTTGCTCACGTTTTGGAACTTAGAAGGAGTGTGGAACCATTACTAATGATACGGAAATTTTTATGTAATTTTTTAAACACTGAATTCGTTCAACCGCGGAAGTTGCAATATTTTTCTACAGTTAAATAGAGTGGAAAAAAACTGTTAAATATTTGTGGGGGAATAGTTCGAACCCTGAATATAAATATATTTTTTGCATTATTATCATGATTTTCTGATAAATGGCTAGACATATTATCAAGCAATTGAAAACAGTGATAAACTCTGTGCAGGAAAGAAGTAACATATATTTTTAAAAAATAAAGTACAAAAATCCATTAGTAAAAAGTCTTATGTCAATCGGCGAGAAAAATATTTTTTAATTTACTTCAAAACAGTTATTTGCTTTCAAATAGTTTTCATAACAAAGCATTTTATGTATCAGAAAAAGGAAAAATGTGAAAATGAATTGGGAAAAAAGACATTTCTTTGGTTCAAAGATGATTACATTTGAAACAACACACAAAAATGATTACATACAAAAAGAAATTCTTTATTTTCGAAATTTGAAACCGTTTTTGTGGGGCACCAGCATTGTACAGCCTACAATGCAACTCAAAATGTTGTGTCATAAATATTCTGAATTTAGAAGTGATCAAGTGAAAACAAAATAATACGTTTCCCCAGTAACTTTAATTAGATATTTTAATTTAAATAATTAAAAGAAGTAGCTTGTGTATGTTTTATGTTAATAAATTGTAATGTTCTTTGTTGCTAACCTTTGATTATTTGATAAAGATTCTTATTAATAATAACTGACAAAAAAATTACAATAGGCATCACAAGCCTTTTTTAGGTGCGTTCATAATTATGTAAATACGTAGCACCTATACTCGTCGTTTGGTCCGTCCGTCCGCATATAACAGCTCAAAAACTACGCAACCGAATGGTTTGAAATTTAATATATATAATAGTTGCAGAATTTTGTCGAGCCACATCAAATTTTATGAAAATCGAATCAAAACTTTCAAAGATGTTAAAAAAGTTTTCTTCATTGTATTAAATTCTATCACACATAATTAATTCAATGGCATCTTATGATAGGTAATGATTTTAGGTTGCCATGGCGATTGTGACCTATTTAAGATGGAGTCCTATTATTGACGTGTACTGAATTCAATGTTTATAATTGTAATAAATTTTGTATTCATGCATTTTCGCGTAAGAGTGCAACAGCTCTTGCACAAAGATCTGAATACATATAAAACTAGTTATAGTTCGAAAGCACCTCATATGCTACGTTTGACGGAAATGTAATAGTGATTTAACTTATTATCTGCACATCTTCATATATCTTTTCTTTACTTGTATACAGAGTTGCCAACTTTAACGCTTTTTTTTTATCACTATTATTTAATTGAATAGCCTTCATATTTAATCGCCGAATTTGCGTGATTAAGAAAAAAACGAAAATTATTATTTAAAAAGAATACTGTGGAAAAATGTAAAAAAATTGACCCTATGGAGTCTAATTGAAAATAAAACAATTATATAACAATATATTCTTTCCCAATCATCAAAATATTATTACAATGACACAGCGTTTTATCAAGGGATTGGAATGTCTGTCTGGACATAAATTATATTACTTATTTTTGTAAAAAGTACAAAAATTCATTACTGAAAAGTCTTATTTCACTCGACGAGAAAAATATTTTTTTCAAAAAAGTTATTTACCTTCAAATATTTTTCATAACTAATCATCTAACATATAAGAAGAGGAAGTTAAAATGAAGACATTGCTTTTGCACAAA
Source organism: Maratus speciosus (assembly GCA_963932465.1). Taxonomy (NCBI): domain Eukaryota; kingdom Metazoa; phylum Arthropoda; class Arachnida; order Araneae; family Salticidae; genus Maratus; species Maratus speciosus. The sequence goes on along the minus strand of OZ010798.1, from coordinate 246,509,961 downwards.
AAATGGTTACTTTTTTTTTTCTTGAAGAATAATTTGCATTGCTCAGCTCTTTCTTCTCCTGGGAAGAAGAATAAAAAAATTTGAATGATGCATGTTTTCCGGCTGAAAGATGAAAAAGAAATGTTTCCTTTCGAAATTCTAAACCGTTTTATGATGTATCAACATTCTTCTTCCTATAATACTACTCAAACTGTTGTGTTATAAATTTTCTTCCTGAAATGATGAACCAAATAAAACAATTTTCATACTATACAATTGAAAAAATAAGTAAACATTTCCAAGTAATTTTAATTAGATTTTTAAAGTTAAATATTTAAAAGAAGCAGTTACTGAACATCCCATCATATGAAATTTAAATATTTATTACTATTAAATTTAAATTAATAAGTTTTGATTATTTTCTAAAGATCCTTATTAATATACAACAAATTATAGGAACTGTTTACAATATACAGGGTGGTTATAATTAAACTTACCCTATAAACAGTATCCTACAGCGCAAACGGGTGAACGAAATGCAATAAAATTTGGTATATAGACGAGATGCGCTCACGGAATTTCGAAAAAAGAAAAATTAGTTCCAAAATGTCCACCAGAGGGCACCTCTTCCGGAAAAAAACATTAAATTTAACACAATAAATGGCCAAAACAGCCGGTTTTACATTTTATTACTCATAATTCTTGTTCTTGATTATTAATATTGTTTTTGCATTCCGTTTTGTTCGTTTATTGTGTTAAATTTAATGTTTTTTTCCGGAAAAGGCGCCCTCTGGTGGACATTTTGGAACTAACATTTTTTTTCAAAATTCCGTGAACGCATCTCGTGTATAGTCTATATACCAAATTTCGTTGCATTCTGTTCACCCGTTTGCGCTGTAGGATGCCGTTTATAGGGAAAGTTTAATTATAACCACCCTGTATATCACAACTCATTTTGCAACAAATGTAGTAATTATTTAACATATTATCTGCACATTTCCATATACCTTTTCTTTACTTAGACATAGCTGCCAATTTTTACGCTTTCTTTTGTTACCGCTATTTATTTATAGTAATCATTTCCTTATTTAATCTTCAAAATTCCGCTATTAAATAAGTTGAAATAATCATTTAAAAATAACATTGAGGAAAAAGCATAAAAGTTGGCAGTTATGGATTCTACTCCACAATAGAAAAAATGGTATAACCAATGTAGTTATGAATAAATAGGAGGATACATATACTGTAGATTCTACCTGTTTCGAGTGAAGTAACTTAGGAGGTTGTCACAAGATGGCAGCTGTTTTATTTTCACTGTGGATGAACAGTTTTTTTTTATTATCGTGGAAGCAAACTTCCGCCAGTAAATTTGAATAGAAAATTTCAATTTATTTAAGCGCCTTATTCAAGCAGAATGTCTCTCACAAATATGGTTAAATTTTTTATTCGATTTTACTGGTGACAGTTAGTCCGGGTATTTCAATCTCTTACTCTGACACTGAGAGGAGGTTATTTAGGTTATCACAATATAGCGGAAACGCGGGGCCTAATTACAGCGGTAGCAAACTTCTATCACTAAAAATAAATATTTGTTTTGAGCCATAAATATGACTGAAATTCTGGATTAATAAGGTGAAAATTTCTATTCAAATTTACTGGTGGAAGTTTGCCCCGACTGCAATGAGCCAGTGCGAAACCGGCTACAGTTGAAGTTTTACTATTTTATGGATACGCCATTTCCTCTTTATTTATTAGTTCCATGATATAATCAAGTTTCACACACTCCTTGGAACGTAGAAGGAGTCTATACGGAAATTTCTATTTAATTTTTCTACACTGAATTCGTTTAATCACAGAAGTTGCAACATTTTTCTGCAGTTAAATACAGCCGAAAAAATCTTTCAAACATTTGTGGTACATCAGTTCGAACCCTGAATATATATATATATATTTTACATTATTAATCATGATTTTCTGATAAATGACATACAACATTATCAAAACAATTGAAAGCAATCAGCAACTCTGTCTCTGCATAAATGATGCAACTTAAAAAAAAAAAAAAATAAAGTACAAATATCCATTACCGAAAAGACTTATCTCACTCGGCGAGAAAATTATTTTTTCATTTACTTCAAAAAGATAATTGCTTTCAAATATTTTTCATAACTATTCACGTATCACTGAAAGGAAAAAAAGTGAAAATATATTGAGAGGAAAGAAAAAAAAAACATTTATTTTGCTAAAAGATTATTACTTTTTTGTGGAAGAATAATTTACATTGCATCTCTCATTCTTCTCGTGGGAATAATAATAATAATAAATTTTGAATGATGCACATTTTCCGTCTGAAAGTTAAAAAAGAAATTCTTTTTTTTTTTTTTTTTTTTTTTTCGAAACCGTTTGTCTGATGCGACAGCCTTTTACACACTACATTGCGACTCACAAAGTTGTGTTATAAATATTCTTCGTGAAATGTCAAACCAAACTAAAGAATTTTTTAATCGACCAAGTGAAAAAAAAAATAATGTTTCTTTTTGTCCCCAGCAATTTTAATTTGATTTTTAATTTAAATAATTAAAAAGTGCGAAATACTGAATATCTTATGATATTAAAATTAAATGTTCATTGTTATTAACTTTAAACTAACTACTGAAATTTGATTATTTTTTAAAGATCGTTAATTATAAACAACAACTTTGAGTTAATTGGAATAAATATCACAACCTCCTTATTTATATAAAACAACTTACAAATATTGCAATCCATACCACAACCCGCTTTTTTAACAAATGTCACACATTATTTAATATGCTTTCTCCACATCTTCAAATATACTTTTTTTACGCCAGCTGTAAACTTTTACACTTTTTCTTTAATACTAATCGAAACCTAATTTAATCACCAAATTTCGGCGATTAAATAACGCGAAAATTATTATTTAAAAATAATGGTAATAAAAATGCGTACAAGTTGGCATCTATGCTTACAAAGTCGCATCTTATATACTCTTGCATAGCTGCCAACCTTTACATATATATATATATATATATATATTTAGCAAAAATATACATTTGGAATCAGAAAATGTATGGAACATAATTATTTAATAAACTGTTTCGTTTGTATGCGATACATATTTGATTCCAATAAATAAGGTAAAATTATGGTACGCATTATGTTAAGAGGCAACTTAAGTCAGGCGAAAACACCCGTTCGCTAATGTTAATCCAATGGGAGAAAATTTTTAAGATATCTCGTTTGCATTTCAGTATTTTTAAATGATTTTTTTTTTGTTTGCATTGGATAGCTGAGGTCGATATCTACATCTGCCGTTTTTTACTTTTTTGATTTTGTTTTCGTGTTTTTTTAATTAGGTCACTTTCACTTTCGGAACCGGTTTTGAAAGCATCCTCATAAACAAAATCTGCAAACAAAATCAAAAAAGTAAAAAATGGACTTTGTACAGACTGATCTCAGCTATACAATGCAAAAAGAAAAAAATCATTAAAAAATATTGAAATGCAAACGAGATAACGTTAAAAATTTCTCCCATAAGAATAGCATTACGAGTGGGTCTTTTCGCGTCACTGAATTAGTCCCTTAAGTGAAACGTTTACATAGTTTAAACGGTGACCCTCTTAACCTTATCCGTGTATGTGACAAATCGTATAGAAAAAGAAACGTGTCATCTGCGAGACTGCTAATTTCTAGAAATATGTATAAACTGGAAAATAAAACAAAACTATTAATAACTTATCAAAAGCTGAAAGAAAATGCTCATTCTTCATAAAACAAAACAGATTTTTTAAAGGTCAGTTATTAGTGCAGTCTCAAGTACGGCACTTTAACGTTTAATTTTGTGTTCTCACATACTGATTGTTTACGGTTAATTGTTCAATAAAATTTTTATTAGCTGACCCGCCAGACGTTACCCGCACCGAGATAATAACATTAAATGTACCTAAAATCAATACTGTATTTAGAAATTTTTCTTCTGAAAGGATATCTGTAGTTCCGGGGCGGGAGTATAGAATTCCGGCAGGAGGGGTCATTGCAGTTCCAGCCAATTTTCAAATATATAATCCCAACTCACCTTTTTCCATTAATAAACAAAAAAGACCGTGAGATGACCTGAGTTGTCATAGTAAAGGTTTTTGGCCATAAATGGGATTATGTATCTCTTTGTGTCACCGGTGTTGTTGTTTAGGTGTTGTTTATGACGGCCCATTATCTAAATGACGGATATAGGACCGAAGCGGGGGCCCTACGTGGGGGTTATTCTCGGTGTTGCCAGATTGGGGGCTTTTTTAATTCAAATTATTTGACTGTTACTACTTTTATAAAATAGTATAATTCAACTGATTTTTCAGAATTTTTAATCTATTTTTCAAATAGGCCGAACATTTCTATTTCAAAAAAGCGGTGACAATCAACAATCTGGGGGGAAAAAAGTCCCCAGTCTGGCAACACTAATTATTCTAAGGGAACCTAACCCGTATTTACGCAAGGTTACACAAGGTTCGAAGAAAACCATGGAAAACTCCGAATGGTTAGGGTGGTGGACGCGATTGGGTTCGAACTCAGCATCTCCCGTCTTTCAGCTTTCAGAGCAAAACATCTCAGCCGCTTTATGTCACTGACTTGCATATCTGCAACATACCTGATAAACAATGTTACTCATACAGAGAGCTTTAAATGAAAATTTTATTTATTGCTGCTTTTTCTAACACAACAATTAATATAAATCGTTCATAGAATTTTCAACAAACGGCGATGATACTGAGTTAATTTTCCATGCCAAAGTTTTATTTATCATTTGAGCAGTTTTGCATCTTTTAAAAATAAAAATGAAATTTTGTAAATTTTGGAAAATTAAAAAGGCTGGAGATGTCCAAAAATAAATTTTTTCAAACATGATTTCGTGTACCATATAATTTTTTATTAGAAAATTGACAATATTTATAAAAAGTATGTAATTTACTGTTTATTGCAGCGGAGAAAAACGTATCTTTTAGTCACTAATTTTTTATTGTTATGTTCTAACTTTTTTTTATTATTTTTTACACGCTTAAAACGATGTATTCTAATGAGTAAATATATTTTAAATCGGAGTTGTGAGTTACAAAGGGTTATGAAACCAAAGCTGCGTTTTTTCGCTCTCTTTTTTTCGTTGCGATTAAGTTAAAAATCGATAGTCTTACTTCTTTTATTAATCAATTTAAAAAAAAAACCCTCTTTCATATATACAGGGTGCAATATGTTATCTATCGCCGACCTTTAACTTCTCAACCGTTGGTCTTAGACATATAGTTCCAATTACAAAAATGTTTCAAATGAAGTTTCAAAATTCATGCTGTGGCATTTCTTAAAGTAAAAAATCAATTTTATAAAAAATACGAAATCTAGCTTTTTATACGGTCCACCGTCCCGATAGTTATATTTATTAAAAGTTTACACATATCATAACACACATAACACAAAAAGTTTGACATATGTACTACAAAAATTGGCAGAGTTATTAAATTTCAAATTTTGAGATATTTGCACATGATTTTGTCTTTCATTGTGGAATCAGTTAAAAGATGAGTTAAAGTAATTCGAGATCAAAATCAGGGTGCTATGTCTATTTTACGGCGAAACCACCTTTAGCTGGTATCGCCAAATCAGGGTATCATCAAAGAGGATTATTTCATCTAAAAATTTGAGCTGACTTTTAGGTGTTGTATACAAAGCGAAGAATGAAATATTGAAATTAAACAAAAAAATAAATATAAATTTATTATAAAATTGAAAACGGTCTACTATAAAAAATGAATACATAAAACGCCGGAAACTGCTAGAGATACTGCTCAAAGTTTTCTCGATTGGTGGCAATGCACAATGAAATGCGTTACAATACTGAGTCTGGACACGTTAGAGCATAGCAGATGTGCAAACTGTGCGACAATCAAGGATGATGCGCTGCTTCAGGTAAACCATAGAAGTAGTCTCAGTCACATAGACTTATGCCTTCATGTATTCCCAGAGGTAGAAGTCCATGGGAGTCAAGTCCGGTGAACGCTGTGGCCACTCTACCGGACCACCTTATCCAAGGATCTGTTGACCGAATTAGGTGGCCAGATACGCTCGGACATTTGATGTTTTATGCGGAGAGGGCCCCATAATGCTGAAACCACACCCGACATGCACGTTGGAGAGCAACACTTCATAAAAGTCACGTACCGTGTTTTGTAGCAGATGCAGTAAACGATCGCCCGTTAAGGTCCCATCGCAGAAGATGGGTCCAACAATCTAGATTCCCCATATACTGCTCCACACGTGTCTTACTGTCCGGGCGATGTGGAGATTTCCAGGTCGCATCATCCTTTTGATTGTCGCACAGTTTGCACACCTGCTATGCTCTAACGTGTCCAGGACGCAGTACTGTCATGCATTCAATTGTGCATTGCCACCAATGGAGAACACTTTGAGCAGTATCTCTACTAGATTCCGTCATTTTATGTAATCATTTTATATACTAGACAGTTTTCTGATATTATAATAAATTGAGTTTTATTTTTCTGTTTAATTTCAATATTTCATTCTTAGCTTTGTATACGAACCCTAAAATCAGATCTAATTTTTAGATGAAATAACCCTTTTTGATGATACCTCGATTTGGCGATACCGGCTAAAGGTGGTTTCGCCGTAAAAAGGACATTGTACCCTGATTTTGATCTCGCTTTACTTTAATTCATCTTTTAACTGATCCCACAATGAAAGGCAAAATCATGTGCAAAAATCTCAAACTTTGAAATTTAACAACTTTGTCAATTTTTGTAGTACAGATGTCAAACTTTTTGTGTTATATTTGTTATTATATGTGTAAACTTTTACTAAATATAACTATAGGGACTTGAGGACCGCATAAAAAGTTAGATTTCGTAACTTTTATAAAATTGATTTTTTACTTTAAATAATGCCACAGCATGAATATTTACTTCATTTGAAAAGTTTTTGTAATTGGAACTATATGTCTACGATCAACGGTTGAGCAATTAAAGGTCGGCGAAAGATAACATATTGCACCCTGATATAATAAATTTTGCATTTATTACATAATTTATTGCATAAGAGTGCAACAGCTACTGCGCCAAGATCTTAATATTTATAAAACTTGTTATAGTACGAATGGACCTCATTTCTCACGTTTGACGTACAATTTCCGGCTTGTTTATCATAGAGGGAAGTAACTTCTAAATTTATCTTTAACATATTTTGCAACAGTTAAGTCACATTTCGCTGTTCAAGCAAATTTTTCGTCGGTTTATTTATTAAAGTAGAAAAATTATTTTTTTTTTCTCTTCAAAGCTTCGCAAGGTTTTTCTTAGATCTCTGTCTATTTTTTTAGAAACTCAATTGCATTTAAATTACACTTCATTTTAACCCTCCGTCTACCAGACGGGTCCATTGGACCCGACAGGTACATACAAAATATTCATTCAAACCAGAAATTTCTTTAAAATAAACTAAGTATATAAACCAGACAAAAATAAGGTAAATAAATAAGTTAAATAGTTTTAAATAAAAATTCTGGTGTAGAACGTTTTATTAAAACTTGAATAAAATTCCCGGTAGATCTAGGGTTAAGAAATTGAGTTTCTGAAATGATAATCTGTCATTCTTTTGCTTTTTTTAATCACTTTTCTTAACTTATTCACGCGTTACTTTTATATTCGCTTTTCTATTTCTACTTTTAACCGTAAAACTCGGCATCAACACTGACAGTAAGTAAGAAAAAAAATACAGACTGTGATCTCATTAGGCAAGTTCTAAATAAATTACATTATCTCCGCTTTTATGATTTAATATATAGTTAAATTCAAGCAGCAGATATAACATGAACTGTAATTCACACTAAACATAGCGGGAATATTGCACAATTTTTTGTAAAAATGCTTCACCACAAATTTATTTAAAACTATTTAACTTTCGTAATTAATTTATTTCATAGTGATTTACGTTATATTTATTTTATGATAAATTTCTGGCTCGAATATACTCTTATTATATTTAACTTAATTTTAATCAACGTTCGCATTTGAATATTTTAATAAAATTTTACTTCTCCAACTTTGGTGGGAAAAAAAAATGTTGTAAAATTTCACTTCCTTATTTTCAAATAAAGTTTTTCAAAAATTCCGGTGTAAAGTCAATATTACAGAATCACATTTACTTGTTCCTGAAAGTGTTAAAGTGTATTAAGTATTTTTCATATCATATTTTAGGATGATATCAATTCTTAATCAAACATTTTCAGTAACAAACTAATGCTAATGTTAATGCGATTAATTTGTGACGTCTCCCTGTAAAACATGTTTCCTTATAATAAAAATAATTGCATGAAAATTTAACACATATTTACAGGTTCAGGGAACTGATTAAAAACTACTCAAAAAAGTTTTCGAAAATCAGTCGCAGCAAAATAAACTTTTTTTTATAACTGCTTCTTTAAATCTCAAAAATATATTATTTTGTGAAAATATATCACTTTTTCTAAAGATAAAGATCCCCTTAACTTTATGGAATATTGTATATAACTCGGCAGAGGTTATTGTATATTTTCGTTTGTGGTTAGATTATTTTTTGTTAGATTAAAAAACATTTGTCTTTTTTACAGTGAATGTCTGTCATTAAATAACGCAAAAATTACTACTCTTAATTTCTAATAAACGAGAACGGAAAATCATGCGTACGGCATAGATTATGAAACGCTTTCCAACTCATTCATCTACAACAAAATTTCATAGTTTACTAAGGCGAAAATAAGATAAGATGTCTAAATGAACAATTTGGAAAACGTTTAATCCATTTTAAAATCCTATATCTGCTCTTAATGTGAATAGTCAGAAAATATACGATTTTTTAGAGCAGCCTGTATATGTATATGATCTATAGATAAGTATGCATAATATATAGAATGCTAAAAGTTAGTTCATTTAAACGTATATCACAGGTGAAAACTTCAGTTCAACAATTTCCGCCAATAAACGGAGGTTGTGGAAAAGTTTTGTGTAGCCCTTTATAGAATCTATAGAATTTATATACACCAAGTAATATATAAAAAAAATAATTAAATTTAAAAACGCATACCACAACCGAAAGCGCACTTCCAGCAACTATTGTTCGTAGGCTTCAATAGTTCAATTATTGTTAATTTTCTTCAATAGCCAGATTCTTATGTGTGTCCCTGTAAATGTACGATAAATTTTATGCTCACCACGTTCTGCAGTAAAAATTTTGTAGTGCACTTCATTGATATAAATCTATGAAATCTATAGATTTGTATTTATAAAACATCGTATACAAAAAGTTAGTTCAATTAAACGCATAGCACAGCAATTCTCATTCACAAAATTCCGTCTATAAACGGACGTATATCCTATATCCTCTGTGTATCTCTGTATATGACCTATGCAATTTATACATTCCATGTAATATGCAAAAAGACTAGTAAAATTTAAAGCGCATTCCACAAAAGAAGAGCACTGTCAGCAATTATCCTTCATACGCAGTGTTGTAGAAAATACTTTTGTGTGTCCCTGTAAATGAACGATAAATTATATGCACATCAGATTCTATAATAAGTCCTTGTAGTACATCTCAGCGATACATATAAATTTTAATACGTTTAAAATAGTGTAATATCTTTAAAATACACCGAAAACGGTTTTTCCTCATAGTCCGTAATGGATTCTTTGGGTGTCCCTGTAAAAGAACCGTGATTGCTACACATTTTAAAGACCGGGCATGCCCTAATAAACTCCAATTCCATGGCAATCAGACTATATTTAGTTTGTACACGAGTTAGGGCACGGGCAGACACAAACAAACAAACCGAATTCATAAACACTTTTCAACCATGTTGGAAAGTGCTAAAATCGAAAAAAAAAAACTGGCAACCTCGATGCTGTTTTTAACAATTGATGTTATTACTCAAATTGAAATTCACATTTTTGCTGTTTTGACAGTCTACCAACAAGCCCTTACCTCTTTTTCCGTAACCCACGACAGATGTTTATTTTTAAATGATGCATTGGACTGCCGCAGACTGTCGGAGAATTTCTCGTTTGGAGAAAGTATCTTTTTAAACAGTGTTTTGATTTATTCCGAACAAAATACGTGTAAAAAAAAAACTCTCCTTCATCATAGAGAAATATGTCTAACACTTTCCTAAATTAGATTATCTTTTAAAATTGAACATTACTAAAATTAGCAGTTTAACAAAACTCCAAATGGTTAGAATCTATTTTTTCATACAAAAATCACTTTTTAAGATTACACTTGATAAATTGGTATAAACCTACCCGAATTTTTATTTCTATTGCAAATTTTGTTGTAAATTATATCGGAATATTTTCTTACAAATGCTTTTCTTAATACAAAAACAAAAAAACAAAACAAAAAAACAAAACAAAAACAGACCATTTGGAACAGACCATTTATTTAACTCTAAAATACCACTAATCGGTCGTTTGACCGTTAACAAATGAAAATATGTCAGTTCGAACCAGAAATTTCAACAGAAATAAAAAAAAGATAAATCACAAAGTTGCAGAATTTCTTAAAGAGATAATTAAAATATCTCCCTATTCTAAAAGAAAAAATAAGTACCGTAAGTTCCCGTACATCCGCTGAGGCTTAGTAAATATTTTTCAAACCGGAAATTTTATTGAAAAAAAAAGAAGTCAAATAAGTGTTAAGCATTGAAAATTCTAATGCTCCTACTAATTATACCAATGATATTAAAGACATTCTTAATACTTTCAACGAAGTCAAACAAATCTTTCAAATCACTAAATTCCTAAAATGTATAAAGAACATCTCAACCCAGACTAAAAACCTCGATAATCCGATGCAAAAACTGATGGTTATACTAACTGAATTTGATAAACTTGCTAGTCAAATCAACATTAACGAAGATTAAGCTCTTCATTTGCTAAACTTTTTTCCTTCTTTTTGTCTGTGTTGTTTGTTTAAATAGTTGTAAAAAAAAAAAAAAAAACTTCTTTTCTTATTTTTATGCTCTTCCCATAATATTACTCTTACTTCTTTCATTTTCATGTTTTTTTTCTCCTCATTTACTAGACTGGGCGGACGCCGTCCTCTTGCTGTCGTTTGATCCCCTCGGCTTTTGCATTTAACTGTTTATTTGGTATGAACTCTCCTCACTGTAGCTTTTTCTTACATTATTATTCTTTTTTACTTAAAGTAATTTAATTTCTCTTGTAAATATGTATATACTTAGTTTTGTTTCTTTTATTCACTGTGTTAAACTTTTTTTACATAACAAGCTATATAAATGTATGGTCTCTGAATTGAGTCTTTTTTTTTATGGGGCTTCCTCTGGTAGCTTTTTCGACTGTCCTGGACATTTATGTGGATCATATGGAACTTTTTTTTTTTTTTCCTACTAGTTCTACTAACAATTTTTTCTTAAAAATTGTCTATCTCTTTAGCTTTTACTCTCCATTTTTTCGTGGCTACTAGCCGCGTTTAAACGCTCTTTTTTCCAAGGCTCCCATTGCATTGTAACACAATATATTTTTAGCCTGGATGTAAAGTTGCCATGCAACTAGGGAATCCACACACCTGCTTGATTGTTCCATTGTTCCAAGCACGTCACATTTCATTTAAAATGAATTCTGGTAAGAAATCGAGTTATCTCAGGTGCGGCCGTTAAGCGCAAATTTACAGTAACTAACGCTGCCATCATCGCCGGTTTTGAATTTTTTGTGACCGGGTGTCTTTCTTCGTTAATATTAAGAAAACTAATGCATACAAGAATATGAAAATCGGTGTTATTATAGAGAAATGTATGATAAACACGCTGATGCAGGCAGTTTTTAAATAGAACAATTATTTTAACCCTTTATCGGGCAATGCTAATATACTTACCACTTAATTTTTATTGAAAAATGGTCGATTCGCACCGGAAGTTTTAGTAATATTTTGTTTTTATAATTCCGCTGATAAAAACCCGCATTCTATTTTCAAATAAATCTGTATGTAGCTTCTGGTGGCAGTGAATCTTTTCAACATTTCAGACACAGAACTGACTTCACCGATAAAGGGTTAAGAAATATTTAATGTTAAAGTTGGTCAAAATCGTTCCATTAAAAAAGTTTTACAGGAGCAAAAAACTATGCATAAAAATGTAATAATTTTTTCTCAGGATATACATGAGACGTTCCCTGTGTGCAGACTGCATTTATTTATTTTTTTTATTTGACTCATTTTTTGATGACGTATTTCCATTTTAAATTTAAATATTCAGTAATTTCAAATGTTGACATATTTTTTACATCTTTTACAAAAGGGTATTATTTTAAATTGTTTCAAATTTTTAAAACAGCGAAATGAATAATATTTCCTACAAATTAAATATTTATTTACACGTTAGTATTACATATGGAAAAAAACTTTTATATTAGAATTAAATGATTATGTATTAAAAGCAGGAGTGTATTGAAAATTACGTCATAAAAACTATATTTACATGTAAATTTTAAAAGAGAAAGAAAATTGTAAAATAATAAAGTCATTAATACGCGTTAAATTCGTAAATGGAGGAAATTACGTCCTATTTAAAATGGCCAAACAACAATATTGCCAAGCAGTTTAAATTAAAAAATATATTTGCGCGAGACATTTCATATTTTGAGCCTTTGGCTTAAGCTGCAAGGCTCTGCCAACAGCTCTATCCGGGACAAATCTGGAGGCACAATTCCCTCGGATAACCTTTTAATTAAACCATTTGATCAGTTATCTGTAATCTGTTACTTGGAAAATTACAATTCACGTGATATATTTACCAATTAGAGTGTTAGAATTAATCAAGCATTTCAACGTAATTTCGAGCTAATTATAAATAAAACAGATAAATATCTCTTGCCATAAATATATAGAAAACAACAGCGAAGGCTTTAAATAAATTTTTATAAACCTCTTAGACTTTTATAAATATAGATTCGTTATTGAGTGTATCGGGACGTATACAAAAATGGTAGGCGGGACACAGGTTGAGTATAGCTGCCATAGAAGTAATAGACCTATAGACAAATCAGGTCTGTAGAAATGTGTATTCATTAAGCATAATTTCAAACTCTTATAATTCTGTTTTTGAACTACGTGACACGATAAACTTAACAAATTTGAAAATATTTTTAGATATTGAGAAATTGTGGAAATATTTATTTTTCTATTTCAAACAATGAATGTAACAAACGAATATGTATAATTTTCATTAACCTTTATAATTATTTCTCAACTCTAATTGAAATTAAGCATGAAGGAAAACTACAGAAATCTTTTGAAAAAGTCATTTTCGACTATTGGAGGTAGCGGGGCGAGGACACATAGCAAAATAAACCCAATTACAGAACTGCTAAGTCTTGTTATAGATATCTCTGTGTTATAAGTATTTTGCAAAAGGTCTACACTCTCCTTGGGATTTCCAAGGAATATGGCACCGCTGTTTAAGAATAGAAATTTTTTGTTTAATATTTCAATCGCTGTTTTTCTAATCACCCCATTTAATCCTAGAAATTGTACCATTTCTTTTTCTGCGATTAAAGCGAATTTTTTAATTGAAAAATAGTGTTATTCAAAAATGCGAAGTCTTGCAACTGTGCAGTTACATTCATTTAAAGCAAACTAAAACGTGAAAATTACTTTATAGATTGATTATTGTAATGTAATATTTCCCCTTCGGGTTAACAAAAAGCATCTGTTTAAATTCTTCAGATTTTTTTTCCCCCAAAGAAAAAAAGAAATCACGATGTTCAAAAAATGAAAAAAAATTCAACACAGTTTATAATTAATTGCACTTTAAATTTATAATAAATATTTATTTTCCTAAAAAATTACAAATTCGTTACTATCTATTTTTCTTTTTTTAATGAAAGTTATATTAATAAATATTTCCTTTTAAACATTTCAGATATTTGTAAGATGCGTTGACAAATTTAATGAATGAACATCTGAAATAAAGATGTTGAGCTAAATATTTCCTTCATAATAAATTGCGCTTTTGATTAATTAAAAAAAAAAAACTAACCGTTTGACTTTTACAATTAATTTTATTATTAATTACAGATAATACACTTCCCCGTTTGAAAAAATGGGCATTTCCTGAAGCAGCTTAAATTTAACCCCTTAATTCTCGCTCCTGTGATATCCAGGGGCTGTGTCTTTTATGCAGATTGTTTGATTTCCACCAGTTTTATAAAATAGTGTAATTGGCTTTATTGTGGTATCATTTTACTTCTCATTAAATAAGTTGATGATTTATTTTTCAAAAAAGTGGTACTGATAAGCAATTTGAATTTTTAAACCGTGATTTAATTCCACCGTGAAGGGGTTCATTCAGTAATTCCCTAACTTTTCTTTTCCTTTTTTGCTATTCTTTTCAACAGAGCTAGTTCTTTAAAAGATATTTTCCCAAGTTGCAATGGGCGATAAATAAAATTTTTCAATTTTATGGAAATTGCTCTTTAAATTAATTAATTAATTCACCCTTTTGAAATTTAAATTTATTTCGCTTCCGATATGTAATAAAGAACTCTCTGTCTAAATTTTTGAAATTTTATAAAAAAAGATCAAACACAAAATTTCTCTGACTTTTTAATCATTTCGTCTGCATTAATTTCATTTTTATTATGGCTATCAGCACATGGCGATAGTCTAGCAGTCTCTCAAGTTATTTTGGGAAAATAAATTTCCGAACTTTACAGAAAGGATTTTATAAATTAACGTAATTAAATTAAAATTAGCCTTTTGAAATTTAAATACATTAACGTTAAAACAATTAACAAAAAGAATTTTCGTCAAAAATCTGTGCATTTCATTTAAAAAAAAAAAAAAAAAAAAAAAAAAAAAAACCTCAAACCCGTTTTTCTCTGAATTAAGTGTTTAATATTATTATTATTTTTTTAAACCATTTATATTCCGAAAATTTATTTTCCTTTTATAACGTCTGTTAATAGATGGCGCTAGTGTACCAGACGAAGTTATTTTGGACAAAGTAAATTTCAGAACTTTATAAAAAAGATTTTTTAAATTAACTTAATTAAATTACCCTTTTGAAATTTAAATACATTTCCCTCGAGACGATTATCAGAACAGTTTCCCGTCTAAATCCTGTAAATTTCATAAAAAGGATTCAAACGCGTATTTTACTAAATTATTATTATATTTCTTTTTTCTTAATCATTTCTCCTCCGGCTTTATTTTATTTTTATTACGTCTGTCAACAGATGGCGTTAGTCTAGCAGATAGTTTCTCAAGTAGTTTCTCAGCAAATGAATCACTGGAGTGAAAGAGGGGATAATTTTACTCTTCCTTCAGTTATCATTTCAGCGTCGAAGTGATGAAAATCGTGCTTCGCTCAGCTCTGTGATTTTTCGGAAAGTTGTTAGGCAACAGCTGGGTTTCTTCACAAGACGTCAAAACATCCGGAAGCTGTGTCATAAATAGTTATGCATTAGCTCCTCTTGGTGTTTCATATTCACAAAAGTTAGAGAAAGTTTTCAGGTTTTATTTCTGGATATTTGTGCAGAATTCATTAAAGTTTTGCTGTTAACGAAGTGGTGAAAAGTTAAAGTTAAGTTTTTGTTTATAAATATTGCGTTCCGGTGTATATATATTTTATTTCATTCAGTATTATTTTTTATCGTTAAGATTTTTTCAAGAGAAAATTATATTGAAAGAAAAATGTTACCGTGAAGTTTTTGTTTTTAAAATATTGCATTCTGACATTTATATTTAATTTAATTTAAAATTAATTTTTATTATTTTAATTATTTCAAGAAAATATTTTGTATGAAGTTTACGTTTTAAAAATATATCTTTTGATATTTACATCTGTATTTCATTTAATATTACTCGCAATCATTATAAGAAATGCAAGAGAAAATATATTGAAGAGACTATTTTGTTGAAACTTTTTTATTCATAAAAGTTAAAGAAATTTTTCAAGTTTTATTTCTGAATATTTGTGCAGAATTCATTAAAGATTGTACAGTTAACGAAGTGGTGAAAAGTTTTTGTTGTATAAATATTACGATCTGGTGTATATATTTAATTTATTCAGCATTGTCTTTTATCGTTATAATTTTTTAAAAAGAAAATTTGATTGAAGAAAAAGGGATAGTACGAAGTTCTGTTTTTTAAAATATTGCGTTCAGGATATTTATATTTAATTTAATTTAAAATTACTTTTATTATTTTAATTATTTGAAAAGAAAAATTATGTATGGAGTTTATGCTTTAAAAATATTTCCTTTTGATATTTATGTTTACATTTAATTCAATATTACCCGTTATCAGTCTAAAGAATAAAAGAAAAAAATATGTTGAAGAGTATAATAAGTGTAAAATTTTGTTATAAAAAATATTTTGTGTGGAAAATATCTATTTTGCTGAAACTTAATGCATAGAATTTTATCATTATAACTGTGGAAAAAGAAAATGAACTTCGTGAAAGAAACTTAGCATTAGGCTGTTGTTGCAAAAAATGTACACTGCAAAATACATATATTAACTCAAATTTTACATCATCTTTATTATTATAATTATGTGAAAAAACGATTATAATAAAATTAAGATCAAAAGCTTTGTTTAGAAAATTCAGATTGAACTTTTGATTTTGAAATAAAGTTTATTTACAATGTTCAATGATAAAGGAAGATATGATTTAGTATTTCAAATTTCATTAACGTGCATAATTTTAGTTGCATTCTTTAAGACTGAATTAACTTGTTTAAAAATATAAGAATATGTAATTAAACAGTTCTATATTTTAAGCTTCATGAATATTACAAGAGTGTGTGAAAATTAAATACTTCATTTTTATCAAAGGCATATATATAAAACTTTGTAAAACGTTAATTTTTTTTTTCTAAAAGATGAAAGGAACTTGGGACTTTTATTATCATTATTATTGACAAATAATAAGAAATTTTATTCATTGATTTTTTTAGAAGACACATTTCTTCATATTTCTCCGAAGGAGGATCACTTTGAAAAACTGATCATATAAAAGTAATACAGAAGAAATTTTATTTGTTCATATTTTAAAAGAAACATTTCTTTGTATTTCACTGAAAAAGGTAACTTTAAAAAACTATTCATATAAACTGATCAACTCTAATCTACTTCAGTAATTTTACAAAGGTGTGTGAAATAGAGCTTTTTTGTATTTATCTGAAAAGTCAATTTTAATTTTGATGATTTCTCTGAAAAATGAAAAAGTTACGGAAACAACACTGATAAGTTAAATGCCATCAATACGTTACATTTCTAAATAAATAATTTTATATATACGTTACTTTTAAGACATATTTATTTCACCAAAGAAGATAAATTTGAAAAATTATAAGTTTTGTTTCAGAATACATAAATATTCAACTGTATATATTAAGATTCACCGTTACTGAAAGAGAATATGGAAAATAGCTTAGAATACATTTTTATCCGAAAATTCATTTAAATTTTGTTTATTAAATTTTAATAATATTTTTTTTTCTGAGAAGAAATAAAGAAAACATGATTTATTGACATTTGTTTCACTGAAGGAGATAACAATAAATATTGCTCATTTTATACAAGAAAATTGAAATTTACCTTTATCACTATTTTTCATAATGACTTTATTTTTATTGTAATCGTGCTGAAGTAGATAACAATGAAAACTTCCGATTCCTTTAAAATGACTTCATGTAAGTGCTAAAAGTTATCGCACGTTTTTACAGCATTCTGGAGTATTTATAAAAATAAAGAATGTGAAATTTGCTAATTTCACGTTTTGTAAATTACCAATTGATTTCGAAAGACAATGAAAAAGATTGACAGTTGTTGTTTAAAAATAAAATCATACGAAGTATAATTCAGGAAATAAAGACTGAGTTATTTCAAGCACATGTTTTACAAAGTGACATACAGCAGAGATTCATTCTTAACAAAAACAAGAAAGTTAAAAGTGTACTTTCAAACTTCGCACTTAAGAATTTTTTAACTGCAAGATGTGGAACATATGGGCTAAACTGAATTATTAGTTTTATCAACACTTTGTGTCATAAGTGTTTTTCCATTTCATTATGAATATAAGACTATCAAGCAGGATATCTTCAATCGCATTAACTGTTTATTGGTTCTCATTGCTTTATTTCCAGGTAAGTGTATTTTCTTAAATTATTCTTGTTATAATGTTAAGAAGCAACAGTAGAGTTGCAAAAAATCCGCAGATTTTGGGAGACGGGAATAAACCAGAGAAATTTGGAAAATAAACACGGAATTTTGGGCAATATTGGAAATTTTGAAGCTAAACAATACAAGTTATGTTTCAATTTGAAATATATTTTTAAAGAAATGTCAAACACTATTGTGAAAAGTTTAAGGTAGTTTTTTGATTATGAATTCATAAATTTTATAGTTTGGTGCTCCAAGTTTTTATAATTTATTAAAACTCATTAGTTTTACAACAAAGGCGGCTGTGAGTTGCTAAGGATTTTAAGGTTTCTTTAGGAATTAAAATTGTTTAATTTCTATTAGCCGCATATCTAATATTCAGACATACTCTGTATTAATTCTCTTGCGAGTTGCATTGTATTTTTTCATTGATTTATTTTAGTTGTTGTTTACATTTTTTGATTCTGAGAACAAGGGTGATGTGTATTTTCATGTTTAGCAAGAAGAATCTGCCATCTGCCTCTTACACTTTTCACTTATCGACGAATAAAATATAAAATTACCTGTGATATTTTAATTTCACTTATTTAGTATTTCTGCAATGTAAGCATGCATTTTATTATCTTTCATTCAAACTGTGCTATTTTAGTATATTTATGTTATTAACATTGTTAACATTTGTAAAAAAAAAAAAAACATTTTGTTTACATTGACAAAAATTGAAATCATTGATAAATTACAAATAAACAATTAAAAAATTCTATGCCCAAAACATTCTGAAAACTCCCGGAATTTTTTTAAATTTCCTTCCCCAAAATGCGGTTTATTACCGGGAATAAACCGTACCCCCCCCCCCCCTTTATAACCTAAGCAAGAATGTCTTGTGTTTACAGAAGGAATTATAAGCATGTTCTCAATGTAACTTCTAAAGCCTGACTATCACGAGAAAGTTTAGAGAGGGAAAAAAAAAAAAAAAAAAAAAAACCTCATATTATGAAATAAATTGGATTTTATTGGAAACGAAAATATTTTCAGAAAATTGTGATTAAATTATAAAATTTACATGCAATTAAAAACAAAGCAAATAATAATAAATCTCAAAACTTTTGCTTGTTTTTCAAATGGTCTTTTCTTGTTTCAAAATTTAGGTTTATTTTTTATTTTAGCCTATAGACAGGGCTGCCACAGGCGATTATTTTTCAATTCTATCTCTCACTATTTTTTTTTTTAAACAAAAATTTTTCACATAAACTTTGACAACATTTGTAAGAGAAATATACTACAAAAATATTTTTCTTGAGAAAGTGGGGCGAAGAGAAATTAAGAACAGTCGCCTGTGGCAGCTCTGTGTAGATTGCCCAAAAAATGAATACATAGTTATAAATTAACAAACTTACCTTGACCCATTTACGTCAGAAATGCGCATTTCAGGAATTTTTTTTCCCCTTTTAACACGTATACGGCCTAGTGTTCATTGGGCGGTGATTAGGTTATCAGACGATATTTCTAGACAGTGTCAAATTTAATTTATAATAAAAGGTTATGTAGAGATTTTCGATTTGAATGGTCTTGTTTTAAATGCAATATTAACTTAAAGCAGTATATTTAAAAGTTGCGTATTTTTTCAATTACTTAGTCAGCTGAAATGAAAACTAGAGTATTAAGAGTAATAACTCATTATTTAACTTTACTGATAAATTAAATAAAGATATTTTATATTTAATGACGGTATTTCTTTTTTCGTGTGATATTACAGGGTCTCTACGGGTCCTGGAATTTCCAGACAAGGAAATTCTTCGAAACCAGTATTTTCTTATAGAAAATCTCAGCTTAAATTATACGACATTTCGCGCGTTTAAAGTAGATATATTTTTTTAATAAAAAAATACCGATATTTCATCTGAAAAATAACGGGACCCTTACGAAACCTGTATTAGCGAATGAGGTATGGCTGACATATTACGATTCCTGTACCTGCTGATATGACTAGACAATCACGAAAACATATAATATCAGCTATATGCAAAAATTTCGATTTAATTATTTTTGATTACACAATAAACTATTTACATTAGCAGATCTCTGAAATTTGCGCATTTGCTTAATCTCTTGGACGAAAACTAATTAGGAACAATTAAAATTTCCATTAATAATTATAAATTATGTTTAAGAAAAGGATTTTACAACAGCTAAAAGTTGTGTTCAACTTTGACGAAAATTTATGGAATTTTCGCTTGGCTTTCAAGGCCTTGATATGTGTGTTATTATTTGAAGGACGTTAGGAAATAGATCACGTTGAAATGAAAAGAATAGAAAATGCAGTTACTTTTCAACGCATTCATTTCAATCGGTTCTACAATTTAAATTTTTCTGGGATAAAAAGAATATTAACAGAAAAAATATGAATGAGAAAACATAATAATTAAAAATCGCTCTTTCATTGGGGCAATTAAAAGTATAACAAAAAATTTTAAAATACAACATCTGTACGTCAAAAGAGTGATATAAAAGCGTGAGACGCTGACAGAAAACATTCTTAAAATTTAAGATTATAAAATTTAATTTTTTTTTTGTTCTGAAAATTTCTTTATCTCACTTCCATATTGCGGATTAAAATTCTTTATAGCATTTTTTTTTTTACTTTCAGCAAGGCTGCAGCGTTTCTTTTTTTTTACACGTGATACCACTATTAGTTTTGAGTTTCTGAATAAAAAATGCCTTAGATTTGACATAAATGGTCTTGTACGTTCTGAAGTAGAGTAAAAAAAGTCTCTAGAATTTTTAAAGGTTTTAGCTTCTTTAGCACGCTTTTCAAACAAAATAATCTGTCTTTTATGCAATTTTGTAAGAGATTTCTATATAAGGAAGAAAACCTTAAAACAGATTCTTTATATCTTTTTGTGCTTTATCTTTTTGTGTTTTACCCTGTTTAGGCATACATTTCACATTACAATCACATGACATTTTCACATCGTAAATCTCAAAAATACAATTTCTCTTTTAAACTTTATATATCGTACAAAAGCGATCCTATTATTTTCGTATTCCATTTCACGACATAAATGGAACATATTTCAATTAAACAGTAAAAGAATCCAAATTCAATTTGGAATCTTCAGTAAAAGAATAAGACGTTCAAGATAACACAACTTTTAAATATCCATAAATAATTTCAGTCCAATACTGTCAATCCAATATTAATATATCTAAGTGTTTTTCTCGAAATATTGTAACTGAAATATCTTTTTATTATTTGAGACTATTCATTTAATCGATTTACAACAATGTAAAGGCAAATATTAAATGTATGTAAAGTTGAACATATAAAAAAGAAAGCTCATGTAACTAGAACTATTGAAGCGTTTTGAAATCAAAAAGAGTTTTCCATTTTTTTTTAAACTAAATAACTTATCTAGCTATAAGATATTGTTGTCACGTAACGACGGGTTTTTCTCCCTTCTCTCGGTGTCGCGTTAGAAATTAGGTTCAAAACATCAACGTTGACAGCATTTTCGGAAAGATCTTTTGCGTTTGCCAAATAATGGAGGACATCTTTCGATTACGTAGTTTCGGAATAACAACACCTGTAATTTCATGCGTTTCCGAACAAAAATGAACTAACCTAGTCAGATGTGCACATCCTAAAACTTTCTTCTATCTCATACCTGTTAATACTTCAAAATTCGATATCACAGTGTCAAAAATAAATGGCAATCTTTGCCCATCGTGAGGATTCTAAAGATATGAAATTACATGCATTAGCTTTTGAGATATGACTATCGCAAAAATCGTATAAATCCTGCAAAATGCAATGTAGCAGTCAGTGCCAGCTGTTGGATGATTTACACTAAAACCTAATCAGCAACAACTTATGTCAACATCTATCAGAATCCGAAGTTTGATGAAAATCCGTGCATTAATTATTGAGATGGCGCTATTGGGAAAATCGAGAAAAATGCAGTATAGCAGCGCCAGCTGTTGGGCGATTTACAGCAAAACATAATCAGCACCAATATTTATCCAGGTATACCTGAATCTAAATTTTGATGAAAATTCGTTCATTAGTTCTTGCGATAGAACTATTGCTGAGATCGTTGAAAAATGCAGCATAGCAGCGCCAACTTTTGGGCGATTTACACCAAATCAGCACCGATTAATATCAAGGGCTAACTGAATCTAAAGTTTGATGAATATCCGTTCATTAGCTCTTGAGATAGAGAGCTATTGCGGGAATTTTGAAAAATGAGCATACCAAAGCCACCTATTGGGCGATTTACACCAAAAACTAATCAGCACCAATTTATATCAGGGACTAACTCATTATATATTTTTATTAAATTCCGTGCACTAATCCTTGAGATAGAGCGCCCACAAAATTTGCGTATTTTTTACAGACAGGCAGAGTCAAAGACTCACAGACAGATATTTTGTAAAAATATGTTTTTTTTTAAACCTCTGACTCCTAAAACGTGTAAATCTGTCAAAAACTGGAAGTAGAAAATTTTCACGAACCCAATACTTTCTTCTTTTAAAGATAGACGAAAGTGAAAATGTGTCAGAAAGTAGCCCCTTTCGATTTGAGAACAGCCTTAAATGCCTAGCCTAATCAGCCCGCCGCCGATTTGTACGAAGTTCTGTACTATTCTTGTCACAAAGGATTTAGCCCTCTAACCGCCGAGGAAAAGGGCAAAATTGTATGTTGTTTTCTCTGTCATTTTTTAAAAACATTAATAAAAAACTTAATTACGTATATGAATCTAATTCTTGAGAGTATTATTCCTTATTAATTGTTCTAAAACGACACTCTATCTGTAGAATTATATTAATTTAAATAATGCTTCCATTACAACGAAGACTATAGATTAGTGAGCAGATATATCAGTTCGCGGCGCTAACAAGGTTACAACGTATTCGCTAAACAGTGGTTTAATCGAAAGTACGGTTTGGATGTTATCGTGTTCACTCGCACACATACATATACATATAAAAATTACGATTAGAAGACTTTCTATACACTTAAGTGTTCGGAAAGTACAAATAAAAATCGTAGCATTTATCGTGGAATTTTTAGGGAACTTTTCCAGAGTAAAAAAATTGTAACTAAATTCAGGATAAAACAAGAAAGAAAAATCATGCGTTAGGCATAGTTTATGGAACACTTTCCAACACTTCCTGAATGCTTTAACAAAAGTTCGTTATTTAGGAAATGAGATAACTAAGTAAACATAAAAAAAACGCATAAAACATTTAAAAAATTGATTTCAGCAGTTACCTTCCAAAGCCAGAAGTACCTATATTACACGGCACTATTTAGCTAAAATTTAATTTAAACTAAAACACTCTTAAAATTACTGAAATCATATTTCCAGATATTATCATCCATAGACAGTTATGAATCCGATTCTTTGCGTGACCATGTATATCATTTTATCTATATTCTACAAACATTTCTTAGTAAACTAAATGCAGTTCAGCGTAAAAATGCATAACTCCTTTAAAAACCACCTTTAAGAAATTTACGCTCATACTCAGTAACCCGAATTTGCGTAGCCCTGTATATGAACTATGGCATTTATACACACCGTATAGCATACATAAATATAGTGAAATATAAAAGCGCATATCATAATTAAAAAGGCATTTCCAGCAATCATCGCTTATGTACAGTACTTCGGACGCAATATAGTATCTGAAATATTTTGCGTGTTCCTGTAAATGCTATGCACTTCTTATTATGCATGAAATAACTTGTAGTAAATCTCAGCGACGTCTATCAGTTTCATTATATATGAAATAGTTTAATATAATTAAAATATGCTACAAACAACCTCTTCCCCATATTATTATGTAACGGAAATCTTTTGTGTGGTAATGTAAAGAAATAACAAGTATTCTTTGCACCGCATATTCTTCAGAAATGCTTATTTTAGTGCACTTCATAAATGCTTATCAATTATTTTATGCTTGAAAGCATGTAACATCATTAAAAATCCTTTCAGACGATTTTTTCCCATTGACCGTAATGGAATGGAATACTTTTGACTGCCCCTGTAAATGAACTAAACATGCTAGAAACTTCATTTGAAATAGGGATGATATGGTGAACCGTAATAACGTCCAAAAATTTCAGGACAATCCGAGTATATTTACGAGAGATAGAGCGCGGACAGACGGGCAGACAAACCGAAATCATAAAAAGTCCTTCCGGCCAGTGCCGGAAGGAAGAGGTAGCTTTCATAATCCTTATTTAAAAAAAGCCAACTTATATCATGCAAACACACGAAGCTCAATTTAGTGGAAACCGAATATAGGAGATTCAATACTAATTTTTATCAATATAATGAATGAGAATTTCGCGAAATTAGTCAGCTTTATCCAAGCTGCTTTTCTTTAAAGTAACTTATATTTGTTTGCCAAATTCGGCAATTTCTTAAAGTGCCTGTCATTTTAAGACAACGTGGTGGATGAGGCTAAGCAGTGAACTTGGTCGAGACCTTAGTAATTGCTGTGCACATGCTCACTCACATCGGAATCGGTTAATATATAGGAGTGCTGTCGCATGCAAAAAATCAGATTTTTCAAAATGTCACCCACAATAGAAATTGAAACTGCTATATCTGAGCCATTTTTTAAGGTAAAGACAAACAAAAAATGCTCCTGAATCCTTATATCAAGATCAAATACTTAAGAAAGAAACCTTTTTCAATTTCTAATTTTTTTGCACCTCACTTTAAATATATATATATTTTTTTTATTTAATGGCCGCCATTTTGAAACAAGATGGCTGATGAATCTGGCCAGCGAACTTGGTCGAGGTGTTGATGTATACTATCCACATGCCTTCTTACATCGAAATAGGCGAATACGTGTGTTATCGCGTGACAAATACAAGATCGTTTCAAAATGTTAGCCATGCTAGAAATTCAAAGTGCTATAAATCAACCATTTTTTAAGATATAAACAAAAGAACAAATTTTCAGAAACAAAAACTGCTCCGGAGTCTTTGTATCAAGGCCAAACACATAAAAAAAACCTTTTTCATTTTCCAATATTTTAATACCTCATTTTAAATTTTAAATTACACTTTTTTTAATGCAACCCTTTTGAAACAAGATCGCGAATGAAGCTGGACAACGAACTCGGTCGAGACATTGGTATGTACTATTACACACCAAGTTGCATCCAAATAGGTTGATAAATACGCCTGTTATCGCGTGACAAAAATCAGGTCGTTTTAAAATGTCAGCCACAAGAGAAATTCAAAATGCTATTACTCAGCCATTTTTTTTTTAGATATAGACGAAAGAAAAACTGTTCCGGAATCTTTGTATTAAGGTCAAACACATACAAAAAAAATCTTTTTCATTTTCCCATTTTTTGGTATCTCATTTAAATATTTTTATTTTTTAATTTTTTTAAATAGCCGCCATTTTGAAACAAGATGGCGGATGAAGTTGGCCAACGAACTCGGTCGAGATATTTGTATGTACTATGTACACACCAAGGTACATCCAAGTCGGTTTATAAATACGCCCGTTATTACGTGAGAAAAATCAGGACGTTTCAAAATGTCAGCCACGCTAGAAATTCAAAATGCTATAACTCAGCCATTTCTTAAGATATAGACGAAACAAAAACTGCTCCCGAATCTTTTTATCAAGGTCAAACACATAAGAAAAAAATATTTTTTCAATTTTCAATTTTTGGTACCACATTTCAAATTTAAATTTTTCTTAAAAATTTAAATGGCCGCCATTTTTAAACAAGATGGCGGGTGAAGCTGGCCAACGAACCCGGTCGAGACATTGGCATGTACTATGTATAAACGACGTTACATCCAAATCGGTTCATAAATACGCCTTTTATCGCGTGACAAAATTCAGGACGTTTCAAAATGTCAGCAACGCTAGAAATTCAAAATGCTATAACTCAGCCATTTTTTAAGATATAGACGAAACAAAAACTGCTCCGAAATCTTTGTATAAAGGTCAAATACATAAGAAAAAAATATTTTTCCATTTTCAAATTTTTGGTACCACATTTCAAATTTTAAATTTTTAAAATTTTCTTAAATGACCGCCATTTTGAAACAAAATGGCGGATGAAGCTGGCCAACGAACTCGGTCGAGAAATTGGTATGTACTATGTACACACCGAATTACATCCAATTCGGTTCATAAATACGCTTTTTATCGCGTGACAATTTCAGGACGTTTCAAAATGTCAGCCACGCTAGAAATTCAAAATGCTATAACTCAGCCATTTTTTAAGATATAGACGAAACAAAAACTGCTCCGGAATCTTTGTATAAAGGTCAAATACATAAGAAAAAAATATTTTTCCATTTTTAATTTTTTGGTACCAAATTTCAAGTTTTAAATTTTTTTAAAAATTTTAAATGGCCGCCATTTTGAAACAAAACGGCGGATGAAGCTGGCCAACGAACTTGGTCGAGACATTGGTATGTACTATGTACACACCGAATTACATCGAAATCGGTTCATAATTACGGGAGTTACAGTGTGACATAGGTCAGATATATATATATATATATCAATTTTGAACGGAGGGTGGTTTCGTGGTCTGGGGGTCATGATCGATGAAAATATACCAAAAGTTTTTGAAATCGCTTTCTTCCGAACGGCTGCAATAGGTAGCTTTTTTGTAAAGAAAGCTATCTAACACTTTTCAACTTTGTTGGAAAGTGTTAAAAAGCTCATGGGTATTTTATGACTGCTATTAGCTTGAAATTAATCATTTTTCTTGCACTGTCACTTATTGACAGTTTAAAAATAAAATGAAAGTTAGTGGATTGCGTCGTTACGAGAAACAGTTGAAAGTGAAAGGAAAAACGCAGATATTTCTTATTTTTTAAATCTGTTTCTTTACGACTTGGAACACATTCAAATGTCGTTTTCAGACAAACAAGATATCTGTTTAACTTTGTTTTTAAGAGAATATTTACTTATTTCAATACAGAATTTTACCTCGTCGTCAAAAATATGTGGTGAACTAAGTTATCAATGCATATTTCCAAACCTTCAGCTATACTTTCATAAAATGGGGTGTAATTTTAATCCATGTGTAACACGTTTCGAAGCAGAAAACTTATTTAATATATTTCTATTTATTTAATTTCAGATTTCTTTCAATTTCTAAAAAAAAAAAAAAAAAAAAAAAAAAAAATCTAATTCAAAAGATATTTAACCTGGGTCAAATTAACCCACATGGGACGGTGGAAGATGTTTTGCAGGTGTCCAGCGAAAATCGGGACTCCAAATGCTCATGACAGCACACTAACTACTTACAGTTTATTTCGCAATCTTTGATCGCAGATAATTCTGCCATTAGATAGGGCGAAGAAAATTATTTTAAAATCCGGATGTCCTCAGCATTTGGAACCCCGATTTAGGCGGAATATCTGGCAACACTAATTTGAAGGTATAGAAAAGTATCTCCAAAAATTAGTACAATATGACTATATTAAAAGGAATAAAAAAAAATTCATTTTAAAACTTTTAATTAAAAAATTTTCTACATTCAATCGTGTCCATAATTTGGAAAATGTTTAAGCCATGCCATAATGGCTATAATATTCTTTAAAATGAATGTGAATAACATTAAAGGTTTTCAAAATCATTCTTACACCAAATCACAGTTCCTCAAATGCTCCATTTTTATGGACCTGATTACGTAAAATTAAACATAAGATCAAATTAACCGGAAGATTTTACACTTTGGCGCTAAATTGAAATATGTGAATTAAAATTCTTTATTATTTTATTATTTTACTTATTTTATGATGAAGTTTAATTTCGCTATGGAATATAAGCCTGAAACAAGTGCTGAGGTATTTATGTTAATTTACTTGCAAACGGATTTATCTTTCGTAATCGTCATCACGGGATGTAAATTTTTTTTTTAAATCATACTTGGCAATTATTTTTAAAAACTTAAAAAATGAGTAAATTGCAATACAGTTTTCAAGGCAATTTCATTTGAAAATACATTTTTCCCCATTCGAAAATGTAAAAATTTTAAATGTGCGATTTTTAGATATCTAAAAAATGGCAGTAAAAGTTAAATTTAATCGTCTGGTGTTGTTAACGTCAAGCTGACAATAGCGTTACAGACAAACACGTTTTTCCTTTGCAATATATATAGAGAGAGAGGCACATTTTTTATATTATTGATCTCAAGATGATATTTCATACTTGCAACCAGCTACCCCCGACATTTTTAAAATAAAAAAACACACTTTAAACCAGATATTTTATTTAATGAATGAAAAAAAATCCTAATTGAAAACGCGTGTTTTCGGTTTTTAATAAAGCTTAAAGTCGATAAAGATACTACATATACAGTGTCATTCAGGAAAACGTTTACAAAATTACATGGCAAATCAGGCACACAGCAAGGATAAAAAATCCCATAGGAACATAGGGTCTCAAACCACTTATTTTGTCACAAATACAGGGTGTTTTATCTTAACTAAACCTAGTTTGACGGTAATAATTTCGAGAAAAATAAAAACATTGTAATGAAAATGCAACAATGTTTACCTTCTTTTGTGTCAAATGGGATAACATTACGAAAAGATCTGAAAAAATATGTTGCTCAAGTAATCGATAATACCATATGAATTGATAATCACAGTCCAAAATGTGGGTCGTCAAGTGCATACTGCTGGCGCGTATAATGCAAAATTTTAGCACTTTTGTTTGGTGTTATGACATTTACAACAAAGGTGAGAATGCCTGTTGAATGTTTTATTATAATATACTTCAGTTTTCTAAAAGGTATGACAGTCTAACCAAATTGAGTTACGATGAAACACCCTGTATTTGTGACTAAATCAGTGCTATACGACCCTATGTCCCTATGTGATTTTTTATCCTTGTTGTAAGCCTGAGTTGCCATGTAATCTTGTAAACTTTTTTTTTAATCACCCTGTATACATGTTTAATTATCGTCTGTTTTAACAAACTTATTTTATGTAAGACATTAGTTTTAAGAACAATGCATAAATAAGAGCAATTTTCTAGTTTCAATTTTCTTTCTGTATCTTGCGTCACTATTGGCAATATACAAAACCAATTCTATTGTAGAAGAATTTACATTGTGCAACTGTCATTCTGATGGAATGTAACTTTCTTTTTTATCCTTTCATCAGCTTTAATAAAGAAAATGTATATTTTTCCATTGCCTTGACAAATCAGTTATTCATTTGTAAGTGAACGCCAAAATATGTATTATCCTTGGAAGGTATCAATATTTTATTTTCGAAAAAGTTTTGTAAAATATAATTTATTAAAAATTAGCCATTGTTCATGAATGATACACGAAATGGAACTTGTAAACAAAATCAATTAACTTTTTTCGCATCATTTGAAAAATGCTAAAAGTAAATAAAGATTCTGAAATTGATTAATAAATATATGAATAACTGCCATTTTTATGTTTCAACACTCGGATTTAATCTGTGTATATTTAGTAAGCATAAATAAATAAATCAGAATGCGGGCTATAGTTTACTTTAATCATAAGGGGTCTTATGCATTTTAAAATTCAATGTTTCTTTCAACCTCTTCAATGGCGGTGGTTCATTTTTGTTCCACTTAATTTTAATTCCTAAATGTCACATTGACACCAGAATATTATAATGAAAATTTTCGTTTTGTAAAGTACGCGAACAAAAGCTTTTGCTTATTTTGAAATAAATCTGTTTGTAAATACTGATGAAAATCACTCATTTCAGCATTTTAGGAATAGATGTACCTTGCCCCTGAAAGGGTTAAGGGGGAGATCAACTTAAAACTTTTTAAAAGGTAAATAAAGAAATTGTTTATTATTAAAGTATAACATGCTACAAAACTTTTAAAAAATAATAACGGTACCACAATTAGAACTGGTTTTATGATAAAAGTTGTGGAGTAAAATCTATCCAAATCAAGGTAAATTTGAACTTTAATGTCATTTTTCTCAAAACATATATTTTTGACTTTACGCGTATAATATTTTCAAAACTATGTAACATAGAAATTTAATATTTTGTAATATATTGTATTTTATATAGCTTTATAATCTCTACTTGTTTTTAAGTAAGTGCCTGTAGTATATTTATTTATTAGGCCCCAGTATGCTATTTCTTTCTCCCACCTATTATGTGTCGTCTCCAAAAAATAACGTTACGTTCTATAAGTCAGCTGTAAAACAAAGCAGATGTATCATAGTACGGAATAAACTCTACTGCAATTTTTAAAACTTCTAAGCATCGCACATTTTAAATTTTTATACCGTCGTATTGGGAAAAAAGTACTTTTAAATGCAATTTGTTTGAAAACTTATCTCCCTTTATTTTTGAGATATTAATTTTTTTTTTGTAGTTTTTAGCACCATTTGTTTAATTTTGACAACTCAAGTACTCCATTTCTGTAGAAAGTAAAGGGAAAATAGTTGAAAAATAGCAATTGTATCTTTTTGTTGCTATTTTCTCATAAAAACTGAAACAAAAAATAATTAAAATACGTGTTATTTTGAAAAAATATAAATGAATGATTTCTGATAAAACATGGAGCTATTATAAACTAAATTTAATTTTAAGTATATACCGGGTGTCCCAAAAAGGACTGACTGATTTTAAAATTCAATAACTTGTAAACGGTGACAGATATTTAAAAAATTCTTGCAGGAGGGTTATGCATAAGGTCAAAAGTTTTTTTACAGTGATTTTCAATTTTAGTTCGAATTACAAACAATAGATGGCGCTGCGATCGATAGACGCTAAATTCAGGCTCGATTTTTGGTACTTCGTGGCCCGGATAATACATTTCCATCTCCTTTTTCCGCATAGAACAAGATAAAGGACCAAAAATCGAGCCTGTATTTAGCGACTATTGCTTACAGCGCCATCTATTGTTTGTAATTCGAACTAAAATTGAAAATCACTGTAAAAAAACTTTTGACCTTATGCATAACCCTCCTGCAAGAATTTTTTAAATATCTGTCACCGTTTACAAGTTACTGAATTTTAAAATCAGTCAGTCCTTTTTGGGACACCCGGTATATTAATATTAGAAACAAATAAAGGCATATGAATCATGAGATAGCTGATCTTTTTTGTCCAGTTTCCTGAATGACGAAATCTCTCTCTCTCTCTCTCTTTTTTTTTTCTTTTTTTTTTTTTTTTGTATGTATTATTCAGCGATAGTCACGTCCTATGCATATTTTACTGTAGATGTTGTTTAAGACTGGATCGTAAATGACGAATTATTCAGCGGTTGCGGATGGCGTCATTTTAATAAAATGAAAGCGCATGTTTGGAGTCTTAAAACTGAACTATCTATATTTATATACATATTTTTTTCACCGGGGGCGGCGCTAAATTCTGAAAAACTAGAATTTCTGTTTTCTAGTTTTTTTTTAAAATTTTTATTGAAATTTTATCATAAATTTTGTATTTTTTGGTTTAATTCCTTGAAAAAGTATTTTCATGTGTAAACATGATTATTATTTTAAGTTGAACTTCAAGTACAATATTTTAAGAACTTATATATGTATATTAAGTAGATAGATATATCGAATATATTTTTAATAACCCTGCTTGAATAACATGTGTGTCAAATCACATTTTTGAAAATCCTTAATTAGTATGTCTTAATTAAACTAACTTCTAATTTTTTTCATTAAAAGTATTTAAGGGAATACGTACATAAAGATTTGTACAACTTACTCTGATAAAATTGCTTAATTTAAAGAAATATTTTCAACTCCGAATTTTTTTAATATTGTGTTAAAATGAAGAAATGTCGATCTGCTGAAGTCTTATTATTATGGTGTCTTATTATTATGTGCGTTCGTAATTATATAAATACGTAGCACTTATAGTCGTCGTTCAATCCGTCCGTCTGTCTGTCTGCATATAACAGAGCAAAAACTACCCAGCCGAATGGTCTGAAATTTTAAATGTATAATTGTTACAAAATTTTGTCCAGTCATTTCAAATTTTATGAAAATCGGATGTATAGTTTAATTACGGGGACAGTCAAAAGTTTTCCGTTACATTACGGCCAATGGGAAAAAATTATTGCAAGTGCATTTTAATGATGTTACAGCCTTCAGAATGGTCTGAAATTTAAAATATATAATTTTTGCAAAATTTTGTCGTGTCATTTCAAATTTTATGAAAATCGGATGTATAGTGTAATTACAGGGACAGTCAAAAGTTTTCCGTTACATTAAGGGCAATGGGTAAAAATTATTGCAAGTTCATTTTAATGATGTTACAGCCTTTCGAACAGAATGAAATTGTTATGCACTTATGAAGTGCATTAAAATATACATTCAGTACAATATGTGGTGCAAAAATATTTATAAACTAATTATAGTACGAACGCACCTCATTTGCCACGTTTGACGAGCATTTTCCAACTTGTTATTATCAGCATCTACCCCCTTAAATTTTCAGCATCGTGTATTTCTCTTTAAAATATCCTAGTACAAGTCTATGACAGAGATTGTTTTTCTAAGAGTGGTATAAATAGAATAAAAATAGTCCAGCGGCACGCATTAGTCCAAAACTGTAATAAAAAAGTTAATGTATCTTTTTAAAACGATCTCGTTTTTTTAAACGTACAGTATTACGTACTAGTATTTTAAACGTACTAGTATTTTAAAACGAATATATATTTATTGGGTGCGTTCATAATTATATAAATACGTAGCACCTATACTTGTCGTCTGGTCCGTACGTCTGTCTGTCCGTAAAAACAGCGCAAAAACTGACGAACCGAATGGTTTGAAATTTGATATGTACAACTGTAACAGAATTTATCGAGAAATTTCAAATTTTATCAAAATCGAATCAAAACTTAAAAAGGTATTAATAAAAGTTTTCTTCTTTCTATTAAATCATATCATACGTAATTAATTCAATGATATCTCATGATAGGTAATGATTTTAGGTTGTCATGGTGATTATGTCCTATTAAAGGTAGAGTCATATTATTTCCGTATTACTCAATCTGATATATACAATCGTAGTAAATTTTGTATTCGTGCATTTTTGCTTACGAGTGCAACAGCTTTTGCACCAAGCTTCGAATATTTCTAAAACTATTATAGTACGAACGAAACTCATTTGCTACGTTTGACGTACAATTTCTGACTTGTTTATTGTAGATATGTTTCAAGATCAAAACTTACAAATGTTAAAATTCTGAATACAAATTAAAATCAGAAGGAGCATTTTAAGTATGAATAAAACTAAACTAAGATCCATGAAGGATTAGAGCCTACAGCGCCTCACCCTGTTTAGTTGACCCTGGACTCCGAGGTGCTATAAAGCACATGTCCCGGTCAGGTTGTCAGCCTAACGCAGGATCCTTACTGTTTAATTCCGAAGCTAGATTGGTACTCATTTTATCGACCCGAAACATATGAAAGGTTTTCTGGACCTACACCAGCCGGGAGTCGAACTCTTGACCTGTAGCGTGCCAGTCAGATGTGCTGACCACGTACGAAAAATGTGTTTTGAGAAAAACTCATTGAAGAAATATCATATTATGTTACATCGATGCATGTATGAATAAATTAAAATTCAACCTTAAATAAATAAAGTTTCTAGAAATCAATATATTTAACGCTAGAAGTGCCAAGAGCAGTGAATTTGCCTGCTACCAAATATGTATAAATCAATTTGAGCCAGAAATGTCTTGAAAAAAGAGTTAAATATACCTGCCACAAAAAAATAAGTTAAATAGATAAGTTAAAAAGCTTTAAAGAAAAAAGCTCATGTACATTTTTTTTATATATATAAAACTTGTGTGAAATTTCTGCTACTTCCATTGTTAAATAGAAATATTTGTCTTATATATTCACAGATGTCGGCTATAAAATAAAGAGAAAAATAACACCTTAAAATTTCTACTGTCCATAAATATGAGTATAAAACATATACTTCCAAAAATGAAATTCGTGCAGCGTAGGGTTAAGCTATGTATTTTTCCGGGCTGCTTTGATTCAGTGTACTGATATAAAGTATCATGAGTTGTTGTTACCATTTGATGAACGGAAATTGATGAAATTTTTACAGTCGAATGGAACTTATGACATTTTCATACTATTATTTCGGCAGAATTTTCTAGCATTAATCATATTTTTTTTTTTAGAAATGTATGTTGTAAATGTGAAATTTAAAGAATAAACGTATGCTTCAGTAATGCTCACGTCATCATAATGCTGGCAACAATGTGGTTATAATTATCTTCATAGTTGTTCAAGGATTTGCAGCATGGGGGATTATTTTTCACCAATTAACGTATGCTAAACTTTTTCAGTTGCATGTTTACTCGATTATAGTATTTTCCCCTGCTTCTGTGTATGGAGACACTTACACAAGCACATGTGTGAATATTGCCACAAAATAAGTCGACAAAAAAGTGAATTTTTTGCCACTGGCAAATTTAGCAAAATTCTAAGTAACTTTAAAACTAAGTAACTTAAAGTAACATTTGTGTAATTTATCGCCCAAGCCGAGAGAAGTCACATTCGTCTGCTTATTTTAAAGTGATAAGCGTTTTTTTTCATGTTGTTTTTTATGAACGGAAGTTATTTCTCAATCGTTTATAAATCATCTCTGTAGAGCAACTATTTCTCAAACTAAGCATGTGTATGTATGTAATCATGTATTCGTAAACATAATGCTTTTATTAAAATCCGAGATTGATCATAGTTGTTTTTAATCAGAATACTAGTATTTGAAAGAAGAAGTAAATTAACTCTTAATTATGCCCCTCCCACACACAAATTTACGAAGAAAATTATTCTCAGATTTGCAGTGTGTAAATAAGTGGGCAACAATTTGTTCATAATAACTTTCCTAAAAGAAATTTCTTTATGTTAAATTTGACCTTATTAATTCCTTTGAAGTTCTACTATTAAATAAGGAAAAAATTCATTTATATAAATACGGGTGTTACATGTATTCTGAACCACTGACGAGCCGCAGCTGGTCTAAATGGAATTCTTAATGACTAAATATAAACAGTTTGTGTCTTATATGTCTTATAATGTGTAGAGGTATTAATCAGAAACAAGTGTTTCTGTTATCGCGATTTAAACTATTTATGTTTCTCATTCATTACCATTATATTTTAATAACATATTCCACATTTCTTGTCAAAATCTTTCTAAAGATGTTTCTTGAACAAGTTTAACAGAAAAATGTCCATTAAAGATAATTTCGAAAGATTCGCTTGGAAATAAATTGAATATTTCAGTAAAGTTTTGAAAGTTGCTAAAAGTTGTAATGCTTTTAACTGAGGTTTAGTCACAATGATTTGTGTACATTACTACGGATGTTTTTATATTCTAAGAGTTTTAATAAACTTTATTCTATCATATTAAATAAATATTTCTGATGGAAAAAAATAACACTAAACATACCTGGAATTTTAGTCAAGTTTTATAAAAATAATTCATTCCTGAATTCGTACTTAAAACTATTAAACAATTTTATTTAATTTATGCCTGTTTAGTTAATATTTTATTTACTTTATGAAGAAATTTCTGTTTTAAATCGAAATACATACTTTCTTTTGATACAAGTCAAATGAATAGTTTCTGGTACATTCAGTGTTCAAGCAAAACACGATGTACTTTCTTATGATAAACTTATAAAATATCTTTATAGTTGTCTTCAGAATTGAATATCAAAGTACTGATAAAATGTAATAAATTAACCTTTAACGATCAAATGCCGCCATATTTTCGTAACAACCAATTTTTATTGTCCAAATATCTTGTTTCCAAGTATTATTGTTTTGGCACTTTTTTTGACAAGCACTTTTGCGTTATTTAATTACTGAAATTTTAAGATTAGATAAGGGAAAATTATCTGTACGAAAATACTGGTATCCGATTGCAAAAACGCATATCGGCAAGGAAATATGATTGTCGCGAATATGGCGGTATTCAAGGTAAATAATTTGATATATATAAAGTTTTTTCTGTTCATAGCTCAGAGTAATAAAACTCAACCTTTACTAAACAAAATTATGTTATATTTCATAGTATTATTCGTGTTCTAACTCATTTCAGATATAAATTATCTCAATCGAAATTATCATATATATTCAAGGTGAGTGTACCTATCTACTTTTATGCATTATTATTAACACTGATTTCAATCAAATAATTTTTGCCTTACTTAAGCACCGAAATTAGACATTAAATAAGGAAAACATTACTATTAAAATTTACTGGTAAGGAAAAATTGTAAAGGCTGAATTTTATAGCTAAAAAGGTAGGGTTCTATCCAGATTTTTCTCACAGGGACTTTTCTATTAACTTCTTAATCTTGTGGAAAACCTAACTGATAATTTTGTGAATTTGAAATTATCGTTAGATGCAGGTTCCTGTTTATATATTTTTGATAAGATTTTTATGTATAAAAAAGTTAGATAATTGGTTATCTGGCAAATATCAGATTTTATTTAAAAACTATTATGTTTGCGAAAAGTTCAGTCTGGAGAGTCTATATTTAATACGAAGTATTTTGTTAAGGGTCAACTTTTAAGGCAAAAAGTTTTGCAAAGGATCTTCTTTTAAGATGAAAACGTTTGTGAAATTTCTTTAAAGAACCTAAATTTATCCTAAACAGATCTCTAAACGGTGTATCTTCTTGCTGCTGACAATAGCTGATTCCTTAGACGTTTGGTTATAGCTGGGCTCCCGCAGACGACTATTTTTTAATTCTACCTCGCACCACTTTCTAAAAACAAAAATGTTTGATACACCGTTTGACAACATTTGTAAGAAAAATATGCTACAAAATTTATTTATTTTTAAATAGTCGCCTTTGGCAGTCCTTTTATATGTATACTCAGAATTTGAAAATGTGTATTTATTGTTAATTTACAGGATTTTCCGGTGAAAAAAAAAATTATAATCCAAAGTATCAAAACTTGGTAGATTTTGTTCGTACATTTTTTTCTGTTTTGTTTTACTTGTACGAGCATTGAGGTATGTTTTGTAAACATAACGTCTTTGGCACGGGGGTTGCATAAAATTTTTATTTTCGAAAATTTTAGAAAAATAATTACTAAAACGTATTTTTTCAAGAAACTATTTTTGCTGTTACTAATGGCCCCTGGGCACCCAAAACGAGAGCTTATCTGCCGAAGGCGATGGATTGAAGCATCCATTTGAGAAAGCCCCAGAGGGCCGGAAGTTTAACTTGGCTTTAAGGTTCCCAACAATTTTGACCCTACCCAAAAGGACGGAAATCTACCACCTCGGTACTCCTCTTCTATCTACCGACCTTCCAGCGAGGAAAATCTCCGCACTACAGATTTACTGTGTCAGTGCGTGGCATCGAAAGAATACCAACAGCAAGACTTTAGTTGAAGAGCCATCCTCAAATAAAGATCTCTATAAAAGTACATACTGCGTCCGATGCTGCTTACTTTGATGTTCTGAAGGGAACCGGTAATGTAGAGCATCATGTGCCGTTGGTAGGCAAATATAAATTTCCACTTAAAAGTAATTGTTTAGGAATTAGCTAATAGTCAGCAATAAGAGAGAGATCCTGTATGTATTTTCTATAGAAAATCGTGTAACACATTTATTACCACTTGAGAAAATTATTAAAGACTTTATGCACAGAGTTTAAAAAGTTTACATAAAATCAACTGATTGAGAAATGTTTCTAACTCTATTCACTTCTATTTCGCAATTTATTATTTCGTAAGCCTTGAGCTGTGTTCTTAAAGTGAAAGTTGGATAACACATTGTTGTTGTTCAGTTGTTTACATCTCGATAATCGATCTAGTGTTAAATGTAATTGTCTTGTGTATATTTAAATGTATACATTTATTTTTCGTTGAAATATATTTTTAGCACACTGGAAGAAATCTATGTATTTGTTAAATGTATCTCACCCGCAAGAAAAGCATCGCATCTGGACAAAAGTAAGTTTCACAGGAGAGGCAAAAGGGGAAAATTTTTAATGATTTTGCTGTAACATGAAATTATTTAACTTAGCTCTTCTTTCAGAAGTAAAAACATGCATAAAACAGTAAAACTCTTAAGAATGAAGACGTAAATAATGTTCGGAAGGTTGGGTAATTTGACGTTTCCAAACAATCCAACCCCTCTTCATGTGGTCACGAATGGACATATAGCGTAATAAAATAATTTTACGTGTATCACACGTACAAAAATTTTTCTATAGCAAGACATATGACACTCTTGTTAGTAGAATAAAACGGAAGGTGAATTTTTGCGAGATGTGTCACTTTTCTAGTGGGAGAGCGTATGTTTCCGACCTATCTGTATTATAAATGACAAACATATCTGTGCGTAACACATACGTCATTTTGCGAATGACAACACTTTGAAATTTGAAATGAAATTTCGGTTTTGCAATTTTCGCTACTGCAAATTTTTAAACTTCTAAACATTGCACGGTTTAAATTTTTACACCGTCGTATAGGGAAAAAAATGTACTTTTAAATGCAATTTGTTTGAAAGCTCTATCTCAATTTATTTTTGAGATATTATTATTATTTTTGTTTTACAGTTTTTAGTACTAATTTTGTAATTGTGGCAACTGAAGTACTCCATGTCTATTAAAAGTAAAGGTTGTCATGGTTTATTTATTTTTATTGATTATATCCTTATTGATGTCATTTTTACATTACAAATAAAAGTATTCTTCTTCAGAAATCAAAAGATTGAAGAAGATATTTTAATATTTTTACATTATGCTGATACTGAGTTTGAGACGCTAGGCAAAATGATTCAGTGAGTAAAAATGATGTCATATTTAAAGCAAAACGATCATTTTCTTTGATAAAACTAAATATTTAACCAGTACTAAATGGCCAATACTATGGCAACTAAAGGCAAATTTCTGAATGGTTAATTTTCGCGGGTACTGGGATTAGAACTTAAATTTTATGCGAATGTTCCCATGAAAAGATGTATCAGACAAATGTGACTTTAAGTTTGGAAATACATTAATAAATAATGTATTGCGCGTTAAAATACCTTTAAATTGTGAATTTGAGTGATGCGTATGTAAATTTTGAGAATGAGAAAATAATGTACAGTTTAGATTTTATAGGGGGAAATTTTACGATGTGACAAAGCAAAATCCTTTTTATACATTTTCATCCCGTAAAAACAAACGTAAGAGCCTCAATCGATAACTTCAACATAGTTACTCATCTTGATTACGTATTCTAATACAGTTTAATTTTCAATAATTTAAGCAGTTGAAGCTTTTGGAAATAATATTTTGGTAATTTTAGGTTAAAAACATTATTTGTTTTAAGAGTTAGGTAACGAATGCAAGATGAATTTTTTATTGTAATTATTTTTGTAGGTTTATTATAATTTCGATCTAACACCTCCATCCTAAACATTTTAATTCGTCGAATTTCGACGGGTTCCAACTTGTTATCTATAAATTGACCATCCACATTAGGCATTACATTCCTTAATATAAAAATATGTCAAACGTTTGTCCAAATCCTTCTTGTTTGTAAAAATCCATTTAACAAATTACTTCTTCTTCTACCCCTTTTTTTTGCGTTTGACATTTCTGATACTGTTATAAAATCACTTCTTAGAGAATTTTAAAACCAGTAAATAAAAAAAAAAATTCTAATGATAACCTGAACATTTATCTATTTCTGAAAGTATACCGAAAAATTTTCTAACTTTTATAATTCATTCTTACAAATGTTCGAAAACAGGGTGGCGACACATCAGGGGAAAACACAGTCAAAAAGGGGGATACATACCAGTATTTTCTTATAGAAAAATTCACCTTGTTTAATCGCGTAATACTATAAAGGGTGTTTTGCTGTAAGAAAATACTGGCATTTCGTCTATGTTGAACTGTGTTTTTCCCTGATCTGTCGCCACCCTGAAAAATACAAACATTTTAATTTTCAGCAGGAAGTAATTTTCCATTGTGAAAATGGTATTGTTAAAGTTAAAACAATTCTGAATTTATGCTGAAAGTTTCTTTAATTCCACGCTTCGTGTCTCCCCAATACATTTCATACAACGATATCTATTTCCATTTAAAGTAATTTTTAAAATGTCTCAGAAGTGATGAAAATATTTGAATATCCTTTTTAATTAAACTCAAAGATACCTAAATAGTTTTACTTCAAATTCTTCCAAATGATATGATTTGCAACCAGAGTAATTCTTACAAGAATTCTAAAATATTTGGAAGGTCATATTAAAATTAATAATTTCTGAATTTGTGCTAATGTCTGTATTTTGAAATTTCATATCTCTTCATTAGGTTTTAAGCAAGATTTAGTTTTTAAACTTTAAACACATTTATAATCACTTCAAACCTTCCAAATCTGAAATATTTATAAAGATATTCGCAAATACATCGCTCTTTTATGTCTCTAAAACTGCTTTTACCGCTTTCGCATCCATTTTCTAGTTTGCTAATTATTTTGCAGCCAACATTCATTAGTTTATAATATTGAATTATACGTTTCCCTACGGCAGTGTTACATAATTAAAGATTGTCAATATTACCGTAACAGTCGGAAAATTCTATAATCAACAAGGCTATTTTGCCTAAAAAGAATTCTTTGGAAGAAAATGTAATAGAATTCATAAAGTTATGGATTTGAATTAACCTCTTACGGTCACATTAAATTACAGTTTAAAAATTCAAATTCCTTATTGGCACCACATTTTTGAAAAAGAAATATTCACCTTATTTAATGACAGGTAAAAAAATATAATAATAAAGCCAATTACTCTGTTTTATAAAACTGGTGAGAATCAAACAATCTGAATAAAAGAAACAGCCGTTGAATATCACGGGAGAGAGAAATAAGGGGTAAACCCTTTATGGGGCAATGGTAATATGCTTACCACTTAATTTCTATTGAAAACTGGTCGATTCGCACCGGAATTTTCAGTAACATATTTTGTTTTTATAATACCGCTGATTAAGAAGGCGATTTTATTTCGAAATAAATCTGCTTGTAAGTTCTGGTGGCAGTGAATCTTTTCAACATTACAGACACAGAATTGACTTGCCCGGTAAAGGGTTAACTTTATTTGCTTGAATATCGTACCTTATAGGAGGATATGTGAGTCGTTGATTCTGAAAGTGGGCCAAGTCCATTTTTGGAAAAAAAAATAGTTTAAACTTAATACTATTAGAAATAACATAAAAATTATGTTTTTAATCATTTCGCAATGCATTTGGAAATGATTGGGGATCAACAACCACATTTGTATGAAATCAATAAATAAAATAATAACAGACACGAGCCGAATGCAAGCA
Organism: Maratus speciosus; assembly: GCA_963932465.1. Taxonomy (NCBI): domain Eukaryota; kingdom Metazoa; phylum Arthropoda; class Arachnida; order Araneae; family Salticidae; genus Maratus; species Maratus speciosus. The sequence goes on along the minus strand of OZ010798.1, from coordinate 246,468,416 downwards.
TGATTATGAAATGAAGAAAGGCCTCGATGGAAAAATGATTACTTCTGTAGATTTCCGCCGAAAGTTTTGGTTGGTTTCTGCTACGCAAGCCCTCCAGACACGGACGACTTTTTCAGAGGGTTACTTCTTTAAATTAAGATTGCTCTATTCCCACCACTTTTTTGAATTAGAAATTGTCACTTTATTTAATTACAGATTAAATAACGCGACAATAAGCCGAATTATACGCTTTTAAAAAAGTGGTGGAAATCAAGCAATCTGAATTTTTAAAAAGTAGCCCACCGGAATGCGAAAATAGTGTTTCCCGAGGCTGGAGATTTAAGAAGTATTCTTACAGGTTCTCTTTCATCAGATCAGTAAATGCTGTTGTGTTTCTTTAAGGACTACCTTCAAAACATCAATTTTGATTTTTTTTTTAAATCACATTCTCATTTTATTTTCTTAAAGTGTCTATATTTATGTTTCTAAATCTATTTTTAGTTTGTCCTTACGACTATTAAAAATGAAATTACAGCCATTTAAAAAGAGCAGACAATGTACTTTTAAACTCATGTTGAATCTTTGAAAGTGTTTTCTCAAAAACTTAATTTTCATTCAAAATAGCCCCACCAGTGGCCGAGAGGTTCTACTCTCGAAGCTGGTAGACGGGAGGTCCTGGGTTCGATCCCAATCGCGCCCGTCGGCCTAATCGTTCGGAGTTTTCGTGGTTTTCTTCGAACCTTGGTTTTCCAAGCGTTAATACGGGTTAGGTTCCCTTAGAAAGACCCCCACGAAGGGCACCCCCCCCCCTTTGGGCCTATATCCCTCGTGCTGATAATTGGCCGTCATAAATACAACCAACAACCAATCATTCAAAATAGTAAATGGGGTTTGTGATAACTCGAATGTTTACTATGATATGACTACCAAAGTTTTTCAGGTAAGTGTTTTATAATGTCTAGAGTGTACGGAACTAAAGATTTGGCCCTAGGAATATTATAACGTTGAATTATAGCTGTTTTTATGAAGAATTACATGAGGAAGTACTGAAATTTTATAGATAATTGTATATAATCACCATGGAACTATGAATAAAGAGGAAAAGAGGTATCCTCAAAATAGTGAAACTTCAACTTTAACCGGTTTCGTAGTGGTTCATTACAGCCGGGGCGAGCTTCCACCAGTAAATTTGTATAGAAATTTTCTCCTTACTTGAACGCCTTATTAATGAAGTATTTCAGTCATAATTATGACCAAAAAGAGATATTTATTTTTACTGGTGGAAGTTTACTTCTGCTGCGTTCAGGCTCTGCGTTTCCGCCATATTGTGACAACCTGAACAACCTCTTCTGAGTGTCAGTGAAAGAGTTTATAATACGTAGACTAACTTCCACCCGTAAAAACGAATAAAAATGTTCACCATATTTGTAAGACAAATTTTGCAGGCATAGGACTCTAAAATAAGGTAGAATTTTCTATTCAAAATTTACTGTGTAATGTTTGCTTTGGCGGTAATCAGAAACTGCTGATCCGATGTAAAAAAAAAAAAAAAAACCGCCGCCATCTTGTAACAACTCCCTCAGTTACTTCACTGGCAACTGGTGAACTCTACAGTATATGTCACCTCCACTTTATTCATAACTCCATTATAATCACCAATACATTTTTTACATTTTAATGTATTGATTAGTTTTTAGTAGTAATGATATAGCAAGGATTTTTTTGGAAGGGGGGGGGGGTTACGACGTTTCTGCAAAAATGTGCTAAATTTTGTACAAAACTCTTGAATTTTACGAAAAGTTGTATAGTTATAATATATATCTTCATAATTTTCTTCATTTGATGTTAGATTATACTGAAAAATGATTTAAAAAGTGTCAGAAGTAGAGATTTAAAAAAAAAAATTGCTCTTATTTAGTCGATACTCCGCCTATTAAAAATCTATTTCACTATTATCTGTATACTTAATGCCCCACCAGTGGCCGAGAGGTTCTGTTCTCGAAGCTGGCAGACGGGAGGTGCTGGGCTCGAACCCAATCGTCCGTCGGCCTAACCGTTTCGGAGTTTTCGTGGTTTTCTTCGAAACCTTGGATTTCCATGCGTAAATATGGGTTAGGTTCCTTTAGAAAGACCCCCCCACGAAGGGCAACCCCCCTTTAGGGCCTATATCTCTCGTGTTGATAATTGGCCGTCATAAACACAACCAACCTGTATACTTAATTGCATTACTATTGAACGATTGTGTTTATATTTGTATTTTAAAGTAATCCTTGTTGTGCTGATGTATTCAACGTAATACCACATAAATATATTTTAATATCGGTATAAATTTGTTACTAGTAATATATTTGCTCATTAATATTTCAAATGCATTGATTTTGAAAGTGAGGCAAATCTACTTTAAATAAAATTATTTTTTATATGACGTAATATTAAGAAGACCAATCAGTATTTACAAGTTCTACTACAGTTGTGGTGAATTGTGGACATTGGTAAAACATTATTTTTATCATATCATATCATATCATATCATATCATATCATATCATAATTTATAATTATATGAATACAAATTACGTTTTTAGTCGTATCACAGTAAATGTATTTTAATAGCAATATAAATTTGTTACTATTATTTTTTCGGTCAAAGTTATTTAAAATTGCACTGATTTTGAAAGTGAGGTAATTCTTGAATTATTTCTTATGTTGCATAATGTTAACACTATACATGCCGAGCTGACGCATTTATAAAACTATTGTAAAGGGATTATTTGCTTTTTTCGGTTGAAGATATAAATTATAATTTCTTTACATTTTTCTATTCCATATAGTCTATGGATTTTCCTTGCATAACAATTTGGCGGAATTCGAAGTCCTTTCGTTGTTATTTAAGGCATTAGCGCAGCGCCGTAAGCTTATACGCATATATATATATATATATATATATATATATATATATATATATATGTGGATAACTTTAAACGCATTTTACGCAAAATGACTTTTTTCAAACTGGGTGGGAACAGAACGCAAAAACTATTAAACCGATCTTGATAATTTTTTTAAAAATTAAAAGTAATATAATTTATTAGAGTTTGGACCACTTTCAGTCATTTGTAGAAAAAATGAACCTTTTTAGAAAGATTTCAAGGTGTGAAGAAAGGGATCAGAAATAGACCTTTTTTTCAAATGGCTGCCACTTTCTTGATTTTCAATCTTTTGACCTTAAAGTACTTGAAACTCCAGTCAATATTATCTTCTTTCATAATCCTTAACGAAATTTGATTATAATAGACTCTGGGGATGTATCTTATACCGCCCGATTGGAAGTACGCGGATCTCATGCTAAGGCATTCACTTAGGGCAACTCGAACCACATCATCAACTTTTTATTAAAAAACATTTAAATGTTCTTCAAATGATAATAACATAAAAAAATCCTGGGTGGAAATTTTTATTCTTATTCTAGGGGGGGGGGGGGGATGCTATAAAAGTTGCCCTTCTGAACGCTTTCTGGGGCAAGCAATTGTGTTTCTGTAATGTTGAATTAACAGCGGAATTTTTGAAAAAATTCATTGCAAAATAAGGAAAAGCAATTTCTCAGCCTTTTTTCTTTCCATCAAAATTAAGAAAGTAAATATTTCTTAAAAGTTTCTGGTGTTAATCATGATTGAAATTAGGTGTGATAAGATATATCCCACCGCCTCTCTAGGGGTTAAGGCAAATCTGACGTTAAGAAATTCTAAATTATCCAAAGAAAGTTTCAATAGTTAATTTTTTTATTATAATTGTACATATTTCGTTAATAAAATAAATAAAAATTTTCTGGTGTTAACTGAAAATTTCTGAATAAAAACTGCTATATTTGGTAACACTATTTGCAGCCTGTTTCGTGTTGGGAAACACAATCAGAATTTAGCAGTTCTGGATCTATTACAATAAATATTTTTTCTTATTTTTCCGCTTTATCAGATAAATTTAAACTTGGTTTTTGTTTTATTGTAAATTTCTGAGAAAGAATAAAATGTAGAAATAAAATAAATAAGTAAACATATTAAAATTTTTATTTTTGTTATTTTAATTATATCCCATTCAAAGAAAATTAACTTTTTCCACAAATCATTTTTTTTAAGTGAGGCAAATCTATTGGCGCATACAAAAAACAAGATTTGTTTTACGGGGACCGGGTCAGCTCTATCTCGGCTATATACACCAACTTTATGTACATTTTTCTCAGAAATGGTGAAAGATAGAGTTCTAGATTTTGTAGAGTAGTTTGAATAACATGCGTTACGTATTTTAACAGACCATTTTCTTTCTAAGTGAAACTGAAAATAAATTATTAATTATTTATTGAAAGACATTTTTAAATTAGCCTTTTTGGTAAGATTTCACTGCGTAAAATAAATAATTGTCAACAAATAATTAAATCCCTGTGTTAAATTATGCACTATAACATAATATAAGTATTTAGAAAAATCTGAGTTCTTAAGTTTAATAGATATTGAAAAAAAGGAACATAAACCTGAAAAATCGAAGTTTTGAGAAAAAATCAATTAAAGCTGTGAAGCAGTGTTGCCAGTGGTCTACTTTTTTAAATTCTGATTTCTTGATTGGCACCACTTTTTTGAAATAGTAAAATTCGCCTTATCAAATAACATATAATTAAGGCGAAATCAATGGGAATTTTACCACTTCAGAAAAGTGGTGCCAATCAAGAAATCTGAATTTTAAAAAAAGTGTCGGAAAAGATAAAAGTTTAAACTATTTAATGATATAAAAAAAAAAAAAATTCGATTTTTTGTTTAAATTTCGCTTAACCAGTCCACTTAAGTTAACACGGATAACCATAATTATATATTTAATTTACATTCAAATATACTACACAAAATATGAAATAAGTTTGATGTGTTTAAAAATATTTATACGATTTTTTTTCACGAAGATTTTAAAACCCATTTCAAATTCAAATCATTCAATATGTAGCAATACTACAAATGGACTTGCCCCAGTTTTGAAATCAATGGCTCATATTTTTTCATGAAATCTGTCATTTGCTTTACAAACATAATGTGTCCCACATCTTGATTTGATTTAGTAATTATCTCTTAGTTTGTATAGTCATTAGTTTGTAACTTTTAGAAAATGTATTTGCATTACAATATGGAAGAACCCAAAGGATACTGCAATTTATAATCACAGTCGGAAGATTTTATAATCAACTGGACCATTTTTCGTGCAAGAAATACCTTTGAACAGACTTATATTAAAATTTATATGGCTATATATTTTATCTTTTTATGAGTTTCCGCTAAATTTCCCGCTTCATATCCTCCCATTTAAATTAAAATAACTTTTATTTCAACTTCACACAACAAAGAATCTAAATAATTTAACACATTCTGAGATATATTTCTCTGAAATCGCTCTGAAACTGTTTCGCAAAAGTTTCAGCTTACCAATTATTTTGAAATTAGCATTTAGTAGTTTATAACATAAATTACGCATTCCGTCTATAACAATGGCAGAAATAGAAAAATATTCAGATTTATTGTCACTGTCAGACATTATTGATATTATCTGTAGTGTTTGAGAAGAAATTATTCAAAGGAAATATGTTAGACTTCATACAGCTATATATTTGAAAATGACTTTCTTTCCTCAAAATCCCGCCCCCTATTTTTAATGTTAAAAATCATTTTTACAATGCTAAAAATCGTTACAATGTCAAAATTCTACTAGTTTAAGGGTTAGAGATTTTGAGTCCGCTCTAAAAAAGTAGCAAATGAACAGTATTTGTATATAGTTATTTCATATATAATTTAATGTGAAGTTTTGAACTAGTTAACAGTTTTTATCAATTCTACATAGTACGGCAGGGTTTCCAGTTTGGCCACCACTCTTAGTCGGAAAATTCTGGTTCACACTAGAAAATATGAAAAAAATACTTTCAGATTTATTTAGCGACAGGCTTTTCTTGATTACATAAAGTAAAATTACTTCTTCAGATTGTTCCAGTCTGAAGAAAGGAGTTATGAATAAAAAGGAGGGGACATACAGTGTAGAGTCTGACACATGCGAGTGAAGTAACTGAGGAAATTGCCATAAGATGGCGGCTGATTTGTTTTACATGGGATAGATAGTTTCTGATTACCGCCGAAGCAAACTTCCACTATAAATTTTGAATAGAAAATTTCACCTGATTTTAGCAACCTATTCATACATAATTTCTCTCACAAGCATATTAAAAATTTCTATTCGTTTTTACTGGTGGAAATTGGTTGGAGTAGTATAACCTTTTTTACTAACACTGAGAGGAGTTGTTTAGGTTAACACAATATGGCGGAAGCGCAGGGCCTGACTATCGCCACAGTAAACTTCCACCAGTAAAAAAAAATATTTGTTTTTGGTAATAATTATGACTTAAATTCTGCATGAATAAGGCTGTTTAAATAATGAGAAAATTTCTATTCATATTTACTGGTGGAAGTATCTCCGGTAGTAGTGAGTCACTGCGAAACCGGTTACAGTTGAAGCTTCACGATTTTGAGGATATGTCATTTCCTCTTTATTTATAGTTCCATGGTCTGAAGTCGAAATTTCGGGATATAAACGGATGCCAAACTGACAACCCTGTAATACTGAAATTTAAAAGTGGCAAATATTTAAGTACTAAAGGATAGAGAAATGATACTGGAGCGAAACTTTTATAACCCGTCAAAGTAGTAATCAGCGTTGTCTAGTATACGTTGCCAGGCCAACCTTCTGGAAGCTGCAGGATGCCGTGGAAACGCCTGTTCTGTTAATACGTCACATGAAGCGGTCTAAATCCTGCAAAATCTCTGTAACGTTATGGAAGCGAATGCCACGGAGCGAATCCCTCATTTTAGAGATTAAATCAAAGTCACAAGGACCTAAATATGGGGAATATGAGGGATGGTAACGCCATCGAAGGTTCCAGATGTCTCATCTATGAGACACCAGTAATCACCCAACCGGAGTTCCGACCATTCGGTTTATGCAATAATGCTCTGGCGATAACACCACCTTCATCATCCAGCAAACTCCAGACGCAAAAACGAGACCGAAAAATGTGCATTAATTAAAAATTTTAAAAATATATATTACAAAAATAACACAACAAACCCTACATGCTTCGCAGAGCATGATAAAATGGACAAAACAATTTCTTGCCACAGTAGGTTTCTCGTAATAGTTCATAATTAAGTCCTATATTATAACAGAGTTCTGAAGCAAGTAAATAGGGAATATTATAATAATACACTTCATGCGAAGAAAGTTATCGAAAGCTTATGCAAAAGTCTCCATGTAAAGCGAAAGCTAAAATACATTATAGAGGTTTATGTAGATAACCGCAATGTTTAAATATGTAACCTCATAGTTCCATGCAGAAAAACAAGTAGGAGAGTTTTTTGTATCTATGAGACACCAGTAATCAACCAACCGGAGCTCCAACCATTCAGTTTATGGATTAATAATTAGTTTATGGATTCCGGTTGTAAGAACCCTAACAACATCTAGAAAACTTCAGCCGCAGAAATGAGCCCGAAAAACGGGAATTAATAAAAAAAAAATACAAATTACAAAAGCAACGCAACGTGCCCTATATACTTCGCAGAGCATGGTAAAATAAACAAAATTTTTCTCGCCACTGGAGACAGATGAAAAACATAAGAAAGGTTGCATCGAATGCAATTAAAACATAAGAACAATACAGCAATTTACAATTTAACATAATATAGAACAAATTCTTAAATAACAAAACAACTTTGAGTTATACGAGTTATATGAGTGATATCTATGAGACACCACAATCAAAATTACAATCACACTACCAGAGAGCCAACCAAAAAAAAAAAAAAAAAAAAAGGCAAAAGCATGAAACCCTGGCAGAAAATCCCCCTCCTCCATACAGCCAAGCCACGGCCGGGATAACGGACCGGGAAAAACAACGACAAACATTAAACAGAAAGAAAATTACAAAGCTATGGCACTCTGGCACCATAGAAAAAGCATAAGAAAACAGTAATCATAATCATTTACGAATTATAAACAAATGGCTTATATGAGAACCAATCAAAAGAAAACAAAATAATCAGATATTATAATCATTTACAATGCAACAAATGACTTTAAATAGAACACAAAATTAAAAAAGAAAGGTAAGTGTGAACAAAATATAACGTCATTTCTAGTTACAAATGACAAATAAAAATAATGAGGAACAAAGAGTCCTCAATTTATAAAATTAATTATGAGGCACCAGTTGACTCTGATGAGGTCTTCATGGCAAGACTTTCAATCGTTGCTTCAAATGTTTGTGAAACACTTGGAATAGGCAAAAAATTACGCCAGTCGCTTGCAAGACGCTGCCAGTGGCACATTTGAGCACTTACAGTAACTGTTATGTCAATAAAACGCTCGTTTTCATTCCCTGTGCATTTCTTGTTTTTCACCAAAACTTTTCATTCCCGACCCCACATTGCTGTATCAAAATTGCTTTTTTATGTGTACTTTATCTTCCCTTACAGTTTGGCCCATGAATTCGGGGACAACTTGTACTGTTAACTTTTTGAATGCCTGTGGGACTTATATATATATATCCCGCTTAACTTTAATTCACAAACATCACAATTGCACCAGAATTTTTAAATAAATTTTGCATTTATAATATACGTGAATGAAGTTTTTTACTTATTTTGAAATAAATTTGTTTATACAAGCTAGTGTCGATCAATAATTTCAAGATTTTAAAAACAGAAGTACTACTAAAATGGGTAATGTGACAATAGTCCAAGGAAGAATTTTTGAAGACATCTGGAAATTGTTACATTTCAACAGAATTTTTTAAATAAATTTAATAATTTTCCAGTGTTTTATATATATTTTTATCAGAACGTATTGATTCGGGAGAGTAGTACCTGTCACAAATTTGAATAAAAAATCTCATGTTTAAAATAATAGAATCACTGACGGTTCAAAGAAATTTAAGCAAACGTTGTATTTTTGTTTTACTGAAACATAAATGAAATGATAATGGCAACTGTATAGACATATACGAGTACATAGCTGCCAACTTGTACGGATTTTCGCTACCACTAAAATTTAACAGAAATTTCTATCTTATTTAATTATCCATATTCACTGCAATTCGGCGATTGAATTGGATAAAATTTTTTATTAAATTTTAATGGTAGCATAAATCCGTACAAGTTGGCAGCTATGCGAGTACTACTATCATTATTACATGCATATAACAAGAAAATGAATTAAGGGGTCTTGTACCTTTTAAACTCGACGAAATTTAACGAAAAATTTCAAAGTTTGAACTAGTCTATCTTCAAAACCTTTTTATGTATAAACATGAAATTTTGGATATTGATGAAACGGAATGTGCTTTGTAATATGCTGCCATTAGAAATTTATTAGACTTTTACAGAATTTGTGTATTGTTGAAATCAAAATAGCTTACTCCATAAGTCATTGCGCGCATGATATGTTGTGAAAGTATGTATGGATTGTCATGAAATTTGGAAAAGATACTAAACATATATGTGTTTGTAAAATGAATTACTCTTAGGACAAAATTATTTCATTAACTATATAAAAAATAAAGAAAATTTTTATTCTTAATGAATATAAATAATCATAACTAAAAATATTACTATTGTAAATACTTAAAATCAGTTTATTTTAAACACACATATTTGTTTAGTATCTTTACCAAATTTCATCACAATCCATACATACTTTCTCAAGATATCATGACTTACGGAGTAAAAAAAAAAAAGAGCTATTTTGATTTCAAAAATACACAAATTCTAAAAGGCTAATAAATTTCTAATGGTAGCATATTACAAAGTATAATCTGTTTAATCAATATCCAAAATTTCATGTTTATACATAAAAAAAAATTTGAACGTAGACTAATTCAAACTTTGAAATTTTTCGTTAATTTCCGATGCGTTTAAAAAGGTAATCTATTTATATAAAATCCAAGTCTCTGTGTGTCCCTCACTATTCCGGTAGGACCGCCTCATTGAAATGAGTAATTGTTGAAAAATATTAATGCAGGGTTACCACAGTAGCGCCAAATGTTAGCCAACTTGGCGATAGCTGGCTAATTTGGCGAAATTCCCATTTAAAACCATTAATCTTTCATAATGGAGGTCACCGAAATTTAATTTAAACTCCACTCTTTTAAGATATTTTTTCGAAATCTATAGGTGAGAATTTAAAGTACATTTTTACATCTTCCTAACCGATACTACTAATAAAATAACCGCCAATAGACAACGGTGTACTGTGTGAGCTCCTAACTGCGCGATTTTAATGTGCTTTAGGTACTTTTCCAGTATAGGTGCCTTGGCGAAAAAGGAAATTTGGTAACATATTTTCCGGGAACACTGTTTTGTTTTATATACACACGCATTTTTTTCGATATTTATACGATTTATTTAACATAAAAAAGCCGTTTCTCTAATTTTATACAGACACAGATGTAATTTGTACATAAAAACATCAATAATATACATATAAAACAAACAAAAACGCTCATTAAATTTGTTTTCATAGCTGTTTATATGATTTGACAACAAATCTCGATATTTTTCCGTTATACGGACACCATGCCAAAATGTATGCTAATGTGCCAATTATTTCAAAATGCTAAAAGATATTTGTAATTTTATGCCAGCAGTTTAATATGAGTTTTATTTTATTGCTTTATTTTATAACAGTTATTTGTTCACTTATTTTAAGTATATATTTGTGATTTGATGAAATAGTTCGTAAAAGTCTGTAATTTTCAAATGTAATATTTTTTAAATGCTCACTTTAGTACCGACAATGGTTTTTCTTTTATTTTTCAAATGCTTCAATTCACGATTTTGCGCCAACTATTACGCTTGGCGACAATGGTGTCCGCATAACGGAAAAGTACCCAAATCTCACTTTCTGATGCCCAAATTACACCAAGCATTTTTTTAAAAAATGCCAAAGCCTCTACAGTGGAAAAGTACCAAACTGCCTATTATTTTGCGCTATCCGTGTTATAGTTTGTACTATATGCAAAGGGAGTGGAGCGAAGAGTTTAAACATTAAATATTATAGTTTCGGCACAGATGTCATATACGCGCATAACATTAATATTGGCGCGATTTTTTCTGACGCCAATGTCATATACACAACGGGGGAACAGATGTCATATTCGCCCCATATTGGCGCGATTTTTTTCGGTTGCCAATTTGGCGAAAACATCAACAGCATAAACAACATAATCCGGGTTACCACATCAAGCAATTTAGCGCGAGTTAAGTACCCGTTGCCTATATGATATTGGCGACAGAAAAAAATCGCGCCAATATGGGGCGATTATGACATCTGTACCACAACGGGTACTTAACTGGTGCCAAAGTGTCGTAATTTTGCTTGATATGGTAATCCGGATGTTGTTGTTTATGCTGTTGATGTTTTCGCCAAATTGGCGTCGGAAAAAAATCGCGCCAATATATGATAACGTATATGACAACTGTGCCAAAGTTTCTATAAAGCAGTATAAGACTAAAAAATTAAGAATAAAATAAATGCAAAATAAGACTAAAGAAGAAAGAAAAATCATGCGTTAAGCATATAATATGAAACACCTTCCAACACATCCTGAATGCTTTAACAAAACTTCGTTATTTAGGAAAATAAGGTAAATATAACGTTACTTCTTTGCTATCCCGTCAACCAATTTCGCCGAATTATATATATCGCCACATCAGTAGTAAAACATTAATAAAAATACAAATAAAACATCGAATTAATGGTTTTATTGGCCATTATTGGCCTTTAATCTTACAATTAATTAATTAATGGCAACCATTATTGGCAATTAATCTTACAATTAATTAATTAATGGCATCCATTATTGGCAATTAATCTTACAATTTGGCGACAGTAATTTGTTCGACGGGATAACTAAGTAAACATTTTAGAAAACGCATAAAAAAATTTTAAAAATTGATTTCAGCAGTTTCCGTCCATAGCCAATAGTACCGTTATTATATGCCACAATTTAGCTAAAATTTAATTTAAACTACTCTTAAAACTACTGAAATCACATTTCCAGATATTATCATCCATAGACGATTATGTATCCAATTCTTTGCGTGACCATTTATATCATTTTATCTATATTCTACAAACATTTCTTAGGAAACTAAATGCAGTTCAGCGTAAAAATGCATAACTCCTTTAAAAACCACCTTTAACCACCTTCTTGGCGAGAAAGAAGTTTGCCAACGTATTTTCTGGCAACCTATTTACTGCTTCATACTCACAAGCAATTTTTTCCATATGTATACAATTTGGCACAGATATCATATTTTGGCGCGATTTTATTCCGACGCCAATTTGGCGAAAACATCAACAGCATAAACAACATTCGGGTTACCATTACAAGCAAAATAACGACACTTTGGCGCCAGGGAACAGATGTCATATTCGCCCCATATTGGCGCGATTTTTTTCTGTCGCCAATATCATGTAGGCAACAGGTACTTAACTTGCGTCAAAGTGTCGTTATTTTGCTTGATGTGGTAACCCAGATTATGTTGTTTATGCTGTTGATGTTTTCGCCAAATTGGCAATCGAAAAAAATCGCGCCAATATGGGGCGAATATGACATCTGTACCGGCGCCAGTTAAGTACCCGGTGCGTATATGACATCGGCGTCAAAAAAAAAAAAAAAAAAAAAAAAAAAAAAAAAAAAAAACGCGCCAATATGGGCGTATATGACATCTGTGCCGACAATTTAATATAAAAAAAGCTATTTACCCATTTTTATAAAGAAACAGAAGTAATTTTTGCACAGATGTCATATACGCATGGCGGTTGGCGTGATTTTCCTATGACGCCAATTTGGCAGAAATCTCGCTTTCGAATACCAGTTACTTACATATTTTTCAATTATTTGCTATCATTTTGAAAAGGAAATAACTATAAATAAATAAAAGTTTGAATAATAACTATAGATCAAAGCAGTTTATATAATTAAAAAACAGAAAATAAAAGTAATTAAACAATTTATTAATAAATAAAAAACAATAGCTGGGTTACCATGACAGGCAAAATAATACCATTTTTGCGCCAGTTAGGTATCCCGGTTCATATCTGAAATCTGTGCCGTAATTTGTATATAAAAAAAATTATATATATTTAGAAACGATTTTTTTATGTATATAAGTGCATATATAAACAAAGATAAAAGTTCATTAGATATGTTTTCATAGCTGTTTATATATTTTCGCAACATATCTCACTTTCTGATGCCCGAATCGCGCCAAGCTTTTTTTAAAAATGCGCTATAATGGAAATGTACTTAAATAAATAATTAACAGAAATAACAAATTATGCAAAACTAAAACTTTTTATTTCGAGATCAAAGCATTGTTTTTAATTTCGATTAAAAATACATATATCCTTGGATAACTTCAATTGAAATTTGGTTCACAGCTTAATATCTCATTCCATAAACCTAAACAAACACAAGTGATTCATTCATCGTGAAACGTCAAAAATATTAAATCATTGAGGTAATCATTCACAAAGTAAGTTCCCCAACAATCAATATGCAATATTCTAATGACGTCATAGTAGGTAAAATGGTGGCGTTATCGTTTGTTTATGGTTTGTAATCACAAAGATTTAATTTTGCAATGTCTCTTAGTTACATTATTTTATTGTCATAGTTATGAGCTCAGAAAAAAAGCCTAATGTTTCATTATTTAGTTATTAAAGACGGAAAAAAATCATAAATGCATGATTTGAAAATTTTAAATAATTTTCTTTCTTAATACTAAAAAATAACATCGGGAAGTTACAGCGGGTTTAAGTTAAATAAGTTTAACTGTTTAATTCTGTTGTACTATTCAAAATAACTGTATTTATTAGATTTCAGTACTCAACATCAGGGCCCGATTAAACTTTGAAGTTAGAGGAATTACGATGTCATTTCAGGACCTTTCTTTTGGAGAAGCTTTTCTAAATTCCATATATACATGGAAAATCTTCAGTGTTAGAAATATTATTCCTAGGACTGACATAACACGAGAACGGCCTGCAATTTTACACAAGTTTTGAAAGCTACTTTATATCAGAAATTTTACTAAAAACTCAATTTCGCCAACGTCGTAACCAAGATCGTGAAGCACACACATATAATACCATATAATACCATTTCATATGAAATCGTATACGATAATTTAATAGCTTTTAACCTTACTTCAAGTGTGTTATTTATTTATTTTTAAGGCTCAACAATCTAAATTGTCCAATATATGAATTTAAAAAAATGTAAACAAAGATTGAATAGACATGACCGCAAAAAGCCTCAAAACTGCATAACACTTAGAACCAAACTGTGCAGATTAGTGGTCTTCTACTGTACACAGTTTTTCATAAATGTGCTTCGTTCTTAAAATGTGTTATTTTCATCTATCGCTGCGGAACAAGCGAGAAAACTCATATTCTTGCACATGAGTTGTATATATCTTTATATCTAAATTTCCGTCATTTTTGACGGGCTACCTTTCTAGTAAAATAATAAAATCCCTTAATTAAAGAAAATGAAAGAACTTTAACTTGACCGGTAAGTCTCGTTCAAAGCCGTCAGTGTGGTTACTATTTTTTAACTCGGATTTCTTGATTGTCGAAATTTAAAATCCCCTTCTTTTTGTCATAATTAATATGACACTAAATAAGGCAAATTTTACTATTTCAAGAAAGTGGTGCCAATAAATAAATCTGAATTAAAAAAAAAGTAACCCACTTGCAACACTGGTCCCGTTAGTTCCAAAAGGGTTAAACTAATTCCACCGCGATTACATTTCCGTATAATTTTTAGTTGCCCTCTTTTCCAAGAAAATATGTTTAAAAAATGTAGATTCTTTTAAATGAATGAGGGAATAAATGGAAATTGTTTAATAAGTATGAATGTAAATTGTTGTGCATGCAAAATATAAGACATAATCTGTACTAAACATCATATCTTCTAGAGCGAAAGTTAATGTATGACCCGGTTAAATATTTTCGGGAAAATGGAGTAACATCTCCGAAAATTGTTCAACGAAGCATTTTCTTCCATTTCTCATTGTTTTTTACTTATTTACTTACTGTCTGCAACCGAGTATTCATTAGTCTGCGCGTTTCCTCTATTGTGGTTGCCGAAAAGGAAATATATTCAAATTCATCGTCGAGGTCGAAAATTAACTGCTATAATTAATTCCAGTATTTCGCATAGAAGGAATTCTTAGTATGAAAATGTGTTACACTTTATACACCTACGTATTTGAATTGACTTTATTTGATAGCAAGTCTTGCTTCTAATTGCATTATTAAAAATATTTTCAGGGTGTTTATTCTGTGTAGAATTTTAATATATTAAGGAATCGAAATAAAAGTGCGTCACATACGGAATTATTAATTTAAGGTTCTGGGTTATAGAAAAAATGTGAAAAATAAAATCCTGTTTTTACCATTATTGCTAATATTAAGTCCTATAAATATTTGAGTGCAGTATTTTTTGGATCGTATAATTTTGATTTTCGGAACAAAGAATAAATCCAATTTGTTTTATTCTACATTAGAATAAAGATGCATGTAACAGTTATTTTATTAAATCTCTTACATTATAAGTAAGTAATTATATTTAAATTATAAGCTTTATATTAAATTATACATCTAATCATGTTTAAAATATATGAAATTACGCATTTCCAACGACATTATATTCATTGATCGAAGCATTTCGTATTTTAAAAATTTGAATTCTGATATTGATGAAGGCGAAATATATTGTCTCTAATAAATTGCAATGATGTAACCATACTTCAGTTTTATGAAATAAATTGCATGTTATATTTCAAAAAGGATGACAATTTCATCCACGAAAGCATTTTATTTACTAGATTGAAAAACAATTTAAAACACCATTATTCAAATGAAGAATACTTGTCTTTAAAACTTTTAATGTGAACCGAGAAAAAAAAAACTGTATAAATTCGCATTATTTCTCTTTTCCCACTTTTTGACTGTAATAGAACAGTTAAATTTCCTGATTTTATTTCATTGCAGAAATTTCAATAAAATTTGAAACAAGAAAAACAATCATGCATAAAGCAAGAATTATGAATCAGTTTCCAACACCATTCAAAATACTGTAATAAAACTTCACCTTTTAATGAGGTGAAAGTTATCTAAATAAACAATTTGGAAAACGCATAAAACATTTTAAAACAGTATTTCGACAGTTACCGTTCATAGTCAAAAACATCCGAAATTTTTTTTGGCAGCCCTGTTCCGATCACTAGATTTATCTGCATACTACATCTATATTAATAAAAGAGCAAATAACTCTCTGTGTGTATGTGTATGTCCGTCTGCGATGGCTAGCAAAATCTACGGCACGTACGAGGCTCAAAAGTTTTGAGTGGAAGTCAAAGGCCTCTCCTGTGTACCTGAGCTTCAGAATTTAAAATTTCTAATAGTTATTTGAGAAATTAATTAAACCCCCCAAATTAAAGAAATGGAAAAGTAGTCATAATTCAACAAAAGCATAGAATTTTTATGAAACCACAGAATAAATTCTCACTCAGGCGTTCGCAGCCAATGTGATGCGTTTTTCCAGTGGGAGTACAAATTATTTCAAATCAACACGTGACTAAAGAGACTAGGCCAGTTTTGCAGCTCTATAATTTTTTTTTAAATACTGCATTTATCAATTTGAAACTAACACATTTATACGTACTTTTTAACTCTGAATCCAAATATGTAATTTTCTTTGAATTTCGGTTGCGATTAACGAATATACATTAATTAACAGTTTTAAATTATCGTGCGATTTTATCTGAAATCATTTGAACATAGACAGCTGTCTGTGAAATCGACTTTTTAAAGGGGAAATAAAGCCATCACTTTTTCACCCGAGACATATTTTGTATCTATATATATATATAAGCCGTTCTCTGTGTGTATGTCCTTTATACAAATCTATAATTTTTGACCGATTTGCACGAAACTTCATGTACATACGCTTTAGAACGTGGAATAGATCCCTGTCTGCTTTAAAAAAATTTCAGACCACTATTTTCCCCTTTTTTCTACCACTTCCATAATTTAACATTCTAGAAATATCTCTTTTAAAATCTTTTTTAATTCAAACGTTTCTTTCCTGTTGCCATACCCTAAAAAATGACACAATAATGTGAAAAAAATAAGGATAACGCGTGTATTTTGTTTCTATTTGCCAATAAAAATTCAGATTTTCTTGCTATATTTTTGCGTGTTTGATACTGACGTCATTCTAAACAGAAAATTTACATTTTTTTGTATATAAAATAAAAACTTTAACTATAAGAGCGGGAAAAATAACGTAGCACCTCAATTTGAATGTTTTTTTTTTAATTAAAACATCTATTTTAATACAAACAGTCAAATTTCATGAAAACTGTAGTATTTATTATAATGTATTATCTCTCCTGTGGCAACACTTGTTTTTGTAACTGAGTTTGGCAACGCTTGTGTTGTTGACAGTTGATATTCGAGAGTTAATGTATGCCTCGTATTCTAGCTGATTAAAACCTACTTTAGGTGTTATGCAATGTTATTATTCTATTACAATTTAATCAGCTAGTTTTTTCTGCTCTACCATATCGCTCGATTTAGTAAGATGGAACAACTTTTAAAACCCGAAAGGTTTGACACCGATCCTTCATGCACGGGTGCTGAATCGAAGTGGAAGCACTGGAAAAGAACATTTGTAAATTTTCTGGGACAAGTAACTACAATTACAGAAGACAGTAAACTTCAATTACTGTGTAATTTTGTCTCCGCTAATGTTTTCCGATATATTAGCGATTCTGAAAACTACTCTGACGCCATCAAAGTACTCGATTCATTATACGTGACAAAGCGAAATGAAATCTTCGCAAGACACTGCCTAGCATCTAGAGCTCAGCAAACTGGGGAATCTATCAACGAATACCTTCAGGTATTGAAACAAATGAGCAAAGATTGTGAATTTAAAGCTGTAACAGCAGACCAATATAAGGATGAGTACATTAGGGATGCCTTTATACGAGGCCTTAAAAGCTCGCGGATACGAGAAAGACTCTTAGAGAACGTCACCATTACACTGGAGAAGGCGTTTGACCAGGCCAGGTCACTTGAACTAGCTGAGATGCACTCCGCATCGTATCTGAACACGACAAATTCCACTCCAGTTGCTGCTGTTGAGCATAGGGAAGGAAACCTAGAAGAAACTCCATCAACTTCAGTCGCTTTGGCACGCTCTGAAAAATGCTTTTTCTGTGGTAATGAACGCCATCCAAGGAGCTTTTGTCCAGCCAAAGAAGTTATTTGTAGAGGGTGTGGCAAGAAAGGGCATTACCAGAGTTTGCAAATCTAGATCTAAACGCCCCTCTCCAAATGCTACAGCTTCTACATTGCTTTTGGCTTCTGCCTCATCAACTCCTCTATGTCTCCAAAAATCCATATCCAAAGTGTTAGTTAATGGAGTGGAACTAAATGCTTTAATTGATACTGGTAGTTCTCTCAGTTTTCTGAATGAGCGTTTTGTAGAAAAATGTAAAATATTTGTAAAGCCATATTCCGGTAAAATAACCATGGCTAACTCCTCTTTGAGTTCAGATGTTACTGGGTGTGGTTCACTAACCCTAAAAATGCAGACTCATACGTATCCTGATATTGAGGTACTAATCATGAAAAACCTATGTGCTGACTTCCTGATTGTACACGATCTTCTAAAGAGCCACTCTTCAGTAGAAATCGAATTCTGTGGTGAAAGATTGCCTCTTAAAATATGTTCATTGGCCACTGCCCTAGTTCCAGCTGCATCTCTGTTTGCTAATCTCACATCAGATTGCAAACCAGTCATCACTAAATCTAGACGTCAGACAGAAGCAGATAAAATATTCATTGCTGCGGAAGTGGATAGATTGCTCAAGGAAGCGGTGATTGAGCCTTGTAATTCACCATGGCGTGCCCAGGTTTTTGTTGTAAAGGGAGAAAATTACAAGCGCAGAATGGTAGTCGATTATTCGCAAACTATTAATAAATTTACAATGCTTGATGCCTACCCACTCCCAAAGATAGAAGAGTTGATACATAACATATCTCAATTCAAAGTGTTTAGCACCATTGACTTGAAGAGTGCCTACCACCAGGTACCTATCTTAGAATCTGATAAGCAATATACTGCCTTTGAAGCCGCAGGTAAACTTTATCAGTTCCGGCGAATTCCTTTCGGTGTTACTAACGGTGTTCCAGCTTTCCAAAGAAATATTGACAATATAATCAAGGAAGAAAAACTCGAAGGAACTTTTCCTTATCTGGATGATGTGACAGTTTGTGGTCGGAACCAACAAAAGCATGACCAAAATCTAGAGAGATTCTTGAACGCTGTAAAAAAGTATAACCTGACACTAAACCCAGATAAATGTCAATACTCAACAAGACGTGTGAAAATATTAGGATATCTTATTGAAAATAAAATTATTAAACCTGATCCTGACAGGCTTGCGCCACTAATGAACTTACCTATACCAAATGACATGGCAGCCCTACAAAGAACTCTGGGTATGTTTGCTCACTACTGCCGCTGGATTCCCAAATTTTCAGAAAAAATTCGACCTCTTCTGACTAAAGGAACATTCCCACTCTCTGAAGATGCTGTGAAAACATTCAATTCAATTAAGGAGGATGTTGCACAAGCCTCATTCTCTGCAATCGAAAATGATATTCCCTTTAGAGTGGAAACTGATGCTTCAGAGTTTGCCATTGGGGCAACTCTCAGTCAAGCAGAACGTCCCATTGCTTTCTTTTCAAGAACACTTAATGCAGCTGAGCAGAGACACTCCTCTGTCGAGAAAGAAGCTTATGCGATTGTTGAAGCGCTGAGACATTGGAGGCACTACCTAATCGGAAGACATTTTGATGTCCTCACCGACCAGAGATCTGTGTCTTTTATGTTCGATCAGCATCATTCAAGCAAAATAAAAAATGAAAAGATAATGAGATGGCGACTTGAATTAGCAAACTTCAAATTTGATATAATTTACCGCCCAGGTAACAGGAACACAACTGCAGACACAATGTCCAGGATTACAGCAACGGTTTATCCGGAAACAGAAACAAACCTCAAAGAATTACACAATGCCTTATGTCACCCTGGCATAACCCGAATGCACCACTGGGTTAGAGTTAAAAATTTGCCATTCACTTTAGATGACATTAAAAAAGTGACTAATTCTTGTCCCTGCTGCAATGAGCTGAAACCTCGTTTCCATAGGAATGAAGGGAAACTTATAAAGGCAACTTCACCTTTTGAGAGACTAAACTTAGACTTCAAGGGCCCTTTACCTACTCCATCGAAGAATCGTTTTCTTCTGACAATAGTTGACGAGTACTCAAGATTCCCTTTTGCATTCCCTTGTGCAGATATTGCTGCTTCCACCATAGTAAAAGTATTGACCAATGTGTTCTCCCTCTTTGGGACACCAGCTTATGTCCATTCAGATAGAGGTGCTTCATTTATGTCACATGAACTGAAATCATTCCTCACCTCCTTAGGTGTTGCTACTAGTAGAACAACTAGTTATAATCCGCAAGGAAATGGACAGGTCGAGCGGTACAATGGAATTATATGGAAGACAGTACTTTTAGCTTTGAAATCAAAAGGCGCTGGGACAGAACATTGGGAAGAGGTGCTTCAGCCAGCACTTCACTCTATCAGATCACTTCTGTGCACCGCTACAAATGCCACGCCTCATGAACGCATGTTCACTCATCCTAGGAGGTCATTTAATGGCCGTTCCTTGCCCACATGGTTAACTCAACCAGGTCCTGTTTGGATGAAAAATCATGTGCGGCATACCAAATATGATCCAGTTGTTCAAGAAGTTGAATTAATAGAAGCCAATCCAGAATATGCATATATCAAACTTCCTGATGGGCGTGAGTCAAGTGCCTCCATTAGACATTTGGCACCGAAAGGAGACTCCACAGCCAGGCCTGACATGCAACCCATGCACCCACCCCATGTAGACTCTGGATCAGTGACAACTAAATATTCTTCAGATCCCGTAGAAAATGTAACAGTTATACCAGACGAAGACCAAGATACCGCCGTGTCTGAGTTAAACAATCCTGACCCTCCAAATGTAGATTCTGGAAAATCGTCTACCCTGAATAATTCCCTATCTGGTCGCCAGAGACGACCACCAAAATACCTTAATGACTATGTTACTTACTAAATTAACTTTTGGTGGGGGGTGAATGTAGTATTTATTATAATGTATTATCTCTCCTGTGGCAACACTTGTTTTTGTAACTGAGTTTGGCAACGCTTGTGTTGTTGACAGTTGATATTCGAGAGTTAATGTATGCCTCGTATTCTAGCTGATTAAAACCTACTTTAGGTGTTATGCAATGTTATTATTCTATTACAAAAACATTTTAAGAAAAAGAAAAAAAAGGCTAGGTATGACGTCACATTCTATCAAATCTTTTCAACGCGTAATCAAACTCATTGTAAACGTATGGCTCCTATATTTTGCTTACTACTTCGATTGTATACTACAGCCATATCTTATAGCTATACATTATCGCTAAGTGTTGTATTGGTTTAGATTCAGTGCTAACATTTTCTGCGATTTATAGCAAAAAGAGAGCGGTTATTTACATTTTCAAAAAAATTCTTGACAGATGTCTTGATTTAAAATTTATGGAAAATGACATCATTTCATCTTATCATTGTAGATTTAATTTCAATAAATTTTCAAATTTTCTAAATAAAGTTTTAGTAACTACTACCTCATTTGGATGTATGTTTTTGCATTTTCCCCCGTATTGTGGAAGATATTGTATACTTCTGTTACGCGCGCCAAAGAAAACATGTATTTTAATTTTAAAAGTGAAAAAAATACCACAATGTGTCAAAAGATAATCCTTTTTCTGAATTTAAATTTCGCGAGTTCCAAAATTAAAATTAAAAATGTGAGTTTTTGCATAAACGTCAGATTACGGCTGTTCATAAAGATAAGGCTGTTCTCAAATCCAAAAGAGCTATTTTATGATATATTTTTTAATTAATTTTTGTTCGGAAACGCATGAAATTGACAGGAATTCTTATTTAGAAACTATGTAATCGAAAGATAGTTTCCATATGTTGGTAAAGGTATAAGATCTTTCAGTTGGTGTTTTGAACTGAATTTCGGACGCAACAGTGCAATAAATGATAAAAACCGGCCGTCACGCAACCACAATTGCTCATGACACGATAAGTAATTTATTTATGAAAAAAGGAAAAACTCATTTCAATTCCAAATCGCTTTAATAGTCAGGACTACAAATTTTAAGCCTTTACGTTTAATGAGTCAGAAAATGTGTCAGAAAGTTTACCGTTGTTGAGCAGGGAACTGGAGAAGCACCTTAAGCATTATTGCAGGTTAGTATTTTGTAATCATGTTGCATGTCAGAAAGTCTCTTAAAACATAAGTCATTCTATATTGTTTTAAACAAAGGTGCATGCCATAATGGATGTCAAGCACACTCATTAAAATAAGAATACCCTAGCGCACAGCCCCATTACTGAAGATAAACCCTTCAATATACTTAGAGATAAAAATAGTTCTGCATTTTTCATTCAGCTAATAAGACTAATCCTTCATAATTGGGTTCACATGATTATATAACTTTTCCCTATAATTCTATGACTAAGCAACGGAAAACAATATGTTACGCACTAAAATCTTCCCCAAAAAACTAATAGTGCAAGTCGCATGGAAATCCGTTCTGAAGAATTCAAGTTAAATGCATCCGGAACGAAATTCCCAGTTGAATTTTATATACCTATCAGGTTATTTTGAGTAGTTTGATTTGATACCTGTTAAATTAGTGTTTTATTTTATTTTATTTTTGGCGTTTTAATTTCGTTTGTCAATTTAGTTATTGAATATTACGCGAAAGCAAACAAATTTTGAATTATTTGCAATGTTTTTGAACAATTGAATTAATATTTTGTATTTGGGTTGCAAGTAAATTTATAAAATATGAATGCTTAAAAATTATTTTAAAACCCATAAAAAATTCGTAAATTGAGATAAACATTACAAACAAATATTACTGAAAGTACTTTTGTTTTCTATAATACGTTGGAACAATCGAATGTACAATGTTTAGACGTTAAACTGCAGTAAAAGGGAAATTTGTTGTGTTAGGTTGTTGCCACCAAAAATATGATACCAGCGTTACTCACAGACTTGCCTTTTCTTTATACTATTGCATTAAGTGTAAACAGGTTCATCTTTCGTTATCGGGTTGCACTCAACTTTAAAAATATCCATGCTTAAAAATTACTTTAAAATCCATTAAAATCAGAAAACTAAGGTACAATTTTCAAACAAATTTCATTTGAGAGAACTTTTTTCTATTCGACATTGTAAAAAATGAAATTGTGTGGTGTTTAAAAGTTAGAAAAATTGCAGTAAAGGCACATTTTATGGGTTGCAAATTTATGGGGCACAATTTATGGGCACTGACATAGTGTTTATACTTTATAATGTAGATAATACCATACAAACGAGAATTTCACTAAGTGCTGCGCGATTTGGAGGAATTCTTTTTTTCGTATTATCAGGAAAATCACATATTTTTCTCTTACACCCGCCAAAGAAAACGTGCATTCTGTTATTAAAGCTCAGTGATTTTACTATGGTTCCAAAACAATAACGCCATGTTCTTTTTATTGTGTTTATAATGATTTGTGAATGGGAATGCACAAATTTCAGTTATTGTGATTGCCGTATTATTTCGTTTAAATTTATTTTACCTGGAAAGCTTCTTATAATTGACACGGGCGAAGCCGGGTAGTTCTGCTAGTTAGTTATATTTGCGGAGACAGGGAGGGGAGGGGGAGAAGTATTTTCAATTAAACTGGGCACGGAAATTTGAACTAACAGATTTTGCAGAGCGTGCGCAGCACGCCTGATTTCTGGAGCCGCAGCCGCTGGGGACCCGTTTCGGATGTTCATATTAAACATATTGCGATACTTGGCGGTGGAAGGTGGAACTAAAGGATTTTCAGCAAAATTCATAAATTCTTATTTGATACTGCCATCCCCCCTCGAGTAATATATCCACGGGAAAATTGAATAACAGAGTTTCGTTTGGATATAGGTTTGTTTAGAACACAGCTCGCCACATAGCGATGAAACTATTAGAGTTTGCAGCACATGCGTGGCAGATTAAATAATACAAATTTAAGGTTCATTTAAGAATATTATCACGGACCCGGGCACCGCCGGGATGGACAGCTAGCATTATTCTAAAATTTAGTTCAGTTGGGAAACACATAACGGTAGACACACAGTAGAACATCCCCTTTCAGAGATTTCCGTCAATAAAGAAAACGTACTCGAATTCTTTTGTTCAACCAGAATTTATACTCATCAAGTAATATCCAAAACAATATCTAAATTTAAAAAGAATACTAAAATTGCAGATGCACTTCCAGCACTTATTGCTAACAGGCAGTGCTGTGACAGAATTCTTTTGTGTTTCCCTGAAAAATGGACGATAAATTCTATCCATACCACATGGAACAAAATAAAACATAAAATAGACCAAAAATTGAGAAATATACAACTATTGTCCATTCACGAAAATTTGAAAAAAACATCATATTGGTACTAGAAATGAAGATCCGATGAGTCCCCCCCCCCTCCCCCACAAATAAAAAGTTGTTTTAGCTTGTTTTTGTTTTGGGGGGGGGCGTATTTTACCTCAGGCAGTGAGGAAAAATATTTCTTTTAATCATGTGAAGTAGGGTACCGTTTATTATGTATTTTCTAATTCTGAATCGAATGACACCATCCACAAGTCGATACGGGCATTCGTTACAAATTTAAGCAGGTTTTATGAATACCAAGTCATGATTGGTTTTATGAATACAATGTCATGAATGATTTTATGACTACCCGGATTTTAGCGATTTTTATGATCTTGAAGTAGGCTTAGATGATTTTTATTTTTATTATTGCTATTTTAAGGACGTTTAATTCCTTTGAGATAGTTCGATATGATATGAAGAACATGTTATGAAATTAAAGTAAATGTAATAAAGATGCTCTCAATAATAAAGTATAATTTTTTACTTTCTATTCATAAAACATATCATAATTTTGTAATGAATGATCGTATCGACTTGCGAATGGTGTCAGTCAATACAGAATTTTAAAAATACATAACAAACGTTACCCCACTTGACATAATAAAAATCGGTACTGTAAAAACCCGTTTTATCTGCATAAAGTATATTTAAAGACATTGTATTCATAAAACCGGCGTTACTTTTAAACAAGAAAGAAAAATCATGCGTTAAGCTTAGATTATGAAACACTTTCCAACATTTCCTGAATGCATTAACAAAACTTCGTTATTTAGGGAAATAAGGTAACTAAGTAAACATTTTATAAAACGCATAAAACATTTGAAAAACTGATTTCAGCTGTTACTGTCCATAGCCAAATATTTATTCCAATTCTTTTGAACAGCCCTCTATTGGATCTGTAGGTTGATATATATACTATATAATGGGAAAATTTAGTTTAGGAAGAAAACGCATAACAGGGTGAAATTTCTCTTTCAGCAATTTATAGTAATAGATGGAAACATACTTGAATACTTTTGTACAGCCCTGTAGGTTACCTAGTACCTTTATTACATGCCACTATTTAGCTAAAATTTAATTCAAACTAAAACACTCTTAAAACTACTGAAATCACATTTCCAGAAATTATCATCCATATACGCATGTATGCAATTCTTTGCGTAACCATGTATATCATTTTATCTATATTCAACAAACATTTCTTAGTAAACTAAATGCAGTTCAGCGAAAAAATGCATAACTAATTTAAAACCCACCTTTAAGCAATTTACGCTCATACTCAGTAACCCTTACAAATTCTTTTCTGTAGCCCTGTATATGAACTATAGCATTTATACACACTATATAGTATGCATAAATATAGTGAAACTTAAACGTGCATATCATAATTAAAATTGCATCTCGAGCAATCATTGCTTATATACAGTAATTCGGATACAATATAGTGTCTGAAATCTTTTCTGAGTCCCTGTAAATGCTATGCACTTCGTATTATTCAGGAAATAACTTATACTAAAGCTCAGCGACGTATATCAATTTCATTATATATGAATTAGTTTAACATAATTCAAATATGCCGCAAATAATTCGCCCCTATACCACTATGTTTTATGTTTTCTATACAATTATGAATTCTTTTGTGTGGCCCTGTAAATGAATAATAACTATATTTTGCACCGCATATTCTATAGAATGCATATTTTAGTAGACTTCATTAATGTATGTCAATTTTACTATTTGAAAGAGCGTAGTACCATTAAAAAATCATTTGAAACGATTTTTTTTTCTTTTTATTGACCGTAATGTAACGGAATATTTTTCAATGTCCCTGTTCATGAACTAAGCATGCTACAAACTTCATTTGAAATAGGGATCGTGCTATGATAGAGGCCACTAACACACAAAAATTTCAGAACGATCCAAGTATATTTACGTGAGTTAGGGCGCGAACAGACGGACAGACAGCTAGGCGGACAGACGGACAGACAAACCGAAGTAATAAACACTTTTCAACTTTGTTGGAAAGTTTTAAAAATTATCGACTTGCGGATGATGTCATTCGACAAATAATAAAAAAAAATACATAAGGAACGATACCCCACTTGACCTACTGAAAAATTTTGAATTCTCCCCTCCCTGGTTTAAAAGTGTCCTACTTTCGCCTCCTAACACATAGTAAAACATTTTTTTGTGTGTGTGCCGACTCATTGGGTCTTCATTTCTAGTGCCAAAACGAAGTTCTTCTCATTTGGTGAATGCGTATGGTTTTTTTTTTTTTTTTTTTTTTATCCCTATTTTACTTGTCCTAATATTCAATAATAAGTCTCTTGTAGCGCACCTTAGTAATGTATATCGATTTCAATATGTTTGGAATAATGTAACAATATTGAAATTCACTGCAAACGATTTTCGCGTATAAACGGTTATGTAACGGAATTCTTTTGAGTGCCCTGTACACGAACTATAAATGCTACACACTTCATTTTCATTCCGAACATGTAATGGCAAATTTCAATAATAAATATTAATTACATGCGAATCAGAGTATATTTAGATGAGTTAGAGCATGGACAGACAAACAGACAGACTGTCAGGCAGACCGAATTCATAAACATTTTCAATTTACATTATATAATTTCAAAAAATTGAGAACTAGTATCAGAACGCGACAATTTTACAACATTTTAAAAATAAAAGTCTTTCCTTATTTAAGTGCAGACAAGCACAAAAATATTCTGCAATTGATCAATCTGACTACAAATGCTGCGATTAAATATTAAACAGAAATTTTATAATCATAAGAAATGGAAATTCCCTGGAGTATAAGCACCTTGGATTGTATAAGGTCCTCGAATCCTTGCGAAAGATAGATATCGCTGTAAGCACGAATACATAGGTGCGAAACCTCCAATTAATTTTCCGTAATATGTAGGTTAATTCCATCCATATTTAATAGGTTTCGAACCAGAATTTTTTAAAAAAAGAAATGAAATGAAATAAGTTCCACTTAAATACCCGAAATTTAATAAAATTTTTGGTTTGGAATGTGATTAAGCTGGTTCAAATTAATCCACATATTACACAAGATTGGAGGGAGCTTGGCAGCTATGCGAATATCATTAAGAAAAACCTTCATTATCTTATTTTGGAAATACAGATGCGTAAAGTTTAGATTTTTTCCAAAAATATGTATTTTTAAGTTAATATTTAAAAAATATACAAAACGTAATCTATAAATATACAGGAATCAATTTCTAGAAGCTTCAAATGTGAATCTAAAATTACAGCCCATTCCATCAAGTAGTTTTAAAGGTAATGTTTTCCGCATTGCAGTTTGTTTTGGAACAATATCAAAAAGGAGTTCCAAATGTTAATCTGTATATATCCAAATCACTTCACCAAATGATTTCCTGTTGATACCTAAAAATAAATTTATTGAAGAATGCAAATATAATGTTAAATTTAGGTTTGCTAGTTTTAAAGTTACGTTTAGAAAAATTACCCGCATTTCAGTTTGTTTTGCAACAATATTAACTTGTATGTTGTGGACATCACAAAACTTTCTTCTCTATAAATCATGTCAATTAAATCATTTAAATAGACCAAGAAATTACATCAATTTTGCACCAAATAATATCAAAATATATCTGAATTTGAAGTTTGATGAAAATTCGTGCATTAGTTCTTGAGATAGAGCTATACCTGAAATTCTAAAAAATGCAGCATAGCACCGCCACCTGTTGAGCGATTTGCACCAAAACATAAACAACTCTAATTCATATGAAGGTATACCTGAATCTTGAGTTTGATGAAAAATCGTGCATTAGTTCTTGAAATAGAGCTATTGCGGAAATCACAAAAAATGCAGCCTAGCAGAGCCACCTGTTGAGCGATTTACACAAAATGTACAAAACGTCAATTCATGTCAAGGACTAACTGAATCTGAAGTTTGAGGAAAATCCGTGCATTAGTTCTGGAGATTGAGCTATTGAGGAAATCGTAAAAAATGCTGCATAGCAGCGTCACCTGTTGAGCGATTTACACCGAAATCTAATCAGCTCCTATTTATATCAGGGGCTAACGGAATATAAATTTTTATTAAATCTCGTGCATTAGTTCTTGAGATAGTGCGCCCACAAAATTTGTTTCACATACATACAGACAGAGTCACAGACTCACAGACAGACATTTTGTAAAAACATGTTTTTCGGAATCTCTGACCCCTAAAACGTGTAAATCGATCGACAACCGGAAGTCGAAAATTTTCATGAATCCAATACTTTCTTCTCGTAAAGATAGAAGATAGTAAAAAGGGGTTCCAAATGTTAATCTTTATATATACAAATTTCTTCACCAAATGATTTCCATAACCGTGTAATAATATCGAAACATCCAAATATGATGTTAAATTTAGATCTTAACCGATGTAGGTCGCTAGCTTTTTACACATGATTCGCTATAAGGTTGTTTGTATTCAGTGAATATTCGCAGGGCTGCCACAGACTATTTTTATACTATATCCGTACCACTATATTTTAAAAATAATTTTTCAGTACATTTCTCTTGCAAAAATTGTTATACAAGTAAAACTGGTGCGAACAGATGTAAATAACGTATGAGATGGTACTTTCGAATGGGCTATTCTTGTCACCTGACATGTGTATTAGGGCCTTAATTTTTTAATCTTACCTTACAGAGAAAAAAAAAACTTGATGGTGGGAGCTGCAACTTTTAGATTCACATATTAGAAGCTTCTAGAAATCGATTTCTTAAAAAAAATTATAGGTTATGTTTCAAATATTTTTAAAATATTAATTTAAAAATACATATTTTTTGGAAAAAAAATCTTAACCCCTTGAAGGGCACCGGTATATTATATATACTACTTAATTTTAATTCCTAAATTGGCACCAGTATTTTAAAACTAAATTTTGCAATTTTTAATGCACGTGAAGTTAAGCTTTTACTTATTTTCATATATTATTTAATGTAAATCCTGATGTCAATCAATCATTATGCCACATAGTGAACTTCGCTTTGACGGCTATAGACGAACGTGTCCGTCAACGTGTTAACTTTGAATAGGGTGACTGAGCCAGCAGTTGATCAAATAAGATCGGTGCTATGGTGTGTTTTTATTATATTACCTTCCTTTTAAGTTTTAGAACTAACATAATTGCTACAACCCTTAATGAATATCCCATAATTGACAAAAATGAAATCTGTTGAAATTAAATAGCAACAAAATTTTAAGTAAATAGTTTCTTTAATTGCCATTTACCCAGTAGTCAATCAATCGAAGAAATCAGTCGAAAATTCAAAAATTAATCTTTAAAATATCATGCTTAAGCTGTGATTAACAATAATTCATATAAAACTATTATTTGAATTAAGCAAGATCGAAGTGGATTATTTAACTTATCGTAATCGTCTCCAACTAATCAAAAACTAAATTTTTACATTTTCTATTTAAAAAATTCTTAAAATGGCTTCTCTTACAGCAGGTAGCTGTCAACAATATGACAACAGGTGCTGCTTCAACATTCAAACAAAAATATTATGTCTAGTGCCACGTGTAAAATTCATTTCCGCCTGAAATTGCGCAATATTTCAGACATTTGATCAGCAACTGAAGGGGTATCAACTACTGGCGCAATCACTCTATCTGTTTTTTTTTACACCAAGAGCTAACATAAATGTTAATTTTTAGTACATATTCTGTGACTCCAAATTAGTATAAAAGTGTACCTTTTATTTAAAAGGCAAAAAAAAAAAAAAAGTTTTATTTTGTAGACCAGTGTATTCATTTCAATTCGTATTTCTTCATATTCCCAGAAGAGTACGTCTGAAATACACATAGCTAAATTTTATTATTATCATTTCTTTAATTAAACACTGCAAGTGTTTCATTTCTTTAAATTTGTTTACTAAACTTTACGAAATCGTTTTTCCAATTCTGTCTTTAGGATTATTCATTTTCAGTCTAAAAAGTATGTTCAAATATTGAATAAACAAGTTTTATGGTCAATTGCATTTTGCTAAATTGAAAAAAGTCGGTTCTCATAGCAACAAAACATTTGACGGATAATGTTCTTCTATTCAGTCCGGTTTAGAAAAGGATTTTATCACCAAATGCGATCTCGTAGATTAGTATTAAATAAGAAATCAATATTTTACTTAATAAACATACTATGAGATCTAGGTAATCCCGGACGTCCCGGATTACAAAATATAAGACAAACCATTTATTTTTATATTGATATATATTTTTCAGATTGCCCAGTAACAAAACTAAAAAGAAACATTTTTATTTGAAAAGTATCAAGTTCAAATTTAAAAAAAAGGAATATTTATCAAAAGCGATACTTTCGTATGAGTTAATAGCCGAAAAAATCGTCAAAATCTTTTTTTACTTACAGCAGTCATTTTTAATTCTTATCATTTCCGTTGTTTAAGCGTGTAGTTCGATTGCATGTCTGTTAAATTTCTGTTTTATTTTTATTATTTTATTTTATCGATGAAGTTTTAACTTCGTTATGAAATATCAACCGGGAACAAATACTGAACTACTTATATTAACTTAAGTGCAAACGGATTTATCTTTCATTATCGTTTGTATGCGGTAGCATAGATTTTTCAAACAATCATGCTTGAAAATTATTTTAAAAACCATATAATTCATTAAATTGGAATGCAGTTTTCAAACAAATTGCATTTGTATATAATTTTCTGTATTCAATGGTGTAAAAATTGAAAATATGCGATATATAGAAATTTAAAAAATCGTAGCAAAAGAGAAATTTAACCTTTTGCAGTTGTTAGGCAAATAACAGCGCAAGCATTAGATGCTACATGATTCTATTTTTATATTCTATGAGCATCAATATATTTTAAAAGTACATTTTTTAGTAAATTTATCGTGCATATACTGCCAAAGTTCAAGTAAAAAAGTTTCTTAAAAAAAAGTGGTGCAAACCGAATAAATTCGTGTAAGAAATTCCTCTGCTTCGATGTGTACTTCGGCCGTTAAGGGTTAATGCCTGCTGTTGCCAACATCGAAATTAAATCAGCGTAACGGATAAACCTGTTTGTCCTTTATAATATAGACTAAGATATCCAATACTTGCTTTGCTGTTCTACTGAACATAGTGGCCGTTATACAGAAAGCGATCATCTCTTCATAAGAACATAGATGATGAACATAGATGATATGAACATAGATAACATTCCATGAGTACTTGTAGTGTAAGTCACATGTTACGATTTTTAGCTACCAGTATTTAATACAGAAAATTGTCACTAATTTTATCGGAGATATCTCGTTCATGGAATAAGGCGAGGCAAACTTTTCGAAAATAACGGTGGCCAACAAGCATATAAGTTATCAGCTATGTGACTTACACTACAAAAACCCATGGAATTAGTCAGATGAAAATCGTCTTTACTCTAAAACCCTAATAGATTTTTTGCATTTAATATATTCTTTTAGTTGCCCAGTCACAACACCGTAACTTTATGACTTTACATTATCTATAGAGTCTATATTATAGTACATATTATAAAGGACAAACATGTTTGTCCGTTACGCTGATTTCATTTTGATGTTGACAAAGTAATTTGTAATGCAAGGTTCGCACACGCCTTGGACTTTCCATGGACTCTGGCACCATTATTAATGATAAGATAATTTAGATTTAATTTTTAAAACACAGAATTAGCAATCCCCGCATTTATTCACGGGTTCTGCAATATTTTTCTGCAGTGAAATACTTTGAAAATATTGTTAGAATTTAGTGGTACAACTGTGCGAACCCTGGTAGTGTTTATATGAAAAATAACAGTTATTCAAACAACGTTTTGAAATTTTTACAAAACTATAATTTCGTATTAGCCGTATGTCATGAGTTAACATCCGAAGAAATAGCAGAAGATTTCACTATTTACAGCAGCCTTTTTTATTCATAAATAAACATAATTTCCGTGTTAAATAAGCCGGGGTATCTGATCCCGGGCTTCAGAACGTAGATGAAATCCACTTTCATTTTTTGAAAACACTAATAGATTTTTTACATATAATATACATTTTTTTTAGATTTTTTTTACTAAATCCAAAAGGCCTTTTTATAGAAAAAAATATCAATTATTTTTTAATATAAAGCTTTGAAATTTAAAAAAAGCAATAAATTCGTATTAGTCTCTTGCTAGGTCTTAAAAGCCGAAGAAATCATCAAAGATTTTACTATTCAAACTAAACTTTTTGGTTTGGATTATTTCAGTGTTGAAGTGTGTAGTTCAACAAAATTTTTAAATATGTGTTTTATTTATTTTATTTTATTTATTTACGTAATTAGTTTTATTTTTTTTTTGCACAAAATATAACCGGAAACTAATGCTAAACTATTTAGTATTAATAGTACGAAATTTGTTAACTGCATTTTTCATAAAAACCTTGGGACCCAACCTGGTTTCACCGGTTACAGAACACATAGCTGCCAACGTCTTACGCTTTTTCAGAGCACAAAAATTTTATAGTAAATTTTACCTTTTTAAATCGCCGTAATCTGCCGACTAAATAAGCCAAAAAATTTCTGTTAATTTTTTCTGGTCTGAAAAAGCGGAAGAGTTGGCAGCTATGAGAACATGCTGGTCATTGGTCAATGTACACAACATATGTGAGAATAATTTTTTTTTTAAATAGATATTTTTCATTTAACAGATTTTTTAGATCGCCACTAAGAACACTAAAACGAAGTTGTATATGAAAAACATTAATTATGAATTAAATAAAACTGTTATATTTACTATAAACGGTAATTTCGTATTAGCAACATGCCAGCCGTTAATAGCCAATAAAATGATCGAAGATTTAACGAAGAAGACAGAACTATTTATATTTTTTAAGGATAAAGAGGTTAATATCCCGTAATCAGGCTTCAAGAGATTCAAATTCATAAAAATTCATGCTTGAAAATTATTTAAAAAAGCCATAAAAAATCAGTAAATTTAGATACAATTTTCAGGCGAGTTCCATATGAAATACACTCTCCCCTATTCACCGCTATGGTGTTAAAATGGAAATTGTAGGACGGTTAAAAAATGAATTTTGCAAAAATTGTCGAAATAAATTGAGCAAGTCGTCACAACCGTCCATATGACGTCAGCGTTTCTCACAGAATTATTTTTTGCGTTACAATGTAGATAGATATCCCGATGCCAGGTAATTTGGAAGCGGGAAATTTTACCAAATAAATTAATGGAGCCGTGAATAAAGAGCAGGAGATAGATAGTGTGCTGGCTATACTGTTATCAGATGTCTCGAGTACATCGGAGCTCTAAATTCGCTTGAAAACAGTATTTTAAAGTAAATTTATTCACCTTATCTAATCTTATCTGCGAAACCTTATCTGCGATTAAAGATTGTGAAATAAACTGTAAGAAATTAACTTTCTCCAGAGCATTTAGAGCCTGTTTTATGCAGTACACCTGGCAACACTAGCTGTCTACCAGTTGCAAGTGCAGTAACTGAAGAGGTAGTCACAAGATGGCGGCTGTTTTTTGTTTACATTTTATCAGGGCCTGATTAACAACAAGGCAAACCTCAACAATTAAAAACTAATAGAAATTTTTGCTTTATTTATGACATAAATTCTGCACGAAAAAGGCTTTAAAATAAAGTGAAATTTTCGATTAAATTTACTAGTGGAAGTTTGCCTTGGCTTAATCAAATTCATTGATATCGACAGGAGGATTTTTTGGGTTGTCACAGTATGGCGGAACCACATAGCTTGACTACCACAGGAGCAAATTTCCACCAATAAAAATGAATAGGTATTTTTGCTTTAATTTTGGCAGAAATTTCGCATAGGTAAGATATTTAAATAAGGAGTAAATTTCTATTCAAATTTAGTATTGGAAGTTTTCCCCGGCGGTAATCAGGTCCTGTGGAACATGTTACAGTTGAATCTTCACCATTTTGAGATATGTTATTTCTTCTTTTCTCATAGTTCCATGTATACATGAAGCACAATAGACCGGGAGCCGGCAGCACAGACACATGGTTCGTACGGATACCTTTATTTCTCCAGTAAAGCTACCAGTATATTTTTTTCATAGAGAAAAAAAATCTGGGTTAAACGCGCAAAATTTCGCCTTCTTTTAAGAAGAGATTTTCTATAAGATAATACTGGTGACTAAAAAATTTTCTGGTCTGCAAAATTCAAGGAAGCGTACGAACCATGATAGTGCTCTAAAACTGTTCAAGTTTGTGGGTGCGTTGCTCTAAAGCACTAAATGACTAAGAAATGACTTAGAATTTGGACAAATCGTTTTACAGGGATAATTTCCGGATTATAGGGGATAGAAAAATGTAAAAAAAAATTGATTTTATTTCAACCGAAAAAAAGCGCATTCACCCTTATGTTTGAAAAATTAGTTTTAAATTCTAATACTACTTATAAAATAATTAAAACTATTTAAACGCTGGCACCGGAATAAATAACACATAAAATTATTAATAGAAAATATGATGCCTTATTGTTGATTAATTTTCTGGCTGTTAATCAAGTAACTATGTCTTCTGGGACATATGAAATTAAACCAAAAGTATCTAACATAGTGAGATTCAAATGCCTTTTTGCAAAAGTGACCGGCTTATCTCTGCAACACACTTGCATAAGTTGCTTCGATATGGACGAGGGTAAGAAATATAATTTTAATCTACATCCAGAAAGCATTTATAACATTATTTACATTGAATCCATTAAAAGTGGGAAATCATGTTTACAATGTATGCTATATTAGATATTATTTATTAAAATAATAACATAATTCAGGAGAGGTAGGACTGTGTTAAACATATAACTGTATTTTTATTTACTGACCATAAACAAGAATGTAACACACAATGAAAACATTCCGAAAACTAATCGCATTTACAAAAAAATTATATATTTTTAATAGATGGCATAGGAATACTTATGTGTTAATTTCGGTGCTGCCATCTAAAGACTTTTAACTCAAATACAAACTCTAGAAAATGTTAATTAAATGAAGTATGTAAAAACTATATCTGACATAGTTTCCAAGTCTTGATTAGTTATTAACAATACGTAAAAACAGAAACATTCGATTTATAATTACAGAATTCTGCAATTAAAAAAAGTGAAGTTTTCTGTACAGAAAAAAGTGCTATTGAAGAACAGGGAGAATTGGTAATTAACATATTGTAAATTACGCGAAATTAATACAAATATAATGCATTCCACTTTTCTTGCAGGAAATGCATAAATGACACTTTTACAGATGAAAGCATTTTGTTCTTTTTAGATTTAGCCCCTAATTTCAAAAAAAACTCTCTGAAAATAACCTTACTTTTACGTAATTAAGAATTAAAATACACGCTTTCTATTGATGATGATGTCATTATCTCTTCAATTTTAGGATATAGATAAGTATGTAAAAGGCCGTCAATTGCACTTAAATTTATTATTATTATTATTAATGAATAACGGCATGAAATAGAGCTACAATATTCCCTCTTATTTTCAATTTGATTTATTGTAATAATATATGGTAAAAAATATGTTAATATCGTAATTGAATTTAAACTTTAAATTTGGAGAACCAATTTAAAATACTCAGATCTCTGCGAATAACTGAAGTTCGTTTCCTCATTAAAATTGTCAGATTTTCAGAACAGTAAATGTGAAATACCCACAGATTGTACGTAGAGATAACCGTACAGTAAAACTTTGCAGGTGGTGCTTTATTCCTTTATTTTCATTTGAAAGGTCTGATAGATATTAACCCCCAGTTTACGTATGCTGGTGATTAAGAGCTTAGAAGTTCATGAATGCATTTCTCTCAACTAAAACGTCTATACTTAAAGGATTAAGCCGATTTAAATGGATATCGTTTTTATTTTTATCTCAAATGCGACACAAACTTTCTGTTTCCATACCTACGTTGCATCTTCTCGTATTCATATATATATATTTAAAAAAAAGTTCATTATATATTTTTCAAATGTACCAATGTAAGTTTTACATTATTTTTTACTATACAATTTACCAAATGCGGAAACTGTTGGAAACTGTTTCATGTGAAAACTATTTTTATTAAATATTACTATTGAAAAATACTTGTATTCTATGTCTATAATCCCTTATATAGGATGGGCAAAATAAAACTGGCCCGGAAATTATTTACAAGACTGATGCGGATAAACTGGAAATTTTCACACCAGAAAACTTTTAATACTAATTTTCATTTGGTTTATTCAGGAAAGGTAAATCGTTGCGATATTTAAAAACAAATATCCAAACTTTTTGGGGGAGAGACTTCTGACGGTTTACCGAGGAGCCTGGGGCCACTGCCCCACATCCCCTGCAGTAACACTGATTTAACCTTATATTAACTAACCTATGTCTTATTAATATTTTCCGGGCCAGTTTTATTTTCCCACCTTGTATCTATCGTCGTGAAAATTTCAAGAACAAATATAAAATACGAATTGAATATTTCCAACTGAGCAAAAAAATGCCCAGGACGGGAATCGAACCCAACACTGTAAAAAAAAAAAAATGGAAATACTACTGGCAATCTAAATGCCAGTACTATTTCCGTATTTTAACGGAACTTTTTCCCTGTAAATAATAGAACAATTTCCGTTAAATAAAAAAAAAAACGGACATTTTTCTGTAAGTTACCGGGAAAAAGTTGCGTTAAAATACGGAAATAGTACTGCGTCTAGATTGCCAGTAATATTTCCGTTTTTTAGCCCGTTTTTTTTTTTTTTTTTTTAACAGTGAAACCCTTGGTTTACGGGGCCAATGCTCTACCGTTTAAGCAACCTGGGCTGATAACCGGCTAGCATATTTCGATCAGATAACCTTATTGGTAATAACATATGGTCTGTCATGTAGACAGCTCAACAGAATAAACCGCAGGTAAAGGTTTTTCGCTCACTTGGAAATATTCAATTCGTATGATAACTTTACCAACCAGTTTGATTGTGATAAAATAATAGTTTATCTACGTTCTCATCGTTTATATGGAGTTCCTTTACCTGCGGTTTATTCTGTTGAGCTGTCTACATGTCAGACCAGTTGTTATTACCAATAAAGTTATCTAATCGAAATATGCTCGCTGGTTGCCAGCCCAGGTAGCTTGAACGGTGGAGCATTGACCCGATAAGCTAAGGATCTGTGCTCGATTCCCGGCCTGGGCATTTACTCGCTCAGTTGGAAATATTCAATTCGTATAATTTTACCAATCAGTTTGATTGTGTTTAAATAACAGTTTAATATAGAATACTCGGATCCCTCATAACAATTGAAGTTCGTTTCACCATTAAAACTGTGACATTTTCAGATGTGTAAATGTGAAATATATAAAGATAACTATACAGTAAAACTTTAATGGTGGCGATACACTCAATTATTTTTCTTTGAATGGCCTAATGTATATTAATCTCCAGTTTACGTATGCTAGTGATTAAGTGCTTAACCCTCTCGCTGCGCAACCCGAGATTTCCTCGGGAAACGTAAAAGTAGCAAAATTTGCGCAACCCAAGATTTCCTCGGGGGTTCATTTTGTCCACTGGCGACTATTTTATAATTCAACTCGAACCACTTTTTAAATACAAAAAATTTCACATACACTTGAACAACTTCCGCCAGATAGAATATACTACAAAATTGATTTTCCTAATATAGTGGTGCAAGAACTTAAATATAGACTCCAGTGACAGTGACAGCGACAGCGATGTCCACCTCGGGAACTCAGCTTTCGCTTTAGAGTGTTAATGCAATCCCGAGGGGTAGACCACATCCACTCCTCCCGACTCTCAACCAGAGTCTGAGAGGGAGCGTCGGGTCCCTGATCAAGCTGCTGAGATTTATTTCGGTTACTGTGAGATTTACAATTACAATCACAATTGGTTACCCATTTTTTCTGGGCGAACCGAAGATTTCACATCGAGATATATGACTGTATGTAGTGATTACATGAGGATCATTTCACCTAATGTGATTGCATAATTGTTTACAATTTTCTTGGACATATATACGTCACAGTACATTTAACACACAATATTTAACATGACAATTAGAAACACATTACAACACAATATCAAACACCTACTATTTACATGACTGTATGTAGTGATTACATGAGGATCATTTGAATGTGATTGCATAATTATTTACATTTTTCATGGATTTACAGGGATTTCACAGTACATTAAACACACAATATTGAACATCACAATTAGAAACACATTACAACACA
Source organism: Maratus speciosus (assembly GCA_963932465.1). Lineage (NCBI taxonomy): Eukaryota > Metazoa > Arthropoda > Arachnida > Araneae > Salticidae > Maratus > Maratus speciosus. The sequence goes on along the minus strand of OZ010798.1, from coordinate 246,429,395 downwards.
CCTACTATTTACAATTTGCGCATACAAGAGTTTGGAGAGATGCACAAGATAAAAATTCAAAAGTGATAGAAGTTTCTGGCACCCGCTAATAACCCGTTTCTCTCTCCATGCTACACCCTAGTGATGGAGTCGGACTAGAATGGCTCTGGATTTGAAAAGATGTACTCGTTTGTTTCTATAAACCTCATGCATTGTATGATCTTGTTGAGTAGTTGTGGTTTCTCTTTTACATCCCGCCACCAACTTGCTAAATTCATACGTGTGTGTTTTTTGAGATGATAACGCGATGTTAATGTACAGTATAATACATAGTGTAACGATGTTGACGGCAAGCCACAAATGCATAGTGGGGAGTCTCTTTTGTTAATTTTGTATAAGTGTTCCTGAAAGGGGCCGTGGTTTGTTAAAAATATGTGTAAGTATCTGTGTTTACGAAATACTTGTGGTCAACCAATGGCAAGAATTCCTTCGTATATCGTCCTGTATCTGAATCCGTCCAGCGTTTTTGCCAATTTTTTAACAGATTCTGCTTTATCTGTGATTTTAGTGAAGAAGCTGGATATGGTAAAAATGTATGTATTAGTGTTTCATCCGTTACTGCCGATTTTGCCAGTTGGTCAGCTGCCTCATTGCCCTCAACACCTGAATGTCCTTTTGTCCAATTGAAGTATATGTCTTTTACTGTTGTTTGTAATTGTTGAAGAATTTTTAGTATTAAATAGTTTGTATTGTCAAAATTGTTTAATGCTTTTAAACTTGATAGGCTATCCGTTATGATTAAGTAATGAGAATGTTTGTCCGACTCCATCCACTCTAATGCTGAAGAGATCGCGAAGAGTTCTGACTGGAAGACGGAGTTATCCTGGGACAGTTTCGCTCTCCAAGTATAGATTTGCTCGTTTTTTTCGTACACACAAAATGCCGAGGCTGTGCCTTCGGACATTTTGGAACCGTCCGTGTATATTGTAATTTTGCCTACATAGTCGTTTATTTCACAAATTTGTATTTCACTTGTTAGTGGTGATGTTTTGTATTTTGAGCATTTTGGATAGTATAGTGGAGCAAAAGCCTTTTCTGTTGACTTGCCGAGACGAATCGTCCCCGAATACTCCGCCTCCGCCTCCAACTGCAAATCCAGTGGGGGGAGACCTGTGAGGACCTGCAGGGCGTTTGTTGACGTATTGCGATATGCTCTCGTTATCAGCAACAAAGCTTTCCTTTGTGCCGAGAGCAAATGTCGACGACCGTGATATTGCGCCATACGCGGAAACCAGACAGCACACGCGTAGGCCAGTTTTCGTGTAAGATCGTTGAGTACCAAATCTTTAAAAAATTCCGGAGGGAGTCGACCTGAGATTGATGAAAATTTATAAAGATTTTGAGTTATTTTTCCGATTTCTACTCTCTTTTGTGCCACATGTGGGAGAAATGATAATTTTTTATCTAATATTACCCCCAGGTATTTTAGTGTTGTTTCTGATTGTATTGATTTACCTTGGAGTTTAAATGTGGGGCCCCGCTTAAGGTGTTTGGGTTTGCCAAAAGTTACTGATGAGGATTTTTCATGTGAAATTTCTATTTTGTTGGTTTCTGCCCAATTCTGAATAAATTTTAAAGCTTTCTGACCTTTTTGTTCAAGTTGCTGTCTCGAATGTGCCCAGATCAGTAATATCACGTCATCCGCGTATGCCACCAGTTCACAGTCCTGTACATCAAAGGTCCCCAACAGAGTCTCCAACAGAACCATCCAAAGAAAAGGACCCAGACACGATCCCTGCGGGCAACCCTTAGTAAAGAAGTACAACAAAAATGGTGCCATCCAGTTCACCTGAGCTCGCCTACCCGAAAGGAAGGAAACGACAAGATTAGACTCCAGTGACAGCCCTGATTTACATGATTTAAATGTAATGTCGCAATTTTTGAACCCATTTTGATATTAAAAAAATTACGCAGCGGAAGGGATGACCTGTAACGGTCAAAATACTCCTCCCAGTCACAGGCAAAGTTTTTCTTAAATCCTCAAATGCCACAATGGGACTGGAATTTAAGATAAAATTTATTCGTAAATAAGTAAATGCATTTATTCGTGTAAACAATGAACCGAACATTTTGTTTAAAAATACTGATGTCATTGTGATATTTGTGGATTAAAATTAAATACCGCCACTATAGCGGCACCGACAGCAAAGGATTGAAAGCTCATAAATGCAATTCTCTTAACAAACACATCTATACTTAAAGAAATAAGTGATTTTAAATAGATATTTCAATCGTTTCTCTTTTCCTCTCAAATGCGACATAATCTTTATGTTTCTTTTAATATGTCGCTATAAGTATTTGCAAAATGTTTATTTTATATTTTTTAACTGTAGCAATGTAAGGTTTGCATTAATTTTTTACTACACATTTTACCAAAAAAGAAAACTATTGGAAAATTCTTTCATGTGAAAACTATATCTATTAAATAGTGCTATTGAGAAATGCCTGTATTTCATACCCGTAAGCCCATATGTCTATCGTCGTTAGAATTTCAAAAACTGGTATAAAATACTCGGACCTCAGGTAATAATATAAGTTCATTTCACCATTAAAATTGTAAGTTTTTTGAGAAGAGTAAATGCGAAATACATACAGGTTGTACTGTTCATACACATAAACTTACAGCAAAACTTTAACGGCAACGATACATTAATTTATTTTCCTTTGAATGGTCTAATGTTTATAAATCTCCTGTTTACGTATGCTGTTGATTATGAGCTTAAAAGGTTCTGAATGCATTTCTCTAAAGGAATTAACGGATTTTCAATGGATACCGTTTCTATTTTCAACTGAAATGCGACATAAACTTTTTGCTTCCTTAAATATGTCGCATCTTCTGGTATTCAATTATAAGTATTTGGAAAATTTTTATCTTATCTTTTTTGTTAAGTTTTACTTTAAACTTTTACTATTTCTTTTAACAAATGCGAAAACAATTATGAAACTGTTTCGAATAAAATCTATTTCGTGTTACTTTCTCTTATCTTAACAGTTTGGTTATGGATTGTGACATGTACTTACTTACCAGTAGACAATTTATTTACTCTAAGTACCACTTTTTAAAAAACTTTTCTGTCATACATGTATACTATACTAGGCTCTTTTCAAGAAATCTACTAAACTTATCTTTTGATTTTTTTTTGTAAATTCTGCAACTACTAAATATAAAAATACTCGCCGGTCCTACCCCTTAATGAAGTCCCGAAGAAAAAAAATTCATTTTTTTTAATTTATATTTTTTTTTCTCGTTTTTTCCCTCCTTGAAATATACATACCTAAATCCTTTTACACGAATATAAGTTTAACGGTTTATGGACAACAGGTATTACTCATTTCATTCCTTTTGGGGCACCCTGTATATAAACGAACTGTGTGCTTTCCTTTGACTGAAAACATTAAAAATGGAACGAACTACAAAACAGCTCTTCTAAAATAGTATATCTAAAGAACAAAAATACATATTTAAATAGTTCTGTGTTAAGCACACCACTTATATACACTATATATTTCCTGTAAACATACCGCTACATAAAAGCCTTCTTTTCCCATGGGAAACAAACAGTTTCTTAAAATACAAAAGGAAATTTGATGAAACAAAGAAGCGTAATATTACATAATTTGACATCTACTTTAGTGAAAAGACAATCATATTTTGTCAGAAGGAACATTTTTCAACAACTGAAAAGCTTTAAGACCCAAGAGTATCGTCACAAAGAGAAGATAAATCAAAACGTTTATTGTGTTTTGAAAATGTCCATTCATTTATACCAAAGAATAGTCAATATACAGAATATCACAAATAGCAGTTACAAGTAAACGGTCAGAGCTATTTGTCTTGCCAGATAATAATGTGTAAAATCAGGAATTCGTGTAATATTCTTCCTTATTTTTGCACCAATAATAACTGATAGACAACGCTGCAATATCTTTAACATTAACTGCAAGAATACTTTAAATAACCTTAGATATTTGAAACGTAAAATGTTTTCATTCTTTTTTCTTTATGCGTTTTGAAACAGCTGAACAGAATAAAGAGTTAAAAGCCAGTCAACTTTCATTCATCTTTATACGTTTGCTTAGAAAATTCTTACACTTTTAGGCAGCGTAAAATGCTACTTCTAGGTGACATTTTGTACTAAAACAAAAAAGCATTTAAAAGAAATTCTCTACTTTAAACATTAATCATCAGTAATAATATTTTTAATCCGCTTGCGCTGGAATTCTGTTCATACAACATGTCTTTTCATTGAGTATTGCGTTGCCTTAAAAAAATATTTTCGTTATTATCTAAATTTAACGGCGATAGTATAAGTTTATGCATTTGTTACTTTGACTTCTTTTATGTTTCAGCATTTAGAGTATATATTCAAATCAGATTTAATTAACAACCATTTGTAGATCATATACGCTTTCACAAAACGTGAAGTTTTGTTACCGTTTCCTTAGATGCGTTGAAAGTGTTCCATAATCTATGCTTGACACCTGATTTTTCATTATTTTAAAAATTAGAGGTAGTAGTGTTTCATCAACATAATCTCAGTTACTATACATATTATGACTTCATAATGTTTCAGCATTTAGTAATAATAATAATGAAAATTTGCTTAATTCTCTCAACAATGTTGGCAATTATTTTATATCAAACATATGTTTCGTTCACTGAATGTAGAACAGGAACTAATTTACCGAACAAATAATTTGGGATAAAACATAAAAAAAATGCTAGAAAGTTGTTATGTAGGTTTCTATCTTGTTGTAAAAGGATATTTTCCCCAATTTTAAATTTTTTTCCCTTAGCCTATTGTCATAAGAACAGTACTCACTCAAACTGTTTATATAGTGTACCACCTTTTGACCGGGCTTCCAAGGTAAGACAATTTTCCATACTAACCAAAATGCGCATTTACCCCTTAAAAGGTTATTTTTTTACACAATAAACTAAAAATAGCCATGCAACAGTTTATCGTACTAAAATATTCGCCTTATATAATGGATACATGTCTTCCATTAAATAAAGTGAATACAGCAGAGCGCTGATTATCCGAACACGTCCGAACCGACCCTAGTTCGGATAAATGGACAGACAATTTAAGGGATGTTCCTGACAATACTAAAACCTCCACACTTTATCCAGGCTTAGGACTGGCAGAAACAGTTAGCGTTGGCGTGTTTATGTTATTTATTTATTTTATTTTTTTACTTTTTTATAATTTAAAATTTTCTTTTTGTCTTTTTATCATTTTCTGAGCTCCAGAGATTAGTCCCAGTACTGAACCAGCTAGGCGATGTATTTATCTTAAAGAAAACTGCTTTAAATTTTTTCCGGTGAGAACTTCCGCGATCAGAGCTGCACTCTTTACCAGCAGTCTTTAAGGAAAATGCTCACGTTTCCTCTTTGTAAGAGAACTAGCAAAGAGTGCAACCCGAATTACGGAAGATACCATAGTAAAATATAAAAGAAATTTTCCTTAATTTAAAGACATTGACATTCGAACGTATTCATTCATCTCGACGGCGACGTTGGTCGAAAATGGCGTGCCAACCGCCGTTACAGCGAGTAATCGTGATCCCTTCCCTTAAATACTGCCGGAAGGAATTCCAGCCCCGATCACAGAAGGTCCCATCGAAAAAAGTAAAAGCAATTTTCCTTAAGTTAAATGCATCAATGGGCGGTACAGGTAGGGGCGAGGCGTTCAATCCATCGGACGACACGTTGGCTTCAGCCTTATTATATCGTTTGTAATAAACATTAATCATTCATGCAAGAAACATCATATAACTTATCAGCATTTTTTTCTGCATAAACTTATGATAGTAGCCCTATGGTTGGGGTTTAAACCGGAATTACTTAGAGGAAAGCTGGAAGTTGTTTTAATACCTTCAGTTTAAAGTATCAGTATTTGTATGCTCTCTTGAATTTGAATACGGGTAGTTTTTAAAAGTACCCTTTGCCTTACTTTTCTACAAATAAATGTCTCGGGAAATACTTTTATTGAATACAGCTATTCAAACTCACGAGACCATACAAACGCTAAATTAAAATTCCATCTACGAGAACCGCCATTTTTGTGTTGGCATGTAGTCCTAGTATTCAGAAGACTGTGATTAAATTATCTCTAACTAATGTTCTACGGACTTAATCCACTTTGTTTTCGAACGCTTTATATTTACTTAGTCTACTAAACATGAAGTGTCATCCTTCGAAGATTTTTTTCCGCTTATATAAAAAGTATAGTCAAGATAGCTTAAAAACCATTCAATTACTTGCATTCATCTATTTAATAAATAAAAATACTAATTATTTAATTTTAAAAAGCTATTTATCTATATTGCAGGCTTCGAAGTTCTTTAACTCTATTTGCTTGTCTTTCAGTACCTAAAAGGTTTAAGACCCTCGAGTGCTCTCAAACTGTAAAGATGGGGAAATATTTATAACGAGAGCCAAACATTTTCTTTCATGTTTTGAAGTAGAATGCCGATAGATAAAAGAGCTTTTTCCCTTGCGAAACAAGTACTTGAATGCTCGGTGGTTTCATAAAATGTAGAAGTAAAATTGGCGAAATAGAGAATTGGGATTCTATTTACATCGCTGGAGCTAAATCATATTTTGTTGCGGTGAAAACTCTTTTAATAGCTAAACAGCTTTGAGATTCTAAAGTGCTGCCATATAGAAATCAATAGACAAAATATTTGTATTTAGTCTTTGGAAAATTTCTTTTCATTTAAAGAAAAAAAGAAATGCAGAATAATGCGTGAAACATAGATTATGAAACACTTTTCAACACATTTAGAATAATATAATAAAATTGCACTGTTTAAAAAATTCAAATATGTCTAATTTAAACATTTGGAAACGCATAACGCATTTCAAAAGACAATTGGAAAACTGTCCGAATTCAGTAGCCATCTGTATACCATCCCTTACATATGAAAATTTGTCAAGCCTTTAATTATGGATATTTGAGTATGTACAATTTCTAGCATTTATTAGATACTATTTTTTTTAGTGAACCTTTCTATGTAAATATTAATGTCACATTTTGTTCTAAAGATAGTGAATTGGAATAAAACGCATTCAAGTTCCGATTTAAATGAAACTTTTCACTGATTTTTTACTTTCTTCTATCTTTACAAGAAAGTATTGGATTCATGAAAATTTTCGAATTCCGGTTTTCGACGGATTTACACGTTTTAGAGGTCAGAGAACCCGAAAAACATGTTTTTACAAAATGTCTGTCTGTGACTCTGTGAGTCTGTCTGTCTGTCTGTCTGTCTGTGTGTATGTGACACAAATTTTGTGGGCGCTCTATCTCAAGAACTAATGCACGGAATTTAATAAAAATTGATATTCAGTTAGTCCCTAATACAAATTGATGCTGATTAGTTTTTGGTGCAAATCGCTCAACAGGTGGCGCTGCTATGCTGCATTATGTATGATTTTCGAAATGGCTCTATCTCAAGAACTAATGCACGGATTTTCATGAAACTTCAGATTCTGTTAGTCCTTGATATGACTTGATGCTGATTAAGTGTTGGTGCAAATCGCTCAACAGGTGGCACTGCTATGCTGCATTTTTTACAATTCCCGCAGTGGCTCTATCTCAAGAATTAATGCACGGATTTTCATCAAACTTCAGATTCAGTTAATCCATGACATGAATTGAAGTTTGTACAGTTTGGTGTAAATCGCTCAACAGGTGGCGCTGCTATACAGCCTTTTTTACAATTTCCGCAATAGCTCTATCTCAACAACTAATGCTTGGATTTTCAACAAACTTCAGATTCATGTATACTTTGATATGAATTAGTGCTGTTTGTGTTTTGGTGCAAATCGCTCAACAGGTGGCGCTGCTATGCTGCACTTTTCAGAATTTCCATTATAGCGGTATCTGAAGAACTAATGCAACAATTTTCACTAAACTTCAGAATCAGTTAATCCTTGATATGAATTGACATTTTGTACATTTTGGTGTAAATCGCTCAACAGGTGGCGCTGCTATACAGCATTTTTCACGATTTCTTCAATCGCAGTATCTCAAGAACTAATGGACATATTTTCATCAAACTTCAGATTCAGTTACTCTTTGATATGAAATGATGCTGACTACGTGCTGGTGAATATCGCCCAATAGGTGGCGCTGCTATGCTGCATTTTGCACTATTTCCTCAATAGCTCTATCTCAAGAACTAATGCACGAATTTTGATCAAACTTCAGATTGAAGTACACCTTGATAAATGTTGATACTGATTATGTGGTTGTGTAAATCGCTCAACAGGTGGCGCTGTTATGCTGCATTTGTCATGATTTGCGCAATAGCTCTATCTTAGGCACTAATGCACGAATTTTCCCCAAACTTCATATTCAGTTAGACATTGACACATGTGGATGATAATTAGGGTCTGGTGTAAATCACCCAATAGGTGGCGCTGCTATGCTGCATTTTGATGGATTTACACGATTTCATGGACAGTAATATCTCAAGAACTAATGCACGGAATTTCATCTTTTTAGAATCCTCATGATGAGCATAGATGCACTGTGATATTGAATTTTGAAGTATTGACAAGTATGAGATAGAAGAAAGTTTTGTGATGGCCACAACATACTAGTTTAAATATAAGTTTAGGAGAGGAAAAGGGTTATAATGTTAAAATGTTTCAGCATTAATATATTTCAGCTTAAAATGTTCCAGTGTTTGTGTACACGTTCTTACATTCAATCAGGAATATTGCTTGAGAGCTTACTTTTATAGAAGTACGCGTGTTATTATACTCTTCTGGTGGTATTAACCCTTAAATGCATATCTAAATCATTTTTTTTTGTTTAATTCTTAACTACCAATATATTTATATAGTAATATTACTTTGGTAAAATTTACAAAAATATAAATTTAAATGTCTGTCTTAAAATGGCTGGTGTGTAATCTTTAATATAAGAGTAAAAACCATAATTCTAAAAAAATAATTTATGCATTTAAGGGTTAAGTTTTACAAAATAAAAAAATATATAAAATAAGGTATTTAGATTTATACTTATTAAAATATTTACTAATTTGCAATCTAATTATTGCAGATGTGCAACAAGAGAAACGATTGGTGTATTATACGAAAATGTTTCTGTGATTTTTTTCATTATTTTCCCTGTGTTATAAACCTTTCAGAGATATATATAATTATATATAATATATATAATTATTTTGAAACATAATAAAAAAGCATGCATTTAAGGGTTAAACTGGATGTTTTCAACATGAAGATACCAATAGCAGGACTGCTACAGGCGACTATTTTTATATTCAGTTTGCAGCACTATTTTTAAAAAATACATTTTGTAGTTAATTTTTCTTACAAGTGTCGTCATAGCTTATTTAAAAGGTTTTTTTAAATTGGTGCGAAATATAATTAAAAATAGTCTCCTCTGACAGCCCTGCGATAGATAAAAGTTTATTTGTCTCTTGCGAGTTTCCTAAAATACCGATTGCAAATTTTTGAATTAAAGAAGAGTGATTTTATAGATTACTGTTTACATTTCGGAATCTTGAATCATATTTTGTCGCGATGAAAAGTCCTTCAACATCTAAAAAGCATTATGACTTTAGAGTGTTGTCTGATGTAGACGGTGAACATATGCAAAGTATTTCCATAGAGTCTTGAAAAAATTTCTTTCATTTACATCAGATGAATACTCATTTCTCATATTTTTACTACATTTGTCCGTATTTAATCGCAGTACTTTACTTATATTTAGTAATTTTGTGCCTCCTTAGTTTTAGCTCGTGTTTTAACAGTTTCTGATATTTATTCAGATACATTTTTTTTTGAGAAATTGATAAAAATACAAACGCTAAATGCTTGTTCTGACGATATTGAATTGAGAAATATAGACAACGTACGTTTCAAATCCAGCTGTAAATTAATTTTGCAAATGTAAGATTATATGAGAAAGGCAGATAAATGTTTCAGTTCAAGATGTACGTCGTGAATTTCTCCGATTTGTTTTTATCAAAATAAAAATTTTTGTATTTAAATTTACAAATTATCACCAGTTCTATTATCTCACGGCTAAAAAATTCAACTCACGCAAGAGAATTTAAAGTTACTCCTTTAAAAAAGTCATTTTTATCATAAACGAGAGTAACATTATCTCAAATATAAATAAACATATATCCTTGTGAGAAATGTTCTTGATAAATCTTTCTGTAGCATAAAATTGAAGTTGCCTGGTCATCAATCCTCTCATTAGAAGAATGCTACCACCAGTTAAAAGATGTCGTATATGAAAAACAAATGATTACTACATAAAATTCAAACATTTGAAATCTATTTCGTTTAATTAGTGCAACATATTCTCAAATATAAATAGACAGATGTACTTGTGAGAAATGTTCTCGATAAATCTTTCTGTAACATAAAATTGAAATTACCCGGTCATCAATCCTGTCATTAGAAGAACTAGGGGATCGTACCCGGGCTTCCCGGGTTCAAGAATATAGGTGAAAACATTTTTTTTTTTTTAATAGAAAAGTAATAATTTTTATATGCAATAATTTTTTGAGATTGCCCACTTATATTTAAAAAAGCAATTTTCATATGGAAAATACGAATTATACAATCAAATAAATATTTGAAAGTTATCAAAAGCGATATTTTCTTATTAGCCGCATGCTAAGAGTTATTTGACCAAGATTTTGCTACTTATGGCATCCTTTCATATTCTGATAATTTCAAAGCTTATACATGTCTGTTAAATTTCTGTTTTATTTATATTATTTTATTTATTTACTCATAGGGAAGTTTTTTTTAAATTCATAGTAGCCGTAAGAAAATGATGAACACTTTATTTTCTTTTAAGGGCAAACGGATTAATCTTTCGTAATCGAGCTCCGCGTGATATAGATAAATTAAAAAATATTTCGTGCTTTAAAATTGTTTTTAAAAGCAAAGACAATCAATAAACTGAGATGAACTTTGCAAACAAAATCCATTTGAAAAAAAAATCGTAGTTGGTGATCTAAAAATTTAAAGTGTACGATTACAAATATGTTAGATTTGCGTTTTTTCAATATTATTCTTTTACTTGTTTATAAAAGAAGTATTAATTTCGTTAATTTGTCTTTCACAAATATGTTAGACTGGTGGTTTTTTTAATATTATTCTCTTATTTGTTTATAAAGGAAATATTAATTTTGTTATGCAAAAATAGTCAGAAACAAATGCTGAAAAATGTTTGTTGCTTTATGTGCAAAATGTTTATTATTATTGCGTATTGAAACCGGCACGTGATAAGATAAACTTTTAAAAAATCATGCTTAAAAATTATTTTAGAAAATATAATACATCAATCAATTAAGATACAGTTTTTAAACAAATTGCATTTGAAAGTAAATTTTTTTTCCCTATGCGACGAAAATTGAAAATGTACGACGGTCAGAAGTTTAATTGCAGTAGCGAAAATTTGAAGACCGAAATTTGATCGTGAAGTGTTGCTAAAATGACGTCAGCGTTAAGCATTTATACATTTGTTCATTATAATATAGATACTTAATCAGTAAAATATAATAAAGATCAGTTATTATGATGTGGTTATCAATTGAGGCTCTTATGCTTGGTATTCCGGAATGAAAAACAGCAATTTTCACCTTCTCAAAATTTTCCTGCGCACTCCTCATATCCATATTCATCATTTAAAAAAAACTGTATTGTGTTTGATCATTTAAAAATCATTTAAACTCATAACTTGAAGTCACGATTGTCATCAACATCTTTTATGTGAACAGACGCACTCTTTTCTTGAGGCTCCAATCGCAATTCCGGAGAGTAAAAATTTCCGTAATTTATTTTTTTTGACGCATTTGTGTTAAAATGTTTACTATTATCTAAGAAAATAATCGTTTTCTTTTAAATATGACTTCATTCTCACTTAAATAATCATTTCACCTAGTGTCTGAAACTTAGTATCAGTACACATGCAGAAGGAAAAACAATATAGAAAATTTATGAGGAAAAATGCGTGCTTTGAAAAGCAGTATGTTATTTTCCGTTATTTTGCCCCTAATATAATATTCTGCTCCTAATGGGATTTTGCGACACTAAACCCTGTACAACAATTTTTATCAACAACTTTGGATTTTTATCAGAAAATTGCATGAATAAAGTTAAAAATACCTCATTATTTCTCTCTTGTCTGCAATATTGAAAGCTATCTAATTTTCATCATTTTGAAGAAATTTCATAAAATGCTTTTAAATTTAAAATATAAAAGTTGGGATATAAAAAAAAAAATACAGATAGTGCGATCACATCTGCAAAGGAAGAGTTTACAGTTTAAAAAATTTAGAGTTTAAAAAAATATATATTAGTAAAATTGGTTCAGCAGAAAGATCACGGCAGATGACTAAAAAACACATTTGTGTTTTAAATATATAGATTTTATAAAATTAGGAAAAATTAAATTAAGCAAATTATGTTATTTTGATAAAAATTATAGTAGAATGCCGTAAAGAATAGCATTAAAATTTTACTTTCGAGAGAATTTTCGGCAAAAACTTCAGGAACACGATATTATTTTAAACCATAATTATTTGTTTGCTAGTCTTACTCGGTGAAGCAAATCCATCCAAGCGAAAATCATCAATTTCTGTAATATAAATCGCTACTATTTGCATGTCACCTCTCTTTTATAAAGATACTCTAAATTTTTGTAAAATATTGCGTTTTATCAGTATGTGATTTCGATTACATTATTTTTTAAAAGTGAAGCATTTTCATCTGTGAAGAATTTCAAAGCAGCTGGGCTGTGAAAATGACGCACTTCTACAAAACATAATTCACGTTTAACCCCTTCGCGACGGGAGCCTTTTACGAAATGTTTATTACTTTGCTACCGGTTTTAAAAAACAGAAGTTTGTGCCTATTCAAATCGGGAAAATGCTCGGATTGAATAAGGCAAATTTTACAGTAAAATTTTACTGGTGAGGATAAACGAGGATCCTTAGGCCTATTTCCGGCACGTATACGTGTCGCTCGTCCCCAAGGGGTTAAGAATTAAAATACACGCTTTTATATAAAATGACGTCATTTGCATCCGCTAAAGCAATCCACTTTTATAATCCAATCTTAAACTTCGTCTATAGAAAAGTGTGCATATGACGTCATTATCACGGAATAACAGACAATATTCTTGACATAGCCCATATATTAATTTCAACTTTTTTTCAGGTTTTATGAGAAAATGGCAACAAAAAGATACAATATCGCCTATTTTTGACTATTTTCAATTTACTTTCAGTGACTTTCAATAGAAATGAGGCACTTTTGTTGCCACGATAAGAAAAATGGTATTAAAAACTACAAAAAAATTAATATCTCAAAAATAAATTGAGATACAGCTTTCCAACAAATTGCATTTAAAAGAGCATTTTTTTTTCCTTATACGACGGTGTAAAAATTTTAAATGTGCGATGTTTAGAAGTTTAAAAATTAGTAGTAGAGAAAATTGCAAAACCAAAATTTTATTTAAAATTTCAAAGTGTTGTCATTCGCAAAATGACGTATGCGTTACGCAGAGATAAGTTTGTCCTTTATAATATAGATACTACCGTCAGTTAAAAAGATGTCGTATATGAAAAACAAATTGTTTCTCCATAGAATTCAAACATTTGAAATCGATTTCGTTTAATTATACCTTATTTCGATAGGGCGGAACGATTCCGCTGATAAAAATGATTTCATTCTTCAAATAAAAGTTTTCTCCCACTATTTTCCGGTACAATGTTAATTTGATCCAAGGTTGGTTGGTTGGTTGTTTTTATGACGGCCAATTATCAACACGAGGGATATAGGCCCTAAGGGGGTGGTGCCCTACGTGGGGGTCTTTCTAAGGGAACCTAACCCGTATTTACGCTTGGAAATACAAGGTTTCGAAGAAAACCACGAAAACTCCGAAACGATTAGGCCGACGGGGGCAATTGAGTTCGATCCCAGCACCTCCCGTCTACCAGCTTCGAGAGCAGAACCTCTCGGCTACTGGTGGGGCAATTTGATCCAAGATAAATATATTTTGAACCAGATTTTTTAAGAAATGAAATGAAATAAATTATACACCTAAACAGTGCTAAGCAGTGTGAATAGCTTGAAGGGCTTCCCAGTTCACGTCGACTTCGCGCCCAATGTAAGGATGAACTTTGTTTCCAATATATGAGTCCATAGGAAGAGAAAAATTCTAACTGTAAAAAGATTTCTTCGTTTGAGAGGAAAAGTACATATTCTCATTACATTTAGATAACAAATACATTTTTTAGAATAGAAATTTATTTATTTATATTTTCGAATTGCTTTATAATAGAAAAACAGTCTTTGATTGAACAGTGAACAGAAGACAGTTCAATGGGCTTCCCATTTGCGAATCAAATCGACGCCCTGTAGAAGAGCAAATGTAGAGCACATCATGAAAAAGGAGTAAAAAATGAATAACTGTAGTGCAAAAAGCAACTACATATGTGTTAGTGTAAAAAATAGTAGATAGGATAGCAAAAACACAGAGAGGAAAAGTGTGGAGCAGCTGCAGCCAATTCGAAAAAAAGGAGGACGGGGCTTCACTATTACGTGAAGTCCGCAGCAGACAACCAAGGGATAGAATAAAAAAGGTTGTTCAAAGTTCCGAATAGCCGAAAAAGCAAGCAAAGTCCATTTCCTTCCAAAAAAGACACATTTCAGTAACCATACATTTTAAAATAACACTAATAAAAATTTAAATGCAGGGTAGGAGCCATAAGCGAACTTATGACTCGCTACTAGGAGAAAGTTTAGAGTTACCAGCTAATATTTAGCTGAAGACGAGAAGCTTAGAAATAGGATCTTTTTTACTTTGAATTTGTTCTTGGACACTGTTGAATTTGTTGGGGATTTCATTAAAAGAACTTACATCGAGTTCTTGTAGCCTATCATTAGAATCATGACATTAAATATATATACAAACAACAACAAAAGTTTCTGGTTTAACCCTAGATCTACCGGGAATTTTATTCAAGTTTTAATAAAACGTTCTACCCCAGAATTTTTATTTAAAACTATTTAACTTATTTATTTACCTTATTTTTGTTTGCTTTATATACTTAGTTTATTTTAAAGAAATTTCTGGTTTGAATGAATATTTTGTATGTACCTGTCGGGTCCAATGGACCCGTCTGGTAGACGGAGGGTTAAACAGTATTTAACGTGCATCAAATTAAACCATAATTTGCGTTAAAATAGTGAGAGGTTCGCATGTATGTAATTAAAATGTAGTGGAAACAATGAAATTTGAATTCATTTCAATTATTACATTAATCATGTTAACGTTAACTATTTCATTCTTTAACGCCCGCACCAACGAATTATGAAGATTTGCACCAGAAAAATTTATTAAATTTAATTTTTCAACTTTGGCGGTAAAAAGTCGTGAAATTGATATTTCGTAAAATTATTTTAGCAAATAACTCTTTTTTAAATTCCGGTGTGAATTAGACATTAAAAAAACACAATTACTTGCCCCTGAAAGGGTTAATTTGGAAACAATGCACTGTTCTATTTTACGTTTCTATCTGTGTATTTCAATGGTAGAACTTTAAGAAGTAATCTGACAGGTATCTTTTGTTTCGAAAAGATTTTTACATGAAAAATTCTAAAAAAATGCACATGTATGAAACAAAACATTTGTCGTATTTTAAAAGAAAGTTTGGGAAGTCAAAATTGAAAGTAATGGTTTTTTTTATGCTTCGGGGAACTTTGATTTTAAAAATATTTTAACAAGATACCTTTTTATTTTACAAAAGTCTGTAGTATTAAAAACAAAGTATGGTTAAAAACTTTCTTTTCAGCAGTTGTTTAAAGAAGTAAATCTACTGTATATATCTAAAAATAAAAAATAATGATTTTTTAATTTTTTTTTAACTTTTCAATGTGGTATTTGTAAAACGCTGACAGTAATATAATTTTAGAATGCAGTCACGGAAGTCAGGTTATTCGGAACAGCCGTTCTCTAAAGAGAATGAATTTCTTAAAGATGGAATCTATAACCGTTGCCACCGAAATACTCAAGGCCTGAGGACACGAGTTATGATATCATCACTAATCGACCGACTTCTCACTAGTTTTGGTATTCACACCGGAAAATTATGAATAGCAATTTTCTTTTCTTTTATTTGTGGAATATCTGTCGTCTTATAAAACAATAATAACTATTTAAACTTAACTGGTGAGAATTTGGAATCCCCCCAATAAAAAATCAGCCAGATGCAACAACACTGTGGCATTCCGCATCTGGCTGATTTTTAATTTAGAGATTCCGAATTCTCACTAGTAAGTTTAAAGAGTTAGTATTGTTTTATAAGCTGATAGATATTCCACAAATAAAATGGTATAAAATTATTATTCAAAATTTTCCGGCGTGAATTCCAACACTAGTGAGAAGTCGGTCGATTAGTGATGACGTCATAACTCGTGTTCTCTGGCCTTGAGTATTTCGATAGCAACGGTATAACGCGTAAAATTATTCTATAAGAGTCCCCAAAATATGTCGGTACGATACCATTTTTTGGAGAGGTTTATTTAAAATGCTTTTTAGTGCTATCATGTTATTTAAAGCTCTACAAAATTCTTCTCAATTATTTGAACGCAAAAGAGTTTATACACCAGGGTAATGCAGGGTAAAGAGTTTATGCACCAGGGTTCGTACGCCTCCTAGAATTTCGCACACCAGATAATTCTTCGGCAACAGCATTTTCTTAAAATGTCTCCTTAAAAAAGTCGAAATTTCGCGCGTTTAACCTAGATTTTTTTTTTTTTTTTTTTTTTTAAGTGTGGTATTTTTCCTGGAAAAATTCCGCGATCCGTACTAACCCTGTAACACGCTACGCTACATTTTATTCAAAGAGCTTTTTTAACACATTGAGGACGGGTCACATGAATTGACGTTTTCGGGAGTTGATGGAAGGAAATATATCTGGTACTGGAAAATTTCTAAGGATGAGTAAAGAACGTGTAATCCAGGCACATGCTTGTTTTTGATTGGTTGTGAGCAGGTTTTAATTTCTAACGACATTTTTAAACGTAAATTTCGTGCTCGTTTTCGAAAAATGAACCGTCCTAAATGTGTTAAGGGTTTCTATTTAACCCCTTGAGGGGCGGTGGTATTTTTATGAAACCACTTAATTTTAATTCCCAAATGCCACAATGACACCAGAATATTGGTAAAATAAATTGTCGATCTATTGTATATGCGAAATATAGCTTTTTCATGTTTACAAATAAATTTGCTTTCGGATTCCGGTGTCATTCATTAATTTCAACACGTTAGCAATGAAATTGCTTTGCCCCTGAAAGGGTGACGATGTTTCACATTTCATTTTATACAACTATATCTTCTTATAACTTTTTGGACAAAATTTTAACTCACTACCCCAAAAAAAAGAATTTCTCTCAGATCATTGGAATAAGCTTTCGCTTAGGGGATGCAGCAACATATTGATATATCGGGTCAAAAAATATCGATTTTTGACATAGATGTTAGACTCTTGATATGTACCGATATATCACTGTTTTAACTCTGATATATGGATACCTCTTAATTAATATTTTAAATTTGAAAATCAACTTTAAGGAAATTTTATAAGTAAATTGATTTTTTTTTCAAAAGAAAAACTTAGAACTCTCTTTATTGGTTTAATCGTTTAATGTGACTAAGAATGTTAGGAAATGTAAAAATAAGCACAACCAGCCAACGACAGCTTTGTCAAGGCTTAACCAGAAGCAGAATATACAAGTAAATTTTCGAAGATACAAAAATTATATGCCCCTTAAAGAATTATCATGATTTAATTATCCGTGAATCAATAAAACTTATTACTAAAGAAAATACTGTTTGTAATGACGTTTTATCATACAACATATCCAGAATTTGGCTCAGTTTGCTTAAAGAATCATAAAACACGTAATATTCCACTTCTCTCTAGATCCATACTTTTATTTTCCCAATATTTTCCGGATCTAAAAATTGACTTTCACTTTCATTCCTTTCGACAACAACTACGTGAAATTTGAAAATAAGACGCTTGTATTTTTGTATTCTTTGATGAAGGCTATGTGTATAGTTGAAAATACTAAGGAGATTAAAGTAATTTAACGCCTTTTTATATATATTTCATCTTTTAAGTAATTTGCACATAGTGTAATTTTAAGTTTAACATAGTGTTATTTTAAGTAGAAATATCCTTCACGCAGTCAGAAAAGTACTCCATCATAATTTACATAATTTTTGGCTAAACAGCATTAGCGAAATCAGAAGCTATATCGTCGGTACTATGTCAAACTATCCAATGTGAAAATAGTGGGTAATCTTTTTTAGTGCAGATTTCGTGATTGGCACCACTTTTTTGAAATAGTACAATTCACCTTGTTTAACCTTATTTAATGCCATATTAATTAAGGGGGAAAACAAGGGGAATTTTACGATTTCAGAAAAGTGGTGCCAGTGTTTTCGCGTTGGATAGTTTGACATGGTACCGACGATATGAAAGAATCCTCTCTTACTCCATTATATTTTTTTCAAATAACATTTTTTGCTCGCTAAATTGCCATAAGTACATAAGCGTGCTTTTAATCTGATTGTTGTGTTTTTCTAGCACCTACAGAGAATTAGGCCTCCGCGCTGATGCAAAAACGGCGGCTGTCGTAGACTAGTTTTTTTTTTCATTATTTATTCCGCCCGCTGAATTTATACTCCAGCACTTTCTAAAAGTTTTCTTTGATTCTTTTAATCTACGAAAGCTAAAGCGAAGAATGTTTTTAGAAATTATTAGTATTCATATACAAGGGGCCGTATAGAGGTTGCAAAAAACATCCGTATACGCCAGCTGCCATTTTCGTGTCAACGTGTAAGCCACAGTATTCAAGGGGAGGTTAATTTTCAAACATGCGTTTATATGCTAGTTTTGTTTGTATAATTAAATTATTTTTATTACTACAGAAAAAGTAAATTTATAAAAGCAATGTGATTTCTGAAATTGTTGTGTGGAGATATTTTACTAAAGTGAATAAATTTTTTTTTATATACATTTCTAATATATGTATATACAGGGTGTCTCAAAAGGTCGTTTACAAACTTAACATGCTGGTCTGTCATATCATGAGGAACAAGATTTACATAGGAACTTATGTCCGAAAATGCAAACTGCGACCGCTAGAGGACGATGAGCGCAGGTGTGGAGGGGAAGAAAGAAAGGATATCGAAAGAGGTATTAATATCAATTTTATTAAAGAACATGACTTAATTTACAGAAGGTGTTCAAAATTCCTTCCATTCGCCGCAATGCATGTTTCACAACGTCGACGCGTGGATTCACGGACACGTTCAAAATTGACAGGTGTCTCACGGACACGTGCCACCGTTTCTACGATCCTGGCGACGAGATTCATGTTCGATGTTACGGGCGTCTCATACACCATGGACTTCATGTGTCCCGACAGATAGAAATCCACGGAGTCAGGTCGGAGGATTGCGGTGGCCATGCGACTGGTCCGTCTCTGCCAATCCAGGGATCAGGATATGTCCTATCGAGGTATTCTCGCACAGTGTAGCTAAAATGAGCAGGTGCTCCATCATGCTGAAACCACATGCTTCGGCGTGTAGAGGCTGGAACGTCGCCCATCAGATCCGGCAAGACTCTTTCTAAGAAAATGCGATAGGTATTCCGGTCGAAGCGCTGATGTAGTAGGCAGGGGCCAATTAACATATCACTGATAATACGAGCAAAAACGTTTACGGCGAAACGTTGTTGACGAGCATGGCCACGTGAAGACCTTGGGTTTTCATGCGCCCATAAGTGCATGCTGTACAGGTTCAGGACACCGTCCTGTGTAAAACAGGATTCATCTGGAAAAAAATCCATCTGTGCGACCCGTTGTTGCAAATACCAGCGTACGAATGCAACGCGTTGGGGATAATCGTCAACGCACAATGCCTGCACTCTTTGTAAGTGGTAGGGGTGTTATGTGTCCTCATGCAGAATGCGCATAATGCTGGAAAGATGTACACTCAAGAAGCGTTCCCTTGCTCGGAGACTTGTTTGCGTGTTCCTGTCAAATTCCCGTAGCACGGTTTCCTCTAAGACAGGCTTGCGTGTAGTGCGTTCTCAATTAATGTGGCTATGTACTTAGAAAGCTCCTGCTTCACGCAATCTGCGATGCAGTCGTCCAAACAAAACATGACTTGGCTGACGACTGCTTGGGAAGTTCTCAAGGTACATCCGTACCGCGGCTCGTGCATTTTCATCCGCTGCGCAATATACGTAATGCATATCGGCAAATTCTGCGTTATTAAACCGATTCATCGTTCTCCTGCAACGTCCTCGCCTGAAATGATTACGTTTCCCACTCTCCCGTAAGCCAACGCTCATCGCCTCTGGCGGTCACAGTTTGCATTTTCGAACACAAGTTCCTATGTAAATCTTGTTTATCATGATATGACAGACCAGCATGTTAAGTTTGTAAACGACCTTTTGAGACACCCTGTATATATATATCAATATTTAAAAATATTATACATTATCACAAAAAAGTATTCAGTCTGCAACATTTAAAGCTCAAACAGTAAAATAGGTTTGATAAATTCGCATGGCTATGTTTTAAATCTCTTCTGGGAATATGAATTGTATATACCAATATCTGGATAGCTGCCCACTTTTACGCTTTTTTTCTTCTCATTAACTCTTTCAGGGGCAAATAATCTTGTTTCTGTAATATCGAACTCACACCGGAATCTCGAAAACGTTATTGCAAAATCAGAAAAGAAATTTTATTACGACTTTACTATCAGAGTTACAAAAGTAAAACTTCATAAAATTGTTCAGTGATATATTCTATCTGTAAAATAAATTCAAAATGAAATTTAAAGTCATATTAAAAGTGTAAAAGCAAATTTTTCTTTAATCTAAAAGTTTTTGTAATATTTGGATAATATTAGCTTTATAGTGTAACATAATGTATTTTAATTTATTTCAGTGTTCAAACTAGAAGTTTATTTTAAAATACCAATTAAATCCTTTGTGCAGGATATTAAAAAGCAATAAACCAACGTTTAAAATGCACAAATAATGCGTGAAAAGCAGCAAACAGCTGTTTCGAATCAGCCTTGCTTTTTCTAGCACGCTGTTCCCTTTTCCTTATCTTGCACTGAAGAAGAATCTCGCTGTAGATTCGAAACAGCTGTTTGCTGCTTTTCACGCATTATTTGTGCATTTTAAACGTTGGTTTACTGCTTTTTAATAGAAGTTTATTCATGTAATTGTAAGAAAAGTTAAAGAGGAAAAAAAATTGTGGTTTATAAAAATACAAATTGCGTTTTTATCTATTCTATACTAATATTATAAAGAGGTAAAAATTGTTTATTTGTAGGAATTAAGCTCTGGAACTACCGAACCGATTCCAAAAATAATGGTATCAAAATGGTGGTGTTAGTCCAACTTAGAACATAGGCTATAACTTATGTCCGTGCCACTGGCCAAAAGGGGGTGCAGGAGCAAAAAACGTTCTAAAAATGCAATTTTCGTGTTACCGAAGGGCCTAGAAACATGAAATTTGAAATGGTAGTTACTTATAACAGGGCCCCCAAATGGTCCGCCAACTGAATACCAATAAATTTTAACAGAAAATTTTATGCTAGGTTTGCGCTAGAATTAACTTTCAAAGGTGATTCAGGGGAGGTTTGTAAGAAAAATCTGAAAAGAAAATTTTTCTAAAAAAATATTGGTATTCAGTTGGCGAATCGTCTGGGAGTCCTGTTATAAGATACTAATGATTTCTAAGGACATTTCTTAAAAAAATCGAAAATAAAAAAAGGTGAAAATGCGCGAAAAGCGTTCTAAAAAACTTTCTAAATGGCGATTTTTACGCAATTTCAGGAAGTACCAAACTGATTTTAAAAATATTGGTGTCAAATGATGGTGACAATACTTGCTCCAACATTAGTCTACATTTTATGTCGGTGCCACTACCCCTAAAGTGGGTGCAGGAGAAAAAAACGTTCTAAAAATGTGATTTTTGTGTTACTGGAGGGCCTACAAACATGAAATTCGGAATGGTAGTTACTTATAAGATACTAATGATGTCTAAGGACATTTCTTAAAAAAATCGAAATTAAAAAGGGTTACACTTTCGAAAAAAAGTTCTAAAAACGTTCTAAATGGCGAGTTTTACGCTATCTCAAGAAGTACCAAACCGATTTAAAAAATAATGGTGTCAAAATGATGGTGACAACCCTTGCTCCAACATAGGCTAATTTATGTCGGTGCCATTATCCCCAAAGGGGGTGCAGGAGCAAAAAGAACGTTCGAAAATGCGATTTTTGTGTTACTGAAGGGCCTAGAAACATGAAATTTGGAATGGTCGTTACTTATAAGATATAAATGAATTTTAAGAACATTTCTTATAAAATTCGAAATTTAAAAGGGGTGAAAATGCGCGAAAAGAGTTATAAAAAACATTCTAAATGGCGATTTCTACGCAATCTCAGAAAGTACCCAACCGATTTCAAAAGTAATGGTTGGAAATTGATGATTCACCAATATAGGATGTACTTCATGTGGCGTCACTACCACTTTGCGGTCGCATTGTAAAAAACGTTCTAAATTGTGATTTTTGTGATACTGAAAGGGCTAGCAACTTGAAATTTGGCTTGTTAATTACTTATGAGATGTAAATGCGCTCTGAGAAGAGTTCCTTAAAAATTTGAAATTTAAATGGAGTGAAAATAAACGAAAAGCGTTCTAAAATAGTTCTAAATAGCGATTTCTACGCAATCTCAGGAAATATAAACTAATTTTTGAAGTAATGTTTTCAAATTGATGGTGACAGTCCCCACTCCAACATAGCCTATATTTTACATTGTTGTCACTACCACCTGGAGGATACAGGAGCAAAAAATATTCTAAATTGCGTTTTTTTGCGTTAAAAAGGGGGTCTAATATTTTAAGTTTGGAATGGTAATTACTTCAAAGATGCAAATGCTTTCTAAGAATTGTCGAAAGAAAATTCCAAATTTAAAAGGATGAAGTGAGCGAAAAGCGTTCTATAAGCTTTCTAAATTACGATTTTTATGCAATCGTATGAAATACGAAACCGATTTCAAACATAATAGTTGTAAATTGATGGTGATAGAACCTGCTCAAACATAAGCTGTATTTTATGTCGGTTCCACAACCCCTAGAGTGTTGCAGGAGAAAAAAAAACTTTCTAAATTGCGATTTATGAGGTACTGAAGAGGATAGAAACTTTAAATACAGCACGGTAGTTCCTTATAAAATATAAATGTCCTCTAAGAACAGTCGAAAATAAATTCGAAATTAAAAAGGGGTGAAGCGAAGGGAAGGAGCGAAAAGCATTCTAAAAGAGTCCCAAATTACGATTTATATGGAATCTCAGGAAATAATAAACCGATTATAGAAGTTATTAGTTGCGAATCAAGAGTGATAGTCCCTGATCCTAAACTGACAATATTTTATGCCGGTGCCACTACCACCTGGTTGGCAGGAACAACAAGAAAGCCTTTAAAAACATCTAAATTCCGTTTTCTATAGAATATTAGGAAATACCAACCGATTTCAAGGTTAATGGCAAATTAATGGTGATAGTCTCTATTTCAACATTTTTCAAGACATTCTATTTCAACTCTGTTACGGCATTTTATGTTTGTGCCACAACACCGGACAGGTGGTAGACTACTAGATAAGAAGCTTGGAATTTGACAGTTAATTTTAAGGTGTAAATGTGTTAAGATGGTTTCTAAAAAATTAAAAACTTCAAATGAATACTGAAATGAGCGTATGAAATGAGCATAAATGTCTCAAAATACTTTCTAAATTATCATTTATCTAGAATTAATTTTAGTTTTTCTTATTAATTTAAATCTCATTTCTGTCTATTGCACTTTCATTAGTCAAAGTGTGGTTTAATTTGTAATTTTTGAATTATTCCAAAAAGTGTTCTTCTAATAAGAAATAGTCATGCAAATATCACTTGGCATATTTCAACTATTACGCGAGCAAATCCGCGAGGTTTGCTAGTATTAAATAAAAACGCAAAATCACATATTTTATTTATATTTTTCGTAAATTTCAATAAATATACATTTTATATTCTGAATTATGATTCAAAAATAATCGTTGAATACTTCTTCTGCAAAAAAAGGAGTCTGTGTGGGATTTAAACTCAGACTAAAAACTTAGAAAAATTGCAAGCTTCCGGCCACGCTGCTGTCCCGCTAGCGATAGGAAGTAATTTAACTTATTATAAACGATAGCGTCAACTTTGAGCCTTGTTTTCACGAAGCTTCCTGCCTCTTGCAGCTTTTAGCTTTTAAATGCTTTTCTAATTATTCTACTCAATATACAAAGGTTCACAGCACTCTCTATATCCGACCTCGAAACCATCCCCTTGTTACTTATACAGAAAATAGTGTCGCGATTACAACACATTGTCGACAATTAAGGTAGAGATGTTGAACGCTTATTTAAGTATGTTAAGCATTTATGAGTAGACATATTAAATATGAAAATGCATAAGACTAGAGAATAATTATTTGAGAGCTACTAGCTACTACTAGTAGCTAGTAGCTAGTAGCCAGTAGCAGCCCACTTTTCGACGAAATTGTGCAATTTTACTTTTTCAATATTAAAAGTATAAAGTTCCTCATCTGAGTTATCTGTACTTTATTACTGAATTATCAAAAGCGAGCGTCATTTACAGTATTCTTTATTTATTTATCACCGGAAAATCATAATAAAACTTTTTGCCCAATTTAATGGCAAAAATTGTAATTAAAGAAAGCAAAATTTTTTATTCGAAATTATTGGTAGCAATCAGGACTGCCATTTTCTCTCTTTTTTATGGAGAAATTCAGAACAGTACTTTTTCTGTATTTGCCAACATACATTTCGTGATTGGATAAAATAAAAATTCTTCATTCGAGTTTCCGATACGAACTCAGAATTTCCGAATAAAAAATGAGGCCAAACTCGTAATTCTGAATGGGAAAAATCAAGGATTTTTCTGAACATCAAATACGTTTCAAAGTATACACGATGCTCGTTAGGAAAAGCTTGAATCTAGCCAGATTTGGAGCAACAGAAGCCTTCTGCTGCACGTAAATTATTTCTTGTTAAAACTGAACTGACCACCAGTTTTGTCCCATCTGACTTTTATTAAAGAAATTCTGAAACCTGAACCAGAAAGTTTTAACTGTTATTTTTAGTTTATATGAACATTGCTTGTCAGTTACGCAGTATTGAGGCGCTTCCTAGTTGATGGCAACTTAACACCCGGTCTATAGGTTGATCGTCTTCATTTCGTGTGAGCCATTGAGAATAAAATAATATTAGTTTTAAAAAACTCAACCCCTTGAGGGGTGGTGGGATTACCCCATCTAATTTAATTGCAGATTTGCACCGGAAACATTAAATTAAATTTTACGTTTTAAACTTTGCTGGAAAAAAGGCCAAGAAAAATTGCTTTTCCTTTTTTTAAAGTAATTATTATTTTTTAATTCCGGTGTGAATTCAACATTCATAAACACAATTGCTTGCCCCTCAAGGGATTAAAAAGTATATGACAATAAAATGAAAAATAAAGTGAATTTAAAATTATAATAAAGTTTATACTTTATGGAACAATGTATTCATTTCTGGATTCCCTAGTTGCGTTGCAGCTTTACATCCGGTGTAGAGGTAGTGTGTTTTTCAACGCAATGGGAGCCATAGAAAAATGTTTAAACGCGGCTGGTGGCCACAAAAAAGTAAAGTATAAGTAAAACTTACAATAGAAATGTTAGTATAACAATATAAAAGAGAAAAAAAGAAAGAAAATGTCCATTAGTTCCTAACATCCGTGAACAGGCGAAAAAGCTACCATAGGGATGCCCCAGCATAAAAAAAGGCTCTTTTCAGAGACCATACGTTATAGTTTAATTCAATATATAAATGCTTAACACAGTGCAAAGAGAGGAAAATTTTAAAAAATATTTACATATTTACAAGCGAAAATTATAATAAGATACACGAAAGATTAATAAAAATCGGCAATAAAAACTATAAATGCGGAGAGTTCAGCCAGATTCGGCAACACTTTTCATAACGTCTGATAAATTCACTTTACCTGATAAATTTACAAAGAAACAATACTGAATTTCTGGTAGAAATTCTATTAAATTATGCTGTTGCTGTAACGATGCCAATTTACTTGTTCGCGTAATAGGAAAGTTGTCGCTGCTGACACAGTGGAGAGCAAACAATTAATTCACGAAGTAATTTAGGAAATATCTTCGAATGCACGGTACAAAGGAATGGAATTCTTCGTTATATTCAATGCATTTATTTTAAATTTCCGTTACTTATTGAAGACTTCAATTTAATCCCCGGTCTGCATTAATCCAATATCAACACACACGCGTGTTTAAGAGGGGAAAACTTTTCGAAATACATTTGAAGTGAATAAACTATCCTAAAGCCTTAAAGTCTTAATAAATTCCTTTAAATAACTAATTTTACTTGCATCAACCGTCGCTACCAGTTTTGTCTCTAGTAGAGCATATAATACTATTTCTTATCATGTATTCACCTTTTCATTTTTCCTTAAAAGTATTTGCTAAGTTCTATTTTAAAGGAACTAATTAACAAGAAAGAAAAATCATGCGTCAAGCATAGTTTATGAAACCCTTTCCCAGACAATCAGAAGAGCGTTACTCAACTTATCCATTTGTAAACAGGGTTCGTACGGGTACCGTTATTTTCAAGGCCAAATATCAGTATTTTTTATAGAAAAATAAATCTAGTTTAAACTGGCGAAATTTCGCCTTACTTAAGGAGAGATTTAATTAGAGGACCCGTACGAACCCTGGTAAAGTAAAAGATTCGGAAGCCGCATAAGACACACGATAATCCGCTTTCAGCAGTAATCATCTGTACTTGGAAAAATATGCGAATTCTTTAAAGCAGCTCTGTATATGTTCTATAGATTATCATTATGTATTTGAATTGATTTCAAAATGTAGCATGTAAAGAGTTTGTTGTCGATTTATATTTTAGAAAATTTTTCTCCTGACGAAGGTTTTAAAGATTAAACCGAAACGTAGAGTTTTTTGCTAAACTTATGAATAAATTGTACGTTGGATAGCAACGCCTATTTGTTTTGTATCGATATTACAACGTAAACTCCTTTATTATTATTATTAGGAAAACTGACTTCCAGCAATTATTATTCGTAGGCAGTCCGTAACCGAATTCTGTAGTGTATCACTGTCAATGAAATATGAATGCTATACGCATCATATGCTATGGCATCTGGTTTGTACCTCAATGATGTATATTAATTTAAATACATATGCATTACACATCATATGTTATGGTATCTTGTTGTGTACCTCAGTAATGTATATTAATTTAAATATAAATGAAATAGCGTTTCTGTATTAAAATACATCGCAAACTATTTTTACCCATGGACTTCAATTTAATCGAATTCTTTTGATTGTCCTTATAAACGAGCTATAAATGCTACACACTGGATTTCAACCCAAAACATGACATAGTAAATATCAATGTTATATATCAAATAGCTAAAGTACCCGGCGAATTTTAAGAATTTTTATTTTATTTTCTAATCTTTATTTCCGTTCTTCACTAAGAATGAGCTCTAGGGATTTAAACCTTTTTGGAAATTCTAACATACACGCATACACACACGTATATTTATTTATGGAATAGATTTAAAAATAGCGAAAACAAATTGAGAGAACTTCAAAATGTTAAAATATGCCAAGATTTCCATGAACGAATTTTTGATTCCATGAATTTTTATCATGTTTAAATACTTTTTTTTCAAACTCATATGACGTTATATATGCACCTGCTGTCGTCCATTATATTTCCAATATGACGTAATATTTAGGGTTTTTTTTTTTTTTTTTCAATCCATTAAACTATTTATTTCATTTTCATTTTTCACGTGTAAATGTTGCAGTAGAAAAGTTATGACGTAAAATTTAATTTTTTTTAATTCGTCAAACTATTTATTTCATTTTTCACGTGGAAATCTTGCTATAGAAAAGTAATTGCTGTGGAAAGAATTTTACTGTGGATTAATTTTTGGCAACAGCTATAACGAAAAATATTTAAATCTGATAAAAAAATGCTGTTAAATTGGTGGTTTTTTATTAATTAATAATTAGCTATAAATTATTTGGATTCCGGATTACTTTAGTTGCTTCGGCCGTGTTTTAATACACATGTACGTAACATTTCACATTCCTGTCTTCCAAACTGTGGATTTGTATAGAATTACAAATAGACAGAAAATTTTTCATTTTTATATATTAGATTACGTGGTAGCCCCAATATATTTACGCGAATTCCGTCAGGCAGATACACAGTAGACCAGACAAACCAAATTCATAAACGATTTTTAACTACGTTGGAACGTGTTAAAATTTTTATTTAACTTTCAAATGCAGCCTTTCAGATAAGTCAAAAGAAAAATTAGTTCTCTGGTTTTACTATCTCCTTTCAGGTATTCTGAAATAATAATATCTTACAGAAAAATAAGAAAGGTAGAAAAATGAAGAAAAATTACTTATTGGCAGTTTTTATTTTATGCACTAGAGTGGTTAGGATTTATAAATGCTTTTTAACCCGGGAGAACTCGCTGCATGAGATTTTCTCTCACAGTCGTACTTTTTTAAGACTCTTATTTAAATCATTTTTCATTTTAATTAAAATTTCAAAATGTTTTTCAATTATTTTACCTATTTTGTGAATAAAAGTACTAAGCCAACCAAAAAAAGTATGTTGTGGCTATCACAAAACTTTCTTCTATATAAATCACGTCAATTAAATCATTTAAATAGCATAAAAAATTGCATCAATTTAGAATCAATTCGTATCAAAGTATACCTGAATTCGAAGTTTGATGAAAATTCGTGCATTAGTTATTGAGATAGAGCTGTAGGGGAAATTCTGAGAAATTCAGCATAGCAGCGCCACCTGTTGAGCGATTTACACCAAAACATAAACAGCACTAATTCATATCCAGGTATACCTGATTCTGAAGTTTGTTGAAAACCCAAGTATTAGTTCTTGAGACAGAGCTATTGCGGAAATCTCAAAAAATGCAGCATAGCAGCGCCACCTGTTGAGCGATTTACATCACAAGAGGCAAAACGTCCATTCATGTCAAGCACTAACTGAATCTGAAGTTTGATGAAAATCCGTGTATTATTTCTTGAGATTGAGCTATTACCAAAATTACATTTTTGAAAAATAAATTCCTTTGGATAGAAAAACATTTAAAAAAGCTTTTATATTGGTATTGCTCGTTATATTACATCATATTTTTTAGACTAGAATATTCTCTTGATTATAAATTAAAATGAATTTTACATTGCTATTTATTGTTATACTTTTTTATACTTTACAAACTAAATTATCTAGTGACTAAGAAGCTGTTGAAAATATAAAAAATGTTATATCTTAAAAATATTTTAGTTTAAAACATTATTAAGTATTTAACAAAACAGAACAGTTCATCTTTAAAATTGAAAAATTAGAAAATATCTCACTGCGTTTGGGATTATAATGCTAATTTTTACCATTTTGAATTTTAAGTTTATAACTGATCCAATAGGATTTTATAAAGCGGATTATAAAACTTTCTAGTTTGTGATAAACTCCAGAAAGCTTCTATTTTCAATTAGTTTAAAATTAAAAATGTGTATGAATACACTATTACTTGAAACTTTTATTCTTTAAAATTCAAATATGTAATGTTATATTATAAAAAGTAGATTCTATTATAAAAAGATAACGTTAAAACGATAAACAAATTTTCTACTTTGAAAATAGTTATACTAAGAATATAATGAATGATTTAATTAACATAAAAAATGCAACTTTAAAAGTAAAAAAACTAAAAAGTTGTTATCTTACATTTGATCATAGCTGTTAACCCTCTCGCTGGGTAATTGTTTTATCAAAACAGCTTCAAAAATTGCGTATTTATAGAGTTTTTATTCTGTTATCAACGGTTTTTCAAAACAGAAATTTTAATCTAATTTAAACGGGAAAATGCTCCGATTAAACAAGGGGAAATTTAGTACAAAAAAATAACTGGTGGGAATAAGCAAAGAGGGTTAATTAGGAGGAAAAAGTGCATCCCTGATAAAATCGCAGGAATAGGGTTAACTTTCCTCTTTCTTTTTTCAAGTAAGTAGAATTAAAAAACACTTCTGGTACAAAAAAAATATTTATAATAAAACTTGACAATATTTATCTTCGGGATATCTTGATTCTAAATGCTTCTTTATGCTATTGCTTAATTGATATTTCTGGTGAAAAATGTTTTTTTTTCGATTTGGAAAACACGGAAGGCTCTCAAATATGTTTGAGTACCGCCACTAAATACTAGGCCTAAGTGATGACATAAAAATGGTGGCTAACTTTGGTGGATTTTTTTTCCAGCGTTTGTACGGTCCTTTTAATTTCAATACAAATAATTTCGAAACTTTTTCATCGTCTTATTTTTCTGAGATTAAATAAGTCAAAGAAAACTTTTACGAATTACTTGTGTGTAAATTCCATGGAACTGTGAATGAAGATGAATTGGCATAACTTCATAATGGTGAAGCTTCAACCGTAACCGGTTTCACAGTGGTTCATTACCGCCGACGCTAACTTCCACCTGGAGATTTGAATAGAAATTTTCTCCGAATATAAAGCCTTATTAATGTAGAGTCTCTGTCGTAATTATGGCCAAACACAGATATTTATTTTTACTGGTGGAAGTTTACTTCGACGGCAGTCAGACCCTGCGTTTCGGCCATATTGTGACAACTTAAACAACCTACTTTCAATTTCGGTGAAAGAGAGGATAATAACGGGGACAACCTCCACCAGTAAAAACGAATAGAAATTTTTATCAAGTTTCTGAGAGAAATTTTGCATGAATAAGCCGTTATAAAAAAAGGCGAAATTTGCTATTGAAAATTTACTGGAAGAAGTTTGCTTCAGCGGTAATCAGAAAGTGCTGATCCGATGTAAAAAATCAGCTGCCATCTTCCAAGTTTTACTCAAGTTATATAAAAATATTCCACACCAGAACTTTTCTTTAAAACTATTTAACTTATTTATTTAACTTATTAAATTTTTGCATTATATATTTAGTTAAATTTAAAAAATGTCTGGTTTGAATAAACATTTTGAATGTACTCGACGTGTCTCTTGGACACGTCTGGTAGGCGAAGGGTTAAATTCTATCATTACATACGTATGTTCATGTTACGCATGCTCATGTATACTTACCAAGCTTTTGCATTTTTAAATCACATTGCAACGCTAGTTTAAAATATTAAACTTATTTCTGATAAATAAAGATTAATTATTAATATAATATTTAATATTCAAACGAGTGGATTATGGTGCGTTGCCTACTGCGCTACTGAGGCTGAAACATTTAATACTGATTTCACAAAGTGTGTAACAATGCTTAACAATGTAAAGTCTTTGAGGGGCTTCCGATTTGACAGCAATTTTATCGACAGTCTATAGTTGATTGTTTTATTATTAGTGAGCCATTGGGAAATAAAAAGTCTAGCTGTAGTTTATAAACCTCGTAAACGTTTTTTGGTTAACCCTTTGAAGGGCAAGCAATAGTGTTTTTGTCATATTAAGTTCTCACGGGAATAATCGACAAATTTTATTTTTAAATAAGTAAAAGCAATAATTCAGTATCCCTCAGCAAAGTTAAAAATATAAAATTTAGTTTAAAAGTTCTGGTATGAAACTTGTTTAAACTTCTGAGCTCTGGGAGTGAATTTCTTCAAAATGCCCAAATGTCACATTGGCACCAGTATTTTGTAGACAAAAGATTCGACTTATAATATACACAAAAAAATGCAATGATCTATTTTCAAATAAATTTGGTTGAATATTACGGTGCAAATGTGACATTTGAATATTAAAATTAAGTGGGAAGCAATTCATCCAGCCAAGCTAAAAGGGCTAAATTAGGTGGGATTTAATATATCCCACCGTCCCTCAAGGGGCTAAATTAAAGACTGATACCTCATAAAAAAGGTGGTATAAATAAAAATTAAATAAAAATAATGAGAGAATAATTAAAAATTTCAAGGCTTAAAATTTATGGAAAAATAGAAAATTATAAAGTTAAAAAAAATGAGTATAACTTTAAAGTAATGTACATTAAGTACAGTTAAGAAAAAGTAAAGTTCGATAAAAGCCGGTAGCGGGCGACCAGTCAAAGAAGTGGCATATGTTATAAACCAGGAGAAGACTGTGCACACCATAACCACGAGTTGATAGGTGAAATTCCATGATTAATCAGAACTCGATTAGCATATTAAAATTCAACTAGCCTGTCAAGTCATAACTTGGTGGAAACCACCTGCAAACCCTATTTTAGTGGTTGGTCGGTAGATTTATCATTGAGTTTTTTGCACCCAAAGGTATGAAAGCATGAAAGGCTGTAGCAGTAAAACACAATGGCAAACCTACCAGTCAACCAATAAAATAAGGTTTGCAGGTGTTTTTTACAAATATTCGACTTGGAAGAGCAGTGCAGTTTAATATGCTGATCGATTCCTGTCTAATCC
This sequence comes from Maratus speciosus, assembly GCA_963932465.1. NCBI lineage: Eukaryota > Metazoa > Arthropoda > Arachnida > Araneae > Salticidae > Maratus > Maratus speciosus. Next base: position 246,396,669 of record OZ010798.1, on the reverse strand, counting down.
TGAAAATTCAGCCGCCAACAAGATGAGGCGATGGTTTTTTGCCTCCGCCTCCTGGTCTATTAGGTCAAAGATATACTAAACTTAAAACACGATTGCTATCTTATTTTATTGTAATAAAATCTTAATAGAATTCTGGTATCTATTCTCTTAAATTTTATTGCCTCCACAATACGGACATTCTGCTTGTATAAAGGGAATGTCGTCACTGTAAACAAATTGAATAACAAAAAATATATTTTTGACAAATATGTAAAGTCCATGTACAAAAAAAAAAAAAAAAAAAAAAAAAAAAATATTCTTAATTTGTTTAATATGCTTTTAACTTAAATTTAATTTATTTTTACTTAGTTTTATTTTAATAGTACATTAATTGTTAATCTGATCTAGTTACGCGTTTCGCGAAGAGTGCAAAACCTAAAGGCTTTTGCAAGAAATAAAACTTAATAACCTCATTAAATAATTTCTTTACTCGCATCAAATGTTGCTTCGCCTTTAATCTCAAGGACAGCATAATCCTTCAATTTCTTCGCATATACCATCTTTAACATTTTAAGGTTAAACGTATTTACTTAAATCACCGCTGATCTAAAAATAGTAGGTACTTATAAAATTTACTTTATCTTTCAAGGACACACTTCTAGAAATGCCAGTGTCTCTGCTCACATTATCTTATTTCATAAAATGGAAAATCATATTAAGAACCAGAATGAAAATGCCTGCAACAAGCGCAGATTATGAAATATTTTCCAACACTTCCAGAATATAGTAACGAACTGTCACAGTTTTAAAAGACCAAAGAAGTTGTTTAAATAAATAACTTAGAAATAACTTAAGAGGACAAGGGACCTTCAAACTTATTTTTTTAATTTAATTTTAAATTCTATTTACTCAAAACTGCATACATATTAACCGTACAAACTTAATGCTGGAATTGGGCGTACATTAACACAGCTGCGCCATATTGTGGACGGGGTTGATAATCCACATACACGGGGTTTTAGTGTGACGTCATATATGACGGAATATCTACCATCAGCGAGCATTTTCTAAATCTGTAGTCACTTATGGAATATGAATCCAGTGTTTCCAGATAGTCGAAAGTCAATTTCCCCAAAATTTCTGAAATTTTCCCCAAATCAGTGTTATTTTCCGAAAAATTCCCCAACGCAGTTTCTACACAAAACATTAAATTTTCAATTTTCTATTTTCCAGTATAAAAAAATTTTAACTAATTTAAACTCAAAATTTTTCCCCAAATCAAGCCTTTTTTTGAAAAAATTCCCCATTTACAAAAAGAAAAAAGAAACAAAAAAGAAAGAAAGAAAGAAAGAAAAAAAAACGGCAGAATTTTTCATGCATATTCGCAGCAAAACGAAGACAGATACATTTTACAACGTCAAGTTCGGTTACACTTCTTTTTAAATTGTTGCATGTCGATGATGCTGGCCTACCATTACGATAGCTCTATCTACGTTTATACTAATAACTTTTTGAAGGTAGAGATAGACCATCTGTAGTCAGTTGAGATTTGAATGAATCTAAGATCGTGTTGGCGTCATCTGCTTCTATCTGACTTAACCTGTAAAACTTTGTTTTCAATTTTTTGTCATACTCACTGATGTACCTAATCGTAATGTATGCACCTTCATCGTATCAATCACTGTGCTTTCTTCAATAATGAACGAAAAATAGCTGCTTTCTAAATCTTTAATTAAATCTTTTAAAAAACACGACAAAAGAACTATTTGGATAAGACTTGAAGATTTAGTAATGGGAAGGTTTATGCCACTTAATACCGCAGAGTTTTCATTCAAGTTTCCTATAAAAAGAAACAAGGGGTCTGCTTCATTCATTGAGCAATGTTCAGTTATAAACGTAGCAATGTGATTCTAGTATGCAATTACATGTCTTGCAAAAAGCTCTACTGTTATTCTACGAAGCATAAATTAACCAACCTTAAACAAAAAAAAGTTAAATAATTCTTCTTATTACTTTTGTATAAATCTATACTAATAAAATAAATGTGTACATGTGTATCTGTGATGGCTAGGAAAATCTGCCGCACTGTGATATGGAAATTCAGGTGGAGATAGTCCAAGGTAGGTCGTAATGCACCTGTGATATATTATAACATTGTAAGCGATGAGAACGTCCACGAGAATAATGATTGATATCTCAGATTTATGTATTTTATTTTTTTTTTCCAAATCAAAACCGATTTCGAGGCAGATCCAGTACTGTCAGATGACTTTCGTAAATTTTACGTGAAATAGTGAAAAAAATTCCCCAAGTTTTTCCCCAAAAATTTTAATGTCCCCAAACATTTCCCCAGAACTACTTGTCCCCCAAAAATTCCCCAGGAGGTTCAAAATTCCCCAATCTGGCAACACTGTGTTTACCAGATTTATTGCCAAATAATGGCATAGCCAGAAGGGGGTCGGGTCCAGGTGCACTTGACACCACGAAGTTTTCTTCGCCTTAGACCAAAGCGATATAAGTAAGCGTCCTATCTTAAATGGGAGAAATAACCGCAAGGTTAAAAGCGAGGTCACATCAATCAAGGTCATGCGCCACATAGCGGATGGAGTGTGAACTACAGGTAGATACCAAAGTGTTTTCTTACTCACACCACTAAAATTGTAAAGTTTTTTTCACCTTGATTAATAACTGAAGTGCAGTTTGATAAGGCGAAGAAAACTTCGTGGCGTCAAGTGCACCTGGATGCCCCTCTCGCTACGCCATTATTTTGCAATAAATAAATGTGGCACACAAAATTCATTTTCATGAGTGACTAAAGATTTAGAAAATACGCGCCACACCAAAAGCCCGCGTATGTGAATTATCACTCCGTCCACAAGGTGGCGCAACTGTGTTAATTTACGCCTGATTCCAGCATTAAGTTTGTTCTCTTACTTATAACGCTTTGCCTTAGACAGTCAGTGAATTTTCAGAAATTAATCAGGGTGAAAAAAACCTTTACAATTTTAGTGGTGTGAAATAAAAAAAAAACAGTTAGACATCTTCCTGTAATTCAACCCCATCCGCTACATGGCGCGTGACCTAGACAGAAGTGACCTCCTCTTTAATCTTGCGGTTACCTCTCCCATTTAATGTAGGACGCTTAATATGTATGCAGTTTTGCTATTCACTCGCAAAGTATATGCATTATGGCATATTTTTATCACATAAAAAATTAAAAGAAAAAATACATATATATATATATATATATATACATATATTTTTTTTTTAATAAGGAATTTTCCTGCATATTTTAAGAGTTACGAAGAACTTTTCAAAATGCCCCATGCGCATTCCACATCACCTAAAATCTCCAATATTTTTTGTGGAAGTTTGGTTTTTATATACAAATAAAACTGTGCATGCTTTTTTAAACTAAATATAGTTGGAAAAGTTAGAAGTAGTTAATTGCAGAAATATGATGTGAAAATGCTGAAAACTTGATAAAATTTTGAAAATATTTTTTTCTTTCCTTTATATTCAAATATATAAAAGTCGATACACTGTCTTATTTGTACATATAAACCAAACTTGCATAAAAAATATTGTAGATTTTAATCCCTTAACTGTTTCATTTTTTTTACACCAAAAATTAAAAATAGGAGCAAACACCACTTTTTTCATACGAAAATAGTTGCCTTACACAATCGAAAAATATCTGACAATTAATAAACAGAATTTTACAATTAAAAATTAGTGGTGTCAAAAAGCTTTTAGTATCGAATCAAGCAAAGTCTACCTGCCCGAACCCAGTTTGGGCAAAACAGTAAAATGGTTAATTGACATGGACTGCGCATGGGGGTTTTGAAAAGTTCTTTGTACCGCTTAAAATATTCAAGAAAATTCCTTATTTTTCTCCAAAATTATTTTTTTTTATTTCTTGTGAAGTAAAAATATACCATAATGCATAATGTGCTCATGAATTGTATTTAAAGTTAAATTAAAAAAAAATGAATTTGAAGGCCCTTGTCCCCTTAGCAGATTTGAACACCCAGATTTCAGTAATTACCGTCCACATTTCGAGAAAGATTCGAATTCTTTTGTGCATCATTTATTGATTTTTATGCACTTATTATATTAAGTTAGAATTTAATTCAGGAAAAAACGCATAACAGAACTAAAAACGTACTTTCAAAAATTACTATCGATGAACTGGAATGTATCCAGTTCTTTGCCTAGCCCTGTATATGAATTTATTTATATTCTACAAACGTCTCTAAGTACATATACTGAATATGGTCCGGCTAGAAAATGCAAAACTCGATTACAAAACACCTATACAGGATTCGTACACATCAAGGACTTTCAAGCACCTTTTAGAAGAATTTTTGTTAAGTAATATTTGCCTTATTTAAGGAAAAAGAAATCTATCTTCATATATAGCAACCAGTACTTTACGAAATTTCTGGTACTAAAACACTTAGAATCCCTTGATGCGTACGAACCCTGCTATATGCATTTAACGTTCATACACAGTAATGCTTACGGATTATTTTGTCTAGCCTTGCATATGATCTATTATATTATTACTTATTTAATTATTAGCTATTTTATTATATAATCTATTGTTATTTTTATTCAGTAAATCAACTATAACTGCTATGTACGTCATATTTCACAGTGAGAGTCTTCTAACGCATTTCAGTAACATATAAATTTCATTATATTTGAAATAGTTTAGGATCGTTAAAATACTATGCAAAGAATTTTCCAGCGCAGATCATTACGTAAGCGAACTCTTCTCTGTAATCCTGGAAATAAATGATAAATATTTTGCTCTTCATATTCTTCTGTAAACGTGTTTTAGTGCACATCAGAAAAGCATATCAGTTGCATTACGTTTGAAATAGGCATAATTAAAATACATTGCATCATAATGTAACGCAATTCTTTTGAGTGTCCGTGTAAATAACAATAAATCAAGTTAGCCGGAAAGAGTTAGAAGAATTTGAAAACACTATTGCTATGTTTTCTGCAAAGTACAATCCTTTTAATTTAGTGTATGATGTAAAATATTTTTTAGCCAATATAATTTCACAGAACTCATAACATTATCAAATTCTTAACCCTTTCAGGGGCAAGGTACTTATATTCGTAAAATGTTGAAATAATTGACTGACAGCAGTATTTACAAGAAAATTTATATGTAAACAAGTAAAAGTATTAACTCGCAACTAGGTATAATCTCGTCAACTATGATGTGCAATTTCAACAAAATCTGTATTCAGTTAGAACATGACATAAATTGGTACTGAATTAGGTCTGAGTGCATCTCGCACAACTGGCGTCGTTTTCTCCAATATGTTTCACGATTTTAGCGATAGCTATACTTTGGCATCTATGTTGTGAAACTTTACCAAATTTGATATATAAGACAAAAATTATATCGATTAAAATTTCATTTTTTTCGTAACAGTGGGCACTGCTATAATGTATTTTACAATGAACTACATTCATACATAGATGAATACTTCCGATATCTATTAAAGAAACGAGCAAGCAATTTTGCCGATTACGGGTGATATCGTAAACGGCTGGATTGAATATCACGAAACATACCTTTCATACTAAATCGAGCTCGTAAAAACGATCTAGCTAAGTCTCGAATTCAAGATAATTAGTTTTGACAGGCTAAAATAAACTCAGCTCTGAAAATTCTACTTGTTATGAATCCAAAAAAAAGGTTCTCGTGTTTGTTAAGCTTGGCATTTAAGACATTTTTACGTAAAAATAAAAATATTTTCGAATTTTTGGTACTTTCAGCGTTTTCCATTCTTAGTCCTAAACCATCCAATTAAGTCTCGACTTCGGAAAAATTTGCTTTAACAGGTTTAGGAATTTATTTATTTATTTAATATTTAGCCTTGCGTCATCTTAATTCTGGCCAATACTGTAGATAACTGATCATCAATATGATAAAGGATGATCTGGGAGGCGACACTAACGATTTCCCATTGATACTAAATCGAGCACGGGATAACGGACTATCTAGGTCCCGAAAACTGTAAAATTCTTTTTGACTGGCACGAACAAACAAAATTAATTGATTTTACTAAATGCTGTTTTGGTTTTGAATATTTTCATAAATATTCTGTAAATATTCTAACTTTTTTATGTATTATTTTTCTTATGTTTAAAACCTCTAACGTATTATTTTTAATTTCCCTGTAGTTCGATGTCCATGCGATACACTCTAGTGATTAATTAGGAGCAATTTTAAGAGCAAGAGCAAGAGAATGTTTTTGCCAAACATACCACATCGTTGCCGAAATTACTCATATTTGTCTCCAACTATTGATTTTTTCAACGACTGTTGAAGAAGAAGCATCTGTTTTTATAAATTATGGAGAATACCACTCAGGATATGCCTTCCATAATAGCATTCATATAAACAACATTTTTTTTTAAGGACAATCGAAAATTCCTTCTTTATACGTTTTGTTAAAGTTTAACACCTTAATTCTCGTGCCCGTCATATTTCCGAGCTGGAAATTTAATTCTTGGAATAAACTTTTGAAACCAGAAAAATTTAACTGGCATTACCGTGTAAAGTCTTTGAATAGCAATCTGTCGGTTTGGTTTTCGGCGCTGATTGTAATGTTGGATTTGTAAAGCATGTTTCGAAATACATCACTCTCAAAAAATTATTAATAATCAAAATTTAATTTTATATATTATTTGAAATGTTTGTAAAATTTAGTGTAATGATGATAAATAAAGATCTAAGATGTGAAAAATAAAGGTCTTAGATCACCAAAATCAACGTTTAAACACACAATAAAATACAAAAGTTAATGTGAACACACGTATACGTTTCGTGAGTTCCAGTACTCACATCATCAGTGTATAAAATCTATAAAAACAATAACTCCCCCCCCCCCCACCTACATGCACGGCGAAAACCCATATGTCAGAAAACACAATACCAAAATACTATCGAGTTCCAATAGCCAATGAAATCAAAGCGGAACAAACCCACCCAGAATGTTGAGATGTAAGGTTCATTAGACAAATCATTAACCGTTTCTGGTTCGGTGTCCTTAAAAAAGGACACCTAATTTTAATTCCAAAACTGACAAACGGCACCAAGAATATTTAACTAAAATTTTCCTATTATAATGTACATGAAAATAAGCAAGTTCGTATTTTCTAATAAATTCGTTTATAAATTGCGGTGTTAGTCCATTATTTCACCAGTTCATAAACAGAATTACTCCGCGCCGGTAAGGGTTAACCAAGGAATTTTTAAATCTATGAATATGAACAGCTTCAAAAAAGTCTAAATCTAGAGGAGTAATGTATTTCTTGATAATGGTAGCTGAGTCAAAATTGAAATTATGTCCCTCCTCCCAGCAATGAGAAGTAAAAGAGAATTTTTGCAATACTTTTTTCTTTACATAGTTCACGTGTTCTTTGACTCTGTAACGAAGTTTTCATTTAGTTTGTCCAATATAGGACAAACCACATTGGCATTGAATATTGTAAACATCCCAATAATTTTGAGGAGGAATTTTATCCTTAAGCTGTGAAAAAGTTAATTTATTAACTGTGGTTTAAAAACCACATTAAAATCACAATGTCTTAAGATATTAGTTATTTTAAAGCTAATACTATTAAAAAATCGTAAAATGATGTGGTTAGAAAAATAAACCGCAGTAACAGAAGAATCAGGATTATTAACACATTTATTAAGACTATGAGAAATTAAATTATTGATATAAGATAAACTAAAACCATGATCGATAGCAACAGATCTAATACAATTTAATTCTGTCACAAGGGTATTGTTATCTGAACAAATTAAGCGAGCTCTATTAATCAAATAAAGAAGTGCCGAAGGGTTTTAGGAAGGGGGGGGGTGACATGAATTAAAATGGGGGGGGGCGTGACAGCAAAAGGTTTACGGTAAACGCAAGTGTCAAATGTGTTAAGCTGACGAATGACCAACACATCAAGAAATGACAATTTATTATCAATTTCAACTTCCTAAGTAAATTGAATAACTGAATCTATTGAGTTCAAATTAGTCAATACATTTCCAACAGAACAAAGAGATAGGTCTAAGAGCGCAAGGGAATCATCTATATATCTACAATAAGATGAATAAAATAGGAAGTTGATAAGGTTAAACATTTTAACCTCAAAGTAATGCATATATAAATCGGCTAGGAAAGGACTAAGGGGATTACCCACTGATAAACCATCTGACATAGAATAAAATTGATTTGAAAATTGAAATGAATTTTGTTTTAAACAAATACTGAATAACTCAGTGATGTGATTGATTTCATAATCTGTGTAATGAAACTCTTTTAATCTTACAGTGAAACTTTGTAGCGCACCTTGAACAGAAACATGGGTGAACACAGAAGTAACATCAAACGAAACCATGCGCAAAGAGGGGGAGGGGTGAAGTTTTTAATACGATTTACAAAAGAACTAGAATTCTTAATAGTGTAAATACTGGAACTTGAAAGAAATGAAAAGCGTTTAACTAAATATATAGCAAGAGGGTATGAGGCAGAACCGATACTGGATGTGATAGGACGGAGGGGAACACCAATTTTATGAACTTTAGGAAGAGCATAAAAGCGACTACAGTTAGCAATAGAAGGAACTGATGACATTTTAATATTGTCATCAATACAAGGAGAGGTTCTTATAAGTTTCCTAGTACTTATCAGATTACTGTCGGAAGGATCGGGATTAATTTAACATATGGACCGGATTGTAAAAGATACTGCGCTTTATCTAAATAATCTGTTTTATCCTATAACTCTACTTGACCTACCTTATCAGCTTTAGAGATAACAATGTCATCATTAGGTCTTACTCGCATTAATTTGTGGGGTGTAAAACAAACATTAAGACACAGAATTCACGCATGATGGCTACAAATGTGAATTTGTTCTATAACATCTTTTTTTCGCCTTTAAGAAAAAAAAAATCTAATTGCATATTTTTATCAGAAACCTTATAATTATTCCATTTCTGTAATAAAATAATAGGTACTTGTTTGGTATTTTTTCCAAATATTAAGCGATCCTTAAGGGGTAAAATTCTGTAGATATCAAATATGAATAACAAGAGTCTGGAAAAGACTGTTACATGTTTCACTTTAAACGAATAACAATAGAAATTAATTTTTGGCTAACTTTTTAGAAAGGTCGTCTTTTAGGTTCATGTGCGTAAAGATGGGATTTTGTAGTATATATTCCAGCCGATTCCTGATAGCCTAGAACAGGTATTTTAAACTGATTTACAACGGAGAGTCAAATTACGTATTGTATACAAAGCCGCGGACCATATTACATAAAATAAAAAAATATATAATATTTATTTCGTTACCATCGAACAAAGTGAATTTATACATACAAAATATAACCTTTAAAAAAAACAAAAACTATAAAAACAAACAATAAAGACAAACAAATAACAACAACAACAACAAAAATCAAAAATTCCAAAGCTATCCGTTGAAATATAAAAACATGCACCGGAAATTTTCAAATGTAATAGTTATTAAGTAACATGCATCAGTTTGTGATCGTTAGGATCGCTGAACATCGCCCATAAAATTAAAAATAGCAAGAATATCGCAACAAAGTGTGCCGCTGAATATAGGTAAAATATGTTTAAATCAATACAATATGCTTAATAAGTTTAAATCGCAATTAAAATTATACATAAATGTATTATTAAACCTCTATTAATGTGATAATTAATCCCGTTATGTTATTGCACTAATCGAAGCATACATTGAATGGGAAACGCTGCAATAGATCGACAGCTAACTTTCTCAATATCGCAATATAATTGATTATATAAAAAAAAAAATAGCTTTTTTCAGACATATGCAAAAATTCGGTTTTACACCAGTGGTTGTGTAAAAACTGATATCCACTTAAAAGAACTGGAAAACTCATTTTCCTCAAAATGTTCTTGTTTAATATAATAAAAAAAACCCCACAATTTTGTTATTTTTTACAAAATGAAATTGCACATGTCTTCTTCCATGTTTCAAAAATAAATATGTACCAAATTTTCTATATTCTATAGTTTTACCTGCTTTACACTGAAAGTCTTAATGTTCTTTAAATCGCAAAAATCACAAATGAATTTATCATTATATTATTCTGCATTACTACATGCATCATGTGCCCATTTGTGGCATTTCAAACATTGTGTCCAACCTTTTTGGATTTAGAATTGGAGTAAAGTTCATTGCAAAACATGCAAGATCCATGTATTTACTTCAACTTTTAAAAATGTCTCTTGAGCCTCTTTTGGTTTATTTTTCTGTCGATTAATAATTTCTTTTTTCTATTTAAGAAATATTTAATCTAAATATTTTAAGAAATATTTAATATTTATTTGAAAAAAATATCTTTTTACAGAATATGCAGCCTAGTTATACGGGATTGAGATTTTATAGATAATATATCAATTAGGGCAGTTAATTCTATTTAAGAAAACAATTTGCAAAATATATTTTGAATTTTAAGTTGGCCTATAACACAGTTATTATACCTCAGATTAGAAAGATATTTATTAAAATGTAGTAAACATAATATACAAATATAGCTTATTTGGTACAATTATTTTTTCATTAATAATTGCAGTTTATTTAATTTCGTAAATTTAAACTAAAAAGTAGTTCCACTTTTTAATATAAAACAAAATCGAAATTAAAGTTTTTACTGTAAATAGAGAAAATTAAAATTATAATATATAACTTAACAGCATTAAAACTTCATTTTAATGCTACCTGCTAATTTATTAACTAGACTAAAAAATCATTCCTTGAGAGTAGGACAAATCGGGTATACCCGGTTTTGGCACACTCTTAAGTACCCGGTTTTATCCCAACATCACACAGATTTAAAAACATGGTGTCACTACTCCCAGTCCTATAGTAAAAGATTACTAAAAATGTTAAAATACTAGCAGGGAAGCAAAGTATTACATATCCCACATAGCAATTTTAGTTTACAGAAAATTTGCAGCAGTCTTGCTTTACAAACCTACAAAGTTGCAGGAAGTTCAGCATGACAAGACTGAAAGTTCATAACAAGAATGCAGAAAGCGCCGAAGTCACCACACTTTGAACTTGCAGCTAACTTTTCGTGCAAGTTAAGATCTTGCTGTGCCAAATAAATTGCAAATTAGCCTCAAAAAAGTAGAAAATTTAGCTCTGTCATGACTAAAGTACTGCAAATTCTTTGCAAGCTATTAGAAAATTTAGCTTTGTCGTAAAAAATACTGCAAACTTATTGCAAAGTAGTAATCTTGTCATGTCACACTATCTGTTTACAATATAAGTTTAACCCCTTCAGGTCTATTTATGCATACACGCAGACATATACGCACCGTCCGAAAGTGTATGCATTGTTTTTATCACCGTTAAGAAATAACGGTAATAGTATTTGTATTGTTAAACTCGAGTCTTTTTTGGAATTTTATAAGTATAGTGTTTTAAAAAAGCGGTGCCAACAGAATGAAATTTGTGTAAGGGGTGCAGTCCCGAAAGATTTAAAAATCATAGATTCGAAGGGGTAAAAGTCAAAAATAAATAAATAATTAAATATCAATTAAAACGATGTTTTAGAAAAATCCAATAATAATGAGAAAAATTCATTTAAAAATTAAAATTTTCGATATATATTTAAAATGGCCGAAAACATAAACATAACTTAGTAGTTTAATATAAACTTTTAATTTGTAAGAATTTTCATATGAAATAAGTTTTAGATTATAGAGAAAATGCTACTTTACCAAAAATAACTACATTGAAGAGTTAAAATAATAAAAACCTTTTTCTGGGTCCCTTCACTTAACAAATCAATGAAAATGAGATTCTATAACAGTAACAATGATGTGTGTGTGTCTTGCCTTTGAGTAGCACCCTAGTTCTGCGCATATACGGATTGTCCATTCTCTCAACAGAGAGATTTGTTGCTTTCGTCACTTTCGTGAATTAAAGATAGTCTTGCATCTGCTTCAGAACAAACTACTCATTCAAGTGGGTGAAGCGGGGGATTTGCTGCGAATTTGTAATGTCAAATTTGTTACGGCAAGATAATATCAGAAAAAAAACTTGCTGCTAATGTGCATGCTAACCGGGATAGTACTTTCCATAATTGAATATGCTGACAAACAGTGAATAAATGCGTAAAACCTAGAATCAAATAAACAATTTTCATGAGTAATTAATACAAACAAAAACCTTCTCCCAAAAAAGAATTTCACACGGTAGCATTTCGTTCAGCTTCAAATGTCGCTATGGCGATCGACATGTAATTTCTCGTGTTGGTTTACAGATAGCAGAACAAATCAAGAAGGAATTTCCGCTAACCGGATTTGACAGCCTACCCGGTTTTGTACAACTCTCCCTTACATATTACAGCTTGATTTTTAATTTTAATGAAGTAAACGCGGGAGCTAATTTAACACTAAAACGAAGATTTTTTTCCACCGGATTTTTCTTGAAAACTATATATATATTTTTTTTACAACCTTAATTCTGTGAGTTTTATATTTATTTAATTTATGAAGCAAATTTTGTTCGAATCGAAATATTTTTATTTGGAACCGGTCGAATGACCGTTTGTTGACATAATTAAAGTTAATAAGTAACAGTCAAGAAACAAGATATAATTTTTAATTTTAATTCTGCATTATTAGGTTATATACGTTAGGAATGGTTATGTGATAATCTGTTGGTTTTTAATGTTGCTTACAAACCATTATACATATTTTCAAAAAGTTGCACAATTTGCCATACAATTCAATTACTTCAAACACTTAAGTAAAATTTCAATATTTTATCTTAATTAAGCGAAAACTAATCAATTACCATTGCCAAGGTTTTTTACGTATCTTTGGAATACTTCTTACAGTAGCTTAAAATTTAATTTTCTAAACTTCGGTGCACTGCAGCAAGCGAGTTTTGCAACGAAATTAGAAGGATAAAGTACTATATGTTCAAAAGTTAAGCTTAGGCGTACATAGAACAAACATATATAGCAGCAAAATGGATCATCTGTGTCGTTAGAAGTCAGTGAAAAAAAAATAATAATTTAGTAAACTGCAAATTTCTTGTAATTTAATATTATGCAATCAGAGTTCTTCGACATTAACCCTCTGATACCCAGGGTAAAATGAGTTCCAGAAATTGCGTAATTCAGAGAATCAGATTTCATACCGGAAAGTCTAAATAGAAACTCTAGGTTTATTTAATAACGAAATAGCGCCTATTAAGTAAGGCAATATTGCTACTTTCAATTCCTATTTTAAATTTCTGGAGAAACAAGGAATATCTGAATAAAAAATCCTCTAAATTGGAAACACTGACCGTAGGAAAAATGCTACATGGGCATTAGAGGATTAATTTCAAACTATGCGACCTATTACGAGTAAGTAATACACATTTTCTTTTTCATTTCTGGAACTCTAACTTTACCCCGAAAGGCATGGTTAGGCTTCTTGAATTCCATTATTACCTGACATTGCATCATATAAATTAAACTTTTAATTAATTTTATTTAACATTCATTAGTAATTTTTCTGTTGTGAATTTTAATATTTTTATTCCAAAAAAATATTTATTTTTGTTTAGAAATTAAGCTCTGAATGTCTCCTACTCTCTATTCGTAGCTCTATTATGCACATTGTTTCTAAACTAATAAAACCTGCTCTGAAGTGTGATAATACTTATCAAGACCATCAATATGTGTAAAGGACACGAGGCATTCAATTATTTATTCTCTCTAAATTTTAGAGTGTTTAACTCCAAGATAAATTCAAATTATGAATCATAAATTTTACGAAAATGAAGATATTGTTAACACTTTCAACCCGAGCGTCGCGTATATGCTTCACAAAAGTTCACAGAGTCTTTGATTATTCCTACCAGTATTTCTTAAGCAGTGTTGCCAGATTGTCTAAAGTTAGTTTCCCAAAAGTTCTGAAATTTTCTCCAAATTAGGGGTCTTTTCGAAAAGGTTCACAACTCCGTTTCTATTTAATAAAGTAAATTTTTAATTTAACACTATATAAAAAAATTAACTAATTTATGCACAATAATTTCCCTTAAATCGAGCCTTTTTTAAAGAATTCCCCTTTTACAAATATGTATATATATATATATATATATATATATATATATATATGTTAAGGAATTTGTAAGTTGACATTTTAATTTATTAAAAGTTGTAGCATGAATTACGAAAAGATAAATAGATATTAGAATTTCATAAATAACTATTTAGAACTTAAAACCTGCTTAAACTGAAAACGACAAGCACGAAAATAATGATTGATAGTTAATAAATTAGAATTTCCGAATAGACGAATCGAGACCCATTGCTGCCTGATTAGTAAAATTGAACGTTAACCTAAAAACGTGAAATAATGAAAAAAATCTGAATGATTTTCTCCAAAAATGTTTATACTTGATATCAAAAAATCCTCCTAAAGGCTCGAAACTCTCTAAAATGGGAACGAAATCCTCAATCTGACAACATTGTTTTTAAATTAAAATTTAGCCTTACTATAATTAAAGAATTTCTCCTATAGTATTAGGCAAGAATTACTAATTTGAAAAATTGCTGATAAAAGATTTCTCATCATTCATACCGAAATACACAAGAACAAGACTTTTCGTAATTCGGAATATAATTGACAATGCATACGGTGTCAGCGAGCACATTGGAATATCACCACTGTTCGTACACAGCGTATCCCCAAAATGACGTTTTTTTTTTAAAAAAAAATCTATATTATTTTTATATTAAATTCATATTATTTAAATACCATTCAGTTTCTCAAAATTTGTGCTGTTTTCAGAAAGACAGAGTGTCTGTAAAAGAAATCCCAGTTTCAATGCATATCTGCCACAGGCGACTATTTTTATATTCTGTTCGTATCCATACTTTTTAACCCCTTAACACTGTGGCCCGAACTGGATTCGGGCAAGAACACTTTGTTTGCTTCGTTATTAAAAGCATTTTGATACCACTAATTTGTAACTGTAAATTTATCTTTATTGATTGTCAAATATTTTTCGATTAAGTAAGGTAAATATTTTAGTATGGAAAAAGTGGTGTCCAGCCCCATTTTTAATTTTTTTTTTGTAAGAAAAGAAATGTCACTGTTAAGGGGTTAAAAAATACGTTTTGTAGTATATTTCCCTTGCAAATGTTGTCAAAGTGCATGTAAAAGATTTTTGTTTTGAAAAAGTGGGGCAAAATAGAATTAAAAAAATAGTCGCTTAGACAATTTACAACAAATCATACATAAAATTCAATCAAAGCTAAACTAGTTTTTCTTACAAATGTTCAATATCTGCACCTTTAGTTATACGGCGCACATCTAACCTAAAGAACAATTCTTCCAACACTTCGGTTAACAAGTCTCAAATAGCAATAGCCTCTTTAATTCTGTGACTCAACTCTGGCAGATCATTAAGTAGTGGCGGAACGTAGACACGATCTTTTATAATGCCCCAAAGGCAAAAATAGCATTACTTGGACGGCTTTTAAATCTTCTGTCCAGTAATAACACCTACGCTCAGGAGTCGCCATTTTACATATTTGGCACTACAAGAGAGTCAATAACAAAGCAGTACTGGCGCATGCGCTTATCGAGAACTGTTCGTGCTATTCTTTATTTGTGACCTTGAACCAGCACTCTACAACGCTTACAGTTGATACTATTAAAATTTACAACTGGGACATTCATTATTTTATGGACACCCTGTACATTGCGGTAAACCACACATTAATATTGCTTGCCATTTAAAATAAAATTCATTTTCTAAATAGACCCGTCATTTTTGGGCCACTCTGTATGTTGAAACATCTAGCTCAGGGATGGCAAACCTATGGCACGCGTACCAAAAGTGGCACGTGAAAGAATAATTTTGGCATTGTGTTACTTGTGGCTCTAAATCAATATACGGTGATATTGTACAAAAAATACACGAATTTATGATGAAAATATGATTACTAAAGAAAATCTGATCTTTTCTAAATTCGATTAATTGGAAATTAAAGATTTTTAATTGCGGCTTTTTAAAATACCGTAAATTACCGCATTAAAAATGCCAATGGTAAAATTGTAGCAATTTGGAAATTAATTTCAAAGCTATTTTTAAAAAAAAAATGGCGTTTGCCCTTTTAATAATTTTTTTTTTCAATTTATGTCCGCAAAGTCATTATTTTCGCAAATCAATTATACGAAATATCAAATAAAAAGCATCTGTCAGATAAACCTAGTTCAGTTTGCATTACTTTGAAATTATCTTTGTATAAACCTGATATTAATTATTTTCATCCAAGATGCAATAACAAAATTAATCACATATATATTTTTTAATAATTTCTAAAATATAATTGTTTTTACGATTATTATAGTGTATTACCTACATATATGTTACAAATGTCTTAAAAATTTTAATGTGCAACTTTTATTCGTGATTTTTCAATCCATTAAACTTTTTCATTAGTTGGCACGTCAAGGTCATGTAAAATATTTTTTGGGGAAAAAGTGGCACGCGGCTATAAAAAGGTTCGCCAACCCTGATCTAGCTAAATATATAGGTGAAAAGTGGCTGTTTTTTTTTTTTAATGTGACCAAATAAATTTGCCTCAAAAATCTCAAAATTTAGCCTAAAAGTGACTTATTGCTATATTTTTCAAAAAATAACATGAACCAAACTGTACCTAATACATCTTCTGCGATTTTACTTTCAAAGCACTTTCATTGCTAAAATGTTCAAATAAATGATTGGCACTGGAATTTACGAACAAATTTATTTGTAAGTAAGAAAAATGCTGTATTTCACATTCATATTAAAGAGAGAAAAAATTATATGAAGTCTGCTGCCATTGTGGCGCTTGGGAACTAAAATTAAATGGTTTCATAAACATACCACCATCCTTGAAAGTGTTAAAAAACAAAAGAAATTATAACTAGAAGTCATACTGTCATAAATAATATTTTTTATTGCTATTTGTGTATTTTATTGCATTAGATTTTCTTATTTTACTGTTTAGTACATATATAAATGGATTTAGATCATTCCGTCATATATTAAAATTATGAGGGAATGATGAAATACTTCTGAAAATCATTTTATACAAAAATGATAGTCTAATGTATATTTTCAATTACTAAATATCTTTTGAAACACATTTCTAATAACATAACAAGATAAAAAATATTTCATTAGTTTTTATTAAATTTATAATAGATGAGGGAATGGCGGATAATAAAGTACTTACTTTGATCTAGTACATGAAAGCCATGTGCTAGCTATTCAGGAATGTTTTTGAGCAAACAACAAGATTGCTGCTTCACTTACTCATGTACAAACTGTTTTAGACATATATAAAATGTGAGGGAATGATGACGAAAACTAGGGACATCATTAAAAAGTGTCCTAATTCTTAAATTATATAAAATATAAATATAATTAAATGGCTAAATGTTTATTTAAGTATGTTTAATGGATTGAGAAAAAAATAATTATAAACATACGTGCTGCAATAACAGAGAAAGCATTTTCTATGATATTTGCATTAAAAAATACATTTAATTTATCATGTTTCAATTTCAATAAGCAAATAATTACAGTTTATATTAGGTTGAGCAAAAAGTTCTGGGAAATTCTTAATCTAATGGTTACCAGAATTTGTATTATCTATATTATAAAGGACAAACATATCTGTGCGCAACGCATACGTCATTTTGCGAATGGCAACACTTTGAAATTTGAAATAAAATTTTGGTTTTGTAATTTTCTCTACTGCAAATTTTTATGCTTCTAAACATCGCACAGTTTAAATTTTTACACCGCCGTATAACAAAAAAAATTCTCTTTTAAATGCAATTTGTTTGAAAGCTGTATCTCATTTTAATTTTAAGATATTATTTTTTTTTTGTAGTTTTTATTACTATTTTTGTAATCGTGGCAGCTGAAGTACTCCATTTCTGTTGAAACTAAAGGGGGGGGGGAAATGAAAATAGTAGATTGCTGTATCTTTTGTTGTCATTTTCTCATAAAAACCGAAAAAAATTGAAATTAAAATACGTGCTATGTCAAGAATATCGTCTGTTATAAAACCCAGTGAGTTTTGGCTTTATTTCGTTGTTATTTATCAATTAAGTGATGTTGTCGTGCCGGCTCCAGTGCGAAATATTAATAAACAATTTGCACATAAAAAAAAGTTCAGAATTTCTCTCCCGCTAATTTTCTACAAATAAATTAAAACCTCATCAATAAATAAATAAAAGTATAATATATAAAAAAGCACGAATTTAACATATATGTAGTCGAACAATTTAAATTTTTAGAGCCGAATTGGGAAAAATATGTGCTTTTAAATGCAATTTGTATGAAATAGTGTTGCTAGGCAACTGTTAAAGTAAAAGAGAAAAAATAATCTATATATTGAAAACACAAGATAGCTTTTTTAGACATCTTCCTTGAACTTTCTACTGTACCAATTTTGCTAATATATATATTTTTTTTTAAATGAAAGCTGTTCATTTGTAGATGTCCTCGCACTAGCTATTTTTCTAAATATTTTCACTTTTATATTTTTAATTTAAATTGAAAAGATATTTTGAAATTTCATCAAAATGGTAGCAATCGTATTATTTCCACTGTTGCAGAAAAAAAGAAATATTGGGGTTTATTTATCCTTATTGATACCATTTACTCGTTACAATTAAAAATAACTTTATTTTAAGTCTGAACAGAAAATGACGTCACTATTTAAAAAACATTTTCGCTCATAAAGCTAATGTTACAATATATTTTCATTCGGCTGATACCGAATTTGAGACACTTGGCGTAATACTTCAGTAAGTGCCATATTTAAAAGAAAACAATCCTTTTATTTGATAAAACTATATATTTTTACACGAATACATCTAAAAGACATCAGTTTCTGGAATTTGTACTTCGCGGTACTGAAATTAGAACCTCAAGCCAAAAGAATACATTTTCACATGCAAAGTTTTAGCTGACAAACGGAACTTCACGTTTGAAAATCTATCTAAAGGAAATAGATGTCCGTGCGTACGGCTGGCGTAATTTTGAGAATGGCCACGCTTGACGATTAAATGTCGGATTTGCAATCTTTGCTACTGCAATTTTTTCAATTTCTAAACATCGCGCATCTTCAATTTTTACACCCGTTACATAGGGGGGGGGGGAATCTACTTTCAAATGCAATTTTCTTGAAAACTTTATCTTAATTGATTTATTTATTATGTCTTTTTAATTAATTTTCAAGAATAATGTTTTTTAATCTATATCCACTGCGTACAGGCTCCATTACGGAATAAGCCATTTGCATTTAAAATAATATAAATAATTCTGCATTTGTCCCTGACTAATTTTTTATAGCGAAATTAAAACTTCATCAATCAATATTAAAAAGTGACTGTCCATTTGTATTTCACAGCTGTTCCTCCTAGAATATGGAATGTTGGGCGATCAAATTAACGCCAGTTATCCGCATGGGTCCGAGGATGTTAAACAGGGTCGTATAATTTAAAAATTTGTTTAGTTTTCGAGATATAAATTTTTACGTTATTTTTGATGACATTTCTGTAATGATGGAAACTAAAATTGCTCCATTTTTGTGGATAAAAGAGAGAAAAGGGAAAATGACAAGGATTATTAGGTATCATTGTTTAAAATCATTTTTAAATTGAAATTAACGTATATTTGAATAAATAGTAAAAAAATGATTGTAGTTTTCAAGAAAATTTCACGAAATACGAACTCACACATATTCAAGTTTCAGGAATCCGTTTATTTTAGAAACACAAATTCGACTCTCGACTAGAACATTGAGATAAATTCTGTTGACGTCAAAAGAAAAACAAAACATCGTACGTTATTTTCATTTAATTTAAAGTCTTAAAGTAGATTTTCAACCATTGCCTTAAGATGGCTAATAAAACATTTCAGAAGCGGACATTAAAAATGCGAAAAAGCGAGGGAAAAAAAAAGAGAAAAGTTTTAGCGAGAAAAAAAAAATTAATTCTTTAAATATTTATTTTAATTCATAAATATAAAATGCTTCTGAATAAATTCGTCCAAACAAATTCATTTTTGTATAAGTTGACCCAAATGACATCATTTCTACGAACTCCGAAATTCGAAGCAAAATCTTGGAAGAGCGAAAAGCTCTAGGCAAATAAAGTTATATAATATGAGCATTTTTATTGGGAAAGTTTTGACTTAAATTGTAAATATAACTTATTATTTGAAATATTGTATTTAATATAATTAATATTGCAATGGCTTTCTAAATTTATAATCAAGTTAAGATTTCATTTTTCGCAAAAAGATCGATTGTCTCATGCAATTCAAAAGCAACACAACGGGTTGCTACGCAACTAGTATATATAATGGCGCAAGTGTACAACGCTGCCGGAATACAAGCGTCTAGCGATCACACTTTTTCATTTTGATCCTGTGATCCTGCGGGATCAGAGCGCTCCGCGCATATCGTTCAGCGTATGACGTATATTTGTTTATATTATCAAATTTTGACAGGTACCATTTAGTTAGTTTTTAAGTTATTAGTATTTTATTTTGATTCAAATTAATTAAACTCTAAAATTATTTTAAAAGGACGAAAAAATTATTAAATTGTAATTTAAAAAACAGAAATTATTAAATTCAAAATTTTGAAAAAAAACAATTTAAACATTGTGAAAAAATATTAAATTTAAATTTAAGAAACTGAAATTATTAAATTCAAAATTTTGAAAAATGCAATTTAAACATTATGAAAAAATATTAAATTTAAATTATTAAACATAAAATTACTAGAAACATATAAAAATTTATTATATTCAGAATTTAAAGTGCCTTTAAATGATAAAAAAAATTAAATTACTAAATCATTATAAAATTTAAAATTATGAAAAAATATTAACAATTATTATTTATTCAAAATTAAAAGTTCTTTTAAAATGATGATAAAAATTAAAATTAATAAATTTAAAATTATGAAAAAATATTTAATTATTATTAAATTTAAAACATTCTTTATGATTTGCTTATCTTTACACCACTAGATGGCGATACTAAAGGTATTAAATCTGTTAAAACTACGATCCCCATATCAAATATTTGGAAAAATCACAATTTAAAAAAAATTGTTAATAGTGGTACAAATATTGAAAAATATAAATTTTCAATTTTTATCTTCAAAAGAATTTATTTTTTTTAAAGCAATCTTGACATTAATTTTCATTCAGCTCCGTAAGGAATCGAACCCATGCCAGCTAAACTGAAGATGAACGTCATACCACTACACCATAAAGTTCCTTAAATCACTTCGCTTAGAATATTATTTTACACAAACATTGCTACGTCATGCGCGGAACGATATGCGCGGAGCGAGCTGATCTTGCAGGATCAAAATGAAAAAGTGTAATCGCTAGACGCTTGTCTGCCGGAATGAATTCATCGGGATCTTGATAACCTTTCGTTAAAATCAGCCATTTTATTTCGGCCATGTTAGGCTTAAGCATCGATGCCGTATTATAAGTCGAACAACTGCCTTATTTAATCTACGTTATATAACATCTATCCTTCTTCAGTTTTTTAAAACCTTCAAAAACTATAAAATCATTCTATATATTAAAACGAAAGGGTAAAATTTTAAGTAGACCCATTTCGCAACATCTGCACATGCATCAACCCTGTTCAATTTAGAGGGATTGAGAACGAGTTCTCGGTGGCTGAGCGGTCTAAAGCAGCAGTTTAAAATGCCGATATTTTGTAGTGGATAGCAGGTTCAAACCCAACGCCCGGCAAAATGATTTCTGTAATATTTTTCGCGATAAGTTATTTCAATAATGACATATTTTATTAGGTGGAGAAGCTATATGATTTTAATTTTATTATTATTATTATTTGATTGCTTTAAAATTTAACGCTGAGCAGTATTTAAAATAATAATAATAATTTTATATTTAAAATATTTAAGCTAAAATATTTTTTATGTAATTATCAATTAACCCGTTGGGGACGAGCGACACGTATACGTGCCGCATGAAACGCTCAGAATCCTTGTTTTTCCTCACCAGTAAATTTTTACTGTAAAATTTGCCTTCTTTAATCAGCGCATTTTCTCGATTCAACAAGACACAAATTTCTGTTTTTAAAAAACGGTGACAAAATATTAAAAATTTCGTTAAAAGTTCCCGTCCCGAAGGAGTTAAATAAAATGAGCTGATCTACAATTTTTGTTATATCTTCTGACCATTATCAAGAATATATGTGTGTCAGAAAGAAAAGTTTGCCTTTCTTTTCCTTAAAAAAAGAAGACGGAAAGAAAGAAAGATATTCTTATAAGAACTATTAAAAAATTACCTTGATATCCATAGTTTAATATTTTTAAAATGTATAAAAATGTAAAATAAAATTCAAGTAATAAAAATTATATGCTGCACCAAGTTTCAAATTTAGGCTTTTAGAGAATGAGACTGATAAAAAATAAAATTCATGGCAGCTTTTAATGATTATGTAGTTAAAAAATCATAATAAATAAATGAAAATAAATACTGTTATTTTTTTCGAAGAAATGAGACCATAGTAAATAAAAATAAATGTTCTATCCACTATTTTTAGTTAAATTTCAGGTAAAAAAAAAGCGTAATTGGTTGTAAATTATAAAGTTAAAATTCTGTGACTTCATTGAATAGGTTTGGCTGACTGTACCCTCTATCGCTTTAAAGAAATAGGAATCATTTATGCAATATAGAAATTTGTCACAATTTTAATAATTAATTTAAAAGCAATTTATTAAAAATTCAAGAATTTTTCTAATGAAACATTCAAGTTATTTACCGTCAAATCTTGACGGGTACCATCTAGTATCGTATATAGGAGTACTAGTGGTAAAGTCCAGACGTGGCTCCATCTGATTATGGCCTCTTTCGATCAATGCAACACTCTATCAAAGGGCGCCGATTTGAACCCTTTAATGATGTTGAACAAGCATGTCAAGAGTTTTTCGATTCCAAGGAATCCGGAACCTGGCAGAATGATGGCAGAAAGTCGTGGACTATGATGGTTTCTACTTTGAAGAATAGTCCTTGTTGTTTTTATTGTTAATTTGCACATAGCAACACAACTTTCGCAAATTTCCCAGAACTTTTTGCTCAACCTGGTATGTATAACTGATTAATATTGATAGTTTAAATCACTTTTTCTTTTTGTAATTTTAAAAATATGCCTTCAAGACCCCTGGGACATAAAACTGCTACTTTTCAGAGAATGACTCATATATTCATTAATGTTTTGTAAACGAAAACCTGTGTTTTTAATTGAATAAGTAAATTTCAACCGATATTTTCTAGACAGATTTTGTACGTATCCGTGAAATTGTTTCTCTGTTTGCTTAGAAATATTTTGGATAGAGTTTTTTAGTATTTTGCCATTATGATCCTAGAGCAGTACTGCAACTGTCGACTATTTTTTAATTCAATCTTCGTACCACTTTTTAACCTTTAAATACATAGTGATGCATATCTGCATTACTTTTTATTTCAATTTTAGCAACCACAATATTTATATGGGAATATTAATACTGTAATAATTGCAAAAATATGCTACTAAATAAAGTTAAAAATATATCTTAAAATTTCTGGTGTAAATTCTTTAATATAAAAGTAAAAATCACAATTCTAAAAGAATAACTTGTACATATAAGTATTAAGTTTTACAAAATAAAAAAAAAATTATATGAATTAAGGTATTTAGATTCCAGCTTATTAAAATATTTACTAATTTGCAATATCTCAGTTATGACAGTAGGTTTTACTCGTATTGCAGATGTGCAACATAAGAAAAGTTTGACGTATGGTACGAAAAATATTTCTCTTTTTTCTTTTTTTTTTTTTTTTTTTTTTTTTTAGTTATTATTCGGTGTAATAAACATTCCCTACATAATTTTTTCGAAACAGGATAAAAAATCATACATTTAAGGGTTAAAACAAAAATCATCCACTTACACTTCTACAACATCTGGAAGAGATATAGACTACAAAATTTATTTTTTCTTAATATTGGCACGAAAAGAATATAAAATCAGTCACCAGTGACAGCCTTGCAAGAGCTATCATTTAAACGTTTGCGGTCCAAACCGGACTCGGGATCGTTCTTCTTTGTAAAATTTGCTTTTGGACCAGTAATAAAGAAAAATAAAATTTGTGTTATTTAATTAGAACATTTTCGAAATAGTGCAATTAAAGATAACTTCTTTTTAAAAGTGATGCCAACCGAATGATTTAGAGTAAGAGTCGCTAGACCGCAAAGGGCTAATCTACAAGTAGTATTCCCATAAACACTGCTTCCACTAGCAATTATTTTTTTCTTTATTAAATTTAAGACCACTACCTCTTTTAATAATAATAAACACTAATTACAAAGTAATTTCATCTGTTTCGACGATGTCATAAAATGTCTTTCAAAGCAAAGTTGATAGGATGATTGACTCGCTATAATATATTCATAAATGTTACAGTTGTAAACGGAAATGTTTACTGTTTCTTAAGGGTATTTTCAATTTCTAAACCGGTTCCGAAAATGAAAATACTTTTTTTAAAAATATCTTCAACCGAAATCGGGAAAGTAAAAAATAGCTATATTCGAGATCGACTTCAGCTATCCTATGCAAAAAAATCGTTTACAAATATTCAAATTTAGACGAGAAATTCGAAAACAACCTCCCCGTAGATTTAACATTACGGAGCGGCTGTTTTCAACTGAGTGAAGAGTCTCCTTAAGGGGACAGGTTATCTTTTCAATAATTTAGTTCATTTGTTTAAAATATGGTTCAAATGGGCAGCTCACTGCATTTCAATGTTCAAAAAACAGTGAATTAAAAAAAAAATTAACTGCATATTTAATTAAAATTTTAAAATTTTTCAGGATACGAACACTGTTATTTTCAAAGAAAAATACCAGTATTTTCTTATAAAAAAATAAATCAAGTTTAAACGCGCGAAATTTCGCCTTATTTTAGCAGAGATTATCTATAAGAAAATACTGGTATGGAAGCATTTTCTTGTCCTGAAAGTCCAGCACCCATACGAGCTCTGGTTTAAAAAAAATGTATTTATAAAAATTCATACTAATTTTTTAAATATTGATATTTTTGCCCAATGTTTTTTTTAAGATTCTCAAATGTTTATTATACAATACTGCGTGTGGATTTTTAGATATATCAAATATTACATTTTACATAATTTTTTGCTGATACATATATATAAAGATGAAATCTAACATCTTCATATACTTTCATTTAAAAAAAAAATAACAAAAAATCTGAAGGCTAATTTCATACGCAGATGTATTACAGATATAATAAAAATCGTGTATAAAAAGTTCTAAATCTCTATCTCAAAATAAATACAAAAAAAAAGGCCTTTGCATTTTGAAAACATAAAAGTGAAGAAAACATGGAAAAAAAGTCTTTTAAGTTTTAAGTTGTATGGGTAATTGCGCTGGATGTATTAACAAAATTTACAATATCTCGCGATATAATTGTCATATGGGTAAAAATGAGGTGCCAAAATATTCACAATTAAACAAGCTTTCATTTATTATTAAGAAAAGAAAATCGACACTTTGACCAATTTTGGGAAACACTGTCCACTTAAAACCCTTTCAGGGGCAAAGCTACTCGCAAAATTTTAAAATGATTGACTGACACCAGGATTTACAACCAAATTTGTTTCGAAACAAGTAAAAGCATTTCTTCGAGTTCTGATAAAAGGAAAATTTTAATTACATAATTCTGGTGTCAATGTGACATATAGGAAATAAATTTAGGTGGTGCAAAAATGAGCCACCACCCTTGAAGGGGTTAAAGAAGTAGATTCTGAACCAGATTTCATATATAGATTTCAGGGCTCGCAGCGTTCCTAAAATTTTCGCAATTTCTTACCACTATTTTAAAACGATAATCCTTATTGTATTATTCTATTATAAATGTTAAAGGAATGTACCAAGAAGAATGCTTATTTAAAATACTGGTAACAAAGTGCGAAAATTTTAGGAACGCTGCGAGCCCTGAGATTTGCTTATCTTGGCATGTATTATCATACCCGAAAGCTTTTTCCATTAGTTTATAAACACCCTGCATAGTGTTTTTCAGTGGCTGCTCTTGAAAATCTTTATTTTGGGGCACTAAATGCATTTATGTCAAATTTATTATATCCGTACCAATATATTTTTTTAAAGCAACCATCTCTAGTTTACCTTTAAAACATGTAAAAGGTTTCTTTTAAAAAGTAATGGTAGGAGAATAATAAACTTTTCATCCATGTAATTAGTGTCCAAAAAATAACTAGTCTCGATCCACCACTGGTGTTTTTTAGCTCACAGGCTATCAAAGCCTGAAAGCTAATCTGCCCACCGGTTCTGTATCTATGTACGTACGCATGTACAATCGTGGAAACAAAAAGTAAACACCCCCTACTAACTCCTCAACAAATTATCGTAGAAGAAAGTAACTGCACATGGTACCGAACGATTGGAAATAAAGTCTACATTTAAATGATGTATATAAAATTTTCTTAAGAGGCCATCTGCACATTAAAACGAAACAACATTTCATTTTTATCAATGGCAATACCCAATTTTAAAAATATATTTCAAATCTTCGGTTCTAATTATGCCTTGAAACGAAATTTCAAGTCATTTGGATGATCTGATTTTGAATTATAAACATTCAAAATTTAGTGCTTCGAATGTTAAATTACGTTTTCACATTTTTATTTATATCTACTGAAATTATACTCCTTATGTGCTAATTTTTTGTGTAGCAATAATACTAATATACCCAAACATAAATACGTTGAATTTGTAATTTTTATAAGTTTATGATATGAATTATGTATTATGAAATTAATATTCGAAAAAAATATCAATTGCTACTTACAATTTTTTGATGGATTTAGATTTATTAAGTCCTGCTTTATGGAAATCCAAAATTTCACATTTTTCTTCCAAGTAGTTTTCAAATAATGCTTAAAAAACGGCAAAATGATGGTTTAAGGGGCCGTCTATGATAGATGTGAGTAGATATTTTGAAATTTATTATGCTATCCTGTAATCTAGCAGTTTTCAATGTCTCCTTGAGTGGCGCTAAAGATGCCTTGATCAAGAAGGGTGCTCTCTCGGTCAACAATCCAGACCGAACTTCAATTTGGATACAGATCCTAAAATACGCTCTTTTTAAAATAATTAATTTCTCGGAAACCTATCGTACGAATTGCAAAAAAAATAATAAATAAATAAATAAATAAATAAATAAAAAATTAGGCTAATTGAACGTTGTAGAGTCCATTTATGCTGTCAGAATTGTGTACTGCTATTGACATGACATCGCGGTGCCTAAGGAGTGCCAACGCGGCGTGCGACGCCGCCGCGCGTAACCTCCAACTAAATATGAAAAAGAACTAAGGATGAATTTCGAAACAATGCAGGGCCTAAAAGTATAATTTGGAAACTCTGGTGGAGTCCCGAGGGCCATTCCAGAGTTGGAAGCACGAGGTTAAATATAACCTCCAGAAAAAGGGGAGCATAAGGCATCCAAGAATTTTTTGGTTGCCCCAAACTTCGATGTCACTTCACCGACTGGCGTAGGCAAAAAACGGAGAATGTAAAGGTAGTAGGGTACCAACGAGCACTGGAAAGCTATAGCATAAGGTAGCCAAGCCTATCTATCTCTAAAACTTATAAAAACAAAGGGGGCCACAGAGCTCACTCATTTAGATGTCAAGCCTAGTGCGCATTACGTGTGTACTGCTATTGAACAAAACAAAGTTATGGTTCGTTTCAATATGTAGATGGCTCCCTAAGCAAATTTTATATACATCATTTAAAAGTAGACTTTATTACCAATCGTGTGGCACCAGTAACTTTCTTCTACGATAATCTTTTGCTGAGTTAGTAAGGGGTGTTTACTTTTTTTTCCCACGACTGTACGTATGTACGTAACGCGATAACTCTTGATAGAAATATCCAATTTGCTTCAAAAAAATTTCTTGGTTCATTCTGATAAGGCGCTTCCCTGATTAGTTTGGGGGGTTTATTGGTTAAGTATACAGGGGGGGTGGGAGAATGGGGCTAATCCCCCTTAACTTAGATAAATGGATTTTTCATGCAGAAATATCAGATTTTTTTTTTCTAATTTGTTATACCGGTTAATTTTGGTAAGGCGCCTCCCTGATTAGATTTGGAGGTTCATTGTTTAAGCCTAAAGGGGGAACGGGGGGTTCAAGACTGCTCAGCAGTCTTGTATACTGTGGTCCCGGGTTCGATTCCTGGCTCTGGCTAGTTTTTCACTCCAGTTGGGTTTATTGTATTTATTGTATGTATGCCTGTATAATATTTTTATATACCTATCACGAAGGTTATCGTTTTGAAATATTGGTAAATAAAATAATGGTCGATTCTTGCGGCTCTATAATATCCAAACTATAACTAGCAACTAATGATTTTATTTGAATCTCTGAAAAATATCTTTAAATATCTTAAGAAAATACGATTAATATGAAAATCATTTTGAAATTGGAACATTCTGATTTAAGATCCTAATATGACTGAAAATTCTTAAATCCTTATTAACAGAAAATCCTTCAGATGTACACTAGTTCATCTTTGATATTTTAAAATGCATGTTATCAAGCAAGAAATAAATAAAAATTTGAGGTCTGCATTCCGTATTTCGTGATTTTCTCTGAAAGAAATATATGAAAGAATGATTTTCGAAATCATGTTTCGAAATGGTAGTGCAAAATTTAATTTCCCTGGAGGTATATGAAACTGGAAAAAAAAGACCTTTGAATAGACGATTTTTTTAAATACCACACATACAAAAACAAGATGATGATTTGATGATAAGAGTTATTTTTCATTGTGATAGAAACATAATATGATAAACACTTAAAAATTTATAAAAGTATATGTCATGTATATATAATTACTGTTTACATTGATATGAAATAATGTAGAACTACCCTGAAATCTAGTAAAGGTTAGATTTCATTAGAGACATATAAACCCTTTGGATTCCGCCGCCTCTTACAGAATTTTTATCCGGTCGGCACCACTTTCTAAAAAGCAGTCTCCTTCAAGTACACA
Source organism: Maratus speciosus (assembly GCA_963932465.1). NCBI lineage: Eukaryota > Metazoa > Arthropoda > Arachnida > Araneae > Salticidae > Maratus > Maratus speciosus. Next base: position 246,367,460 of record OZ010798.1, on the reverse strand, counting down.
ATTTCAAAAATGCTCTGGTTAAATAAGGCAAATTTTATTTTCCTTCATCACTGGTGCCAAAAACAAATTTTGAAAAAAAAGAAAAATGATGTCTCCACAGCGGCGACAACGGAGTGCAAAGGTTTAAGTTGGTTAGCTGAAGCAAAATCAGAACAGATTATAACTAGAGTACTTTTATAATAGATTAAAAAAGAAACAAACGAAGAAAGTGCATACTCAAATCGGAAGTATTTATCCGAATTAGGAGGTACTGGTGTAACAAAATTATTTTTATCTTTTAGTATAACTGTTTCCAATCCCGAAAATAAAGATATATTCGCAAAGCTTCACTGTGTGTGTCATTGTGTGAATATGAATAATAAATGCTTTGCACCCTATATTGCTCGGTATGCGTGTTTTAGGGAACTTCATAAATGCATATCAGTTTCTTTATATTAAAATTTATTATATTCAGAACTTCATTTCACTAAAACACTCATCATCACAAACACACAAAGCATTTATTATTCATTTTCAAGGACAAACAAAAGAATTCCGCTACATATTGGCATAGGGAGAAAAGCTTTTTGCAGCGAATTTTACTTATGTTACACTATTTCAAATATAATGAAGTTAATATACATTACTGAGATTTACTACAAGATACTTGTTGTATAACATGATGTGCTATAGTATCCATCACTTATCATTTATAACACTTTCCAACATAGTTGAAAAGTGTTTGTGAAGTCGGTTTGTCTGGGAGTCTGTCCGAGGTCTAATTTTCGTAAATATACTCAAATCACTCAGAATTTTTTGTATGTTATTGACATTTTCTATAGCATATTCACTACGGAAAATGAAATGCGTAGCATTTATAATTCAGTTACAAGGCTGGTCAAAAGTATTTTGTTGCATTACTGTAAATCGGAAAATATCGCTACAAGTTCATTTTAATGATATTAGATCATTTGAAACATAATGAAATTGATATGTATTTATGAAGTGTACTAAAAGACGCATTCTATAGAATATAGGGTGCGATTTATTTAGTATTCATTTACAAGGACACACAAGAGAATTTCCACAACATAATGGCCTAGGAAGAAAAATGTTTTGCAATATATTTTAGTTTGGTTACGCTATTTCAAATGTAATAGAATTGATATATATTACCGAGGTTTAATACAAGATACTTGATGTGCATAGCATTTATCGTTCATTTTCAGGAAAAGGTACGGATACAGTACTGTATCTGAAGTACTGTCCATTATCTACAAGTACTGGTAATGCGATTTTATTTATGACATGCGTATTTAAGTTTAACTAAATTTTTGTTTACTATGTAGTGTGTATAAATGCTCCAGATCAAATACAGGGCTACACAAAAGAATTCGTAAGCATTGCGGAGTATCAGCGTGAATGGCTTAAAGGCGGCTTTTAATTGAGTTACGAACTTTCAAGTTGAATTATATTTAGTATATTAAGAGATGTTTGTATAATATAAATAAAATAATATACAGGGCCACGCAAAGAACTGGATACGTGATCTCCTAGGGTCGATAATGCCTGGAAGAGTGATTTCAGTAGTTTTATCTATTTTTGGCCTGAATTAAATTGCATATAAAAATCTGTTGAAACATACAGGACTGTACAAAAGAATTAAATTATGTTTCCGCATATAGGTAACAATTTCTGAAGGTAAGTTTTTAAACTATTACGGATTTTCCGACTAAACTAAGTTTTATCAACCTATGTAGAATATAAATGAAAATCTGTAGAATAAATAGAGAGGTTGCACAAAAGAATTGGACTACTTTTCCCGCAATGGACGGTAATTGCTGGAAGCTGGCTTCCAAATGCGTTATGCCATTTCTAAAATGTACACTTATATTTACTTTACCTTATTAAACAAGTGAAATTTCGAGAAAGATTTCTAGATGTGTTGGAAAGTGTTTGATAATCTATGTTTGATGCATAATTTTTCTTTCTTGTTTTAGTTATGAAAGATGTAAAATTTTGTCAAAAGTATGTTTTAAACGCTGCGAAAAGATATATCTCCTCTCTTTAAGTCAAGAACAGTGTTGTCACAGGATTCGTACAGGTACTTGAATTTTCAGACTAAGAAATTCTTCAGTACCAGTATTTTCTTAAAGAAAATCTCTCCTTAAATAAAGCGAAGTTTTTGATATTTAAAACTAGATTTATTTTTTAATAACAGAATACTGATATCTCGCCTTGAAAAATATGGTACCCGTACGAGCCCTGTGTCAGTCCTCTATTTCCTTAAAATTGAGTTTGCTTAATTTCCATCACTTTTTAAAAATAGCATAGTTCTCATTATTTTGACATTTTTAATTCAGTGATTAAATAAGGCAAATATATCTACTTCAAAATTGTTTTGACATTTACAAAAAAATAGGGAATTGGCAACAGTGGTCAAGAAATTTTTGTTGTTAATTGCTCAATAACTGAACGATTAATTAGTTACCTCAGTGTGATACAAACAAATTATGTGGTCTGCATTTCTATATTCCCAGTGCTCAAAGCGTTCCTAAAATTTTCATACTTCGCTACTGCTATGCTAAAACTATAATCTTTATTGTAGACGTTAAAGAAACCTACTGCGAAATTTTTTGATTTGAAATAGTGGTAGGGAATGTAGGAAAATTTAGGAACGCTGCAAGCACTGTATCCCTAAAATCTTTTGAAATGACGCTTTCAATAGTTTTTCGCTATGATAACTTTGATACGTGTTATAATTAATTTTAGTACGATATGTTAAATACAAGTAGAATATTTTTAGAACAGAAGATCTAATAACACAATGGACATGAAGCAGTTTTGTATTCTCATACTTATCAATTTTCAAATAGCATCTTTTCGTTCTCCCCTTATTCTTTGTTACAAGGGTTTACGCTCACGATTATAGCTCATTTTTAGATCTATGCATTCAAAATACTTAATTATAATCTAGACCACTGTATCAGAGTTTTTGGAATAAAATTTCCGTTTTATAATTTACTTGAAAAATAATTAAATTGCGTTAAGTAATTTTTAAATGAAATTGTTCGAAAATTCCCATGCGTATTTGACATTACAGCAGCAGCATTATTTGTCTCTAAAAAGGCTCAACAAGAAATGTGAATTAATCAGAGAACTCCGCTTGAAAGACAGGAAATGCTTTTAATTAAGAAAAATCAAGAAATAAATGGAAACATAAAACTTCAAAGCAAGTAGGAAATCGCCTATTCTTTTTATCAGAAGGAGACACGTGTGCTAGTAATGACTGTTTTTATTAATGACTGAAAGCATTTTGACTCTTTTTTTAGATTTATTTTATTTTATTTTGTTGTAGACTTTCGATATAGGATTAAAATAATTTATATCGTCTGCACAAAATATTTAGAAGATTAGAATTTTTCGTAAGAACACATTTTCTATAAAGTAAAAAGCTGGAAAGTTTAGAAAAAGAGTGTTTTAATTGTAAACTAAATTGTGCGACGTAATAACGTAATCACGAGAAAAAAATTGAAATGCAAGTCACAAGTCCTGTTTAAGAATAAAAGTTGCCAAATAACGTGTAAAATAGCTTATAATAAGTAAAGCGACTTCCATATTTTTTTTTAGTTTTATAATTAACTACATTTGGAGTGGATTCCAAATTCTCTGGGCAGCAAAATTTTAAAGTAATTTTCTTCGCTTTATCTGATTGCAGAATTTTCAGCATTTAAATAAGGCGAAATGAACTGTAAGAAATTATTGGTGACCAGATAATTTGAAGCCCAGTTTTACACGGCACATCTGGCAACAATAATTGGATTGCTTTTTCTAGAAAATGAATTTTGTTTTAATTGCGATGGAATTTAAATGGAATTTATACTTTAAGAAAATGCTTCAATATTATGTTTGAAAAATCGCATAATTAATGCATTTTTAATTTTTATGTTTTGCCGAATGATATATCTTTTTTGTTAGTCTACTGCCACAAATAGTTAAAAATAATACTGAAATTGCTTCGTACTTCGGGAGAAAAAATAATTTCAATATGATCGGCTTTTCATGTTATTTCGCACTTGTTGCTAGCCCTTAAAACTCACAAAATAAACTTGTTTTACCAAAGCGCAATATTTACGATTTTCTATAGCTGCTATTGTAAAGGAATTTTTTTCGGTAAGCAACATTATACATGCTTATTTATATGAAATCTTTGAACATCCCACTATGAGCCGGTATAGTATGTATAATATTCACAAGGAGTATGTATAATATTCAATACATTCACAAGGAATTACAATTAAGTAAAAGTAGAAGATCACTAAGATTGACGCAAGAACAGAAGAAAATTTCTGGGCTGTAGTCTAATAACATTGCCTTGGATCTTAATTAATATTTTCTGTGTAAAAGTGTTAAAAGGAAAGCAATCATGGCGAGATATAATTACCGAAACATAATAGAATACAGTCATTCAGGGTAACTTTGATCCACATTTTTTTTTATATGCTTAAGCGCCAAATAGAGAAAATATTTTGCTGGAATGCGGTGTTGAAATTAACCATTTACCATAATTATTAAATGTATGTAAAGTATCACTGTCCGTTAAATTTTTTTCAAGCCGTTAAGAGTCGAAATCTCATAGAAATTTTGTGTGTATATTTTCACAACGGGCCCAGTAGCGTAGTGGTCAGCACTCCTGTCTGCCACGGTACGGGTCGCGAGTTCGGCTCCCGGATGGGCAAGGTTCACTCTGCCTTTTATCCCTTCGAGGTCGAGAAAATGAGTACCAAGCTTGCTTGAGAACTATACACCGAGGGCCTCATGTTGTGTTGACCACCTGGCCGAGGTACATGCTGCATAGCACTTTGGGGCCCAGGGTCAAGTAAACACAGTTGGGTACTGTAGGCCCTGATCCTTCTTCTATCGTACAGCCATATGTTTAGTTTTTTTTTTTTTTTTTTTTTTTTTTTCACGAAGGTAAATCAAAGATTCCTGTTTTTAATTTTTATTTAGACAGCTAAAATAATGTCTGAAACATTTACACATTTAGGAGACATGTAGAATGTATTTATTTTTTATAGTTGAATTTCTATTGTGTAAGCAATTAAAAAAGTTAGAATATTTTAAAAGATATTAAAAAAAGGGGTACAATAAAAGGTTACAGATAGATTTTTCAGTGTTTCAAGCCGAATCTATTTTGCTAACATTTCTGTTCATTTGGCTATTGCTTTTTATTTCTTATTCGCCAAATCGCTAATGTTGGTCAACAACCAGCGAGAACACTGGTTATAGACAGTGTTGCCAGATTGGGGACTTTTTTGTCCCCAGATTGTTGATTGTCACCGCTTTTTTGAAATAGAAATATTCGGTTTATTTAAAAATAGATTAAAAATTCTGAAAAATAAGGCGAATTATACTATTTAAAAAAAGTGGTGACAGTCAAATAATCTGAATTAAAAAAGTCCCCAATCTGGCAACACTGGTTATAGATATACATAGTTGCCAGTCTTCCACAAATCTTCCGTAGGATCTGGATTAATTTAAACCAGGTTAACTACTTTCGAACCGGGAAATTTAATTCATGAATATTTAGGATTTTAATTCAATGGTTTCACGTCGAACGTATTTAGTTTAATTTCTTTAAAAAAAATTCTGGTTCGAAACGTATTAAACCCGGGACAAATTAACGCATGCATCACGGAAGATTAGTATGAGGTTGGCACCTATAGCTATACTTTTATTTAGTTTGTTTGATAACATTTTCGTCATGTGCAAATTGTAAACTAAATCCAAACATAAGGCTTATTATCACATTACCCGTTGGTGTTGCGTTCACGCAACGGTCAAAATAAAGGCATAATTTTAATTTATTTACCTGCCCACCACTATTCTTCAATTTAAAAATTAGCCTTACTTAAGCGCACAAATGTTTAAGATCAAATAAAGCTAATAACAATTTTCATGATTTGTGGTGGCGAACGCCGTTCAGCTAAAAAAGTTGAAAAACTCATCATAGTTTTGGCGGTTAATGGGTTAAACAAAAGAAAAAGTTATGTTATATTTTGAAATATTTATTAACCAGTAAACTTATATGAAATATTTAAATGTAATGAAAATGTCTACATAGCTTATAATCCTTTTGGTTGTAGTTGTATGTCGAACTTTTTAATGGGGAGTTTCTGAAGACTGTGCAAAGAAAGATTTGGCAATTCTTAAAAATTTGACCGTTAGAGTAAAACATGAAGCGTTTGTTTAGAAAATATAAAAAAAGTTGGCTAAAAAATAGGTTAATTACTGTTCTCGAAGTGGCTCCCTTAAGAATCAAAGTGCTCCCTTGTTTTCCCACACTTGAAATAACCGGTCTATGGCGAAAATGACATTACGCTATTTCAAATATAATGAAAATGATATGCATTACTAAAGTGCACTAGATCACGCTTTTTGAAGAATATGGAGTGCTTCAGTCATTCTGTAACAGGGTCAACAAAATATTTCACATAATATTCTTGAATGATTTTTTAATAATTTATACAGTTTTAACCATTTCGCGGGCGGTGTCCTTAAAAAAGGACGCCTAATTTTTATTTTAGTGGAACACAGAATATTTAAATAATATTTTCCGTTTATAATGTAGTTGAAAATAAGCAAGTTCCTATTTCCTAATACATTCGTTCATAAATTCTGGTGTCAGTCCATCATTTCAGCAGTTTATAAAAAGAATTATGCCGCCCCGGAAAGGGTTAAATGTAAGAAAATTCATATACGTCCCTGAAGAACACTACAAGGAGCTTTCTGTAGAAAATAACGTATAACAATATTCATTATTCATTTACAGGATCACACAAAATAATTGTATGTACGGAAACGGAGAAAAATCATTTGCAGTGTAGTCTAATGACTTTTCACTATTTCAAACATTGTATAGCAAATGTTGCGCATAGCATTTATTGTTGATTTTCAGGGAAACAGACAACAGTTCGGTTACAGTCTTTCTATGAGCGATAATTACTAGAAGCGAGAGTTTAGTTGTAGTATGTATTTTTAATTTACTTAATTTCGGCATATTATGTAGTGTGTATCATTTTTATAAAACATATACATAATTGCACAAAACACTTTATAAACATTTCTGTTTATGTGCGAGAATTGTATAAAGGTAGTTTTTAATTAATTTATGCATCTTCTAGCTGAAGTATATTTCGGAAATAAAGAGATGTTATATTATAAACTAATTCATATGCAAGCCTATACAAAGAATTGTAGTCATTGTTGGCTATAGATGATTGTTAGAAGTGTATTTTTTTTAAATTTTTAATAAAAGAAACTGGGAGGGACATTATGCTCTACAAACTTGGTTTTCTCATCTGAGCAGTCACTCTTAGGCTGTCAAATCTAAGATCTTTCACCAGGTTAAACAGCGAAATTTCTTTAGCGTATTTTGGATAGTGGTGCAAATGAAATATAAAAATAGAATCATGTATTTAAAGTTGCCGTCCTTTAAGGATTAAGCTAACTTACACGATCAATAAATCTGTGACATAGCACAAAAATTGCTTGTTCAAAAATAATGTTTTTGTAAGTAAATCTTTTCAATTAGAAAAAAGAATACATAAACATTGATAAAAAGCTTAGCTAAATTGCAAATATTTCACTTCTTGAGAAGTATTTGTTGACTTCAAGGGATAGAGTTCAATTCAAGTTTTAAAATAGGTTTTGAAACTAATATTTCTGATTTTTCACCTACTGTACAAACAAGAAATGAGCATTAATATGAGAGAACAACGCATAAAATATAAGAAATTTTATACACTTGAGTAATAAAAGTAAAGAAATAAATCGAAACACAGTACTTTAAAATAAATTGAAAACCCTTTCGTAAAATAGAAAACGCTTGTATTGATAATGGCTGTTTGTTTTATACTTGAAATTATTTTGTATTTCCTTTACATTTAGTTTTGTTTTGTTTTGTAATATGCAGATAAGAGATATGAAGAAGAGTAATCATAATAAATGCATCGTTGAATAACATATATTTTGCATACCTGAAAAGGCAGAAAAGAGATGTTTAAATTGAATCTAAAGCAAGTTATCAATTTTACATATTTGCTGATAACTTTAGAAATAATCGTTGAAAGTTAACGATTTTTTTTATTTGATTTATATTTCATTTTTTTTATTGTGGGAGTAGTATTTGTTCATACGGATTCTTATAATGAAGGAGCTATAGATATAGATGTTTCTGCTTATAATATTTAATAATCGCATTATTAATTAACAATCTATATTTAAAAAATCGTTGAATCCGAAGTATGCATGCGCTTTATGTTTGGGTTTTTTAAAAAGATCATATAGAACAAAAAAAAAAAAAAATTGAAAGAAGGTAATGAGAGACATAAATTAATTTTCGTGTTTTGCTTAAATATCGAATGCATCATTTATCTTTAACACTGATTGGTTCTTTTTTACACTTTCCGACATAGTTGAAAAGCGAAAATTATTTTGGCTTAACTGTTCGTCGGTCCGTGCTCTGCCATAAGCATACTGCGATTGTTCTGCAATTGTTATATATCAGGGTCGGCGAACCTATGGCACGCGTGCCAGAGTTGGCACGTAAGCTAATTTTTATGGCACGCGAAAAATTTAAATTTGGTAATTGTTATACAGATAAAAATCCATTTTTTATTTCTGTTATAACCAGTAACATTTTGTTCCATACGACAGACTATCACAAATAATGCAATTATGTTTTGCATGAATTAACAACATAATAATTTTCTTTTCCTGTGATGCTATGCAGCTTTTTCGACATGTATTTTGCTTTTCTATATGAATTTAAAAAGTTGTAATTTTCAGGTGAGTTTCGTTTGACAGTCACTGCAGTAAAATGGCGAAAGGATAAATTTAGATATGCATATTTGAAAAAATAACAAAATATGAACTAGATATAAAGCATTTTCCATTGAACGTACGGCAGCAAAAATCTCATCAATACATTCTTAGTACATTAATGGAATTTGAAAAATGATAACCCAGATGTTGCATTAATAATAAGTTAAAAATTAATGAAATAAAAACTCGTATTTTTTTTCCTTTATTACAGTATATACCGTATAAATGAATCCTATTTACAAATTAAAAATTCATTCATTTAATGCCTGATTCCAGTATACCGAAAACCTGCAATTTGATTTTTAATATTTTTTAATTATTAATGCATGAAAGCAACTGATTTTATAACCCGTGTTTCGTATAAACATCGCACGCTTCAAAATTACTTTTGTATACGTTTGGCACGTTACACTGTTCATAGATATTGTTTTCGAATTTTCGGCACGCGCATGTGAAAAGGTTCGCCGACCCTGTTATATGTTATACACCTTTATGAGTACTATTGTAAGATCGCTATTGAAAAAGCGAAGCATTTATAATTCTTTTACAGGGATAATAAAAAGTTCTCTGTTTCATTACGAACAATGAGAAAAATAATTCAAGTGCATTTTGTTGGATCCACTTTTTTCGGATTACAAATATTCTACTTAATAATTAAATCGCAGTATTCACACGGAACTGTGAATGAAGAGGAACTGACATATCCTCAAAATATTGAATCTCCAACTGTAACCGGTTTCGCAGCGGTTCATTGTCACCGGGGAAAACTTCGATTTGAAATGCGAATAGAATTTTCCTCCGTATTTATTTAATTTAAACGTTTTATAAATGCGGAATTTCAGTCATAATTATGGCCAAAACAGATATTCATTTTTACTGGTAGAAGTTTACTTCGGCAGTACTCAGGCTATATACGTTTTCGCCATATCGCGTCAACGTAAACAATATCCTGTCAAATGTTAAGGAAAGAGATTATAATATCTGGTAAAACTTGCAACAGTAAAAAGGAACATAAAATTTTACCAGATTTGTGAGAGATATTTTGCATGAATAAGCCGATAAATTAAGGCAAAATTTCCTATTTGAAATTTACTGGTGAAATTTGCTCCAGCGGTAACCAGAAACTGTTGATTGGATGTAAGATATCCGACGCCATATTGGGAAAACCACCTCAATTACTTCTCTGGTAACCGGTAGACTTCACACTATATGTCTCCTTCTGTTTTTTCATAATCCCTTTGCTCACTGGTGGTTTCCTGCTATTAAAATTTACGAAAATTTCTATTAAACATTCCTGGTACAAATATATGCACTTTTCTTATACTGCTTGAATGATTGTAAAAGGCTTCGATTCATAAAGAAAAGAGTTCATTTCTATTTTTAAAACATTTTTAAATATAAACGATTAGTATGGCAATTTTAGCCCATTTATCATCAAATATGTTGCATATTTTCCAAGTTCATTTAATATTCTTATTATTTAATCTGTCATTTAGTATGGCGAATATTAGTATTCTATAACTGTGGCAGATTTCTAGAGAGAAAAAAAAATCGGTAAATCGGCAACACGGATAACTAACTATCGTTGCAGAAAAAACAGATGGTACAATACTCGACCTTTCGAAAAAACAAAAAGGTAAAATACTCGACCTTTCGAACATTTTATAAAATATTTCGGATTGAAATAAATTTCTGTCACAATAAAATTAGCGAGATACAAACTCTGGACCCCCACTTTTGAAACTCGACAATTTACCTCTGATCCACAAATGCTTGTTTGCATGACCGCAATATTTATCAATTTTATTCTGCTACGTTTTCTTGGTCATTTTCTCCGATTTCAAAGTACAACTATTTGTTAATAAAAACATTCGGCTTATTTATCTCAGAATTCTGCGATTACACACAGCCAATATATATGTTTTTTGCGGAAAAATTGATATTTAAAGATCGGAAGATGTGGCAACTATGCATTTATAACACTTAAATATAATCAAAACTATACTACCAGAGGTTTGGAATAAAATTTCTGTTTCATAATTTACGTGAAAAAATTATTGAATTGCGTTAATTAATTTTCAAATGAAATTGTTCGTGAATTCTGATGTGTGTTTAACATTTCAGCAAAAGCATTAATTGCCTCTAAAAATCTAAACAAGAAAGTTGGGTTAATCAGAAAACTCAGTTAAAAAGACAGGAAATGCTTTTAATTATTAAAAATCAAGAAATAAAACAGAAAACTTCAAAGCAAGTAGAAAATCCCATATTCTTTTGATCAAGAGACAGGTTGTAATGGCTGTAACAGACAGTAATGGCTGTTTTTATTAATGTCTGAAAGTATCTTGGCTTTCTTTTAGATTACTTTTTATTTTCTTCTATCTTTACAAGAAGAAAGTATTGAATTCGTAAAAATATAAGACTTCCGGTTTTCGACGGATTTATACGTTTTAGAATGCCCTGAAAGCGATTTGATGGTTTTTAGAAAATGTCTGTCTATGAGTCTGTCTGTCACTCTGTCACACTGTCACACTGTCTGTCACTCTGTGAGTCTGTATGTGACAAAACATTTGTCGGCGCTCTAACTCGAGAACTAATGCACGGAATTTCACAAAACTTTAGATACAGTTAGACCTTAATATAAACTGGTTCTGATTAGTTTTTGGTAAAAATCGTTCAACAGGTGGTGCTGCTATCCGGCATTTTCCACGATTTCTGCAATAGATATATCTCAGGAAGTACTGCACGGATTTTCATAAAACTTCCGATTCAGTTATTCCAAGATATAGTTTGGTGGCGATTACGTTTTGGCGAAAATCGCCCGACAGGTGACGCTGATATGCTACATTATTTATGATCATCGCAATAGCTCTACTCAAGAAAAAATGCAAGAATTTTCATCAAACTTCAGATTCAGTTAGTCCCTGATATAAATTAGTGCTGTTTAATTTTTGGTGTAATTCTCCAAAAAGGTGGCGCTGCTGTGCTGCATTTTTCACGATTTCCGTAATAGCTATATCTCAAGAACTAATGCATGAATTTTCCTCAAATTTCAGATTCAGTTACTTCCTGGTATAAATTGGTTCTAATTAGTTTTTGGTGTAAAACGTCCAACAGGTGGCAGTGGTAAGCAGAATGTTTTACAATTTCCACAATAGCTCTATCTAAAAAACTAATGCACGGATTTTCATCAAACTTCAGATTTAGTTAGAAGTTGTCAAAGTTGTTGATATTTAGATTTTGATGTAAATCATATAACAGGTGGTGCTGATATGCTGCATTTTTCAAGAAGTATTAATAGGTATGAGATAGAAGAAAGTTTTGGAATTGCCACATCTGACTAGTTTTATTTTGTTGTAAACTTTTGATATAGGATTAAAAATGTTTTATTTATATCGTGTGCGCAAAAGGTTTAGAAGATCAGAATTGTTTTAAGAGCTATGCATTCAAAATACTTAATTATAATCAATACCACTGTATCATAGTTTTCGGAATAAAATTTCCGTTTTATAATTTACTTGAAAAATAATTAAATTGCGTTAAATAATTTTCAAATGAAACTGCTCGAAAATTCCCATGCGTATTTGACTATACAGCAGCAGCATTATTTGTCTCTAAAAAGGCTCAACAAGAAATGAGAATTAATCAGAGAATTCCGCTTGAAAGACAGGAAATGCTTTTAATTAAGAAAAATCAAGAAATAAATGGAAACATAAAACTTCAAAGCAAGTGGGAAATCCCCTATTCTTTTGATCAGAAGGAGACACGTGTGCTAGTAATGAATGTTTTTATTAATGACTGAAAGCATTTTGACTTTTTTTTTTAGATTTATTTTATTTTATTTTTTTGTAGACTTTCGATGCAGGATTAAAATAATTTATATCGTCTGCACAAAAGATTTAGAAGATTAGAATTTTTCTTACGAACACATTTTCTATAAAGTAAAAAGTTGGAAAGTTGAGAAAAAGAGTGTTTTAATGGTAAACTAAATTGTGTGACGTAATAACGTAATTACGAGAATAAAATTCAAATGCAAGTCACAAGTCCTGTATTAAAGAATAAACAGTTGTCAAATAGCGTGTAATATAGCTTATAATAAGTAAAGCGACTTCCATATATTTTTTAGTATTATAATTAACTACATTTGGATTGGATTCCAAATTCTCTGGACAGCAAAACTTTCTTCGCTTTATCTGATTGCAGAATTGTCAGCGTGTAAATAAGGCGAAATAAACTGTAAGATAATTATTAATAACCAGATAATTTGAAGCCCAGATTTACGCGGTACATCTGGCAACAGTAATTGGATTGCATTTTCTATAAAATGAATTTTTTTTTAATTGTGATGCAATTTAAATGGGATTTATACTTTAAAAAAATGCTTCAATATTATGTTTGAAAAATCGCATTATTAATGCATTTTTATTTTTATTTCTTGCCGAATGATATATCTTTTTTGTTAGTCTACTGCCACAAATATTTAAAAATATGTACTGAAATTGCTTCGTATTTCGGGAGAAAAAATAATTTCAATATGATCGGTTTTTCATGTTATTTCGCACTTGTTGCTAGCCCTTAAAAGTCACAAAATAAAATTATTTTACCAAAGCTCAATATTTACGATTTTCTATACTGCTATTGTAAAAGAATTTTCTTCAGAAAGCATCTGCATATTTATTTATATGAAATCTTAAAACATCTCAGTACGATCCGGTATAGTATATATAATATGTAACTTTCACAAGGAATTATAATTATGTAAAAGTAAAAGATCACTAAGATTGTCGCAAGAACAGAAGGAAATTTCTGGGCTGTAGTCTAATAATTTTGCCTTGGATCTTAATTAATATTTTCTGTGTAAAATATTAAAAGAAAAGCAATCATGGCGACATATAATTTCCGAAACATAATAGAATACTACGGCTCCCGCAATGAGTTGTCTTCTAATAATTGTGCAGGTTTTCTAACCTCACGTTAAACTACTAAATTTAGCCGAAGTCAAACAAGCATGTTTCGAACAAGAGTTTTTAATTGGTAAATAAAAATAAATGTACACTAAATCACCAGTTTGACTTCCTCTTTTATTCAGAAATTTATAATTCATACCAGAAATTACGAATTCGTCCGATCATGGAACTATGAATAAAGAATGATTGACATATCTCGAAAATGGTGAAGCTTTCACTGTAACCGGCTTTGCAGCGGCTCACTACCATCGGGTAAAACTTCCATCAGTAAATTTGAATAGAAAACTTCTCCTTATTTAAACACCTTATTAATGAAAAATGTCGGTTGTAATTATGGCCAAAAACAGACATTTATTTTTACTGTGGAAATTTACTTCTGCTGCAGCCAGACCATGCATTTTTAGGTAGATTTCGTATGAAATACTACCTATTGGGATCGTTCCTATGTTGGAATTTCTGAAAATTTTTTGCAGATCTACACCGATCATGACCCATAGAACCCAAAACCACCCTCAGTAAAAAACTTTATATATATATATATATATCATCATCATCATCATCATCAACCGTTTTCAAACCACTGCTGGATGTAGGTCTCCCCCAGATTTTTCCAATGTTTTCTGTCTAGTGCTTTAGTCATCCAATTTACACCGGCTACTTTTCTGATTTCATCACTCCATCTTACTTGAGGTCGTCTTCTTGGCCGTTTACATCTCTGGGATACCACTGTAGGGTGTTTGTGCTCCATCTATTGTCTTGTCTTCTTGCAATGTGCCCAGCCCATTTCTATTTTAGCCGTTTAATTCTTTTAATGATGTCAAAAACTTTCGTCTGACTTCTTATCCAGGTTATTCTTTTTCTGTCTCTTCTAGTTATACCTAGCATACATCTTTCCATACTTCTCTGTGTTGTTTGTAATCTTTGTACCATCCGTTTTGTTAGCGTCCATGTTTCTGCTCCATAAGTTAGCACAGGCAAAACACATTGGTTAAATACCTTTCTTTTCAAACAAAGGGGCATGCTACTCTTCAGAATAATATTGTTCTTCCCAAAAGCACTCCATCCATTTCTTATTCTTCTATTGATTTCATTCATGATACTATTATCTGATGATATTTCCTGCCCAAGGTACACATAACTTTGCACTTCTTTAATTTCAGTGTTGTTGTAGACAATTTTCTTTTTTGATGCAAATGAATTGAACATCACCTTAGTCTTTTCCAAGTTTATTTTTAATCCTAGCTTCTGCCAACTCTTTTAGCATATTTTCCAATTCTTCAGGACTGTTACTGAAAATTACAATGTCGTCAGCGAATCGGAGATGACTTAAATATTCCCCATTTATTCTAATACCTTTGTTTTCCCAATCCAGCTTCTTGAAAATATTTTCTAAGACAGCCGTAAAAATCTTAGGCGAAATGGTGTCTCCTTGTCTTACCCCTCTTCCAAGCTTGATCTTTGCTTTTCCTTTGTCCAAACGGATGGTTGCTGTTGCTTTCTTGTAAATCTTCTTTACAATATTGATGTAAGGTTTGTCTATACCAATGTCCTCCAGAGATTCTACTACTGCTGATGTGTAGACCGAATCAAATGCTTTTTCATAATCAATAAAGGCAAGGCAAAGAGGTAAATTATATTCCTTATGTTTTTCAATGAGCTCTCTTACCGTTTGGATATGATCCATTGTGCCGAATCCACTTCGGAATCCTGCTTGTTCTCTAGGTTGAGCTGAGTCCAGAGCTGATTCAAGTCTTGTCGTTAAAACTTTGGAGAAAATTTTATAAATCACTGATAGTAAGCTGATCGGACGGTAGTTTTTAATGTTTTCCTTCTCTCCTTTCTTGTAAAGTAGCACCATCACAGCATTATTCCAATCTTCTGGCACATCTGACTTCTGGAGACATTTGGAAAACAGTAAGGATAGCATTATTGCAAATTCTTCTCCTGCTTCTTTGATAAGGTCGATTGTAATTCCATCTTCTCCTGGGCATTTACCTTTTTTCATAAATTTAATGGCTTGTAAAACTTCGTCTGTCATCACTGGGATTATGGCTTCGGTTTCTGTTAAGTTTTCTCGTGGATCATATAGGTTGATTTCTCTTTGGTCTTCACATTTATATAAATCGTTATAGAATTTTTCGACAATGTGTACTATTTCTTTATTGATTTTGGTGATTGTTCCATCTGCCCTCTTTAGTGCAAAAATACCTTTTCTTCCAACACAAAGTTTGCGCCTAGCTGATTTTAAACTTTTGTTATCATCTAGAATTTTCTTGACAAGATCAGAGTTAAATTTTCTGATATCTTCTGTAACACATTTTCTTACCGTTTTACATAATTCAGCATGTTCAACTCTTGATTTAGGATAGTTTTTCTTTTTTTTAAATTCTCTGCGTTTCTTCAACAATCTTCTTGTTTCTTCTGTTATTTTCTTTGTCTGCTTTACTAGTGCATCGCCGGCTATCTTATTTGCAATATCTTGTAGAGTATTGGTTAGTTTCTTGTTCACTATTGTAACATCTTGCTCTTCTTCTAAAGTTGAATGAAGTACTTGGAAACGGTTTTTAAGTTCCAAATGGAATTCTTCTTTATGTTTCTGGAGATTATTTATATCGATTGATTTCTTTGAGTGTTGCAAAAGCTTCATTCTTTCCACTTTAGTATTTAACAGCAGTTTGCATCTAACCAACCTGTGATCACTTCCTGTATTGAAGTTATTGAGAACGCTGCAATCCTGAATAAGATGCTTTTTGTTTGTTAAGATGTAGTCGATTTCACTTGTTGAGCCATTTGCACAACGCCATGTCCATTTCCTTTGTGGCTTTTTCTTGAAAAATGAATTCATGATGTACAACTGTTCACATTCTGCAAACTCAATCAATCTGTTTCCTCTATCATTTCGCATCCCATATCCATGATTTCCTATCGATAACTCGCATTTCTCTTTTTCTCCAATTCTAGCATTCCAGTCTCCCATTATTAATTTTATGTAGCATTTTCCCTTTTGATGCATTGAAGCTACTTCTTCATAGAAATCCTCAACTTCTTCATCAGTATAGCTTACTGTTGGTGCATAAACTTGTATAATTTGCAGCTTGTATCTTCTGGACACCTGTATTACTAACCTTGCAACTCTATCTGATGCACTATCATATTCTACGATGTGATTCTTCTACCTTTCATGAATCAGAAATCCCTCACCACTTGTTCTTCCATCTTCTGTGCCTCTGTAGTATAATACATGCCCGCTGGCAAGATCTATCTTCTCTTCTCCTTTTCTTCTTACTTCACATAATCCTAGGATGTCCCAGTTGATTCTTTCTAATTCTTCTTCAAGTTCCTGTAAACGATTTTCCGAAGATAGGGATCGTCCATTATACGTAGCCAAGGTTATCAACTTATGGCAGCCTAGCCGAGCCCGGTTATTCTTAGCACCCTCTGTCTTCATGTCTTTCTGATCGCTGCCGTAACCAGGAACATTCAGACCGCCGGGAATTAAGGGCCGTGATTTATTTTGTGAATTTATGGTAAAATAAGGGGGGTAGTTGGCCAAATTCCTCCACGCTGGCCAAGCGGGTTGGAGGAAGCCCATCCGCGTTCGTTCCCCATGCACTAGGCAAGGGTACTAACAGGCTGCACCGGTGGAAGGTGCGGATTGGACATGAAGTCTCCGCTCCCAGTCGATTCCTTTAAGTCCTCCTCGAAGACAATTAAAGGGTCTTCTCCTGGTTAATAAGCAGAGGCTATTAAACAGCCCATATATATATATGTATGTATCTATCTATCTATATATATATATCACTTTCTTCTGGACACGATAACTTTCGTAATTCTACACCAATCTCTTCCAAACTGATACATAAAATCAAAGGGCATAAAATCCCGGTCAAGTTCGTTAATGGGCAAAATCGGACCAAGGGAATGGAAATAGGGAGGGGGTTTGTGAAAACCGAAAACCCCCCATAACTTCTTAATTTTTGTACATATCAAATCAGTTTAACGTTTTTATTACTTCTTAAAATAGGGCCAAAAATTTATGTATCACAGATTTTTGACAAAGTTAAAAATGGGCTCAAGGGGCGCAAAAAATAGGGTTTCGGGGAGAAAAAAATTCATAACTTCGTCAATTCTCAAGATATCAATTCTAATTAATTTTATTATAAATCTCCTTAATATTATCTACAACTTTTATACTCACAAGTTTTTGATAGGACCAATTCATACCGCAAAAAAAATTAAAAACGAAAACAAAAAATGGGGTTGAAGAAGTAAAAAATCCATAACTCCGTCAATTCAAAAGATATAAAATCCCCATGAATTTATTATATATCGTTTTAATATTGTCTACAACATCTATACAGACAAGTTTGGGATAGGACCAATTCTTACAGCAAAAACAAATTAAAAATACATAGCGGTTGAAGAAAAAAATCATCTAAGTAAGGGTGTATTCAAATCCAAACTGCGTATTTTCTGACTCATTTTACAATTCATTTTTGCTCTCAAAGGCTTCCAATTGGTACGTTTTCTTACTCAGAAGCTATATAATGTACCGTAATGGTCGATTTTTTGATAGAGGCAGAATATATTTTTAAAAATGCTGTTAAAGTGGGCATTTTGAACCGAATTTCCCGAAGCGGATTGTGTTGGAAAAATCATTGCATCAAGGATGCACTCAAATCCAAACTGCTTATTTTTTGACTCATTTTTAAATTCATTTTTGCTCTCAAGCGCATTTAATTGGTAGATTCGCTTATTCAGAAACTATATAATGTATCGCAATGATCGAATTTTTGATAGAGGCAGAATATATTTCCAAAAATGATGTCAAAGTGGGCATTTTGAACGGAATTTCCCGAAACAATTTTGTTATCACTTTCTTCTGGACACGATGACTTCCGCAATTCTGCCCAAATCTCTTCCAAACTGATACATAAAATCAAGGGACATAAAATCTCGTTCAAGTTCGTTAATGGGCAAAAGCGGACATAGGGGATGGAAATAGGGAGGGGTTTTGTGAAAACCGAAAAAACCCCATAAGTTCTTAATTTTTGTACATATCAAATCAGTTTAAAGTTTTTATTACTTCTAAGAATAGCGCCAAAAATTCATGCATCACAGATTTTTGATAAAGTTTAAAGTAGGCTCAAGGCGCGCAAAAAATAGGGTTTTTGGGAGAAAAAAAAAATCCTTACTTCGTCAATTCTCAAGATATCAAATCCAATAATTTTATTATACATCTCCTTAATATTATCTACAACTGTTATATTCACAAGTTTTTGATAGGACCAATTCGTACCGCAAAAAAAAAAAAAATTAAACACGAAAACAAAAAAGGGGTGTTGAAGAAGAAAAATTTTCATAACTCCGTCAATTCACAAGATATAAAATCTCCATGAATTTATCATATATCTTCTTAATATTGTCTTCAACATTTATATAGACAAGTTTTTGATAGGTCCAATTCTTACAGCAAAAGCAAATTAAAAATACATAGCGGTTGAAGAAAAAAATCATCTTATTAAGGGGGCATTCAAATCCAAACTTTCTATTTTCTTACTCATTTTTAAATTCATTTTTGCTCTCAAACGCATCCAATTGATAGATTCTCTTTTCCAGAAACTATATAATGTACCGTAATGATCGATTTTTTGATAGAGGCAGAATATATTTCAAAAAATGATGTCAAAGTGGGCATTTTGAACAGAATTTCCCGAAGCGAGTGTGTTAGAAGCGAAAAGTATTGCCCTACTGAGAAAATAATTGTTTATTAACCCATTAACCGCTGACGTTGCGTTCACGCAACAGTCAAAATAATTGCTCATGCAATGAATTAATTACATTGGCACCACTATTTTAGAATTTAAAAAAATGTCTTATTTATTGGCAGGAATTTTGCTATTTTAGTAAAGCGAAATTTACCTTACTGAATTTGTGATGGGAAACTACATTCAACAAGAAATTTGAATATTTCTATCGTAACAGTTTTGGCGGTTAATGGGTTAATCAAGTTTTAATTAATTGAAAGAAAAATAAAAACACAGGTCGCTTATAAATCTTTTCAAAAATCACGTCAGCATGTTTCATATTTATTTTTTTATTAAAAATGAATCTGAAACTGTGCCAGAAAATTTCGAGTTGTTGAGTATGGAAAAATATTTTTTTTTTAATATCGCCTTAACATGATTCCGATAAAACCAACTATTTTATAAAAAGGAAATAAAAACTCGTCAAAAGCAGACAGATAAAACTGTTAAAGTGGATTTATATCTAATAATGATTTAGTTTTTGCTGGTGAAATTAGTATACTTAACTTCGAAATCTACCTCTGCCTGTAGGCCGGGCCGGCAGGGATTTTTACCATATTGTGACAACCTAAACTAGCTCCTGTCACTGTCAGCTAAAGAGAATATAACAGTGATGGAAAATTGGCGCAGAGGAGGAGCCTATTGACACCACTAAAATTTTATAGTATTCATCACATTAATAAAAACGCAGAAATTCTGTCATTAGATAAGACGAAAAATACTACAAAAATTTAGTGGTTTCAATAGGCTCCTCCTCTGCGCCAATTTTCCACCACTGGAATATAATATCCGAGACAAGTTACACTAGTAAAAAAGGATAGAAATTTTCACCATATTTCTAAGAGAAAGTTTGCATGCATAAGCCGCTATGCTATTAGATTTTTCTGTCATATTCAACGGATAATCAGTGGAGCAGTTCGCGTATTTCCTCGGTTTTCCAAACTCGCCAGTGATTTTGACTCACTCATAAAAGCAATCGAAATTAAAACTTTTTGTCCAATATACAAAATTTTGTCCCTTTTAAATAAAGTTGATTCGGAAGTCGCATACTTGTTTTTTGATTTATACAATTTAAAATATCTCCATGTCGCCGAAAAGGAAAAGTTTGAATTCTCTCATGAAACTATCGTTAAAATTAAAATTTAAAAATAAGAAATTGTTTTTATAGATTAATTATACTGGTCAAAAAAAAATTAAATTTTTTCCTCCCTGCAAAATCAATATGTAAAGTGTACAGATCTAATGTTTTTAATTCTAAATATGCTATCTAAATTATTCCAGCATGTACCATTTCTCAGAGAAAGTTTTATAATGGTAACAAATAGTGAAGGATTATTATTTTAACCCTTTGCACTCGAGGGCTCTGCTGCGGAGACATAATATTTCTTTGCAAAATTTGTTTTAGGCACCAGTAGTAAAGGAAAATAAAATGTACCTTATTTAATCAGCGCATTTTTGAAATTGTGTACTTGAACGAAACTTCTTTTAAAAAAGTGGTGCCGATCGAATAAAATTTGTGTAAGAGACACCGAGCGCAACAGGTTAACTAGGGGATCGTACCCGGGCTTCCCGTGTTACAAAATATAGGTGAAAACTTTTTTTAAATTGAAAACTAATAATTTTCTTGCATGCAATATATTAAGGCGAATTTTCTATTCAAAGTTTACGGGTGAAATTTTGTTTCGGCGTTGTAATCAGGCGCTTTTGATACGATGTAAAAAATTAGCAGCCATATTGCGATAACCTCCTCACTTACTTCTTTTGCAACTGGAAGACTCTACACTATATGTCTCGTCCTCTTTATTTAAAAATACATTCGTCCAATAAGGATACGCAAATGTCATGACGTGTGTGATCACGTAAATGTCACTGATTGCTTCAGAAATAAGCTGATGTTTTTCGATTGAGCAGTGGCATGGTTGGTAAATGCAGCAACTATCAATACCGCGCAGGTGGTGAATGGACGTGGCTTCAATTCTATTGACAAAATACATAGTTTTTTTTTTTTTTTTACCAGGAAGCTGAATTTTAAATGTTATATTAATTTCGTTTGTTTTTTAAACAAAGGGATAAATAAATCAATCGCAATTTCTTTCTTTCTTTTTGAAATGGTATTTATTTCAATCAATTTTCCTTGAACACTTCAGGTTCGTTATAGTACACTAGCCGCCTTTGGCGACCAGATTGGTCTCCCTTAAATGTATGCTAAGCATTTTACCACTCTTCTTTTATACATAATTTAATTTACTTGCTCAATCCTTCACCAAATCCGTAGATTCTGATACAGATCATGAACTCAGCATTCTTATGTTAGCCGGTGATAAATCGCCAAACATTGTTCCCGTCGTATTTTGATGACAGTCGCATGAAATGGACTATTATAATATGTACTAATTACATGATGGCGATAGAACAATATTTGACTATTTATCGCCTGCGTCCGGCTAACATTAAATTACCAAATTGTCCGCCTGGTATGCAAAAAGTGAAATGGACAACCCGGAACTGTTGAAGAAAGTCACGTGACTTAGGGTTTTATTATATAGGTAATAATAAAATGTTGTCTTTAAAACCAGGGTTCGCACAGTTTTACCATTAAACTTTCACAGTATTTTCAAAGTATTTCACAGCAGAAAAAATATTGTAAAATCCGTGAATAAAGGTGGTGATTGCGAATTCCATGTTTTAAAAATTAAATGTAAATTTTCTTATCATTAATAGTGGTGTCAGAGTCCTTGGAAATTCCAAGGAGTGTGCGAACCTTGTAAAACATACTTTTATAATGTATTTGTCTTATTTTCCAAAACTATTTTCTAAGAATTCTACAATTAGACAAACGAAAGCTTGCGACTGAAATAGTCTTGTAATAAAAAAAAATAAAACAATACGCACTCTATACAGTGAGCATACGCCCAACCCCTCCTGAAGGTGGTAAAAGTTCATTAATTTTTAATTTCCCATAGAAAAGAAGTTTAATAACTGTTCCACAAGACGCACATGTAGAATATGATATGTTATAATTCTACAAGAATTAACAATAATAACAGGCGTAGAAACTTTCGATAAATTTAAATAAATTTTAAATGCGAGAAACTTATTTCTTAAGAATTTTTTTTACAAAGTAAAAACCTGGAAAGTTACTAAGGCACATAGCCTTAACTAACCATTTTCCTATCCTATATTAACACTAGAACAGCCGGCTATTTCACTTAAGTTTTATAAAAAGTGTCACCAGAATTTTTGTTTAAAACAATTTATTAATTAGCCTATTTCGTACTGCATACATTTAATATATCTTATGAAAAAAATTCTGGTTTGAATTAAATAATATCAATTTGGTAGGGGTCAAAATTACCCCTAACGGCGGCTCTAGTGTTAATCTCTGATACAGTTCGAATACATATCTATAATATGTAACGTTCCTATGAAAATATTTGTATTTTTAAATAATTTACGATAGTTAAAAATTATGAATTTTTTTGCTCCAAATTGATTAAGAAATGAATTTGTTAAGTGGTTAACATTACTAATTAGTAAACACCAAATAATAGATTAATTTACCAAATTTACACGGTAATAAATTAAGAATTTTGTTTTGTTTTTAAGTTAAAATGACGCCTCAGTTCATTTATTGAAGCACGCATTTGAATTCCGTGAAGCACACAGTCTATTTACATAAACAAAGACTCTTATATAACATAGCTTTAATTAACCACGTTCTTATCTTCGATTAATCTCTGTTACAGCTTCGAATGTCTATAATAAATCGGCGGATTTGCTTTAACTTATATTAGAGTATGTTAATTAATGCTTATGATGTTAAAATGATAAGCATGTCTCAGTGTTATACATTTGGATAGTCGATTTTAATGGGGCCTATCATTGCTAAATATATGTTGTTGGGAAAAATATAATTTCTTATCGAACACATATATCTTCAAATATCACTTTGACCTGCCATTTCCTGACTAGGGTGGTGAACGCAGGATCTCATTGCTCTCGAACCAGTCAATGCAGCATATAATCATGTGATATATTTCATTATCGCTATATTACCAACAATTTTTACGAAGTTCGTGTTACAGTATCCCAAACCGCACTACTGTGGGGTTCACGGTTTAACCCTTTATCTACTGACGGTACTTATAAGTACCAGACACTTTAAACTTTCATCCCATAGTGAATATTACTAATATTCTAATGGTATTTTGCAAAAACGCTATTTTAACCCCACTTTATCCGAATACATGGCAGCAGTAGTTCTAGGTTTGTTATTTTAGCGAAGAAGGAGGCTATCTTTGACACTGACGATGGGTTTTGTGCCCACATTTTGAACAGATTGTCGCGTTCGTCTTTTTATTACTGCAAACACAGTAAAGGGTATAAGTTAAGTGTTGGATTTTTTGATGTGTTCATTATGATCCTAGAATACAGTTTGACTAGCTATTTTAGGTGAACGGTGTATGTATTTGATTCAACTGTTGAATTACTCGGTGGTACTTATAAGTACCGTCAGTACACTGGTGTTGGATAGAAACATCTTGTTTACTTTTCGTCTGTGTAGTTATCCATTGTTTTCATGTGCTTTAAAATGTAATTACTATAATGTAGTATAGTAATGATTTCCCTGGTATTTCGTTTCTGTTTCATTGTTATTTTTATAGGAAATTGAAAAAGTTGTGGTACAGGCTAGTTTTTGCTATGCTAGAAATGGCATATGTAAATTCATATATTGCATATGTGGAGATGAGAGAAAACATGTTGTCCCTGGAATATACACGTCGCACAACTAAAGGACTGCTAACATGATCGAAACCTAAATAAAAATAGTTTTTTAACCCTTTCAGGGGCAAAGCATATTCAATTCTTATGTGTTGAAATAAATGATTGGCATCGGAAATTCCCGGAGGATTTTTTTGTAAATAAGAAAATGTCTATATTTCACATACTTATTAAATCGAAAATACTTTATGGTGCAATTTGAAATACCTTGTGGGTTTTCTGTTACGATATTTTAGTCATAGTGTACTGACGGTACTTTAAAGTACCACCTTTATTAATTACTGCTAAATAATTAAATTTCTCACGGATGGTATTTTTTTTATGTTTATCTTCAATTTACATTGTAGTAACCGAAAAAATAAATATTACATGAAAAAAATTGCAGTAGATCATAATTCAGTAGATAAAGGGTTAATTTACTGAACCTTTAACCCCTTGACGGTCGCATTAAATTACGGTTCAAAAAATCAAATTGCTCATTGGCACCACTTTTTTGTAAAAGAAATACTCACGTTATATCATGACAGGTAAAATGATACCAAAATAAATTATTAAAAAACATTTCATAAAACTGGTGCGAATCAAACAATCTGAATGAAAGACACAGCCCGTTAATATGACGGGAGCGAGAATCATGTAAGCTACCGTAATTTCGATGACCATTTAATTATTTTAGAGCGGTCGAAAATTTTAGCCGAGTTGCAACAAAAATTGAACTGCATTTGTACGATATATATATAGCTTCTTATTTTTAAAAATTTCTGGGAAATGAAATGCAATTGATTTTTTTTTTTCTGGTCAAAATAATCACAATGACCTTTTTCTATTGTTAAATACAAAACATCTTTACAAAACTAGTATATATTTGTATCAATTTGTGTCAATTGTTAAAACATTAAGCCAATTATTTCATACAACTAACGAATTCAATCATTATTTTAAATAAACATTGCTAAAAATCATTTCGGATTTACAAATAGTCAAATGCTTAAGCGATTATAAAAAAAAATTCATTTCTTGAAGAAAAAGAATTCATTTAATTTTTTTAAACAGATCAGTCTAAATTCTCTTTTTCTTTTGCTATGCAAATAAAGAACGGCAATTAATAAGAAAATTGAAAAGACAGGAAATGCATTTTATTAAGGAGGATAAAGAAAACACAAATGGAAAACTTGAAAGCAATTACAAAATCTCACATTATTTTGAAAAGAAGAAAATACTTGATCTAAGAATGACTAGTTTTTAGTGTCTGAAATTAATTTGCTTTTGCTTTACTTTGATTTCTTTGCTCATTAAAATAAAATAAAATAAATTCATATTTCCTATGTAAAAGGTCACAAAAAATTACATTACATTCTTTTATAAATAGAACAAAAAAGGCCTACAAAATTGTCTTCAAATATCTGTTTTTTAAGTGTAGCGTTGAAAATTCATATTTTTTGAGTAAAGGTTTGCAGAAAATGAATATATGGAAAATTTTATTAAAATAAAATTATATAGGAAATAAAGAATATAATGTAACTATTT
This sequence comes from Maratus speciosus, assembly GCA_963932465.1. Lineage (NCBI taxonomy): Eukaryota > Metazoa > Arthropoda > Arachnida > Araneae > Salticidae > Maratus > Maratus speciosus. Next base: position 246,341,515 of record OZ010798.1, on the reverse strand, counting down.
TAACTCATTAAAGCGTTTGGCAAGAAAACTTGACAGGTAAAGCAAACAAAACTTTTAAATTTGAATACCAGTATTTTAGTTTGGAAATTTTCATATTATTTAAACTCAGATTTTGAGCTATTAAAAAAATCCAAATTACAAAATGGCAAAAACTGGTGTCGATGAATTAAAAGAAGTTTAAAGGAGGCTCGTCGTTAATGCATTAATCTTTATTTTTATTCTTTCATTTCGGATTAGGTAAGCTTTACTTCCCAAGAATAGATATTTTTAAAAAGTTAAAAACTGAAATAAAAAAAATGTTTATAGAAAGATCGGCACTAAACATATCGGTAATATTACGAAAGTTTTCTAAAAATATTTCTCATCAGAAGTTTTATTTAAAACTATTAAATTTTTCTATTTAACATATTTTTGTGCGATTTATTTTTTATTTATTTTATGAAGAAATGTATGGTTCTAATCGAAAAATATTTATTTCATATCAGTCTAACAAACGGCTATTAATATATATAAGGTCCAAAAACATTATAATGTAAAGAATTCAGAAATCTATATTAATAAAAATATTGTGTTTATATGCATTCAGGGGGTATGATTGTTGGCCATAGATAGGGAAATTTATCGCACGTAGACGTCTAAAAATTTGGTTAGATACAGAGAAATCCGAGGGCACATGAGACGGAGATTTTCGATTTTTTGTTAGGGTTTTCTGTTATGTTACATTCAACAGATAATCTATGGAGCAGTTCGCGTATTGCCCCGGTTTTCCAAACTCGTCAGTGATTGTCTCTCAGTCATAAAAGCAATCGAAATTCAAACCTTTTGACCAATATACTAAATTTTGTCCCTTTTAAACAAACTTGATTTGGAAGCCGCATACTTGTTTTTGGATTTTTTTCAATTTAAAAAATCTCTATTTCGCCGAAAATGAAAAGTTTGTATTTTTATCACCCAATATCTATTTGGAACTTTATTCACTTAATCTTATTTTTTAGCCTGGTATGGAAAACACTTTCGTTAAAAGTTTAAAAGAATTAAAAAATAAAAAGTTGTTTTTATAGATTAATTACGCTGGTCGCAAAAAAATTAAAAATTTTCCACCCTGTAACATAATTTTGTAAAGTGCACAGATCTAATATTTCTAATTCTAAATATGTTATCTAAATTACGCCAGAACGGACCATTTTTCAGAGAAAATTTGGCGGTTAATGGGTTAAGCACTTTATCTAAAAAAGCAAAAGAGGCAAGAAGCTTTAATCTGCTAAAGGATTGTACTATATAAATGACATAGATTTAAATAACACAGACTTCATTTTGCGAAGTGAACTGAGTTTCTCTCGGTTATTTATAATGCGAAATAACAAATTTGTAATTTGAGAACTTTTATTCATAATATAACTATAATTAATTATATATTTTATTATATAATTTGGTAACATTAATATGGCTATGTAGATCGCATTATTTCTTAAGTTGTCAGAATACACAATCATGAATATTAGCCAATTTTGTTTGGTCCTTTTTTGCAAATGAAGACTCTTTGGCATAATCTGTAACGTTACCAAATTATATAATAAAATATATAATTATTATATAATTATATGTGTTATATTTATCAAAAAATGAAAATCAATGATTACAGCTTTCGTCACATAACCCATTAAAGGCTGACGTTGCGTTTTCGCAACATTATAATTATATTTGTGATTTTTAAAAAAAGTACCAGTAAAAGAGAAAAGTAAAATTTGCCATATTTAATTAACACATTTCAGTGATTCACAAGGTAAAAGCAAGTGTTTAAGAAAAAGTTGTGTAAACAGAATAAAATTCCTCTAAAATATGCTGGTCCTTAATCTTTTATTTGTTTTTTTTTTCATTTCAAGTGTATTAGATATTAATTCACTGTTTCTCAGTATCAAGCTTTATTTCGTTTACTGTCACTTTTCTTCTGCATAGTTATGCTAAAATATAACCTCTGACACTTAGCCGTTTCATCCTAGATTTGTTGAATAGAGAAAGGGAAGTGTATTTTTAATTCTGTCAATACTAAATGTCCCCACAAAGGATTCAATCAACCCTTTCCGATATAGTGGTCCCGGGTCGGGATATCTAATTTTAATTACAAACTTACAAACGGCACCAAGACTATTTAATTAAAATTTTGCTTTTACAATGAAAGTGTAAACGAACAAATTTTTAATTTCTAAAAAAGTCGTATGTAAATTCCAGTGTCAGTCGAATATTTCATCATTTTACAACAAAATTTGTCTGTGCCGGAAAGGGTTAACCTCTTTGCCGGAAGAAACGAAAGATCAGGTTTGAATCTGCATAAGGACTGAATACAGTCGAACCTCTATTTAACGAAGTCGCTAAATTCCGGAAAGAAGTTCGTTATATGGAAAATTCGTTAAACAGAGATTCACCTTTTAAAATACTTTTAAGACAGATTTTAAATTCATAAACACTAAATATTTTTACTAAAAGTAACTAATCACATTTTTTTAAATAAAATATAGCGATTTGTTTTATTTATTTTACCCACCAATATCCATCCTCAATTCATTTTTTCCATGTGTTTAAATCTTTGAAATCTGCAAAGAAAGCAAAACATTGTCCGGGAATACACTGTATTTTCTGTTTAAAGTAAATAGTTTTACATTAAAATTACCGAATTTTAATGACATTATCGTATTTATTATTATTCTTATAAATAATTTTTAACATACATTAACATATGCGTCCTTAAATTTAATTTCTGAAAAACTTTGTTAATTTTGCCTGAGTTTTTTATTTAAAAAAGTGCTTTCTCTCGTAATACGTCTCGCATCTTTGCAATGGACCAAAAACCCTTTCATGCATATTTTATTCCAACTATAATCCCCGTCGGATTGTTTCAAATGTTTTTAGCATTTCATCATACGAAGTTTTGTAAATTCCTGCACAATGATCATTTCCATCATCATCATATTCGTCTTCATCGCAATTCATTGCTGTATTGTTTTTATTTTTCACGCTGTCGAAAATATCCAATTCGGATAGTGTTTCCGAGGTCTCAGTTTCAGAATTAAGTGAAATACAATCATCAATCAGCACATCATGGTTAATTTCTTCTTTTTTTTCTCATCTGTATCCACATTTTTTAAGTTACTCTAAGGGATTAGCGTCTTCGTCCTCCGTACTTACCGAATTCTCACTGCTGACAAAAAAAAACGCCTTGTAAAACCAGTTCAAGGCCATTGAACATCATAAAACGTGCTTAAAGAAAGAATAAGTTTGAAATGTCCAGAAATATTTTGAGAAATGGGGAGAAAAAAAATTATATCACAAGAAAAAGTTCGTTAAATAGAGAATGCACTTCGTTATTTGGAGGTTATTTTACGAAGAAATTCGCAAAATGTTCTTGGTTCCAAGGAAAAATTCGCAAAATAGAGAAATTCGCAAAATAGAGGTTCGTTAAATAGAGGTTCGACTGTATTACAGACCGATTTTTAAATAACATAAACTTCATTCTGTCAAATAAAATTTTCTCCTCTTGTACATTTAAAATGAAAACTAGCAAATTTTTAACTTGGGAACCTGTACTTATAATACAACTATATGATTCCCATTATTTTTTAAGCTATTAAATTATTTAATAAGTGTTGAAACTTTTACTTTTATTTTAAGTTAAATTCATGATACTTTCTCGTGACTAGCAGCCAATTTTGTTTGATTCATATTCAAATGAAGACTTTTGGCATCATTTGTATAGCAGCCAAATTATAAAATAACTGACTTAATTGTGTCATATTTATGAGAAAATAAAAATGAATGTTTACTGTTTTCTGAAACTAAATTTGTACTTTGGATTGATATGCTTCCGTATGAATGCACTGTTTCTCAAAATCAAGCTTTATTTGGCATAATGTCCGTTTTCTTTTGTCCTTCAAGTTATGTTATTTGAATAGAGAAAAGGAAGTGTATTTGCGATTCTGCCAATCCTAAATGCCTTCACAAAGGATTAAATTAAACACTTTATCTTTAGAGGCGAAAGAGCAAGTTTGTGTCTGCTAAAGGGTTGAGTTGGGTTGATTTTTGACGGTCAATTATCTACACGAGGGATATAGGCCCGGGGGGAGTGCCCTCCGTGGGGGTCTTTCTAAGGGAACCTAATCCGTATTAACGCATGGAAGATCCACGGCTCGAAGAAAACCACGAAAACTCCGAACGATTAGGCCGACGGGCGCGATTGGGAGTCTGCCTAAAGATTTGCATATTAATGATAGATTTTTAAACAAGAGAGACTCCATTATATGCGTTTTTTGGTTCAAAGTATGCTATTTTTCTTTTTAAAAATGCGTAAGTTTACAAGTATGGTAACAAAATTTAAGTCACATGGATAAATTTTATTTTTTAATTAAATGATCTAATTAACTATAAAATAACCTGCATGGAAAAGATAACTTTTCTTTTTTTATTATATTACGCATGACTATTTCTTCCAGGTGTCCGGCTTAAATCTTTGCTCCAAATGCTCTTGATACCAGTATTTTTTACGCCTTATCTAATGACAGAATTATCTGTGTTTAAAGTTCTCGAAGTAAAATGTAAGAAATTAGTGGTGTCCAGGGCGTTTGGTGCCCCGATTTACGTGAGATATCCGGCAACGCAATGCATGACATACATTATCTTTAATGTTAATGTCTTTAAACAATGTACCGTTATATTAGCTTCAGTTTCTTCAAGATAATAAAAGAAACATTTCTGAGAAAGTTACATAATACTGAGACATATATATCCTCATCTTATTCTCCTATTATTATTTATTCAATTCCCCATTTTTCTCATTCAGAGATTTTCTGCATATTTTGTGTTGTATTTTTACGACGATGGATGGGTAAACATTTAATATAATTCAATTTACTATACAGTATAACTTAATATTAGATACTAAGTAAAAGCCATTTAAATAAAGAAAGATAAGGAGTTTTTTCGTTTCTTATTTATTGATTAATAAAAAAAAAAATAAAGCTTCAGATGCTTAAAGTGAAGTAAAGGGGCACAGACTGCAGCTTAACCTTTTTTGATTATTATGACATGACATCGCGGTGCTTAAGGAGTGCCGACGCGGCGTGCAACGTAACCTCCAACTAAAAATGAAGAAGAACTAAGGATGAATTTCGAAACAATGCACGGCCTAAAAGTATAATTTGGAAGCTCTGGTGGAGACCCTAGGGCCATTCCAGAGTTGGAAGCACGAGGTTAAATATGACCTCTAGAAAAAGGGGAGCATAAGGCATCCAAGAATTTTTTGGTTGCCCTATACTTCGATGTCACTTCACCGACTGGCGTAGGCAAAAAGCGGAGAATGTAAAGGTAGTAGGGTACCAACAAGCACAGGAAAGCTATAGCATAAGGTAGCCAAGCCTATCTATCTCTAAACCATAAAAAAAAAACAAAGAGGGCCACATAGCTCACTAATTTTGATGTCAAGCCTTGCGCATTACAGGTCGCAGGTCTCCCGGCTTTCGCACAAACCGTTAATCCTTGAAAAAGGCTTTGTGGTACTAGACATCGAGAGAACACCGCCATTGCAAATTGCATTTTGGCATTGACAGAGATCGAAAATGGGGACAAGTTAAGATTAAAATTAAAAGCTAAGAAAGACAAGTAACTTCAATATTAACTATAAACTGGGTCATGATTTTCGTGACCGGGGTGCCTGAGTTCCGCCGGTCAAAAGAACCGATATGCGGGGGAAAAGGAATAAATGGCCGGGGTGCAGTGAGCAAACACCCCGAGGCTTTTTTTATTTTTATTATTAAAAAGGATAGGAACTATTTACTGCATAATTTATTTTTATTTATTTCTTCAGTGAAATAACATTTATTTTCATTTAATTTGCACTAAATTATAGCTTAGAATAAGATATAAGTGAAAGCCAATGAATTTTTTTTTTTAAGTGTGAGAGCAAATATTCCCCAATATAGATACTGAAAAGAAATGTAAAAAAAAACATTACATTTATGAAATGAACTTAATTCTGAAAAGGTCACAGGTTTATTTAGATTTCACATGTCAATTGACATTTGTTTAAAAAATAAACAAGCACTGAATCGATAAATTTCAATACTTCAAATCTGCATCAATCCCTTGGCGACCGGGTAAGCTCTATCTCCGCCATATTAAAATTCACCAACTTTATGTACCCTTTTCTCAGAAATGGTGAAAGATAGAGGTCTAGATTTTTCAGAGTAGTTTGAATAGCCTACTGTATTTTAACAGACCATTTTCTTTCTAAGTGAAACTGAACATAAATTATTAATTATTTATTGAAAGACATTTTTAAATTAGCATTTTTGGTAAGATTTCACTGCTTAGAATAGATAATTCTCAACATATCATTAAATCCTTGTGTTAAAGTATGCACTATAACATAATATAAGTTTTTAGAAAAATCTGAGTTCTTAAGTTTAATAGATATTGAAAAAAGGAACACAAACCTGAAAAATCGAAGTTTTGAGAGAAAGACAATTAAAGCTGTGAAGCAATGTTGCCATTGACTGCTTTTTGAAATTCTGATTTCTTGATTAGCACCACTTTTTTGAAATAGTAAAATGCGCCTTATTTAACAAGGTATTAATTAAGGCGAAAACAATGGGGATTTTAAAAAGTAGCCCGCTGCTCTGAAGTGCTCTTAGAAAGAATGAAAAAATCGAATACTTTTTTTTATATATATAAACATGTGTAATACATCGTTGATAAGATAATAGTTTAAACTATTTAATGATATAAAAGAGTAAAAATCGATTTTTTGGGTGAATTTCGCTTACCCGGTCCCCTTAACAGTTTCATTTTTCATTCGACACGATAAATTAAAGTATGAGCAAAACTTACTTTTTCTGTTCTAAAATATTTGCTTTACATAATCGAAAACTGTCTGTTTATTAATAAAGCGAAGATTGCATTTAAAAAGTAGTTGTATACGGCAGTTTTTAGTAACGAAGCAAACAAACTTTTCTTTGACTGACATTTTTGGCTTTACGTCTCTTAACCAAGTTAAATAAAAAATTCTGCAATTGAAATTTCTACTTACTAAAAATAGGCGAGCGAAATTTTCTGCCAATTTATTATGAGTTATAAAAAAATGTCTGTCAGATCTTGGCGATATCAGCCTTTTCGAATTTGCAAAGAGTTATCACAATGTAAAAGGAGCATATGTATTCAAAGAGAACGATGCAGTTGTACGTATCTTTCAAAAATATCGAAAGACTCATCAAACAGCAGAGCATGAAATGTTTTTCATGATCCTGGTTATATTACATCTGCCATGAGACGTAAGTACAACAGTTTCATATCTGAAGACTCACCATACGTAGTGTGATATCTCCTAGCAACATTGGTTATTCATAAATTACTTTCAAGATTTTTCGCAACTTGGACACAACGTTCTTTTTAAACAGTAGAAAACTGACAAAAAAAAAATCTCTGATGAAATTTATATGGCTGTATGAAGAAACGAACCAATTTATGATAATCAAGATGCACTAAGATGTTGCAAATAGATTTTTGCATTTGAAGTCTAACAAAAAGTCTATATTTGTCAACTTTACACACTGAATTAAAAATAATAATAAAAACGTTTTCGTAATAACAGAGAAGAATCCTTATATCAGATTTTGTAATTATATCTAATTATATTTTGCCTATTTTTTTTCTTCTTTGAATTATTTAATTAAGCATAACATCTCATTTTCTTCTCTCAAAAATTATCATTAAATTTATGATTTTAGCAAAAATCGCTCAGACTAATCCCTTTCTGGAAAGACTTAATTCAATTAAATGTTTTTAACTTCCCCGAATCATGTCTGTGCTTTAAAAAAAAATAGAATAACAGTATTTAATGAGATTTGTGTAACTAGTGCTTTTACAGCAGACAATGTTTTGCAATTGTTGATCACGTTTACTAACGCCGATTATCAGTTGTGACTCAGGTTGTTTAAACGTGAATTTTTATCTGTGATGATTCTGGAGTGATTTTTTACGCCGATGCAGAAATATTTCTCAACCATCACAGTTAAATTGTATATTGTGCCAAGGGCAAGGCCGTATTTAGGGTATGTTAAACGTGTGCATTTTGTAAACAGTATTTCAGAATAGTAATCTTCGCCTTATTTAATTGGTGAACTTTTCAATCTAATACGACGTAGATCATTTTTCCAAAACACAGGTAAACGAATGCACATGTTTTAAAAACATCAGTGGCTAATATCTCCGCCACCCAAATATATATATATATATATATATATATATATATATAATGTGCTTATTTTAGAGATAGCATTGTGTGTTATACCATATATGGTACGTCTTTTGTAAGCCAGCATTTTGGAAACGTTAAATGGATTTTTATCTCAAAAATTTTGAAGACCTCTTTTTTACATAATGATATCGACAACGAAAGAATTATTTTAACCCCTTAACGCTGGAATTAAATTACGGTTGAATAATTCAAATTGCTTATTGGCACCACTTTTATGAAAAAGAAATATTCACCTTATTTAATGACAGTAAAAACGAATCCAAAATATACCCAATTTCACTATTTAATAAAACTGGTGGGAATCAAACAATTTGAGTAAAAGACACAGCCCGAGAATATGACGGGAGCGTGAATTAAGGGGTTAAATCTTCAAAAAACTGCACAACGTTTAACCTTTTGCATGCCACTGACACCTATACGGTGACTGTAGATTTGTGGTTAAACTTCTTAGTATGCCACCGTGACCGTATAGATGTCAGTGGAATGCAAAAAGTTGATTTTCCAAGTTTATTCCTTGCTGTATTTTCCTAATTAGTTGGAATACGAAAGCTTTTAGTAAGGAAGCAAGCAAACTTTTCTTGCCCGAAAGGCATTCGGTAAAACTGTTAATTATTAAATGGATTTAATGATTTTCTAGCTGTTAAGTGATTCCGCAAAGGAGTTCGGAATAAGAGAAGAAAAGCTTAACCCCTTGAAGGGCAAGCAAAAATGTCTCTAAATTTTGAATTCTCACCGGAATAATCGAAAAATTTTATTTTTAAATATGAAAAAAGCAATTCTTCAACGATATTCCTCCAACGTTAAAAATATAAAATTTAGATAAAATTTTCTGGTGAGGATCTTGTAAAAATTAGATTAGATATATTTTATCCCACCGCCCCTCAAGGGGTTAAAGGACCGCGGACGGAAAGAGTTTAACCCCTTGAGGGGCACCGGTATATATTATATACCACCTTCCATTAATGAAGTTTTACACCAGAAAAATTTTATTAAATTTTACTTTTCTAACTTTGGTAGAAAAAAGCCGTAAAATTGCTTTTACTTATTTTGAAATAGAATTTTTCAAAGATTCCGGTGGGAATTCAGCATTTCATATACGTAATTGCTTTCCCTCAATGGGTTAAAACATGTTGGATAACAGTAAAACAACATGTATTTCTGTTATCCAACCGTTACAAACAAATAAACCGAGACAAACCTTAACCATACTTGCCAACATTCAACGAAACTTCCGTAAAATGAGAGTTAAATTAACCCAGGTTATACGCGTTACTAACCAGAAAATTTATTTGATGTATCATTATACGTCTAAAATCATGTTTCTCTAATTTGAGCTATATTTAGGAGTGAATGTCATTGAGTATTTTAAATTTATTTGAACTAATATCTTTAGTAAATTTCTGGTTCGAAACGTGTTTAACCTGGGTCAGTTTGAGTCAGATTTTACGGAAGTTTAAGGGAACGTTGGGAAGTATGCCTTAACAGGGGTTTGTCCGTACGCCGTACGTGCAATAAGGGTTTGCTTGCTTCAATATAAAAAGCTTTCCGGCACCACTAATTTCAGACTGAAATATTTAATGGAAGACACACCGCCCCCTGAAGCCCCACCAGTGGCCGAGAGGTTCTGCTCTCGAAGCTGGTAGACGGGAAGTGCTGGGTTCGATCCCAATCGCGCCCGTCGGCCTAATCGTTCGGAGTTTTCGTGGTTTTCTTCGAGCCGTGGATCTTCCATGCGTTAATACGGATTAGGTTCCCTTAGAAAGACCCCCACGGAGGGCACTCCCCCCGGGCCTATATCCCTCGTGTAGATAATTGGCCGTCAAAAATCAACCCAACCCGCCCCCTGAATACCAGGCCTGAGCGCTGACACAAAAATGGCGGCTGCCGAAGGCGGATTATTTTTTTACGTAGGTACGGTCCCTTAAATGTAGACACCAGTATTTTATAAAAGATTTCTCGGACTTCTTTAATCTCAGAAAGATAAAGCGGTAAAATCTTAAAAAAAATATTGATACGAATATTTAAGTGACCGTACACACGCTGAAAAAAATTCGCCTTCGGCAGCCGCCATTTTTGTGTCAGCGCTCAGGCCTAGTATTCAGGGGGCGATGGCAGACATATGGATTACGTAAGGCGAATGCTTTAGAATAATTAAAGTGTTGTATTGTCCCTATTTTTAGTTTATTGTGTCAAAAAAACTAACCTTTTTGTGTTAACTATATAATGAAATTAGAAAATAAACAAGTGGTTGTGAAAAACTGAAAAGTATAGAATTTTTTTAATTACATGTGGATTTAAGAAATTGGTCATTGCATGCTAAACTAGAAATCGACTTCTACGACACCTTATTACCTTTTATTAAATAGTAAAAAAAATGTTGATTGATCGAAAGAAATTTTAAATCATGTACAATTTTTGAAATACGTTGCAAATATACTGATTAATTCCAACATGATTGTTTCAGGAACATCTTTTTATATGAACGTACAAACATTCCTGTTCTTCGAGATTCTAATAGATCTGATCAACGCTATCAGTAAATAAATCACGCCATTGGGTTCGCAACAGAACCATAATTTATATTTTATCAACTCATAAATACACTGAAAGAATACACTTTACGTAAGGGTTATTAAAAAATGAATTACGAAATTACAGCAAGGAATAAACTTGGAATATCATTTTTTTTTCTTTCAGCATGCAAAAATTTTTAGTTTCTGAAGATTTTTCTGTTTGATATAATGCCATATCTGTATTCATCACTCGTGGAGTTTGGGAAAACTGTTTAAATTGTTGTGAAACGATTTTTCATAAAATAGCAATTGTAAGTTATTCTACTACCTTCTTTTTCGAAAATTTCTTTTCTGTAGTTCACGATAAAACAATTGATTGCAATTTACAATTTAAAGCCCTCAAATTTATAAAATGTTTTAACTATCTTTGTATCAATTTTTCAAATTTTAATTTGGTTGGAAACACTGAGTTTTTCTTTATTTTTCAAAAGTTATTTTTTACATATTTCCAAAAATCTTAACACTTTTTCTTACAGATGTCTAAATCGTAATTTTATATACATACATATTAATTTGATTTCATTTATTTGTACTTATATCTATGTCATATTTAATAAGATTCTGTGTATCTGTCCGTTTGTCCTCCTTTTTTATTTAGAAAATCCGAAGTTGTATCAGAAATTTAAAATACAGTAGACTTTCTATCTTCCGTCACTCTATCAACTGCCGCCCTCGATTAACCGTCATACACACACACACCTCCCCTATTTAAAAAAAAATAGAAACGAACATTGGCCTAATATTGTTGATAGCACACAAAATGCTGAAGCACCTAGTGATGATTTGGAGATACTGACCTTGGTGTAATACCTTCTTTACAAAATATTTCTGCCAATGAAATCACAGGCTGACTTCCGCATGAAAAGAATGATATTGCTTATCAAAAATTAACGAATGACGAAATTATTCAAAATGTTTTAAATCCAGAGAAACTTGAAGCAGAAGAATATGATGAATCGGGGATTGACGTTCTGGGAATCAGACATGCAGATGTGAAGCCTAAGCCCTCTAAGTGCATTACTAATTCGTTTATGATGCAGCAGAAATCCGACGCAAAATACTTTTATTACACAGAATTCTTAATCTTGTTGCAGTAAAAGCGCAAGCAAAACGTTTACAAAATTGTATAATGGATTACTTTGGATGAAAACAGGTTACTATTATTTATTGTGTAAAATTCTAAATTTGTATCCTTAATTGTTTTCTTTTTATCAGTTATGCTTTTTATTAATGAAAGTACACAACAGATAAAAAAAAGGCCTTAAAATATTTTTTTCTTATAAACTGGCAAATAGAAATGTAATTTTTGTAATGGTCTTGTACTATCTTTCGATTATTCGTCTATTTCGGTCCGTCCAGTGACTGATGGATAATCGGAAGTATCGAATGTTTACTGTAGTAACTTTTGTTCCATTTAAAAACAGAGATTTCGTCATTAAATAATTTTTTTTTCGAAATTTCCGGTATGAATTAGGATTTTGCGAATAAAAAAGGAGGCCAAACTGGTAACCGTGATTCAGTTACATGGTGCACACAGTTTTATCACATATTTTAAATAATAAAATGTTGCGCTTTATTTAATGACAGAAAAATATTCAAAAATGTCTAATTAAATAAGGCGATTGCTAAGTCTGCGATTTAAATATTAAATAGATATTTTCTATTCACAGTGGTGAAACAGTGGCGCAGCAGTTGAGCGATTGTCACGACTAAATTTGTATAGTATTCTTCGCCTTCAAAGATCTCAGAAATTCTGAAGTTAGATGAAGAATACTAATAAAATTTTGCGATGTCAATTCATTCTCTGCTGCTACACTGTTCCATCACTGTATTCAGAAACAGTGGTGTCAGAATCATTGTAAATTTAAATAAATGTACGCACTTTACTGTTATTTTTGATGCAGTATTGGATTACTAAAAATGTTAAAACTGAATACTCTATATACTAGTACTTAAAATAAATATTTAATGGAAACCAATATTTTTTTTTATGTCTTACTAGAATTAGAAATGATAAATAACAAAATCCCAATATATTTGCATATCTATGTCTATAAATAAGAATGATAACCTTTTCAGAAATATATGTGTTTTGAAAATGTAAATAAAAATAAAATTCGTTTTTTTTTTTATAGATAATGGAAAAAGGTTGTCTTTCTAACACTTCTACACAAGAACTGTAAATGAAAAAGTGTTTTATTTAATCTCATGGTCTATTATTTGGTGTAATAAAAATACTGAAATGAATTTATAATTTACAAGAGCTCTTAATGTCAAGAGAAAACTATAAAATAAAGAAACAAGGCTATAAATTAAGCATACTTTGTGTTTCTGTTTCCTAAAAACATAGCTGTTTGGTTTACTAAGATATAAAATGCATAGTATGAAAGTTCGTATTATATTTTTATTACAACCAGGGTTGCCAGTTTGGCCTCCAATTCTAATCTGAAAATTCAAACTGAAAATTCAAACTGACGCCGGAATTTTCGAAAGAACACTTTTTACTTTTACCCATTGAGGGACAAGTAATTGCGTTTCTTTAATATTGAATAAGAACTGGAATTTTTGGAAAAAATGATTTGCAAATATGGAAAATCAATTTTACCCTTTTTTTCTACCAAAATTATAAAAATAAAATTTATTAAAATGTTTCTAGTGCGAATTTTGGTTAAAATTAAGTGGGATATCCCACCGCCCCTCAAGGGGTTAACCTTCAGGCGCAAAGCACTTCTGTTCTTAAAATGTTAAAATGACTGATTGACACCAGGATTTACAAACAAATTTATGTGAAAGTTTGAAAAAGCTGTTCCTCGCGTATATTATATAAAGCAAAACTTAATTCTAAAATTCCGGTGCCAATGTGGTATATCTAATTAACCCCCTCACTGACAAGCCCGTGTTAATAGTTCACTAAGCTCCAGGTTTCACTGCAATACAAGCAATATTTAAAGTAATATAATTGTATTGATTTAATGTATTTTTAATACATTGAACAATGATTAATAATTCCAAGGATTGCATACATATTCGTTATTAAGTTTTTTTACAAAATGTTCAAAGAATCATTTTTTTTAAGCATTTAAAACAAAATGCAGAGAAAACAACATTACAATTTTGCCCTTTTCCAAGACAGTCGGAGGGTTAAAAAATTAATTGGTATACATAATATATCAGTGCCCTTCAAGGAATTAAGACCTTCGGGACCGGCGTCTGTGGCAGAAATTTTATTAAGTTAATACCACTTCTTTTTAAATACGGCAAATATTACCTTTCTTTATTACTGGTACCAAAACGGAATTCTGGATGCAATTTTTGAAGGCGCTTGTATGCACTCATGGTTCTGAACCAACAACCCCTAGATAAGGAAGAAAGCTTGGACTCGCGTCCCGAAAACGTCACACAAAGCAGACAAAATAAAAATAAAAAATCTGAACAACTTGCATGTTTCGATCTCTTTGGTTCGTGGAATCATTAATTCTTATTTTCTTATAATATTTAATAATTCCACGAGCTAAAGAGAACGAAACATGCAAGTTGTTCGAATTGTTTTCGTTGTTTTCCCTGCTTTGTGTGAAGTTTTCGTGACGCGTGTCAAGGCTTTCTTCTTTATCTAGGGGGCGTTGTTTAAACGAGTTAAACGATGGTTAAATGTATCTTATTAAATAACACAAAAAAGACTATTCTTTATTTCTGGTATGAACTTGAAATTTTTGAAGGAAAATGTAAGCTAAACTGGCAACTCTGATTACGACCTTTATGCTTTAACGCTTTTGAGTATAAGTCTAAAATTTACGTGACTGTGACAGGTTATTTTACACTTCTAAAGTCCTTTTTATATTTTTGTTTTTTATGATAAAATTTAATAAAAAATCTGACAATGAAATTTCAGAATTTTATTTAATAACTCGTACCTATTTTCGAAACGTGATGCTTAGGGCATTTCGAGAATTTCACAAAACATTATTTTTAAAGTATATGTAATCTTCGGTTTTTATCACACCCTTAAAATAAATCCAATAAAATAAGTAAATATAGTAAATAGAAATCAGACAATGCTTTAGTTTTAAAGGTAAGAAATAATTTTGTTGCTACATAATATAAATTTCTCTCAAAGTCTCTAAATAAAAATAGTAACCTTTTCAGAGAAAAAGTATCAAAATTTTATGAAAAATCAAAATAAAATTAAGGATTTTGTTAGCTAATGGGAAAAATTTTAGACTTTGTAATTAAAAAAAAACGTACACTGTATAACTTGTTTATTTCTAACATTTACACAAAAAAACTGTAAATAGAAAGTATTTTATTCAATCTCATGGACAATTGTTTGGTGTAATAAAAATCTCGAAAAGAATTTATAATTTACGAGAACCGTTAACACCAAGAGAAAACTATAAAATAAACAAACAAGTGCTATAAATTAAATGCTCCGTGTTTTTATTTCTTAAAAAACACAGCTATTTCGTTTACTAGGATATAAAACGCATAGCACAAAAGTTCGTATTATATTTTTAATACAGCCTTTATGCTTTAAGGCTTTTGAGTATAAGTCTAAAATTTACGTGACAGGGACATGTTATGTTCAGCTCCTAAAGTTCTTTCTTTATTTATTTATGGCGAAATTGAATCAAAAATCTGACAATGAAATTTCACAAAAGTTTTTTAATAACTTGGGGCTATTTTTTAAACATGCTGCCTAAGGCATTTGGGGAATAGCACGAAGCATTATTTTTATAGAATACATAATCTTTCCATTTTTATCACACATTTAAAATAAATCCAATAAAATAAGTTAAATAAATAAAGTAAACAGAAGGCATGAAATATATTTTTTAGAACACAAAATGCTTTAATTTTAAAGCTAAAATACACATTTGTTGCTACATAGCATAAAATTTTACAATAAGCATGAATTCAGTTCTTATTCTGGGAGTGTTTTCAAACTGCATTTAAATGCAATGTAACATGAAAATTAATTTTAAACTTGGACTGTTTATGTCTTCGGCAATTTGTGTTAAATTGTTCAGAAGCAATTTTCACGAAACAGATTGTGTGGGTTCTTCTATTTCTTTTATTTTTATTAAGATATTTTTCAATCATTTCATTTTATTTTTGAGAGTGAATAATCGATTGAAATTTTCAATTAAAATTCCTGAATCTAAAGTAGTAAAATTCATTTACAAACTGTTAGTTGACAAGATTTTATTTTAATTCGAAATACTTGTCTTTTTATTTATTGAAAAGTATTTTTTATGCATATACAAAATGTAAACACAGTAACATTGATAAAAGTTGAAGCGTCAACATTTTGTGTTAGAGTACTAGATACTCATTTATACAGGTACTTTAGTGGGCGAGTGAGTTTTGAAATTTCGCGTGCAATCGTGGTGTCCTGAATTCTAACATTTGTGCATGGATGAGATCTATTCTGTCATTTCTTTAAGTTTCTCAAAGTACATATGTATCGCCGGAAATGTACTTATCGCGGTTATTTTTGCAATGATATATTAATTAGGCACTTGTGGTTGTGTAGTAGCTATATATAATGCACTAATAGTTGGATTCAGTGGATTTGGAAAGCATCTCGCCCCAGATTAATTAGTTCTTTCGTGTCATTCGAGTGTTAACATTCAGTGGAGTGTTTAAATAGCATTTTGATAGAATCGTCGTCGGCTGTAAGTTTTATCCAATTTAGTAAGATGTTGATCTTTGTAATTCTATTAAAGAACAGCATCGGAATCTACGGGAATCCATTTACAGTTATATTATCGACTAAAGTGAATATTTGAAGTTTCTGCAGAACGAACTGCGAGATCATTTGGAGCCGAGTTGAGTGAGTTATATTTAATAACAAAATCCCCCCCGCCCCGCCCCATCCAGTCTTTCTTAAAGTGAGGTTATTTCTGATCCTCTGCTTTACATTCACCCTCACCACTGCTAATTACCTGTGTATAGTTATAAATAAATCGTGTGCTTTTTGAAAATCCGTGTCATGTCTTTCGATTTAACACTTTCAAGGGCGGTGGTATTTTCATAAAACCACTTCATTTTAATTCCCAAATCCCACAAAGGCACCAGAATTTTGATTCATTTTTTCCCGTTTATGATGTTTGCGAAAAATAGCTTTTCTTTATTTCCAAATAAGTTCGTAAGCAAATTCTGGTGTCATTTATTCATTTAAACATTTTAGAAATGTAAGTGCTTTGCACCTGAAATTGTTAATGAACAGTGTTGCGCTTGTTCCGTACCATTATTTCGAGAAAAAAAATCTTCGTGACAGATTTCTATTTTTATATTTAAAAGAAACTACCAAGAATTTTTTTTTGTGGAAAGAAAGTTGCAGAAAAAAGGAGGATGCCGAGACCCTTGTATTGATATAATATTACATAAGATTTAGTCATTATTGATTTAACCCCTTAACGATCGCATTGAATTACGGTTTAAAAATTCAAATTGCTCATTGACATCACTTTTTTTTGAAAAAGAACTATTCACCTTATTTATTGACGGGAAAAATGACACCATAATAAAGCAAATTACACTAATTTATAAAACTGGTGGAAATGAAACAATGTGATTAAAAGACACATTCCGTGAATATCACAAAACGAAAATTAAGGGGTTAATATCGATTTATTACTATTATTATCAAGAAAGATATTGTATGAAAATGATCTGTATCAATCTTCTGTGAAAACGAGCAGCAAATTTTATTCTTTATCAAATTTCGAAATTGGAAAAAATAAAAATACTATAGCCAGGTTACTAAATAAAATTAAACATGTACCGATAACACTATATTAACCCTCTGCACTCCGCTGCAGCGACATCTTCTTTCTTTGAAAAAATTGTTTTGGGCACCAGTAATAATGAAAAATAAAATTTACCTTTTTTAATCAGAGTCTTTTTTTTTTAAATTGTGTACTTGAATGAAACTTCTTTTAAAAGAGTGGTGCAAATTGAATAAAATTCATGTAAGAGACGCCAGAGTTCAAAGAGTTAATAAATGGATAATTGATTCTAAAATAACATTCTTATATACACAGTAATTATACAGAGGGCTGTAGTAAAGATAAAAATTAGATTTTTGAATGTTATGTTCTACTTTTTAATGTAATAAACCGCCCAAAAAATTTCTGTAATCCGTGAGTTATTAACACCTAGAAAGAGTGATAAAATCTATATCACTACAGACAGATGTTTGTGTGTCTGAGTGCTGTTTTCTGAAGTGTCTGTTGTGTGTAGAGTAACAGGACATGGCAGAAATGTGCTTGAAATTAAGCACGGCGAAGACAGCTTTTCGATTTTTAATTAGATGCTTTTATTTAACTTTTTATGTGATTTTTTATCAATATATCGCTTATCCTGGCGATTTTTCCACATTACTATTAAGAATCAAATTTCAATCTTTTTTACTAACATAGCAAATTTGTCCTCTTTGCAATAAAGTTTATGCATGCTTGTCTTTAAAGATAAAAAATATTAATGATTTTAAATTGTGTGTAAAAAATATCAGAATTTAATAATTAGAGAACTAATTTCGATGTTCTTTTGATGTTCTTTTGCAATGTTTTTTTTTTATATAAAGAGAGTAAAAAGTGACACAGGTTTCAAAAGGCTTACAATAAAGGGAGCTATTTTTCGATTATTTATGTTTATCTAAGCAACTATTCGTTAAAAATTAAAATATAGTATATATACATGGCAGAAACCATTAATACAGCAAACACTATTACTGTGATCTTTTGTTTTTCTCAGCCATAAATTATAAAAATCTATTATAGAGCCCCACATCACAATTCCTTTTATTTTCAAATTATATAAATTCGAGGTTCAAATGGAAAAACTAAAAGGAGTAGGAATGTTATGCCCGAGTGTACGCTGCTGAAGACCGTGGGTCCCCTGACCCTGTGTTTGTTTGAAAAGATTTACTTCTAAATGTAAACCTTTTGTAAAAACTAACCAGTAGAAAAATAAACCTCTAGTAGAAAAATAAGGCTGTTTTATATCTTTAATTCTTAAAAAGAAATAAATAAACATTTAATAAGAATAAAGAAAGGCCTATTGTTGATACATAGTACACACGTTCATACTATATTTTGAAAACCAATTCTTATTCTGTGAGGCTTTTGAGTATATATTTGAAAGGCACGTGACTGGGAAAGGATATTTTCAACTATCCAATTTCTTTGCTACATTTATGGTGAAACTGAATCAATAATATGATAACGAAATTGCTGAAAATATATTTCCCAAGTGAGATTATTTAAGCATCATACCTCGGGAACTTCTGGAAAGGCAAAAAATATCATATCTAAGAAAGTTTTTTTTAGATTTTTAACATATCCACATACATGCACTATATTTAAATAAATAAAATTACAAATGAGTCACATTTCGTTCAGAGCACAGACTTTTCAGTTTTTTAAATTTAACCCCTTGAGGGGCGGTGGGATATAGTTTATCCCACCTACGATTAATGAAGATTTGCACCAGAAAAATTTTATTTTTTTAAATTTGGTGGAAAAAAGTAATAAAATTGCCTTTCCTTATTTTGCAATAAAATTTTTTGAGGATTCCGGTGTGAATTCGACATTACAGAAACAATTACTTGCCCCTCAAAGGGTTAAAGTAATTTTATTGTTGCTTACTAATAATTTAACCCTTAGAGGGGCAAGTAATTGTATTTCTGTAATATCGAATTCGCACCAGAATCTTCAAAAATTTATTGCAAAATAAGGAAAGACAATTTTACGATATTTCTCCACCAAAATTTAAAAAGTAAAATTTAATAAAATTTTCCAGGTTCAAAACTTCATTTATCGTAGGTGGGATATCATATATCCCACCGACCCTCAAGGGGTTAATTTATATTTCATTCTTTTTGTGTAAGGTGTCTATACAAAAACAGTCGTATCCCAATATCGGGATGATAGCAACAATTCATTCACGATATAATTCGGGAAAGTTGTTTGAAAGAAAGTTGTTGCAAGAAAATTGTTTGAAAGCATTTTTCATTAGATCGATAGTGTTTGTTATTGTAACACCTTCATTCTTAACCCCTTCGCGACGGGAGCCTTTTACGAAATGTTTATTACTTTGCTACCGGTTTAAAAAACAGAAGTTTGTGCCTATTCAAATCGGGAAAATGCTCGGATTAAATAAGCCAAATTTTACAGTAAAATTTTACTGGTGAGGATACGGAGGTGAATACGGACGCAATATTTTATAAGATTAGGCCATCATTTAACCTCTACAGCTTACTTTTTTTCCATTTCTATAACAGTATTTCTGTAAAAAAAATTTCACTGTACATAACATACGGACGGTTGCTGCTACTTGCCTTTTTCCTTTCGAATACCAGCGTTTCGGCGAAGAAAATTTTACTACATGTAATGTGCGATTATATATATACCTTTTTACAATCAGATACATTGAACAGGCCTAAGCCAATTGAATGCATTTTTTAGAATTAAAACTACTATTAAAATATCGATATTATTTTTTTAAATATGACCTACATTAGTTTTTTACACAAAACGTATCATAGTAATCATTTACAAGAGTAGTCACCTGTTTGCTAATCAAACTCGCTTTTACCTATACATTCATTATTTAACTTTAAAAAATATAATATCATTTTATCTTTCAATTTATTGGGTCGATCAGAAAGTCGTGCCGTGTTGGAAAAATCAATTTGCAGCGGAAAATTCTATCATTTAATTACTAGACATTGATTCCGATATCTAATGCCTAATAATTATCGGACAGAATTTTCCGGGACGAATGATTTTCCCAACACGACTCGACTTTCCGATCAACCCAATACTTTATTTTAAATTAATGCTATTCTTATAAATTTTAATTTTTTTTAATTTAAATACTAGCTGTTTAACCCGTTATACGGACGGGTGCTCATGAATGTAATTCTAAAACCAAAATTAAAAATAAAAATCTGTACAACCAAATTAAAGTTTATGAATATAAAACTATGTTATGTCCATTAAAAATCAGTAATTACACAACCAATATGAAATATGTATGTACACAAAAAAATCAGGTATGTATTAAAAAATAAATAAAAGTAAGTGTTTGCATAACCAAATTAAAGTTGGGATATAAAATCAGTTATAAATTCAATATTTACACAACCAAACAAACATTTGTAAGGAAAAATTAAATTTCCATCGTGGTTGCAAATAAATGGAAAAAATTATATGCACATCCTCTAGAAGTTACTATTGATAAGGCTACATACAACATCCCATGTGAAAAAACTGAATGGAGCAAATATATTCCAACTTTTTTCAAACTTTGACCCTAAGATTTATTGATAGTAATAGCAAATGTGATCCTAAGTGGAAACTGACGGCGGCCTAACTGGAAAGGTAAACTGGTATCCACGGTGTAAGCAAGATCATCGGTATGAAAACCCGGGTGCCACTCCTATGACCTGTCAAAAGATAATATTTTGCGACAACCTTCTGGCTATTAAACGTGTTCCATTATAGAGACCACTGGACTTATTCATGTTCCTAAGCAACATAACAATAACGCCAACTTTAAGATTTAACCCTTAAATGCCTGATTTTTCAAAAATCATTGTAATAATGTTTTTCGGCTTTCATTTTTTAAATAAATCATGGGAAAAATACTTTAAAAAATCATATTTTGTTTTAAGTATAGTTTACGGCTAAAAAACAGTTTGTTACTAATCGGCAATACTGGTGTTTAATTGAAAAAATAATTTCCCTTTATAAAATTCTATAATGTTAAACACGCAGGAATTTTCGGAACTATAATAAGAAATAAATTTTACTTGCTCACTGCAGGTCAAAATAGGGTATTTCTCAAGCTTCCAAACAAAACAAAAAGAACAAGTAGCAACAATTGAAAAAATAAACCTACCTTTATTCTTAAACAGCACAAGTGTTCCCATCTATATGTTGAAAATCGATTTAATAATATTTTCAGAATGCATTTTATTGGCAACATTAGGCATTATAGCTTCAATATTATTCTAATAGTATTTTAGCGCCTAAATTGGGTATGTGTCCGAAAAGCAACACCAGGCATTTAAGGGTTAACTGATGTGTTGGCATTCCAGAAGGTGTTAAACTATTGTTGAAATCCATCTGCAAATTGTTTTGTTCTTTTTCATCTTCACAAAGTATTGTATCAGCACTAAAATAAGTTTTGACTTCGCCAGGTACTTTTAGTAAAACCTCCTCAGTCAATCTCAAAGAATCCTCATTCTTGGGATACAAAATGGCTCTTTCAGAAAGATGATCAAGATCAATTTCAGACGAACCAAGAATATCATCCACTATAGAATACTGTACTAAACATTCTGGAGGTATTTCAATAATATCTTCTTTGAGTTCATAATCATTAGTCAACCGACCATCCCCCAGGCGAATGAGTCATTCCACGAAATCAAGTTCCTCCGGCTCCGTTCGCATATTTGTAACCAGATTGAACTATAGAAATGTTGGCCAGAGAGAAGAATTCTTGATACAACTTTCAAAAATGAGTGTTTTGTATGCATGTATAAGCACAAGTAAAATCTGCCTCCAGTCACCTCCAAGAATAAATATTTTGCCCAAAAATGGGACATCACTGCCAACCAAATCACGCAGAAGTCTATCAACAGCATTCAAAGTATGAATAGGTGCCATGGTACATTATTCCCATATAATGAGCTTAGTCATTTTCAATATTCTTCCTTCAGATGTATTTTGCCGAATTTTTGAAGCTGAATTATCCAATATGGAGACTGGTAATTTAAACTAAGAATGTGCAGTTCTTCCAGCTTGCAAGAGTATAGATGCGATGCCTGTCCGTCCATGCATCGGGAATATCAGTGTGTCCTATTCCTCTGACGTAATGTAGCAATGTATTGAACAGGAACGTTTTTCCTGATCCCGAAAAAGCATTGACAAAGAAAACCTTAGCGACAGTAGCATAATCATTTTGAATACTTTCAATGACAGCATAAAAAATTACACGTTGTTCCGGATTTAGCATGTTTAACAATCGTTTTCCCTCTGCTCTTTCTTCTAGTAAATCATAGGCATCGCATTCCACAGAGTTCTCCCAGTTTGAGGGTTCAATTAATTCAAGGCTCTGAAGTGTCATGTTGTGTAAGCGTAGATGATTGACTATGTCTTGAAGACTCTATCTCTACTCTCCTGTACAGGCAGATGCCAAGCAAAATCTTCTGAGAGTTCTGGCTTAAACTGTTCCCATAATTGAATCGGTGAATTTGGATTGCCAAAGACACATATGAACGAAAACAGTTGTCTCAGTTTGGGTGGCATTTCAAAACCGCATTCTTCGGTTAAACAATGTTTCCATTCATCATCATCTTCTAATAAGTTTCTAGCACGGCATACAACCTTGAATGTTTCATGGACGGTGTTCTCATACGTCCTTAACTCCTCGAAAGACCGGGAATATGACAAAGCAGCAGACGAAGATGGAATCACTCAATATCATTTGGGCTTACAGAATACATCCTGATACTATGAAGTGACCTAATGTAACACACCTTTGCCACACATTGCCTTTCCATACAAAGTGCTTTGGAATTTCTGTATAGAGTATTGAGATATATGTTTGCTGAAGGATCAGCCCTGTTAAGTAGAAACCAAGCAGTGAGCATGGTGTCTTTATTTCTTGCTCTTTCAAAAACTTCACGTTTGTCCGCTTACCTAAAATGCACAGATTTCAGGTTTTGTAGATGCACAGGCAATCTAATAATAACATGGGACTTGTCCTGCACGGGATTTTCAAGAAGTGACCACATTGCCTCTGGTGCCGAAACATATCGTTCATTTAAGCTGAAGGTGTTTAAGCTGTTCGTTTAAGCTGTAATAAGTATATCTCGAAAAATATTTTTCTACTACTGTGCATTTTTTTATAATGAAATTTAATTTATTATGTTGCTATGGCAGCAGACGTTATAAAATGATATCTTTGGAATAAGTAATAAACAGAATAAAAAGTTTTGTTGATGTTCGTGATAAAAGGTTTTCTTTATTTTTAAAATAAGGTAATAATTAAGCGCAATTAAATAATCTCTAACTAGGACTTCCCTCAGAGGGATTAGTCTGAGCGATATTACTGAGAACATAGATTTAATAATAACATGTGGAAGCAAAGAAAATGAGATGTTATCTTTAATTGTCCATATACTGCGAAAAATTGAAATGATGAAAATAAACGAATTGTAGAATTAAAAAATCTTATATATAAATTCGTATACACTGTTTAAAAAAATGGGAAATCAAATCATTCAAGACAGCCATGCATGGATATAAAATTGAAAGTACGCAATATATTAAAAGTAAAATAGAAAATGAAACACTAATTTACTTATGTCGGAATTTTAACTGTATAAAATGATGTCAAGAGCATAATCAGACGCTCCGCACCAATTTGAGTAACTTTAAATGACAAATATATGATGTATAAAAAGAATGGACTATACTTTATATGGTGTGTGCTCCCCCGGAATAGTTAATATTGTACAATATATGTTTTCCACGGATGCAATGAGGTTGTCGATAACATTTAATGAATTCTCTTCTCAAAATCTAATATAGTATCCAAATACCGAATACATCAAAAGTGGCATGCAATGCTTCGTTAGAGTGTGTTTTAGATATGCTCGATAGGATTTAAATGATGAGTGTATGCTGGCTACTACATACGCTGCATTGCTTTGTTTTCAAACATATTCTGCACAAGTTGAGCTGTATTTAGCATGTATTAAATAAAAGAAATCGGCAATGATTACAACATAAAGTATGACACAAGATCTGAATATATCGTCTGCATAACTTTTGAGCTATCAAAGTCTCATTTGAAGTAATTTACAAATCCATACATATTTATTCAGCAAATCATGCAAGCTAACATACGCCAATATGAACCCGATTACAAAATTTCACCAGAATAAGTTAATATATAAAAAATCTACTAATGATAATTGAGAATATGACCTTATGATAAAATGTCTAGAAAAATGAATCGGATAAAAAATTCATATCACATTTAACATGGCACTTCCCTCAGTTAGTGGCCTTGGCGAGGGAGAGAAAAGACTGGAGAAGGAACACTTTAACAAGTACTTTCGGGCAACCTACTCACTGTTTCATACAGGTCTTTATTCAATATTTACGCAATTTATTTAATGCTAGGTGAGTATCTATCAGTTTTGTTGCATTTAAATCGCATGTTTTGCGGAGGAAATGCAGCATTATGAAATCTTTAAAGTTGCTGTACCTAATAATTCCAAATTAATGGTAATTGAGATCGCTTTCCGTTAATTTCCTCTTTTTAAATTTTAAATTTTTTAGAAACCATTCATAGAGATAATTGCATATTTTAAAACTAACCCGAAGCAAAATTTCAAAATTTTGGGCTCAGGAGTAACAGAGAAATAGAAAATTTTTGAAAGTTTTTTGTTTCTGCACTGTTTTTTATAGCAACATTTTAAAAATTGTTCTATTGCGAGAATTTACGTCATGATAAATACAGCCATGTCAATTTTCACGTTTATATTCCTAACAGTTCCATGTTCTTCGTTACTTAGATCATCTTTAGATCTTTTTCCGCTTTGTTTAGTCTTTCTATTTTTTAGAATTCATTCTTCAACGAGCATTTACATCTTATTAATTACTACCATGCCAAAGTTCTAGTTTCTAACCGCAACAGTATCCCAAAAATTTCAGTATTCCAAATAAATCATAGTTTAGAACCTTTCTAGAAATTTTTACGTTTATTCGTCAAATTGAACCTTTTAGAGAGCGTTTATTACGAGTATTTACATTTTAAAAGTAACTACCGCACCAAATTTAAAGTTTCTAACCCAATCAATATCGCAGAAATCCCAATTTTAGAACATTTTTGCTCCTGTAGCGATGTAGGTTCTTGCACTGACATAAAATAGTCTTTTTTTCGGAGCAGAGGTGGCCACCAACATTTCTTTATGTTGGCTATGTAGTTTCAGAGATAACACATCACAAACGTACAAACATTAATAATATTATATACTTTATAATATTATAACGCTTTATAATATTAGCATTAGATGTACAGATACAAAAGCCATTTATCTGTTACAAGCTAAAGTGCCGGCGTTGCCCAGAATTTGAAGGATGTTTGTTCTGAAAAATCAATTTCAAAATTTAACATACAACTCAAAACAAACATTAAAAAAAGCAGTCGAAATGTTGTTGAATGAATCAGATGAAAAGGCTATATAAAAATGTATAAATGTATATAACAGACGCAAAAGAATACAGCTATAAATGAACTTATTTCAGTTTATAATTGGGGCAATAATGTTAAAATACGCCAAATTTTCCCTAATCGGGTTTTTATCATGCTTCAATACATTTTTCACACTCATATGACGTTATACTATATCCACCATGCCCTTTATATTTCCAATATGACGTAATATTTTCCTCTTTCACGTGGAAACCTTGAAATAGAAAAGTTATGAAGTTATATTCACTTTCATTTAAATTCGTCAAACCATTTATTTCATTTTCATATTTCACGTGAATATCTTGCAATAGAAAAGTTATGAATATTCACTTTTTTTTTTTAAATTCGGCAAACTATTTATTTCATTTTCATTTTTCCCGTGGAGATCTTGCAGTAGAAAATTAATTGTTGTAGTAATAATTTTATTGTGTTTTTTAATTGTTGGCAACTGCTATAACGAAAAATGTTTAAATTTGATGAGAAATTGCTGTTAAATTGGTGTTTTTTTATTAACTAAAATTAACTACAAGTTATTTCGATTCCGGATTACTTTAGTTGTCTCGGCCATGTTTTAATACACATGTACGCATCTCTTCACAATTTTGGCTTCCAAATTGCGGATTTTTTATAGAATTAGAAACAGACAGATAGACAAGTTTTTATTTTTATATATCTCTGTATTCTATGAAAAATAACTAACGCTGTCACCGCCGCCGCCGCCGGTTTTGAATTTTTTGTGACCGGAGGTATTTCTTCGTTAATATTAAGAAAACTATTGCATACAAATATATGAAAATCGGTAGTATTATAGTGAAATGTTTGATCAACACACTAATGCATACAGTTTTCAAATCGAAGAATTATTTTAAGAGATATTTAATGCTAAAGTTGCAAAATGAACAAAAAATAGTATTGCAAAACAGTTTAAATTTAAAAATTACGCGAGACAAATTATTAGAGGTTAAATATTAGATTTTTTCAAAATTTTATTATTTGCCGTTTGATGTGAGGTGTTCAGCTATAAGTATGCAAATTTTTATGTTTCAACATAATTAGGGGCTGAGCAAGAAAAATTGCTTTAAATACACAAGTTAGAGCCCAGAGGGTTAAATATTAGACTTTTTCAAAATTTTATTATTTGCTGTTTGATGTGAGGTGTTTAGCTATAAGTATGCAAAATGTCATGTCTCCAACTTAATTAGGGGCTGAGTTAGAAAAATTGCTTAAAATACACAAGTTAGAGCCCAGAGGATTAAGCAATAGACTTTTTCAAAATTTTATTATTTGTCGTTAAATGTGATGTGTTCAGCTATAAGTATGCAAAATGTCATGTCTCCAACTTAATTAGGAGCTGAGTTAGAAAAATTCCTTAAAATACAGAAGTTAGAAACCGGAGGGTTAAATATGACTTTTTCAAAATTTTACGATTTATCGTGTTATCGCAAGTGTTCAGCTATAAATATGCAAACTTTCATTTCTCCAACTTAATTAGGGGTTGAGTTAGAAAAATTGCATAAAATACACATGTTAGAGCCCAGAGGGTTAAATATTAGACCTTTTTCAAAATTTTATTATTTGTCGTTTGATGTGAGAAAATACACATGTTAGAGCCCAGAGGGTTAAATATTAGACCTTTTTCAAAATTTTATTATTTGTCGTTTGATGTGAGGTGTTCAGCTATAAGTATGCAAAATTTCATGTCTCCAACTTAATTAGGGGCTGAGTTAGAAAAATTGCTTAAAATACAGAAGTTAGAGACTGAAGGGTTAAATATTAGACTTTTTAAAAATTTTATTATTTGTCGTTTGATGTGAGGTGTTCAGGTATAAGTATGCAAAATGTCATGTCTCCAACTTAATTAGGGGCTGAGTTAGAAAAATTGCTTAAAATACAGAAGTTAGAGACCGGAGGGTTAAATATGACTTTTTCAAAATTTTATGATTTATCGTGTTATCGCAAGTGTTCAGCTATAAGTATTTAAACTTTCATGTCTCGAACTTAATTAGGGGCTGAGTTAGAAAAATTGCTTTAAATACACAAGTTAGAGCCCAAAGGGTTAAATATTAAGCCTTTTTCATAATTTTATTATTTGTCGTTTGATGTGAGATGTTCAGCTATAAGTATGCACAATTTCATGTCTCCAACTTAATTAAATTAGGGGCTGAGTTAGAAAAATTGCTTAAAATACACAAGTTAGAGCCCAGAGGGTTAAATATTAGACTTTTTCAAAATGTTATTATTTGCCGTTTGATGTGTGGTGTTCAGCTATAAGTATGCAAATTTTCAAGTCTCCGATAGATATAGTTTCTGAGAACGGGCTCTGTGACAGACGGACAAACAGACAGACAAAGGTGTGAGACAGGTAGGGTTTCGTTAGATGGACGAAACTCTAAAAACATGCTGCGGATGAATGTAACAACATCCTAAAATTACATTACCATCAGCGATCTACCAATCCCGAATTTAGTTTATATTCGTTTCATATATTCTTATTCTTTTGTGCGGCCCTGTAAAATAATTATCAATATTATATACAGTAAAACCTCTGAATAGCGGACACCCCGAGAATGCAGAATTTGTCCTCTATTTAGAGGTGACCGCTACTGAGAGTAAAAAATGTACAGTTATTTAAGGGTTGGTAATCGAAAAAATGCCCGCTAAATAGAGGTGTCCAATAATCGGGTGTGTCCGTTATGGAGGTTTTACTGCACAATAATATCATCCTTTACAAGAAAACTGCATGCTGTATGATAGACAGACAGACATCCAGAGAAAGATAACCTCCGGATCAATAAACACTCATGTCTTTTGTTTTAATCATCCACAATTGTATGTCATACAACATGCCAGATTTTATACAACAGGCTAAAAACGGTCACCGTGGTACGGAATACTGTATTATTATTTGTTTGCCTACCAAAACTGGTTGCCACGGGTTGTTGCAAGGTTTGTGATCACGTGGTTGAAACTGATATATTCAATATTACTGCGTGCGTATTTTTTTTTATTTGCTCCATGTGTTCAAACCAGTTGTCTACGAAAACATCAACCGGTGAAAGTGACGCACACCAAATTTCTGTGACGTATGCAGATAAATTGTGCTTTTTTAGGAGTTTTTTCTATATAATTTTTAAACGGTTTTGAACTTATTTTTCATAGTAGGTGCATTCAGTAGGCGACGCTCATAGGTACCTTCTGGTGCAATCAGAAACGAAATCCGACAAATATTTTTTGAGTTATGCTTGACGAAAGGTTTTTATTAGGCTTTTTTTTAGTAGGACATGGCGTTAATATCCATCGTAGTAGTAAAGTGTCCGGACAGTAATATTTCGCTGAGTATTAGCCTTCGCTTCGCTCAGACAATTATTTGCATGCGATGTAAAAGAATTATCGTAATACCCGCTACATCTTCTTACTATTGCAGCGTGGCCTATGTAATCTGTATATCTCACATTCCAGTAAACATTCAGAACTGTTTTGAACTTGCGCGATTATGGATTGAACATAAAAAAGGCAGAAATTCGTCAAAAATACAAAATAAAATAGAAAAAAATCTATTAAAATTTTTGAATTTTTTGCCCCAATCGTTCATGGGCCTCCTACCAGTAGCCCGTGTGCAAAATTTTCGTAACCCTGCACCCTTTGGTTTCCGAGTTTTTGTGGTTACAAACACACAAGCACAGATTTTAATAGTACAGATATATCAATGAAATTGTCTTTTTATTTAAGTTGGTAGATATCCTTCAACATCTTGTTTTTTACGTTGCTGATTTCGGCTATAGCGATATATTTTCTTAAATATATTCAACTTTTATTCCTTTTTTACTATCCTATAATCTTATATAATTATTCTATCTTAAATTGTAAAGCTTTTATAGTTAAATGTTTTCGGTTATGACTTTTTCGGACTCTCTGGCAATTGTCAGTGAAGCTCCACCTTCCTATTTTCAGACAGCCAGTCCACATAAATTGAACATTCATATTCTCTTATTCATTTCGTCTTCTGTCTCTGTGAGCTTAAGACCTTTCCTTATCTTTTCATCTCTATCTTTAAATTCTTTCACTGTAATACATATGTAATGTACTGTGGTTTACATTTTTTTTTTCACGGCACATCTAATGTGTGGAGGGAGTTATACAGGGTGTGGAGTTACTCTGCAACCGGGGAGCCCCCGAAAGTATATATTGCTTACATGCTTACAGAGAAATTTTCTTTATAGAAATACTAGTATTCATACCAGAACAGCCGGCAATTTCACTCAAGTTTTATAAAAAAGTATTCTACACCAGAAATTTTAGTTAAAACTATTTATCTTATTTAATTAGCCTATTCTTATGCTGCAAATCATTCATCAAAT
This sequence comes from Maratus speciosus, assembly GCA_963932465.1. NCBI lineage: Eukaryota > Metazoa > Arthropoda > Arachnida > Araneae > Salticidae > Maratus > Maratus speciosus. Next base: position 246,311,006 of record OZ010798.1, on the reverse strand, counting down.
TCATTCATCATATTTCATATCATCAGATTCCTCCCTCTGGAGCGCTGCGGTACAGACGTTTAGTTTCTCTCCTGCAGTAAGAGAGTGTGCGAACCGGTTCTTTCCTCTGCCCGGTAGAAAACTCGGGTGTGCGGAGTTTCTCTGCGTGGACAATGCTATTGAGTAATGATGGACTCTGCGGATAATTTTGATTACGGCGAACATGCCAGCTCCATTTTCCATGGACAATTCAAGCCCAACCTTACGGAAGTATGGACTAATTTTCCTGCTCTATGCGACGACCAACAACGGGAGATTGTTAAGCTCTTCTTGTCGGACTGTGATGCCAGCATATCCCAGACTGTTTCAAGCCAGGACTACTCAAATGACTCTGCAAAGCAGCTAATTGTGAGTAACCTTTTGAATAATCTTGCATTCATATTTACTGAGCCATTTGACCCACTTAAACTGTTAAATCTTGATGATTTTAAACTATTTATTACTAAAACAGATGTCAATATGTACAATTTACTTAACAATCTTAAAGTTATTAATCCGGCGAACACAAGTGACGGTTTTGTTCCTGTCCGTAAGGGCAATAAAAGACTGCTTGAGGTTACTAATCCCACCCTTCCTTTGGCCAACAAATACAAGATTTTATCAGACAAAACTACTGATAGTAAAGGTATGGACCACAACGACGGAGGCGTTTTAGCCGAAGGCTCTGAACCCACCGCCCCCCCTAAAAACAAGATTCACCCATTCTACATCGAATTCAAAGGCAAATGGCATGAAATTGCCGCCAAAATCAAAGAAATTAATGAAATTAACCCCCTGATTAAAATGGAAGGCGAACTCCTCAATGTTCACTGCAAAACTGATAACGATTTTCGGAAAACCCAATCCTATCTTGACTCTAACGCAATTGCTTATACTACTCTCAGCCAAAACGAATTAAGGCCGCGTAAAATTGTTATAAGAGGTATCCCCCCCTTCACTGAACCGAAACTAATTATTGACGCCCTTAAAGAGCATGACTTTACTGCTAATAGAGCAGCTATGATGAAATCACGTAAAACTGGCAAATTTATGCCCATCTATGTTGTCAATGTAATGCCCAGAAAAAACTTTGAAGAAATCTTCACCATAAATGAAATATGTAATATTCGCGTTGTTGTCGAACGCTTCAAAGGCGGTAACATTGTTAAACAATGTTACAAATGTCAAAATTTTGGCCACGCCTCTGAAATCTGTGGTTTTGAGGCAAAATGTGCTAAGTGCGCAGGTCCCCATTTAACACCTAGCTGCCCACAAAAAGGCAAAATTGTCCCTAAATGTTGTAACTGTTTTGGCGATCATCCGTCGACTTACCGGGGTTGCCCCAAAACACCCCAAATTCACAGAAAACCCCCAACCCAACAAAATAAACCAAAAAACAACCTTAAAATGTTCCCTAACATGTTAGCGGAAACACTTTCAAATTACAATTATGTCAAAAAAGCTAACTCTAACACTTCCACTACTGATGCATGTCCTGATGCAAACCAAACTCCCACTTCTCACTCAGATAACAAAGACATCACACCAAACAACACAACCATTTCTAGTTATACCTCAGACTTCAAAGATATCTTCAAAACATTCCAAGAAATGAAGGAGCTTACCAAATTTAACAAATTTTTACAATGCTTCAAAAACCTGGCTAAACGAATTAAAAACTGCGAGGACCCTATGCAAAGAATGTTTATTATTATGGACACGTTCGACGGTCTGGTCACGGAATTTAACGCTATTTATCATGATTAATACAACTAACTCAACTTCTTCCTTTTCGTCCCTTGTTTTTCTTACATGGAATTGTAATTCTCTTGATACCCGCATGAATGAACTTAAACTTTTCATCTCTGATCACCCACACATTGATATCATTTTTCTTCAGGAAACCCACAATCCCAAATATAACATTAATATCCCTGGCTATAAAGTCTATCACAATCCACGTCCAAACAGTTTCTGGGGGGCACTGCTATCTACATCAAGCAGCACCTCACGCACTACACAACTAATAACAACACATACACTGACCTTGATTACACTAATATTGTCTTACAGCTTCCACAAATTAATATCAATTTAGCCTCCATTTACGCACCACCTGTTAGAAATTTCCCAGTTGCTGGTCTAACAGACTTACTCTCACAACATCAACACTGCTTTTTTGTTGGCGACTTTAACGCGAAAAGCAGACGGTGGAACTGTCACGGTAACACTACCAGGGGCTCTTCATTACACAACCTTATTCAGCACCACAATTTGAGCCTTCACGCTCCAAACACCCCTACACGTATTGCCACTGCTAGGAACACACAAGACTCTATCATTGACTTTGCTATTTCAAAAAATTTCTCTTACCCTGTTACTACCACTGTTATCCAAGATCTTTCCTCTGACCACTACCCTGTATGCTTCAAGATTGATTTAATTAACCCTCTTTCTCCTCCTCCCTCCGTGGCCATTGACTGGAAGAAATTTACCCAGCACCTCGCTAACTTGGACTTAACTTATCCGGACATCAACACTACAGATGACATTGACTCTGCTGTGGATACTCTTAACTCACACATCATCGATGCTCAAAACTTCGCTACAATCCCACGGTTCAAAAACAATAACACATTCACCCCACCACGCTATATTTATGAACTAATTAAGCAACGCAACAACCTTAGACGCACCTTTCAAAATTATAGAGATCCAACTCTCAAACCTCTCATTAACAGGCTTAATAACAAGATTAGAAATTGTCTCTTTAAAGAAAAACAAAAAAATTGGAGTAACTTTCTAACTACCCTCTCTGCAGAAGACAACTCCCTTTGGCTAATTAAACGCAAACTTAACAAAAATATCACCACCATGCCACCACTCACTATTAACAACACCACAGCATACACTGATAAAGATAAAGCTAACACACTTGCCAGATCATATGCTAATCAATTCTCACCCAACGACACCCACACCAGTCATGATCACATTAATCACGTGAACGAAACAGTTCGCAGTTTCATAGCCACCCCACCTGTTGACCCCCCCACTGAAATCCAACCCCTCATTATCCACAACATCATCCAAAAACTCAAAAAACGCAAGGCCCCTGGGTATGACAATATCTCTAACACTGCTCTCAAAAACCTTCCACATAACTGTATCATCTTTATTACTAACCTAACTAACTCCATTTTTAAATTTAATTACTTTCCTAAACCCTGGAAAACCTCTATTATCTCCCCTATCCCTAAACCTGGTACTAACCTTCTGGACCCTACTAACTACAGACCCATTTCACTTCTACCATCTTTAAGTAAAGTTATTGAACGAGTCATAAGGATTCAGCTCCAGGACTTCATTGACCACAACAACACACTTATTCCTGAACAATTCGGCTTCCGCCCCAAACACTCCACACAACACCAGCTCTATCGGGTCGTTGAATTTCTAAGTGAAAAATTCAATGATAAAATCCCAGCTGCTGCCATTTTTCTTGACATTGCAAAGGCATTCGACAAAGTCTGGCACGAAGGCCTTATTTACAAACTAATTCAGCTTAAATTTCCTGCCAGACTTATACACTTGATATACTCTTACCTTTGCAATCGTTTTTTCCGCGTCCGCATTAATTACATTCTTTCAGCCATTTTCACCATCATGGCCGGGATCCTTCAAGGAAGTGTCCTCGGCCCTTTCCTGTTTAACTTGTTTTTTAACGACATTCCACGTTCTTTACATACATATCTTGCATTATATGCGGACGACAACACTATTTATACCTCTGCTCATCACCCATACACACTATACCGGTACCTGCAGACACACATCAATGCCTTCATGGACTGGTGTTCCTTATGGCGAGTCAATATCAACGAAAATAAAACTAAAGCTGTTTACTTCTCCAGAAAATTTTCCAATCCTAACAGAATTATACTTAATAACACTCCCATTGAATGGTCTAACGAAGCCAAATACCTAGGGGTCATTATTGACAAAAGACTCACATGGAAAAAACATATTACATCCATCAGGGGCAAAGTTGCTGGGGCTTACAACGCAATTAAACCACTTCTCACCAGTAAAACTCTATCAATACACAACAAGCTTTTACTTTACAACACTTGCATCTTACCAATCATCACATATGCCTGCCCAATTTGGGGCTTTACCTGTAAAACATCAATGAACAACCTTAGCCGCTTACATAACAAAAATCTCAGAACTGTTCGAAATGGTTCCCGTTATCTACGTAACTCTACAATTCGCAAAGATCTTAAAACCATCACCTTACGTAAGCGCATTGTAAATCTTTCCAAAAACTTTTTCAAAAATATTTATAATCTTCCAAACGAAATTGTCGCAGAGCTTCCGGACTATGACGCCTCCGAGCCGCATCACCAGAAACGGCCAAAGTATTCCAGTCTAATGGACCCCCAGTGAACTTGTGTTCGCTCCTAGCAAAATTTACTATGTTAGCATTAATTGTTTCTTTGTAAAAAAAAAAAAAAAAAAAAAAAAAAAAAAGACTAAAAGACAAAAAAAATATATTGTATGTACCTGAAAAGTTGCCTTTTTTTTTGGTTTCTGCCCTTGCCCCGTGCTGATAGCTTAGGATCTAGTTAGAACATCATGTCTTTCTCCCTTGAAACACTGCTTATCTCTTAAAAATAGTAGTTGAATAACTACAGTTACATCATCTCTTAATCTCTTAATTTATTATTTATTTTCTTAAACTTCCCCTTTAAGCATTTATGCATTTTAGTTAATTTTACTATTCTCTCATCTTAAATTTTGTTCTCCCTTATAATATTAACTTTACTCTTACATTTTTTTTATCCTCCCCCCCCCCTTTTTATCCCCGGAGTACGTACCTTGACTGTGTATGTACTTCATTAGATGCGAACCTTACAGCATGCAAAGGGCCCTTTCCAGGGCCATTATCTGCGCAGCTGGGGGAAACATCTGTCCACCCTACCCAGTAACGCTGTATATTATACAGATGTTACATTCTTTTCATACTTTTTTAATCTTTTCCCCAATGGCTCATGTAATTGCAAGACATTTCACTTCCTCAGACTGGGCGTTAAGATGGCCGCATCTAGGAAGCCCATCAAAGAGACTCAACTGTTCCAACTGTTCCAAATTTTACTCAAGTTTCATAAAAATATTTTTCACCAGAATTTTTATTTAAAATTATTCGACTGATTTATTTAACGTAAATCTGCGTTTTTAAGATTTAACTTATTTTGTGAAAAAATTTCTGCTCCAAATATACATTTATTCATATGGTTGGAGTCGAATCGACTCCTTCCGGGCGTTCTAGTGTTAATGAAAAGCAATTTATCACCTTTTTTTCCACCAAAGTTATCAAAGTAAAATTTAATAAAAACTTACTGGTGCAAACCTTGATTAAAATTCGGTGAGATAAAATATATACCACCGCCGCTCAAGGGGTTAACTTTCGCAGGGACCAAGTCAGTGTTGCGAGTGGGCTACTTTTTTAAAATTTAAATTTTTTGATTGCCACCATTTTTTAAAAATTGATAATCCGCCTTGATTTCACCTTATTAATCTGTCATTAAATAAGGCAAATTTCGCTATTCCAATAAGTGGCAATCAATAAATCTGAATTTAAAAAAAGTATCCCACTGGCAACACTGAACCAAGTTTTCGAATGGGCCAGCAGATTTGCGTTTTACTTTGAGGGGGATTCTTTGATGAAAGTTGTTTGTTTAGATGTGTACTACTTCTGTAAATACCTTTTAAAGTTTGCCCATCTTTTATGAAACATCCTGTATATTTCAGTCAAAACTAGCGTAAATTTAGAATATTTTATGCGGTTTGATTTTATTTGCGCAAAAAATGTTGCTGCATCACGTACACATTCCTTTTTTTTTGTACGTTTAAGAGTAGTATACCCCTTAATTTATTTTCCTTTTTCTAGTAAATATTGAATACATAACAAGATACAACCAAGCCGATTTTCAACGTATAGATGCAACAGACTTATGAGTAACTTTATTTGTAAAAGCAATTGATTTCACACCAGAATAAATTTCAAGCAATATTACAACTAAAAAATAAATGTGATTTATTTATACGTGGTTTTAAAATTTAAATAATGTGCTTATGAAAAAGTTGTTATCGATTCCGATGACGGCTCTTGTTGTTTATTTTATTATTTAATTGCGGAATTTGTAATACCTCGTTTAATGTCATTTTTTATATAAAACACTTTGACTGGTAACTCCGGAGCAGTCGCTTTATTGGATGAGAGACATTTAGCGACAGTATAAAGGAAAAATTCTTTTTCGAAATTTACTTATTTATTAGAAATTAATTTATTTGAAATTATAAAATTATATGAAATTTGAATCATTAAAATTGGCGGCCAAACTGGCAACTATGATATGTACAATTGTCTCCGCTATTTTACGAAAAGTAATCTTCAACTTTTTGTCTTAGAATTTGTTGCAATTGCTTTAATCTGAATAAGGGGACGATTATTACATGAATTTATGTGCGACAAAGTAAAAACCATTCATATCCTGAATAAGCGGGACATCTTCTAGTTAAATAATCTTTATTAATTACTTACCCACAAACAAGCAGACTTGTTAAACAGCTGTTTCTTGATTAGTTTCTCTTTTTTCTTTGAGAGTTAACATACCGTTATTTGTTATAGATTGTAATTTAACAGTTTTTTCTGTAAACAAGTTGTTTACTCTCCTTAGAAATTTCAAGGAAAATTTCACCACTATTTCAACTAAAAATTTTCTTCTTCAAATTTAAATCAGAAAATATTCATACTGCGATAAAAAAGAAGAAAATAATATTCAAAAATTGGGGTAGAAATGGACACACCTAAATGAAATTTTATTTGAAATGTTTTCACTATAATGTATCTTAATTTTCGAAAAAGTTTTTTTATATGTTTTATTTAAAATTTAAATTTAATAGAATTTTATATTTTACTGCATCGCTAAAAAAAATTATTTTTTAATTTAATTTACTTTTTCTGGAAAATCTCGATTTTTGTGCATCCGAAGCTTGCGTTTCAGGTTCTCTTTCATTCAGAAATTCTTAATTCATACCACAAATTCTGAAAAATATATTTTGCTTTTTTTAATGACATACACTTCGTGTTTATGTAAAGTAACAACCCTTATTTCGGAATTTACGGCTTAGATAGCCAGCTTTTGAATAAATAAAAAAGTACATGAAAAGGGTGGATATCTGTATTAAAAAGAACAAACATATCAGTGTGTAAAGCTGACTTCATTTTGACAGTGGCAACACCAAACGAATAAATTTAACTTTTAATGTAATTTTTTAAACTCCTGAACTTTGAACAATTTAAATTTTTACGCCGTCGAATAGGAAAAAAAATTCAAATACAATTTGGTGGAAACTGCACCGCAATTTGTTTGAAAATTGTAGCCAAATTTACCCAGTTTTTGTTGTTCTTCAGTAATTGTCAAGGGTTATTTTTCTTTTAAATCTATCTTTGCTGTGTGCAGAAGATTACAAAAAATAAATCCGTTTGCATTTAAATTAAGGTAAATAGCTATGTAATTGTTTACAGCTTATATTCCATAAGGAAATAACGGGATTAAAACTTCATCAGTAAATAAATAAAATAATAAAATACAAACAAAACACAGATGTAAGACATGCAAATGAACTACGCGCTTAACACGTTCCCACCGGCGCCGATATTCATGTTTTTCGCTATGGCGCGGCGCTCAAATTATGTTTTGCTTCATCTGGCGGCGCGGTACTATCGCTTATTCAGAGACTGTATGTAATGAACCGCCCCTCTCATATTTATAGAATTGAACTCCAATATAACAAGCAGAGTTGATTGTGAATGTCTGAAAGTACGTAAGGAGTACGCAAATTAATTAGAGACATGATTTTAATGACTACATATGAGCGAATTTAATATTAAATATCTTTCAATCCAAAGAAATATGGCCAACATGATATAAATGCGTTTCTGTAAGATAGAAGCCACACCTTTAGTCAATGATATTTTTTCAATGAAAATGAGAATCTTCGAATCGGTCGTGAATATATTCAAAATAATGAATTGTTTTTAATACTGAATTTTCGAGTATTCGAATGTGACTCAAATATAGTGCATGCCATCTAAAGCATAGTGGAGTGTGACCCAATTATTGTACACGCCTTCTATGGCCCAGTCGAGTGTGACCCACCGGTGATTACACGCCGCCTGATGCGCCAGTCAAGCGTGACCCACCGGTGATCCACGCCGCCTGATGGGACAGACGTGCGTGACCTACGGGTGCTGCACGCTGGCGTGAACGTGTTAACCCTTTAACTACTGACGGTACTTATATGTACCACTCTCTATAAACTTTCATCTCATAGTGAATATTACTAATATTCTAAAGGTACTTTGCAAAAACACTCTTTTAACTCCACTTTTTCTGGATACATGACAGAAGTAGTTCTAGAATTGTTATTTTAGCGAGGAAGAAAGTTATCTTTGACACAGTCGATGTGTTTTGTACCGACGTTTTGTACAGATTGTCACACTCGTCTTTTTATTGCTGCAAACACAGTAAAGGATATAAGATAAGTGTTGGATTTTTTAATGTGTTCATTATGGTCTCAAAATACAATTTGACTAGCTATTTTAGGTGAATAGTGTATGTATTTGATTGAACAGCTGAATTACTCGCTTGTACTTATAAGCAGTGGTGGGATTCAGCCGGCTCGCACCGGTTCGGTAGAACCGGTTGTTAATTTTTGCTGAGTTCGGCGAACCGTTTGTTAAAATCATACTTTAAATGCGAAAATCGCATTCATTTACCCACTTTCTTTAAATGTTTATCTGCAGAACAGCATTTTCTAAACATAACACTGTGATATGTTCTGATTTGTTTCATTCGCAAAAAGTATATATTTTTTATTCTTCACCAGCTCTGTAAGAAGCAAATTTAACTTTAAAAAAATGAAATTTTGAAGATTTGCAGAATCCAAGTCAGCAGCCCAAGCTAATTCTAGTTATAGTGTCGATCGGAAAGTCGTGTCGTGTTGGGAAAACCAATTCATACCGGAAAATTCTATCACTTAATTATTAGACGTTGATTCCGATATTTAATTTCTAACAACTACCGGACAAAATGTTTGAGTACGAATTGATGTTCCCAACACGACACGACTTATCGATTGACACAATACATGGCATGCTTATACAACTTTACAATAATTTTAACTACTGAAAAGGTAACACAAACATATAAAAATATTATCTAACAAAATTGTGGTACTCAAAATAAAATTTTAGTATTCACCTGGCAACACTGACGCTTGCAGTTCTGACAGTGTTGCCAGATTGTGGACTTTTGCCCCCCAGATTGGGGTCTGTCACCACCTTTTTAATGTAGTATAATTCGCATTATTTTTCAGAATTTGTAATCTATTTTTAAATAGGGCGAATATTTCAATTTCAAAAAATTGGTGACAATCAAATAATCTGAATTAAAAAAGTCCCTAATCTGGCAACACTGAGATCTGATTTCACTAATACAATGGCATGGCTACCAAAAAGTACGGCTTTTTCGTTACCACTAAACTACAATAGAAATTTTGTATCTTATTTTTATTAAAAACTGCTATATTTTGGCGATTGAATAAGGCAAAATTTATTATTTTCACTGTCCCAAATGAGTTGCTACTTTTGAATGCTTTGTACTGACAACTGATACTGATGATTTTATGATTTTTTGTGAAAATGTTTCAGTTGCGAACACTGTAAATTTGTTTCGAAAAGTTTCTCCCAAAATAAGCGCCAAATTTGTGGAAAGTCAAATATGAAAATAAAAATACCAAGTTGTGATAAATTTAATCGCAAATAAAATTTTTTAATTGATATTTAAGGAATTTTTTGCACATAATATAGTTTTAGGATTACATTCCAAGTTTAGCCGAAGAAGATTTTGACGACGAAGATTTTCCTTATTGAGATGGTTATTTTTGTACGAGTTCCCTCCTACTGACATCATAATGTTTTCCATACATGTTTGTAAAGTTAAAAATACATTGACAAGCTTTTCTACTTCTATATTTTGAAAAGCGACTTCAACAGCATCAATTTATTTATCAATATTCTTTGTGGGCATCTGATGTTGAAATGACTGTACTGCGTTAAAAATCCCGCGAGAAAGTACATTTAAATCTGGACTATATATTTGGAGGTTGGCACTGTAGTTGCGAATTCCATCCATCTTTTTTACATGCGTCTGTGATAATGGCACCATCCACGGCCAAATGAGGTTTGGCATTGTCCTGTTGTATGTATATAGGATTCGTTTTTTCACTATTTCGAAATTTTTTACGTATAGCCGGCAAAATTTTTCTATAATAATTTCCCCGGTTTCTTCTTTGATAACAATTTCTACAACTTTTGTCGCAGCAGTTCCTTTTACACGATTTCATGAGTTTCTTTTTTGCATTTCATGTATAAAGAAAAGGCCGCATTCCATTTTTCTATCAAACATTTAGTTTCTATTAGAGTCCCATCTTAGTCTTACCACCGATGCCATAAACACTACTTTGATAATAAAAAAAAAACTTGTGTGGGAAACTAGATCGCTAAAAACCGACGTTTGAACACCCAATATATAAATTAAGTACAGTGAACATAGACCAGACGTATACGCTTCGTGAGTACCGGGAAACACATCATCAGTGTATAAAATCAATGTATAAAATTAACATTCCTCCCAAGTACATCCAATACGAAAACCCAATTGCTACTAAGCACAGCACCGAAAGACCATCAAGCTCCAGCAATCAATGAAATCAAACGGAAGTGAAGCATATTGGCACAATAATTCCACCCAGAAAGTTGAGATGTAAGGTGCACTGGAAAAATCATTAACTAAGGAGTTTCTAAATTTATGAATATGAAACAGCTTCAAAAAAGTCTAAATCTAGAGGAGTGTTGCATTTCTTGATAATAGTGGCTGAAATTGAAATTATGTCCCTATCCCCAGCAATGAGAAGCAATAGAGGATTTTTGTAATTCATTTTTCTTTACATAGTTTATATGTTCTTTGACTCTGTAACACAGTTGTCGTTTAGTTTGTCCATTAAAGGACAAACCATATTGGCGTTGAATATTGTAAATTCTCCTAAAATTTTGAGGAGGAATTTTATCTTTTAGCTATGAAAAAGTTAGTTTACTGACTGGTTTAAAAACAACTTTAGAGTCATACTTTCTTAAGATATCATGGGTGCCATGTCAAACTATCCAATATGAAAACAGTACTGCCAGTGGGCCACTTTTTTAAAATTTAGATTTTTTGATTGGAACCACATTTCGGTAATGGTAAAATTCTCCTTGTTTTCGCCTTAATTAATGTGTCATTAAATAAGGCAAATGTTACTATTTCAAAAAATGGTGCCTATCAAGAAAACTGAATTTAAAAAACCCACTGGCAACACCATTTTCATATAAATCCTATAAAAAACTATAAAACACCTACACCAAAATTCACCGTATAAAAACTCAGCAAAGTGTTTGCGTTCTTCGAACCTAAGTCATGCGTTGGAATTAGCGTCTAATAATTCTTTGCTTAGAATATCTCATATATTTTTAGTCGTGACTGGTGTAACTTTAAGAATATTTTTTGGTGTTTGTTTTTGGATCTGCAGAAAATGTTGCTCTTTCATCAACAAGTTCTCAGAAAATTAAATATTTTTTGAAGATTTAAGAGTAGTGCATCCCATTAAGGGGACGGCGGACGTCATTTTTTTTTCATCATAGAAATATAAAATTTTGTGCATATATACATTTCATCATAAATATATAAAACACCTTAAAAGAAATTTTCTATCTTATTATAATTTTAATATATTTAAAAAAAATTAAAATAAAATTTTAAAATGCTCCGGGAGTGCTTTTGAGATATGTCCTTGCTTTAGCATTTTAATCACTTAAAACTTTATCACAAACAAATCTAAGCATTGATTTTTTAATCTCTTGTATAGATATTTTTTCGAAATTTTTTTTCTTAGTTTCGTATCTATTTTCATCAAAACTTTGCCTTTTAATACGTTAAAAATCAAATTTACATATCTTAAGGCTGTTCTCAAATCCAAAGGTTCAACTTTCTGACATAAGTTTTAATTCATTTTTGTTCGGAAACGCATGAAACTAGAAGGTATTGTTATTCAGAAACTATGTCATTGAACTGGTTCTTTTGTCGTTTTCTTGTAAACGCAATAGATCTTTCAGAAAATGCTGTCAAAGTTGACATTTTGAACCGAACTTCCGAACGAAAGCAGAAAATCCAATCAGAAAGGGGAGAAAAATGCCGTGTCACGTGATAAAAATCGCTTATAACTCGATAGAAAATTTTTTGATCAAAAAATGGGAAACACAGTTCGATTCCAAAACGCTTCCATGGTCAGGCTTTCCAATTTCACACCTTTCCGTTAAAAAATGAACTTGTAAATGTGTTAAAACTTTTTGCGCTTGTTGAGCAGAGCAGATGAGAACAGCCTTAACCTTCCTATCCTGAATGGGTCTAATAGACCCACTTCTATAATTCATGTCCTTCGATTCGTAGCAGAAAATATTTTGTAAACTAAATTCATAATATGCAATATAAATTTATATAAATATATGCATTAAATAGTTTTTTTAAAATATTCCGCTGTGAAATATTTTTATTAAGGTTGAGTAAAATTTCAACCAGGTAGGAAGTTTAATGAAGTCGAATTTCAAAATCCATGCGTAGTTCCTTTGTAAACAATATCAGTGTTCTACCTTGTTAATTTCATGAATTTTGATCAAAAAATACGACGTCAGGAAAGTTTCAAAAATCTAAAACGTTGAAAAATCTGTTTTGAGAAAAGTATATTTAAAGTATATTAAAAGGCAAAAAGATAGCTATTTTACAAAATTCAAATGCTGGTAATTTTACGAAAAATAATCGTATCTACAAGGCTCCCAAATGGTCCGCCAACTGAATACCAATAAATTTTAACAGAAAATTTTATGGTAGGTTTGCGCTGGTATTAACTTTCAAAGGTGATTCCGGGGCGGTTTGTAAGAAAAATCGAAAAAGAAAATTTTTCTAAAGTAATATTGGTATTCAGTTGGTGGACCATTTGGGAGCCCTGTATCTACATGCGATTTTTGGAAAATGGCTTAGAACAAAAGGAGAACAATTATATGTACAAAAATAATTTTCTATTTTGGGGGGCATTTTTGCTCAACTAAAGGTTCGCGGTCCCCTTAAGTTATTTTCCTTCCCCTAGAAGATATTCGATATATACGAGTACACTGGATACAGCAAGTCATTTTTTCAACAGACAAAAATAACAGGGAATAAAAAGCAACTTTATTTGTTAAAAAAAAATCCATTAATTTCACACCGGAATAAATTTAAAGGAATATAGTTACTCATGAGATAAGAAAAAAAAATATTTAGGAGGGTGTTGCGAAACGTGCAATGAACGATCATGTTACAAAGCTGTTACCCGCTCCGGTGATAGCTCTTAATGTTCAAATGAATGTTCGGTACTGTGCATACGCTAGTTCAGGCATGTCAAACTCATTCAGCACCGGGAGCTAAATTTACCAATGTATAATAACTCGCTGGCTACATATAACAAAAAATAAATAAATAAAGTATTGCAAATTTATTATGGAACCATTGCACAGAATGAAATTTGCATATAAAGAAAAACCCTTAAAAAATTTACACATAGGAAAACTTAAAAAAGAATATTTATTAATTAAAATACAATAATTTTTATATTTAAGATTTTTTATTATTCTTTAAAATTGAAAATACCAGTGGAAAAGTGCGCTGCCAACAAAAACACGTCTGGCATTTAAAATTTTAATTCGCAATCACAATGTTATATATATATATATATATATATATATATATATTAACTCTATTACACTGATCTTTACATTTTTCTGTTAATTTTGAAACTTGACCTCTTTTTAAAATCAATCGTTGCAAGAGAACTACTATTTGCAATATAAACTTACTTTTTAAACGATAAACTTTATTACATCAAATTTTTCTTAATTGAGTCAGAAATACCAGCTATGGTGGTTGCACCAAGCCTAGGATAATTTTTATAAGCTCCCCTCTTATTTTTTAAAACACATCATGCCTGAAATTAAAAACTGTCAACTGAGTGAAAGTTCGTGCATCTGTATTCGATGAATTGCAATGTTGTAAGCAAACAGTAATGGCATTACAGATTTCATTTAATTGTTGAAATTTTAGACTATATCCTGAAACCTAAGAATGGCACATACATAGTTTAGCTTATATTATTTTCCAATCACTTTAACTGCTCTAGATATCATTTCTTCTGCTTCGGAGTGAATGATTTTAATGCGCGTGCAATTGAAAATAACTTTTATTTATATTTATATTTTTAATTTTTTTTTATCAGATGCATTACCTTGGATATTTCTCATGAATACAATTTTTTTAATGTGGTATCAATTTTGAATCTAAAATTTAGGTTTCCGAAGTTTTCCAGATATTTATGAAAACATTCCTTGCAAATTCCAACAGAGTTTATACGTGTAAATTTAGCATTTAAATTTTTACTTAAAAGTATTGTAATTTGGCTTTTGTCAATCTGCGAATTGATCGTGTTTATTCACACGAGAGCTGTAACACAATATTTAAAAATTATAAAATGTGTGTGATTACAAATGGCTAGTTCCATGGGTTTTTGCAGTGTGAATCACATAGCCGATAACTGTTATGCTTGTTGCTAACTGTTATTTTCGAAAAATATGCTTCTCCTGATTCAATTAACCCTCCGTCTACCAGACGGGTCCATTGGACCCGACAGGTACATACAAAATATTCATTCAAACCAGAAATTTCTTTAAAATAAACTAAGTATATAAACCAGACAAAAATAAGGTAAATAAATAAGTTAAATAGTTTTAAATAAAAATTCTGGTGTAGAACGTTTTATTAAAACTTGAATAAAATTCCCGGTAGATCTAGGGTTAATGAGATATCACCGATAAAATAAGTCACGTTTTTCAGTTCTAAAATACTCGTAACCGAAAGTCGTAGCGTGTGACCTTCACTACAAGTACTCATGGAACTAGCCAAACATGTTTTTTAACAGGAAACAAAAAAGGAAAAAGATTGCGTGAAGTTCATTAATATCGACATGTTTGCTAACCTAAATAAAGAAAATAATTAACCCTTAAACCGCTGGAAACGATATATTCCCGTTCCAGTGGGCTACTTTTTTAAAAATCCAGATTGCTTGATTCCCACCCCTTTTTAAAAAGCGTATAATTCGGCTTATTCTCGTATTATTTAATCTGTAATTGAATAAAGTGACTATTTCTGCTTCAAAAAAAGTGGTGGGAATCAAACAATCTAAATTTTAAAAAAGTAAACCACTGAAAAAGCCGCCCGCTGCTGGAGCACCGACCCCTGAATAATAGTCCTGAGCGATGACACAAAAATGGCGGCTGCCGAAGGCGGATTTTTTTAAACGTAAGTACGGGCCCTTAAATTTTGACAGCAGTATTTTATAACAGATTTCTCTGACTTGTTTAATCTCAGAAAATGGATGCGGAAAAAACTTAAAAAAATTATTGGTACGAATATTTAAGGGAACGTACACACGCTGTTAAAAAATCCGCCTTCGGCAGCAGCCATTTTCGTGTCAGCGCTCAGGCCTTGTATTCAGGGGGCGGTGGCTGGAGGGTTAATGATCTCAAATGCAAAATCTTCATGTTTCATTATGTATGCATTACAGTGGGTTGCCAAATTATTAGGGACAGTCATAGTTTTTGCTAGTTTTATACTTTGGGTGCACTTGACTGTGGATCTAAATGGTTTAAGTGTTGTAGGAATGTATTTTACCATTGCCAACATCTCTATAATTCATCTTTTAAGTACTTTTGGTATGTTAAAAGGTTTGTTTGCTTTCCATAAATATTCTAAGAACAGGAGAGACGCTGAGTCTTTTACACACGCAATAGTGTAAGACGCTTTTCTTTAATTTAAACAAAATTCTGTGGATTTTTTTTGGAAAAGTTAAGAATTATATGTGAGTATTATCTTTCTTTTATTGATTAAATATTTGATTTTAGCAAAATTATTTACGATTTTAATTTATTTTTATTTTTATTGATTTCAGTACGAGTCGTGGGGTTGATTTGTTCCCAAAGAAAAAATCTGAGGTAAAAACACCTTCTTCTGCATACGAGTCGTTCCCAAAAGACGATAGCAGAACTTGCTGGAGTTTCCAAGTCAGTAGTCAATAGGATAAAAATAAATCTGGACAAAAACCAGCCACTTTCGCCCAAACGAAAAGGTAAATGTGGAAGAAAACACATAACAACTCCACGTAAAGATAGGAAATTCCGGGATATCTGTTTAGGAAACAGAAAGAAGAGTGTGGGACTCCTTACTTAGATCATTCAATAATCTGGCATACCAGTTTCTAAGAGAACTGTGCTGACGATATTAGCGGAGGAAGGGTTGACAGGTTATCGTCCAGCCAAGAATCTCCGGTTCACAGAAACGATGAAGAAGAAGCTCCTTGCCTGGGCTCGTGAACACCGTTAGAAGACAGTTGATGATTGGAGTAAGGGTTGTTAAGATAATTATTATTCATGTCATTTAAAATCATTTATTTCTAAATTATTAACATATTTAATTTTTTTCAGGTATGTTTCTCAGACGAATCAACCTTTGAGATTTTAGCCGATAAAAGCAGCTTTGTCAGGCGACTCCCAGGCGAAAAATACCGCCCAGACTGTATCGTGGAAAGTGTTAAACACCCTGATAAAATAATGGTGTAGTCTATCATAAGCGCTAAAGGGGTTGGATGCCTCTACATTGTCCAGGGAATCATGAGACAAGGCCAGTACAGGCAAGTTCTGGAAACTCGGCTGCTGCTGCATATTGAAGAATGGTTCCCAGGTGGTGAAGAGTTCATGTTTATGCATGATTCAGCCCCTTGTTATAAAGCTAGAAGCTTTACAAAGTTTTGCAGACCACAATATCCCAGTTTTACCTTGACCTGGCAATTCTCCTGACACGAACCCCATAGAAAACTTATGGGAGATCACCAAGGCGGAAAACGGCAAAGATATGATTACAACCAAAGAACAACTCATCGAAAAATTAATAAATGTATGGCATCACAACCCTAAAATAAAAGAAAGTGCCAGAAATTGCATAGAAAGAATGCTGAGACGCATCGAAGCACTCCTCGAAGCCAAAGGAAATGTCACCAAATATTAATATTCTTTACTTAACATTAGTAAATTGACTGTATTATATTTTTGTTGGGTTTTTTTCACATAATATTGCATAAATACTTAAACTAGTATAACAATAATGTTTTTAAACTTAAAAACAGTGTTTATTTTCAAACTATATCCTAATATTGTACAAAAAACCTATAATTCATGACTGTCCCTAATAATTTGGCAACCCACTGTAAGTGAAAAACATTTAGATTCCTGGGGAGGGCCACGGTGGTTTGCTGAATTCGTAGAATAGATATTTTAATGTTTTTAATGTTTTAATTCGTATTAAATGTTTATACACCATTTTAGCAAATGATTTGTATTTTATTTACATTTTACTTATTTATATTTGAATTATCTATGGTGTAATAGTGCAAAATTGTATATAGTTAAGTGAAGAGGCAGGGTAATATTTTTAGAGATTTTACTTTTTTTCACAAAAACAAAACGAGAACGACTTTCAAGGTTAATTATTTAAAAGCTATTTATTCTTTTAATATTTCTTTGCTTCAGTTGAATAACAAAAAAAATATGGAAAACATTTTCAAATTTCTTCCTTTTTTCCATTCCAGGAAATGATTTTGAATTTTTTACAATCTTTTTATTTAAATCAAGTTTTTTTTTTTTTTTTTTTTTTTTTTTTTTTTTTGATGTAAAGATGGAATTTTGCAATCGATTTTTAACGCACTTCCGGATATGATAGGATTACAAAAATCATATACGAAGCAGTGTCTCATTATAATTTAATGCATTATTTTTAGGTCTTTCTTATGTTTGCAGTACAATATTTTAATATTTTTACAACTTAATTATAAATTCATTAATTTTAAGCCTTTCTTGCATTAGCTCGCTAGATAAATCGCCAAGTATTTTCTGAAACGGGTATAATTCAATGGTTGTAGAAAAATTAAAGGCTTTAATTATGCGCCAATTAACGATCGCCAAAATATGCCAAATGGCTCCAATTAACTTTAAAATTTTAATATTTGAAAGGCTGAAAAGTGGAAAATAATTTATAAATAAAACAGGAATAGTAGAATGAACCCCGAAGGGGTTACCCTTCGGGACGGGAGCCTTTTACGAAATTTTTAATCTTTCATCACCGTTTTTTAAAAACAGAAATTTGTGTCTTCTGAAATCAAGAAAATGCGCTGATTAAATAAGGCAAATTTTACAGTAAAATTTTACTGGTGAAGTAAAAAAAAGGATTCTGAGCGCTTGGTACAGCACGTATACGTGCCGCTCGTCCCCAAGGGGTTAAAAAACAAACACTTTTATCGATTAGTAGTGTAATACAGGATTGCCGATTTAACCTCCATTTTTATTTAGAAATTTAGAGTTCATACCAGAAATAAAGAATGGTATTTAAAAAATTATTTAATACCAGATACTTACCTTATCTCTTAAAAATAAGTTCCTAATTTTAGCTTTTATCCATAATATTTTCCTTTTATTATTATGTATATTTTAAAATGAACTTCACTTTTTCTTTTCCCTACGTTTCGTAATTGTAAGACATTAAATCAACAGACTGGGTGTTAACCCTTTCCGGCAGAGAGAATTTTTGTTGGAAATGATGAAATGATTGACTCACACCTGAATTTAGAAACGACTTTTTTAGATATTAAAACGTGTTACTTTAAACGTTAATTGTAAAAGTAAAATTTTACTAAAATATTCTTGGTGCCGGTCGTAAGTTTGGAATTAAAATTAGGTACACCGACCGGGGCACACTGCGTTGGAAAGGGTTAAGCTGATCACAGCAAGGTAACCCCTCAACACAGTTCAGCAGCGATTACATAAAGTAACAATTTTTCTTTTGAAATTTACGGTATGAAATTAAAATTTCGGATTAAAATTGGAGGCATAACTGGCAATCTTGACGTAATATTAATTAATTTACTATTTTAAATTGAGAAAGCGTATTTATTAAAAACTCTTAAAAATAGTTTTTAATAAATTAATTTTGTTAGCGCAAACGTAAAACAATTGTGAATATTTCAGCGCTCACGTACGTTCAGCGCTCACGTATAGTTCAGCGCTCACGCCAAATTAAAGCATTGTAACAGATTTTTTTAAGGCGAAATATGAATTGCAGTCAAAAAATCAAGCTTGATTTTCAAGATGAACATTGAATTCTTATAAAAGAGAGCTTTTTCTAAAAAGCTATTTTTACTTTTATATATTTTTTATTTTTAATAATCATCAGAATTTCTCAAGATACGTAGATATAACACAGTGTTTCTACATCAGATAAAACTTCTGCTTTTGCTTTATTCATTCTGCTAGATGGATTCTTCCTTCTCTGTTTCAGAAACTTTTATCATTTGTTGAAATTTAGATAACAGGAAATATAGAACCAGGGTTTGTACGGGTCCTTGAATTTCCAAACTAAGAAATTCTTTGGTACCAGTATTTTTTATAAAAAATTTCTTGTAAATAAGGCGAAATTTCGAACATTTAAACTAGATTTTTTTTTTCTATAAAAGAATACTGATATCTGTCCTTAAAAATAACGGTACCCGTACGAACTCTGTGAACGGAAAATAATAATCAAAACTTTTTAAAAGCGTTTTTGCCACCAAAAGATTGGGAAATTGAATAGGACAAAAAATCGCGGAAAACATCTTACAATTTCTTCGTCTTTTCCTTAATAAATAATTTTTTATTTTTAATTGTTAAAAATCTTTAGAAATTCTCAAGGTACGTAGATATAATACCTTGCTTCTACAAAAGATTTTACTTCTTTTTTTGCTTTATTCTTTATTCTACCAGTTGCATTTTTCTTCCTCTGTTTCAGACACTTTTATTATTTGTTGAATTTTACCGAACGGGAAATATATATAATAGAGTTTTACAACATTTTAAAAACCTGTTCTTTACAAAAAGTGTTACACTTTTTATCTAATTAACTGCACTTGCAGTTCCTTTGATAGCCATAAAACAAACATATTAAATTAAAAAATTTAGAAATAGCAACAAATATTGTGGCATTCCAAGCTTCTTCATTAAATTACTCATTCTTTTTAATTTATAATATTCTTTCCCTTTTCACACGATTTAAAGCTAATTTTCTTTCAGACTACACATATGAAAAAATAAGACCATAAGATACATAAAAAATATATTTTAATTATATAAATAATGTTTTGTTTTTAGAAAAAAAACTTTTTTTCTGAACAACATTTCCTAAAAAATATAAAGTTCGGAGTGAGCATTTCATTAAAAACTTTTAATGAGATTTTCTTCCAAAGTTTAGATCAGTTAAACCTGAAAATTATTTTATGTTAATGTAAGAAAATCGATTTAATAGTAATTAAAATGCTGCTTGCTGAGAGTAATATTTAAGGAAGAAAATTGGATTAAATTGAGAAAACTTTTGCCTCATGACACTAATATATCTTGCATGCAAATTACTTTCAATATTTTTTTTATTTTCTCTAATTCTTTATTAGATTATATGTGTGTCTGTGTTTGACATATAAAGAAATTTAGTGAGTTATAGGGTGACCCAGCCAATAGTTGATCAAACAAAGTCAGTGCGGGGTTTTTGTTATATTTCCTTCCTTTTAAGTTTTAGAAGTAAAGTAACATGATTGTTACAAGCCTTAATGAATGTCCTATAATGGACAAAAAGGAAATCCGCTGAAATTAAATAGCAATAAAATTGTAAATAAATATTTTTTTAATTGCCTTTTTCCTAGTGGTTGATCAGGCGAAAGAAGTCAATCGAAAATCTAAAAATCAATCTTTAAAATATCATCCCTGGCCTGTGATTAACAAGAAATATAAAAGTTGAAAATATTAGTAAAAATATTAGTTGAAATAAGCAAGATTGAAGTGGATTATTTTAACTTAACGTAATTGTCACCAAATAATCCAAAACTAAATGTTTACACTTTCTAATAGAAAAAAGTCCATAAAAGAAATTACAGCAGACAGCTGACAACAATGTGAAAACAGGTGTACTAACTTTGAAATAAAAATATTATGTCTAGTCCTACGTATAAAACTCATATCTGCCTGAAATGGCGCAATATTTCAAAAAATTGAGCAACTACTTGTGGGGTCATCCTAGATAGATACACACATATATGCATACACACAAATATATATACAAATACAACAAGTGCTAAAAAGAAAGTCACTCAAAACTTAAAATTATATAAGTCTACAAATATACTACAAAGATGAAATATATGTTTATAAGAAAGATCATAAATTTTACATACATTTTTTTTCATTAGTTCACATTTTAGACAGTGGATGGTGTTTTACTACCTCTATCTATAAAAACTAACATTAAAACAATAGAAGCCAAATTTTTTCTGTGCTCAACAGTTTAATGATAAAATTAAAGAACCAACTAATAGGTCAAAATAATGGAGCTTTGAATGAAGAGAGGATATAGACAGCATAGTGTCAGCCGGTTGCGAGTGAAGTAACTGAGGATGTAGCCACAAGATAGCGGCTGTTGTTTGTTTAGATCGGATCAGTGCCTGATGAACGCCAGGAGTCCACCAGCAAACGCGAATAGAATTCTATCTTAAATTCAGCATAAATAAGGCGATAATTTTTATTGAAATTTACTGGTGGAAGTTTGCCCAGCGGCAATTAAATTCGCTGGTATTGGCAGGATAATTCCTTAAGTGCGTCACAATAATATTGTCATATTATCATGGAACTAATAATAAACAGGAACCGACATATCCTCAAAATGATGAAGCTTCAACAACAACCGGTTTTGCAGTGGCTTATAACATTCCACCGGTAAATTTAAATAAAGTTTTGTTTCCTTGTTAACGCCTTTTAATCAAGATTTCAGTCATAATTATGGCTAAAAGGAAATATATATATTTTCTTTCGTGGAAGTTTACTTCGAAGGTAGGCGGGTCTTGAGTTTCCGCCATATTCTGACAACCTAGACAACCTCCGGCCAGTGTCGCTGAAAGAGATTATAATGCAGGGGGCACGTTCAACCGGTAAAAATGAATAGAATTTTTTACCATATTTAAGAGAGAAAATTTGCACAAATAAGCTGCTAAAATAAGGCAAAATTTTCTATTCAAAATTTACTCGTGGAAATTTGCTTCGGCGGTTATCAGAAATTGTTGATCCGACGAAAAATCAGCAGCAATTTTTTAACAACTTTCTCAGTTTCACTCGCAAACTGATAGACTCCACACTATATATCTCCTTCTCTTTATTCATAACACCATTCACAATATGGGGGACAGGGAACCGGTTATAGTTAAAGTTTCACAATATTAAGGATATGTCATTTCAACTTTATTCATCGTTTCATGTTTACAATAAAAGTGCAATGCTAGTGACTATAATTTTTACCGTTTCTAATATACTTAAAGTAGTTACCGATAGCCGCTAGATTATGCATATTTTCATTATTATTGAATTAAAGAATAATGCGATATGCCTGGAATTTAACTTTACACCCATTTATTTAACTTCATTTGCTTCATGCCACCACCCCTTGAATACTAGGCGTGAGCGCTGACACAAAAATGACGGCTCCCGAAGGCGGATTTTTTTAACGTAGGTACCTTCCCTTAAATGTGTCACCAGTATTTTATAAAAGATTTTGCTGACTATTTTTAATCTCAGAAAAATAAAGCTAAAAAAACTTTAAAAAAATTATCGGTACGAATATTTAAGGGACCGTACACACGCTGAAAAAAATGCCTTTAACTCCTTTGCCTCCTAATGCCTCCTAACTCCTAATGCCTCTAAAAACTGCCTTCGGCAGCCGCCATTTTTGTGTCAGCGCTTAGGCCTAGTATTCAGGGGGCGGTGTTCATGCATGTAATGACGAGATTTTCTAATCGATTTTTTACTTACTTCATAATGTACTGATATTGTAAATATTACGTAAACTGGTAAAAAAAAAAAAAAAAAATTATATCCTTTCACCAATATTTATTATTATTATTATTTTAAGTATTCAGTTTTCACCAAATATAAGATTTTCTGTGTTTATATGTATACAACCTATATAACATCAGTTCCAGAATAGTTAAATTCATAGTTGGGATAAAAATACAGTCATCTAAAAATGTTTTATCCCTAACTTAATTTTAATTCATAAATGCTACATTGGCACCAGAATATTGGTATGAAACTTTTCCTTTTATTAAGTACGTAAACAAAAGCTTTTGCTTATTTTGAAATTTGTTTGTAAATTCTGGTGTCGCTCATTCATTTCTGCATTTTACGAATAGAAGTACCTTGCCCCTGAAAGGGTTAAAGATGAATATTGTACTGGACAACATCCACTCAATATACAACATTTATATTCTTATCAAAATATTATTTCTCGTCTATTATATCATCATTAGTGTATTAGACAAAGCGATATAAGTAAGCGTCCTATCTTAAATGGGAAAAGTAACCGCAAGATTAAAAGCGAGATCACATCAATCAAGGTCATGCGCCACGTAGCGGATGGAGTGTGAACTACAGGTAGATACCTAACTGTTTTCTCACTCACACCACTAATATTATAAAGTTTTTTTCAACTTCATTAATAAGTGAATTGTATATTATAAGGCGAAGAAAACGTCATGCTGCCAAGTGCATCTAGATGCCCCTCTCGCTACGCCATTATTTTGCAATAAATGTGGCAAACAAAATTAATTTTTATATGAGTGGCTAAAGATTTAGAAAATACGCGCCACACTAAAAGCCCGCGTATGTGAATTAGCACTCCGTCCACAAGATGGCGCAACTGTGTTAACTTAGGCCCGATTCCCGCATTAAGATAGGACGCTTACTTATATCGCTTTGGTATTAGACTTCAATATGTAATTTTATATTCAAATAAAAACAGTAATGTTGATTAATTTATATAACAATATGTAACCCCTGTTACTTGTATTCAGCATTGCAGTCAAAATTTTCAAATCCCTGTACTAAATACATTTTTAAATGGTCAAATAGTTTTAGTATATTGAAAGAAGAGATACATTTTGATGTTTTGGAAGCATTTTTGAAGAGCTACTCATATACAACAAGAAAAGAATAGAGAAAAAGTGCGAGTAACCAGAAATTATATGTGTAGTAACAGAAATTACATTTTTGTAACAGAAGTTACATTGATCAACATAAATTAGACAGTAGAAGTGTATTTATATTAATCTAACAACAATGGTACCACTGAAGCACTTTGATTGATTTTTACTATGCATATGAATTTTAAACAAGATGTTTGATCATTTATCTACATTTGTTACAAATATGTAACAGAAGTTACAGGTAGCTGATTTAACATTTAAGAAAGAAAAAAATTGTATTTTCTATAGTTTTATAAAAATATGTAAATCTTACATTTATTTAAATTAAGTTAACTTAATTTCATATAATAAAAATAAAACTTAATTTAAAATGGCAATATTTAAATTTAAAATTTATGTAACATAGGTTACAAACAGAAAACACAATAATCTGGAATCCAGATGTTTCAGCTTACTGATCATATGTTAGCAGAACAAAATCACAATGGTTGTAGCATATCATTTCTACTACTCTTACATACAAGTAAGCGCAGTAGTAACGTCTGTAAGGGACAATGGAAGTCATTTGATAAGAAAAATTACAGTAACAGAGGTTAGAATTTCAAAGTACAAAATTTAATCTTAAATATAATAATAAAAATAAATATTTTAGTGTATAACTAATTTAGGCCTAACTAGACAAAATACTATGATTATTAATATGTTTTATGATTACATAAAACCGGTTAAAAATGTAATTTTAAATATTATTACTTAAAAAACAAAATTGAAAACTATGCCTACAATTATCTGGACAGACTGTTTTGTTAATCAAGATGAATAGAAATGGATAACTAAAACTTAAAAAAATAACTTTTTAAACAATTTTTTTACTAATAAAGTCCTTACTGATTGCTTTAATGGAAACAAAAAAAAAATAAATAAAAAGAGTTCTTTCCCATTTTACCCAGAAAAAAAATTCTTAACGTAGAAATGAAATTTTACTGTACTACTTACATAATTTTTTTGTTTCAACCATATCTACACATTAGTATCATGGACGTAACTCCTCCATTTTCAAAAATTGGGATGCCCAGCGTTCGAATGTAGTCGATTCAATTGTGTCAGAAATATATCTATCTGTATATATACAGGGCTATTACAAATGATGGACCCGATTTAAAAAAATCATATTTTCGAAACTACTGCACATATTACAATAAATGATACATGCATTTAAAGAGAAATGTACTAAGCTATTTTCAGTTACAAATGTTCGACGTGTGACCCTTTTGTTACACGGCATACGTCCAATCTGTAATCGAGTTCGTTCCAAACATTTTGTAGCATCTCTCTGTCAGTGGTTCTGAAAGATTCACAAATGCGTTCTTTAAGTGCTGAACACTTTGTTTTAGGCATTGGTGGTACATAAACAATGTCTTTGACACTGTCAGAACTTAAAGAACGCATTTGTGCAGAATTCAGAACCACTGACAGAGTGATGCTACAAAATGTTTGGGACGAACTAGATTACAGATTGGACGTAATCCCTGTAACAAGGGGGTCACACGTCGAACATTTGTTACTGAAAACAACTTGGTATATTTCTCTTTAAATTCATGTATTACTTATTGTAATATGTGCAGTAGTTTCGAAAATGTGATTTTTTTAATTTGGGTCTATAATTTGTAATAGCCCTGTATATACATACAGAATTTGAATTTTTAGATAGCATTGTTTATTTCACTTGCGTGATGAGCAAATTAACTAAATCTCTGGTGTTTATTATTGTCTATAATTAGAACTCATGGGATATCAAAGCAAAATTCAAGATTCACGAGCACAATGACTTCGGATATTGAAAATCAGAAAAGAATCTGTTCTACGGTTATTGTGTAAACCATGGTTGCCAGTTTGCCTCCATTTTTATTCAGAAATTTTGAGTTCGTACCAAAAATAATGAATAGTATTTTATGCTTTATTTAATAAGAGACATTGAGCGATTACATAAAGTAGAAGTTCGTCTTCCGTACTTCACAGTATAAACTAGAATTTTTGGAATAAAATTGGAGGTCAACCTGGTATAAACTACTGTTTTGAAGTATTAATCCTGGTATATTTGAAGAAGCTAGTTGAAAGAAGAGCATTATAGAATTACGCGTCTTTAAGAGATTGAGTTCAAGTTCATATTATTTCATCATTCTGTAACTATTTAAATGTTTCAATAAATTAACGTCACCTAGTACATACCAAGTATTTTTTCGGCACATATACTAGTGCATATAAAGTCGAGTGGAGTCACTATAGACTTCATTTCTTTTGTTACAAAAAAACTCCATTTTTTGAAGAGTTTTATGATGTAAACTGCACTCCGACAGGACAATCTGTTAATATTATTTTATGAATTTTTCAAAATTGAATGGACTACGTGATATCCTGTATGTATAAGTGCCAACCTACTACTAATCTTCCGTAACTTGTGTTTATTTTATACCAGGTGTAATATTTTTCTATCCGTTCAGCTTACGTAATTCACAGTATAAATTTAAAAATTCGGATTAAAATTGGAGGCCAAACTGTGAACCCTCGTATAAACTACTGTTTTGAAGCGTTAATCCTGGTACATTTGAAGAAGCTAATTTTAGCGTATTGTAAAATTGAGTGTCTTTAATATATTGAATTCAAGTTCATAGTATTTAAGCATTCTGCAATTATTGAAATATTTCAATAAATTAACGTAACCTACTACATACCTAGTATTTTTTTCTACACGTATACCAGTGCTTATAAAATCGAGTGGAGTCACTACAGACTTCTTTTCTTTTGCTACAAAAAATCCCCCTTTTTGAAACTTTTATGATGTAAACTGCACTCCGACAGGACAATCTGTTAATATTTTTTTATGATTTTTTCAAAAATGAATGGACTATGTGATACCTTGTAAGTACAGGCGACAACTTACTACTAATCTTCCGTAATAAGTGATTATTTTAACCCAGGCGTAATATTTTCCTCACCAGAATTGTTTTAAGAAATAAAACTGAATAGGTTTCAAGTAGAAGCCTCAAATTAAATAAATAAACATT
This sequence comes from Maratus speciosus, assembly GCA_963932465.1. Taxonomy (NCBI): domain Eukaryota; kingdom Metazoa; phylum Arthropoda; class Arachnida; order Araneae; family Salticidae; genus Maratus; species Maratus speciosus. The sequence continues at coordinate 246,283,578 of OZ010798.1, read as the reverse complement.
CATCAAATAAATTTTCCGGCTCAAGACATAGTTAACAAGGGTCAAATTAATCTACATATTAAGGAGGATTAGTGGTAGCTTGGTAGCTATACCTGTAAGTTTTAAAAGTCTTTATGCTGAAAGCTTAATGAATCATTTTCCCTACTTATTAAACTGTCATTCAAATTGCCTCTTATGGAATTTGAAACTTCGATAAAGTTCATACATTATAAGTTGAATAGGAAGAATTTTTATAACTGTTATTCTTCATTCATCAAGTTTTATGAATTCAAAAAGGATGATGAAAATGTTGTGCTCCCGTCTTCTCATTGAACTAATGTTTGTCGAAGAAAATGAATGATTTATTATCTTAAATATTATCTGTCAAACAAACTTACAATTTATTTTGATTTTGAAAACTTCATTTAAATCTTCTAAGAAAAATAGGTTGGTTTTTTTACCGAAAATTTCTTTTTATAAGAAAAATAAATAAACAAATAAATATATATATATATATATACCGGGTGTCCCAAAATGACTGATGGATTTTAAATTTCAATAACATGCAAACGGTGACAGATATTAAAAAAATTCTTGCAGGAGTGTTATGTAAGACATCAGGAGATTTTATGTTGCGATTCTCAGTTTTAGTTACAAATAGCATCGATAGATGGCACTGCAAGCAATAACCGCTAAATCGGCTCGACCTCTCTCCTTCTCCCTCCTCTTTTTTCGACCTCTCTCCTCTTCTATGCATAAAAAAAAGAGATTAAAGCGTATTGAATAGATCCCGAAGTAATAAAAATCGGTTCTGGACTGAGCATCTATTTCTCTCAGCGCCATCTATTATTTGAAATTCGAATTAAAATCCACAATCAAGTAAAAAACTCCTGCCATCATACGTAACCCTCCTGCAAGAATATTTTTAATATCTGTCACCGTTTGCAAGTTATTGAATTTTAAAATCCGTCAGTCATTTTTGGGACACCGGTATATATATATATATATAGATATGTTATATAAAAAATTTTACTTTTACTATTCATTTAAATTATTCTAAATTGCCAGCATATTCATTATTTCCTTTTTTTAATACGCTCTATTGTTTATTTCTAATTAAATTCCTATAAATTTAAAACGCGTATCTTAATAATAGTTTTATTCCAAAACGTAATCTAAACTTTTAATCCCTTCATTAATTTTTATCGTCTACCAACCTGTAAAGTTCTGAACGCAGTTACTTATTTTTCGAATGTTTATCAAAGCCATTTTTACATTTTTATTCTATTTCACCTCATTTTCCCGCCCGCTAGGCGTCAGCCTTTTCACATGGAAGTCCTTACTTTAGCGGCGCCAGGATTCTTTTCTGGGACGTTTCTCGGTCGCTCTCCATTGGCTGAGTGACGGATCGCAGTTTCACTTGGAGTCTCGTTCGTGTTTTTGGTTTGGTTAGCCTGAAGGTTTCATTTCAATCGGAATTCCTCCGCGCATTCTAATAAATAGCTAGAGCATGAGCTCAGAAATATATTTTTTGTGCTGTTGGATTGTTTACTTAATTTGTTACCCGGTGTCCTTAGCCATGTAGATTATTCATTTCGTGAATTAACATCTATTTCGCATGAGTAACTAGTTCATGATCGAGTGGAATGCTCTGATTTCTCATCCTGTGGGAATTGTTTAGTGTTGTTATGTTCTGATGGAATAAACAGTTTCCCATGACTACGTTTCCATGCTTTTAATTGGGAAAACCCCATATTTCTTCATACGCCTTTTTTCACCACTCACGTAGCCTAATCTGCCTTGTCTTTATCATGAATAAATAAGAGTTTGATTGGACTCTACAAATATTATCATCGCTCTACAGCTGCTAAATTTTCACAGAGTGGATACCTCCACTAGCGATGCTTGTGCTAAGTGGTATGATTGCTATACAACATCACCAGCGGCTGATTAATATGTGGTACTAATCCAGTAATATGTCGTAAAAAGCACGACGTGATTGTTCGACTACACCCATTAAATTGTTTCGTAATATATATTAGTTATGGGCATAAGCATAATGAGTTATTTTGCTATTGGAATGAATCAATTGGGCAATCGTAAAGGCATAGCTACTAACTTTCGTATACTTTTTAATTAATTACGACTAGAAATTTTATAAAATAAAGACTTAAATAATTAACCACGCTTATTTTTATTACGTTTCTTTATAAATTTTCTTGTGTTCTTTTCAAACAAGAATACGAAAGTTGGCAGCTGTGCTTTTCGGTATGCCCAAACGATTCATTCTGATATCAAAATAACTCATTCTGTCGATTACTAAGATACATACAGAGCTTCGGCTTTTTGGATAGCAGTATTTTAATACAGAAAATGTTTTTTTTTATTTAATTGGAACAGTAGTTTGGGCGATTTAAAAGAAAAACATTTTCTCGAAGATAATAGCGGTGTACCAAAATCCGGATACTTGACAACTCTGTATATATATATTATATCATATTATTATTATTATTATTATTATACGCAGTTTATCTTTCACATCTTTTCAGATTTACGTAAGTTTCGTATAGTTTTTTTTATTCATTTTATGTTAAATCAGTGCGTATATTCCATTATATTTATTGTAATGGAGGATACAAATCCCTAATGTTTTAAGTCAGAGTGCAATGCCTGTTAAAGATAGGATAGGAAATATGAAATAACTCTCATAGCACATGGTCACGGTGACGTCGTTGTGACGTCACTGTGAGTCACTTTGGTCACGTCACATCTGTGACCAAAATGCCACCACTCAGTGATGTCACATTGTGACTGAGATGTGAACTTCTTTGAAAACTTTTAAAAATTACAAAAAATATTCAAAACATGTTATTTATGTAAAATTATATTTTCTGGCAATTTAAAAAAAAAATTTTTGACGTCACTGTTATGTCACTGCATATAACGTATGTCACGTCACATATGTGACGAAAAAACCCACCATATTGTAAGTCACAGTATGACAAAAATATGAACATCAAAAATCTTTGACAATTAACAGAAATATTTTAAACATGCCCGAGTTACAGCTACATAAGGAATGAAAATATATTAGTGGATAGGAAATAGTAAATTCTGACACGAAAAGAGGGGGGGGGGGGCATAAAAAGGAAAATATACGGTACAAGTATCAACAAACTACATTTTCATGCTATATTTTATCAATTTGTTATCTAAGACAGTGAATGTATACTTTTTTTTATGATTTCAATTTTATCTAACATTGCAATTTAATCCTTCACTGATTGTTGTTATTATAAAAGTGTTTCTCGGAAAAATGGTACGTACTGGAGCAATTTGGATAACATATTTAGAATTAGGAATATTAAATCTGTACACTTTACATAGTTAGTTTGCAGGGAGGAAGCTTTTTTTTTTTTTTTTTTTTTTTTTTTTTTTTTTTTTTTTTTTTTTGTCGACCAATGGTATTTGAAACACTTCTGTGGTTTCAAACTAAAATTTTCTATTACAGTTAAGTCTGTAGCTTTTAATGAGCACGTAGAAAGAGGATTCAGAGTTTAGTCATATATGCATTTCTTGCTTTAGAATTTGCATTCAAGTCATATTTTTTCCTGTTATTGTTTAACTATTTTAAATAACTATTTTTTTTTTAAAAAATTCTACTTCTTTCAGACTTTTTAAATAAAATTAACATTTTCCGAAAAAATATGTATACAAATTTTATAGAAAACCCATGATATAATTATTCGTATTTCAAATTCGTGTTTTAGATATATGACTGTAAAAAAAGTTATTTTACAAATTGTTTTATTCTACAGAAAATGAATATGGAAAAAATGACAGATTGACAAAGAAATTTTTTTTATCCTGTATACTCTCTTTTCATTTATTAAGAAGATACGTATTTTGTTATTTATTAAGTGCAAAACAAACTTTACTTTAAAAAAAAGAAAGAAAAAAGGCAGGTGTTTAAAAGGCAGGTGATAAAATAATTGCGCATTTAAACTCTAAATCTGTTGTATATATATAAAAAAAATTATAATAATACAGTCCAAGCACCTGCTTGCTCAATATCGTCTGCGCTCGATTAAACCGCAGAATAAAATAAGGATAAGAGAACTTTGACGCGGGAAGTCAGTCTTTTTAAGCTAACAGAAATATGTCTGACAATTTAGGATAAAACACGGATATTATTAAAATATAAATGGAACTTAAAAGGTATGTCTTATTTAATTTAAATTTTTTATTCCTGTTTGATAGATTACTACCATGAATTAAATAGTTGTACGTTATATGCAATGAGACTGATCTAGATTTCTTTTCAGAAGCGATATTTTCCGATTCCATACTATAAAATATCTTAATCTGCCATCGCTAGAAAAAAAAGATGATGCAGAGACTGGTTCTAAAACAGTATTTATCGTCATTAATATTTTGAAGTTAAATATGATATTCGATTATAATGATATATCGAAACTGTTTCAATTTTGAAATTAACATTATACTGGGAAAATGTCTTTTTACATATTATAGCAGTGAAACTTTTGAAATATTTGTTTTCATTGCTAATAATATTTTAAATTAGTATTTAAAATCCTAAATCTTCATACGAATGTTTTCAGATTTAACATTTGCCAAAATTATAAAATAATAGGAATTCCTTATAACATATGGAAAGATTTTTGAGAAATTGTTGAATGCATGTAATTCACCTATTGTAGTTTGTTGTTGTTTAATAGTACAATTATAAATACTAATTATTTAGTGCGTTTCAAATTGATATATTTATTTTTTTAATTGTATTTAAGCATTTTTTTTTTCTGTTTGTGATTTTAATCAAACATTTAATTGTAGACATTCAGAATCAGTTATTAAATTTTCTTTGATTGTAAATTCATTTTCTACGTTTTCGATACATTTATTTTATTGGCATTAAAAAATAAAATATAATATTTAAGCATTGAAATAAAGTGTTTTTCATACCCGATAAAGTTGAAAAGTGTTTATGACTTCGGTTTGTCTGTCCGTCTGTCTGCGCTCTAACGCGCGTAAATGTACTCGGATTGACCTGGAATTTTTGGATGTTATTGACGTTTACCATAGCAAGGTCCCTATTTGTAATGAAGTTTGTAGCATGTTTAGTTCATTTACAGGGACAGTCAAAAGTATTCCATTACATTACGACCTGTGGGGAAAAAAATCGTTTCAAATGATTTTTAATGATTTTACACGCTTTCAAACAGAATACAATTCATATGCATTTATGAAGCGCACTAAATTGTGCATTCCGTAGAATATGCGATGCAAAGAATAGCTATTGTTCATTTACAGGGCTAAAAAAGGAATTCCAATACATAATGATATAGGGGGGGAGGGAATTGTTTGCGGCGTACATTATTCATGTTAATCTATTTGATATGTAATGAAATTGATATATGTCGTTGAGGTTTACATACTATGAATTATTTCATGTATAATACGAAGTGTATATAGCATTTACAGGGACACACAAAATATTTCAGATACTATATTGTATCCGAAGTACTGTTCATTAGCGATGATTGCTGGAAATGCATTTTTAATTATGATATGCGCTTTTATGATTCACTACATTTATGCATAGTATATGGTGTATATATATATTCTATAATTCATATACAGGACTATACAAAAGTATTCGTAAGGGTTACTGGGTATTGATTAAAGGTGGTTTTTAAATAAGTTATGCATTTTTACGCTGCACTGTATTTAATTTACTAAGAAATGTTTGTAGAATATACATAAAATTATATACAGGGTCACGCAAAGATTTGGATACGTTGCCGTCTATAAATTATAATTTCTGGAAAAGTGATTTCAGCAGTTTTAAGAGTGTTTTAGTTTGAATTAAATTTTAACTAAATAGAGGCGTGTAATAAAGGTTCTAGGTAAACTAAAAGGTTGTACAAAAGTATTTAAGTATGTTTCCATATATTAGTATAAATTACTGAAAGAGAATTTCAACCTGTTATGCGTTTCCTTGATTAACTAAATTTTTCCATTATATAGTACATATATCAATCTACAGACCAAATATAGGACTGTTTAAAAGAATTGGAAAACATATTTGGCTATGGATGGTAACTGCTGAAATCAGTTTTTCAATGTTTTATGCGTTTTCATGTTTACTTAGTTATCTTATTTACGTTATTTCCCCCCGATGTCTTGTTAAAACCATCAGGAAGAGTTGGAAAGTGTTTTATAATCTATGCTTAACGCAGGATATATCTTACTTGTTGTTTCTATTTCCCAGATCAGTCTTTTCCTATAAAACATACCAAATCTATTTAGCTCATATTCACAAGATACAATATATACGGGAATAAAAAAATTAAATAAATAGGGCTTATCATGTCGTTACATAAATAACAGTTGTATTAATGTCCGTTAGGCCCATGTTCGTATTTAATAAAGCAATGACAAATCACATTAAAAAGCATACACATTCTTAATATTAAGCTTGAATTCAAGATCAAATTTAGAACATAATAAAAAAAGATGTCACTTGATAAACATTGTTTTTTAAATGGAAAATTAAAAATATTTTAGAAGAATAGGACTCCAAAATAGTGATATCTTGCTAAAAAGTACGGTAAAAAGATAAGATTTTATATTTCAAACAAAACTTTACTTTAAAATTATCATAGTGTTTATGACAAGAATCATCACAGTATTAATACTTGGAAATTTTTCCAGAGAGAACCATTCGCCTTGCATACAATATTTCAAATGAAAATCAAATTTCAAATTAATTGCTTAAAAGACGCAAAGGCGAACATAGTGAAAAAGATTCCATGCTGGAACTCGAACCCGGGCCATCAGAATAGCGCACTGACATTCTACCGACTAAACAACATGCAACGATACCCAGCCTGGAAAATTTCTCACTATTACATGTTAGCAAGGCTGCAAACGCAGCACAAGATGGAATATTTATCGTGAGCCACCGACATGGGGCAAACACGAAACATAATTAAATCCAGCATCGATTGAAACTATATTAATACTTGGAAAATTTTCCAGAGAGAAGCATTTGCCTTGCATACAGTATTTCAAATGAAAATCAAATTTCAAATTAAAATTGCCTTTAAGCAATTAATCTAAAACCTCTAAAACGGCCATAACGACCTCGCATTCTAGTCACTATGACGTCACATCGACGGTCACAAAATCACAGTGTGACTTCACAACGACGTCGCCGTGACGTCACCATGCCTTACGGGAAGTAAACTTTATGCATATGAACTAAATACTATCTCAGGATTCACACGCCCCATTTTGTAAGGATTTTACCACCAGTAATCGCATAAAACTATCTTATCGTTAATGAATCGTGAAGAAAAGGATACTTTTTAATAAAACTGGTTGGTAGAGTCCTTACAAAATGGGGCGTGGCTTAATAGCGGGCCAAACCTTTATTTTCATTAAATAAGTAATTCTTACCTCTTTAAATGAAGAACAGGTGACTTAAATCATATGAACTTTACAGCGTCATTGATCAAAATTAACCCTTAAAGCTCCGGCGTCTCTTACACAAATTTTATTCGATTGGCACCACTTTTTAAAAAGCAGTTTCCTTCAAGTACACAATTTCAAAAATGCTCTGATTAAATAAGGTGAATTTTACTTTCTTTTATTACGGGTACCAAAAACAAATTTCGCAAAGACTAAGAATGTCTCCGCAGCGGAGCCAACGGAGTGAGAAGGGTTAATGATAATCTACGATGAGCGCAATCATGGTTCTTCACTGAAATTAAAAATGGGCGTATCTTACATCTGAATTATTTATTAGGTGACTAATGCTACATTTTTTTAAATTATCGCAACGAATTTTGTTTTGAATAAGGCATAGAAAATGTTTGCGATAGTAATTCAAACCATAATATTTGTTAAATAATTTACTTGTGTAAAAAATAATTTTAATATAAAAGAATTGCCTGAGAAAAGTATAACTATCTTATATGAATAATATATTTATCACATTCAAAAAATAAATGAAAATATCCATAGAGGAAATATGTTGTGACAATCGCGATATGTAATTTTGACATGTAATTTACCTACTGTCCGTTAAATAAAAAAATAGAAAGCACTATCAGTTTTCTTCTAATGTACAAGTTTTAGTGTTCCTTTAAATTCGGTAGCAGCGCCGCCTAAAAAAATGTAAATTTTCCGATACATTCCAAAACGAAAGCGGTATTCGCGATTTTGTCACTATAGGCTAATTCCACGCGTACTTGTCATGTCTGTCACATACTACGATTTTTCGCTACCAGTATTTAGAACGGAAAAATGTGACTTATTTTATTGGAGATGTCTCATCAATTGAATAAGGCGAAGCAAACTTTTCAAAAATAACGGTGGCCAACAAGCATAACGATTTTCAGCTGTGTGACAGACATGAAAAGTTCGCATGGAATTAGCCTATACATTGCTAGACGCTCTAGCTCAGATTAGTAAAATTTCTATTTATCCAAAATTCAGATATAAATAAAATAGGAAATATTTATGGCAAAAGCTATTGGAAATTATAAAGAGTGGACAGATGGCGATTCATTAATTCATAGATGTCATAGAAAAAATAGCTAATGAATTTTCATGAGCACTTGCAGGAAATACTTTTTGACTGTGAATATGCTAAACGTAAGAAAACATTTATAGCATAATTTAGTAGTCAGCTATATGGAGCAATTTATTTAGAAAGGACCTAGATGAACATCATGAAAATTCAAAAAGATATTAGGAATAGAGGGAATAAATTTCAGTTTCCTTAGAAAAGTTTCCAGATGATAATGAATGGTTCGCAAATTGTTATTTTTAATAAACTAATTATCAACAAAACAGTTTCTTTTCTAACAAATGTCAATATGTAGCTTTGGAATGGATGCTTCGAATTTTATCATTATTTTTTGTTGGGGTGGTTTCAGCTGTTTTTCTAAGTAGAAAACCAATAAAAAATATAAAATGGCAATTTGTGAAAAATCTCCTATCCTTCAGCAACTTTTAGAAACGAACTGAAATTTTTATCACTATATAACCAAATCTCTTGTCCTTCAGCGACTTTTAGAAAAGAACGGAAATTCTAACAACTATATCACAGATATATTTCTGAATTTTTATAACATTTAACGGTATTTTATATGAATTGCCTGATATAGTTAACTTCTAAATTATATGGAGAAAATTTTATAGTTTACGCATGCCCACTCAAAAACTATTTCATGCAAATGCTCATATTTCATTAAATATTTAATGTAGTTTTATTCTGATTGCAGCATATTTATTCCTGAAATGTCAAGTTTCCTAAAAATGGTGCTAAATTTAGTTAAAACCCTGGATGCTATAAACAAAAAACTCGAAGAGATTTCTTGAATCATTTAAAGAAATTTCTATGTCTAAATATGTATTCTATTCCTAAACGTAAATGTTGCACTAAAGCTATATAACAAGGTTCATACGGGTCCCGCTATATTCCAGTTAAAATATGAGTATTTTTTTAATTGAAAAATAAATCTGGGTCAAACTCGCAAAATTTCGCCTTATTTAAAAAGAGATTATCTATAAGAAAATACTGGTACTAAAGAATTTCCTGGTCTGGAATTCCAAGACCTGTACGCAGCCTGTATAATCATATGCTACAAGTATTGATAATTTTTATTTTACAGGGTGTCCGAAAATATTATTATTGAATTTGTTGTTGACTCCCTAATTGTCCTCGTGATCAAATCCTCATTGAAAAATATATGAAGTCATACATACTCTTTATATTACTGAAATTGCAGAAGAATGCTTAAAGTATTTTTTCTCAAAATTCGACAACACGTCGAAAATCGAAAGGGTCCGATGACTTTTAGTCATAAATTTAGAGTCTTTTCTCCCGTTAGAAGTAACAGACTTGGCAAATATGCAAGTGGTTTAATTGCCGTAAACTTAATACTTAATGACATTAACCCCTCGAGGAGAGGTGGGATATATTATATATCACCTAATTTTAATAAAGATTTTCACCAGAAACGTTTAATTGAATTTTACATTTTAAAATTTGGTAGGAAAATTTGCTTTTCATAACTTTGAAAATTTTTTTTTTAAATTCCGATATGAGTTCAACTTTACAGAAACACAATTTCTTGCCCATGAAAGGATTATCTTCTTTATAATTACACGTTTTAAAAAGTTTTGCTGAGTAATTTTAAATTGCGATCAATGCGATCATGCATTGTAGTTTGAACGGAAAAAATGATATGCACTCTGTCTCATCCATCAAATTGTTCGTATTCGTCAGAGATATGACAACATTATGCTGCTTCCAATATCTTACGTAAATGAATGTTCCTTGAAGAAAATGAGATTTTACCTTTATCCATTCTCTTAAACATCACCTGCCAAACAAGTTTTGAATGGATTTTATCTAAAAACAGTAATTTAATTTTAATATGAAAGGAATCAATGTAAGATAATAAAAAGTAAACGGAATTCATGAAACAGGTATAAAAATGCTGTAATGAGACTGAGACGACTGGTCGTAATATTTTGGATACTTTCAGCATTCAAAGGCTGTACATAGATAGATTATTCCTCTTTATATAATTTTCATAACTCAAACAATGCAAAATTATTTTTAAATTACCACACATTCCAAAGTATAATGCGAGAATCAAAATATCATATTTGAGGATTGATACGAATGCTTACCTTTCAGATTATTATTTTTAATTACATACCAGTAAAAAAAGGAAAAAAAATCGTTTTTTTATGTAAAGGAAATTTCGTTGTATGTATGCCCCAGTGAAATATTCTATATAGAAACACTGGTACGTGAATCGAAACAAAGTAAGTGGAGAAGCAAGCGTCCGTACAAACCGTGTTATTTAGAAACAAATTTTATTTAATAAAATACAATTGTTGCTGTGTTAGATCAATTTCCCTTTACTTTGTAAATAGAAATTTCTATTAAATTAAAATTGTATTAAAATTATTTTCATAGGTTTACTATAAGTTCATGTAACATTTTACTATTATTATTATTATTATTATTATTATTATTATTATTATTATTATTATTACTTATACCCTCGAATTTCATTGGGTACCATTTCGTAAACTTTTTAAAGACTCGTATTTTTTTAATACAACAATAAATTTAGCGCGGTTTAATAAAAATATAGAAAATTTCACATACTAACTATGCAAACTATATCGGCTGTTTCAAAATTACGTATAATACTTTACTTACGTCTGAAAATATTTTAAAACGCATTGTGATAAAGAAAAAATAAAAATAAAAGAGCTCAGTTAAACTGATGGCATTGAGCTCACAGGTGATTCACACTTATTTATGTCTATCATTTATAAAATAGATCTCATTCATTTTGAGCAAAACGGTAAATAAATTAAGGGGTATTAGCCCCCATTCTCCCCTTTATACTTAACCAATGAACCTTCAAATCTAATCAGGGAAGAACTTATCAGTATAAACCGGTATACCAATTTGAGCAAATGGGATATTTCTGCATGAAATTCTATTTATCTAAATTAAGGGAGATTAGCCACCCGTTCCCGCCTCTATGCATCCAATTAACCCCAAAACTAATTATGGAAGCACATTACCAGAGTGAACCTATTTACAAAATTTGAAGCAAATTGGATATTTCTGGGGGCTTAGATGCCCTATGTTCCCGCTGTCGACATCTTGGATGTTTTGAGATTTCTTGGCGATTTTTTGTTGGTGATTTGGCGATCTTTATCGATTTGGCAACCCCGACGAGTGATGTGTTATTCCATCTCCGTTTTTCCGCGAGATTGTGTTTTGAAATAACTTCAGTCGTGGATTTAGCTGGTGTGTGAGTACGTGACGCTGTTTTTATGTTGTGATTTTGATTGAATTTGATTTTGGTGAATTTATATATTTGACTACGGCTTGTGTAGTCCGTTTACCCGCTGTTGCTCATTTAATTAAGAAGTATCGTGAAATTTTGAAGGAAAAAGGAAGTTTGTTTAGAGTGTATAGTCATAGGTCTATTTTGTGAAATGAAGGTGATGGTAGCAGGTATTTTGTGCTTGAGCTTTCAAGAAAGGAGATGTCTGTTAAGGTATGTTAATAATTTTATGCATATTTTGTTGTAATGTTTTATATTAGCGGTTTATTATATATTTTTCAAGCATTTCGTGTATTTTTGAGATTGCTGCACAGCAGCATAAGTGCATTTACTAACTGCCGCTTTAACGAATTTCGTGCATTTTTCAGATTGCTGCAGAAGTAATTTGCTGAATCCAGTGATGTTTTTTTTTCGGTTTATGAACGCTACGCGTTCATACGTTCTCTTACTAACTGCCGCTTTAATGAATTTCGTACATTCTTCAGATTGCTGCAGAAGTAGCTTGCTGATTCCAGTGATGTTTTTTCGGTATATGAACGCGTAGCGTTCATACTTGCATTTACTCATTGCCGCTTTAAGGAGTTTCCTGCGTTTCTCAGGTTTATATTTTATTATTTACATTTTATTTTCGTTAAGCCTAACATGCGCATAAATCGGTGCCTGGCGATATTTACTACTTGGCGTAAAAGGGATTTTCACGCCAATGAAAAATCCAAGATGGCGGCCACGGGAATATATGACATCTGTTCCTTTGTATTAAGAGTTCTTGCGTTACAAACATACATGCGTACATACGGAACCTGCAGGCACATTAGCTCTCAGGGTTTGATAGCCTGTGAGTTAAAAGATGGTTCACTAAATCCTTTAATTTTCATTTTTAACAATGTTTTCGAATGTTTAGCAACCATTATCGTCAACATCACCTCGTCGAAAGTAAGTAATTTGTTAACACTTGACTGTTAAATAATCTTGCTATATTAGTGTACGCATAAAGAAATGGAAGTATTATTTTCAAGCAGCTGATCTTTGTTTAGTATTATTTTTTCTTGAAGCTAATATATTATTAAATGTAAGGTGCAGTTTTTGATAGTTTGCACTCTAAATATATCTCTCTATTCTAAAAAAAGTAGCTACCGCTGTCACCGCCGCTGGTTTTGAATTTTTTGTGACCGGAGGTCTTTCTTCGTTAATATTAAGAAAAATAATGCATACAAAAATATGAAAATCGGTAGTATTATACAAAAATGTTTGATAAACACGCTGATGCAGACAGTTTTTAAATCGAAGAATTATTTAAAGATATATTTAAGGCTAAAGTTGGACAAAATCGTTCCACTAAAAAAGTTTTATAGCAGCAAAAACTATTCATGGGAATTTAATCATTTTTAGATCATTTTATACGATTGAAGTTCCCGGTGTGCAGATTGTATTTCTTTTTTTAATTTGGCTAATTTTTTGAGGTTTTATTTCTATTTTAAATTCAAATTTTCATCATTTCGAGAGATATTTTTTACAGATTTTAGAAAGTGATATTAATTTAAACTGTTGCCAACTGCATAAACAGCGGTAACAATAATGTTTGCTTAAAAAAATATATATATATTTATACGTGTAATAAATTAAAAATTTATTTACACGTGACTATTATAAACAGAAAAAAACATTTGGAATTAGAATTAAATAATTATGTACAAAAAGCAGGAACTTATTAAAAATTGCGTCACAAAACTATAATTACACGTGAATTTTAAGGGAGAAAGGAATTCGTAAAATAATAAATTTATTAACATGCGTTAGAAGTCTTAAATAGGAGCAATTACGTCATATTTATGTCACATTACAGTTATTACATAAAATGAACACAAAATAATATTGCAAAACGGTTTAAATTTAGAAATTGCGCTAGACATTTATTTGATATTTTGAGAGGATACTTTTCAACTATTTTTGTTAGGACAGCGCAAATAATATTTAATTTCTAACACAGGTATTTTCACGTGAATATTAAAAGAGAAAGAACAGTTTGGTCAAAATTACGCCAGATTAAAAACGATTAATTTAAAATGTCTTATTTAAAAGAACTTTCTTTTCGCTTTGTTAAAAAATACCGGGAGACAAAGATTCTGTTTACTTAATTCCTTTTATATTAGTTTATTTTGAAATGTTTATCTTATTTTACTTAATCCAAGACGAAAACAGCGATTGACATATGTATTTTTGGTACTACTTAGTTATCCCGTCGACCAAAAATCTATCATTTGCCAAACTATAAGATTAAATGCCAATAATGGTTGATCGTAAATGTCACATTAAGAGGCTACTTCAGTGAAATGGAAAGACCCGTTCGCTAATGTTAATCCTATGGAAGAAATTTATAAAGATATCTCGGTCGCATTTCAATATTTTTAAATGATTTCTTTTGCATTGAATAGTTGAGATCGATCTGTATGCAGGCCGTTTTTTACTTTTTCGATTCTGTTTACAGGTATTTCTTATGAGGACACTTTCATTTTCTGAACCGGTTTTGAAAGTAAAAGCATCCTCATAAAAAATAGCTACAATCAAAATCGAAAAAGTAAACAACGGCCTGCATGCAGATCGATCTCAACTATTCAATGCAAAAGAAATCATTTAAAAATATTGAAATGCGACCGAGATCTTTATAAATTTCTTCCATAGGAATAGCATTAGCGAACGGGTCTTTTCGCGTGACTGAAGTAGGGCCTTAACTTGACTTTAAGCAAGTTACACGTGTCTACGTCATCAAGTTATTTTTATTTCGACGTTTTATTTGTATTTTTATTAATGTTGCACTAATTTATTTGTTCTTTCGTTATTTAAAATAAAAATGATGTCAATTTGTATAATTTGGCGATTGCTTTGGCGATTTATATAATTTGGCGAAATGTGTCGACGGGTTAATCAAGTAGTACCGCAGCAGATTTGACCTTAAAATTCCCCAGTCAAAGAGAAATGAATAGAAATCCGTTTATGGGGAGATCGCCATTGTTTTTTAAATTATAATTCAATTTTCCGAAATCTTTTTAAAGCCGATCAAATTAGCGTACTTTTAGAGTCTGCGGTGTCTGAAGGGGGGTTGACGAGCGTAGCTCGTAGGGGACAGATTCCCCTAGTTATTTAAAAAAATTCGCAATGTCATGACTATCAGGTAAGTGATTTTCATTTTGTAATATATCTTTTAATATTCCGCATTTATTATTTTTTAAAGATTCGTATTATTTTGTAGAACATTATAAATTATAACATGAAACGTAATCATAGTGTAATTAAAAAATATAGGCAATTTCCACAGATTCACTCTGCAAAACAGATCGAATGAGTCTAACCATGTATATCATGTTAATCATGTCAGAAAATAGTTTAAAAATTTCTTATAAAGAAAAAGAAAAATATCTCCGTAAAGCCTTTAATTTTCTTTTTTAATAATATTTTCGAACAATTAGAAACCATTATCATCATTTAAAAGTAAAAAAATAATCCTTTTATGTTAAAAATACTTGACTTTTAAATAGTCTTGATTAATTAACTACTTTTTTAAACAAGTAGAAGCGTAATTGTTAAATAGATGATCGTTATTTAGACTCTTTTTTACTTTGCAAGTTATCATATCATCACTAGTTTACAGTACATCTGTTGCCGAAAACTTTTTAGCTGTTGCTGACTACATATGACATGCTATTTTCAAAAATATAATAAGAATATTTTAATCAGCTCTACTTTCTGAGTTTCAGCTATGTAGGTATTAAACAGAAAAAAAATGCATTTACTAAGAAAAACTTTACTAAAAAAAAAAATAATAATAATCATTGAGTTCTAAAAAACTTCGCTTTAGAACTCTTCTCCGATGTGTAGACTTTGGAAAATGACGTATTAGAGACCAACAATAGTCAGACATCATATTCGTATCCCAGAAACCCTGATAGCGCTCTTCCATGACGCGTAAGTCCTGATGCATACGCTCTCCCTGCTCTTCGCTCATATCTCCTAAATTTTCCGGAAATCTGTCCAGGTGACTATGGAGGAAGTGGAGTTTTATGCTCATATTGCACCCCATATTTTTTAATTGTAGCAGAAAGTCTTCTACAAGTTCAATATAATTTTCAGATTTTTTATTTCCGAGAAAATGCTGCATCACAGAGACGAAAGCTCTCCAAGCCTTTAGTTCTAACACAGTCATAGAATTTCTAAATTGAGTATCTTTCGTAAGTTGTCTGATTTGGGCGGCCATCAAAAATACCGGTTTTAATCTTTTCTATAGTGAGCTGAGGAAATTTTTGGCAAATGTAAGAAAAGCAGTTCCAGTCTTTATCTAGTGATTTTAAAAACTATTTCATGATGCCCAGGTTTATATATAATGATGGAAAGATAATTTTGTCACGAGCTACTAATGAATTGTGGACTATATTGTGCTTTCCAAGCTCCATATTTTCTCTCAAGGGCCAGTTTTTTCTTACCCAATGCTCTTGTTCAGCTTTACTGTTCCAAAGACTTATAAAACAGGAAAACTTGGTGTAACCACTTTGTTGACCGAGAAGAATGTTGACCATTTTGAAATCGACACAAATTTGCCACTTATGGTTATTGTATTTTATTTTGTTAAAGACTAGCGAAATGTTACAACATTCTTCCTTTAACTTTGTACTGTGGGCAATAGGCACCCCAGCGTATTTATTTCCATTATGTAATAGAATACATTTTAGGCTACGTTTTGAGCTGTCAATAAATAAACGCAGTCGTTTGGTTCGTATTGTCAAGATTATCTTTTACTACAAGGAGTTCCATCCACTTCAACAATAAATATATACACTGACGGCTCAAAATCAGATGCTGGCACAATGTATGCATTCTGTGTTTATAAAGAAGGAAAATGCATCCATACTCACCAAATAAAGTTACAAATATCAAATTCAATTTTCAAGCTGAACAACTTGCCATATTAGATGCAATATTATGGGCAGACTCCTCAGGGGACGGGAACTTCGTCATTTACACAGATAACAAGTGAAGTCTTGCATTATTGGAGAACGTTTTTTAGTACAGACTTTATCACATCAAAAATTATAGTAGCCTTACAGAAATCATCTAAATTAATTAAATTTCAATGGGTACGGGACACACAGGTGTTAAAGGAAATGAACATGCAGATCAACTAGCCAAAGATGCTATAACAAATATTAAGGTACGAGAAATATTTCATCCATACCCAGCTTCACACCTTAAAAAGAAATAGAAAAAAGAAGCCATAGACAAATGGCAGCAACAGTGGGATTATGGTACTACTGGCAGATTTACTTACAAATTATGTCCAAAAGTATCAACAGACTTCATATTAGTACATAGAAACCTGTATATGTTCTCAACTAATCATGGACCCTTCCCGTCCTACAAAATAAATAAAGCTCCGTCTCCACTGTGTACCTGTGGTGAAATTGGTAACTCCCTTCATTATGTGTTCAGCTGTCCATTAACATCAACCCTCCATATCCGTAAATCAGCCACAATAGAACATCACCATTGGTTCAAATTTGTGCTGAAATCACCAATGCTATATACTAAAATAATAGAATGTGTGCGGATACTAGAAAACAATCAACTATTTTTTCGAAACCCACAAATGCCAATAGATGAACAAGATTAGCACTTATGAACAGAAACACGAACTTCAGGCCAAACAGTGTCTAACTAAATCGAGAATATAAAATTTAGAAAACTCTTGTACATAGAACAGCCATACACTCAGGTTATCCATAACCTAAAAGTTATCTCACAACAAAATACTTGAACTCATGATAATAACTATTAAACTAATGCACCTGAGAATATGTAGAGACTTAAGAACATTTTATTCATCTGCTGCTATTCATAATTAATCAATCATATTCATGTTGAAAATAATACACATTTTCATCTGTAAAGCGCTCAGCTCATCTGTTCTATTATTACTTTTATTATTACATTTATAATTACTAATATTATTATTTTTACTATTACCTTTAATTCTTATTGTTAAAACTATTGTTAAATAATATTGTATTTTTTTTTAAATAAACTTGCAACGCGGGATCTGGAAGCCTATGCCAATGGTGGGTTATTCCGCGTTGTAGAAAATGTAAAAAAAAAAAATAAATAAAAAATGTTTCAAGCCCATTCTTATCAACAAGTTTTTGATATCTGAACAAAAAGTAATACCGTTTTCTTCTGAAAAATAACATCGTAATTCTGTATCTCTTTCACGATAAAAACTTATTTTAGTATCTGAGGAAAGCAAATTTTTTTCTTTTAGTCTGGATGTTAACAATTCTGAAGTTTGTTTAGAAAGATTTAAATCTCTTACAAGATCATTTAATTCATTTTGGGAAAAGCATTTTGGCTCATTTGACATACCTTCAAAATCAGCATCATTTTGTGATGAGCTTGGTCCTTCAATGTCTTGTTCTAATGGTTCAGATATATTTTTAGGTTCTGAAGAGTCAGTTGAACGCTGCACTGGACGTTAAACACAACTAGTACTTGGGCACTGCCATTTAGCTCGATTTTTAGAGTTTAAACCGTTTACGTTCACGCTACAAAAATAACAGTCTTCGAGATGATTTCGTGGTTCCCGCCAAATAGTCGGTGTTCCAAATTTAAAGGCACTTCTTTTACCACTTTTCCACAATCTTAAACATTCCACACACGATTTACAAACACAATTGGGAGCCAAAGACTTCTTATTTTTATCCAAGAGCATCCCAAAATACTCAAAATAGGTATTTTTCACCACTCTGATATAACTTTTCTACATTTGTTAAACACATATTCTCCGCATACATAGCAAAAATGATCTGGATTGTTTAAACAACGTCTTCTTGAACTACTCATGACGCAAAAACTTGAGAAACTAATCTTAACACAGCAAAATACGCCTGTTATCGATTAACCCGTTCGGGACGAGCGACACGTATACGTGCCGCATGAAGCGCTCAAAATCCTTGTTTTTGCTCACCAGTAAAATTTTACTGTAAAATTTGCATTATTTAATCAGCGCATTTTCTCGATTCATGAAGACACAAATTTCTGTTTTTAAAAAACGGTGACAATAGATTAAAAATTTCGCAAAAGGCTCCCGTCGCTAAGGGGTTAATATATACGCTTAAAACATAATAATCAAAAACAAAGTAACTCGAGGTGCTCAAAAAAATTTCCGGTTAGATTTGACAAAAACAAGTCATAAGTGAACATTATCAACCACAGAATTCGCGGCAACAGACAAAAAGTTTAATTTTGTAAACTAGTGATCTGTTATAGATCGTTATTTAATATTTTATTTCGTTCAGCAAGATACTTAAGCACTACTTAGAATTTCCAAATAGTATGGCACCATTATTTGAATCAGAAATTTTCTACTTAATACTTCAATCGCAAAATTTGTAATTGCCTTGTTTAAAGTTATATTTGTAAAACACTTGATTTTTAAATAATCTTCATTAATTACCTACTTTCAAACAAGTAGAAACGTAATTGAAGGGATCTTACTCTTCAGGAATTTTTTCAGGCAAAATATCAGTATTTTGTTTTATAGAAAAATAAATCTAGGTTAAAAGCGCAAAATTCCGCTTTCTTTAACCCTTTCCGGCGCAGTGATCCCACGTCGAGACCACCTAATTTTAATTCCAAACTTACAAATGGCAACAAGAATATTTTAATAAAAACTTTGCTTTTACAATGAAAGTTTAAAGTAAACAGTTTTTAATTTCTAAAAAAGCTGTTTGTAAATTCCGGTGTCAGTCAATCATTTCATCATTCTACTAACAGAATTTTTCTGTGCCGGAAAGGGCTGAGAACAGATTTTTTATACAAAAAATCCTGATACCGAAGAATTTCATGGTGTTGAAATTTCGGGGCGCGTACGACCCCGGAAAATTTTAAACAGCTGGTCATTGTTTAGTCTTTTCTTTTTACTTTGCAAGTTAACATATCTTTATCTGTTATAGATCGTAATTTAATATTTTATCTCTTTAAGGCAGGTGCTTAATCCCTTAATCTAAGATTCACGCCTCAACAGCCTGGGCCCAAAACGTAAACAGGATCGCGCAGCCTTCGAGCCATTCCACGGTTCGGCAAATCCATAGCTACCATTAAAATTTATATAGATTTTCGCCTTCGTTAATCATGAGATAGTGATGATTAAATAAGATAATATTTACTAAAACATTTTACTGGTAAGGAGAATTTACATTTGACTCAATCATTGACTACGGGCCAGGTCACTGCCATCGAAATACTACAGGCCAGAGGACAAAAGATGTGGCGTCATCACTCATCGACCGAGGCTAACGAAAAAGACAGGGTACCGCGGTGCATTCCACATATTTTTTTAGAGACCGCTGGAGTCACATAATGCTCAAATGCACCAATGCAGATGTACAAAAAGAGCAACAAGTCACTCAAGCGGTCTGTAAAATAAGACACTTGTAATGCACCGCGGTAGCCTGTCTTTTTCATTAGCCTCACAATCGACCGATTTCTCGCTAGTGTTGGAATTGAATTCACACCGGATAATTTTGAATAGCAATTTTCTTTTTTTTTATTTGTGGAATATCTATCATCTTAGAAAACAATAATAACTAATTAAACTTACTGGTGAGAATTTGGAATCACCCAATAAAAAGTCAGCAAGATGGGTCAACACTGTAGCATTCCCGATGTGGCTGAATTGTTATTTAGGGATTTCGAATTCTCACCAGTAAGTTTAAATAGTTATTATTGTTTTATAAGATGGTAATATTTCCACTGAAAAAAAAATTGTAATTCAAAATTTTCCGGTGTGAATTCCAATACTCGTGAGAAGTCGGTCGATTAGTGATGACGTCACAACTCGTGTCTTCTGGCCTTGAGTATTTCGATGGCAGCGGCCAGGTCGTGATAATCAGTTTTGAACAGAATAAAATACCACGAGTCTCACACGTTGTTGTAGATTAAGGGGTTAAGCACTACTTAGAATTTCCAAGTAGTATAGCACCAATATTTGAATAAAAAAATTTCTACTTAATACTTAAATCGCAAAATTTGTAATCGCCTCGTTTAAAGTTATATTTGATTTTTAAATTGATTTTTAACTTATTTGATTTTTAAATAATATTGATTAATTACCTACTTTCAAACAAGTAGAAGCGTAATTGTTAAACAGATGGTCGTTGTTTAGTCTCTTTTTTTTATTTGCAAATTAACATATTATACAGTAGCGCTCAAACGTATTTTGACAACCTTATATTCTCTCTTATTTTATTTAATATAAAAATGTAAAATAAAATATATTCCCTATAATTGAGAACACTATGACTGCAGTTATTTAAATGTATCAAGTTTCAACTTGTTTGTTTACAATCGGCGCCACCGAAGAAATATGACTCCTCCTAAGCTCAAAAGCATTTTGACAATTAGTTTGCATTTAATTGTTGAAGATGTCAGTGGCGCTATAGCTCCGATTAGTGTTTATATCGGCTTATCGTGATTAATTTTAAGGACCAGGAATGCCGAAATGCAAAAAATATTGAAGTGATTCTAGAAAAGCCGCTGTAAATGCACTTAAGAAAGGTAGACTGCAAGCAGAATTAGCTCGTCTTGGCAACTTGTTATTACATGGAATAAAGTTTTTAATAAACAGAAATACATCGAAAATAATGTTCAAAGTGGCCATCAAAAAAAAAAAAAAACTTGCAATGTTGACTGTATTATAAAAATGATATCTACAACTGATAGTCGTAAGTCCGCTGTAATAATAAAAAATAAATTGAAAGAAAATTACGGCATAGATATTCACGTTTCACCAGTCAAACGACGCACAGTGGGGTATTTTACAAATCTGGGCGGCCAAAATTATTTTTTTCTTTTAAACTAATTTAAACATTTAAAGCAGTAAATAAATGCACTTTTTGAAATAAATATTGTTTAATAACTTGAAAATCATGGATGTTTTGCAACTTCGTATTGATATTTATTGATCAAAATTAGTATTATATAATAAATGATATTTATGATAAGCAGTATTATAAAATAAATGATAATATGATAAATAGTAACATAAAATAAATTATAATTATGATAAATAGTATTATAAAATAAATGATAATTATGATAAATAGTATTATAAAATAAATGATAATCATGATAAATAGTATTATAAAATAAATGATAATCATGATAAAAAAAATGGAATAATATATTGAATAAATTATAAAAACAGATTATTAATGATAAGAACAATTAGTTTGTAAATCACCAAGGTGGGATCTTTTAATCAGATGATAATTCAGAATCGTAATCTGTTTCTTCATAATCAGAATCCTCTGGATCACGAGCTTCAGAAGATTCCATAGGCAGTAACATTTCTAGAGTTTCTTTACGGAACAATTTTGATTTTTTTCTTATCGTGGGTCTTATTCCAGTTAAAACTGGATCTGAACTCAAAAGCAATCTGTTGAGAACATCACGGTTACAAGAAATTCTTGAAAATTTACGCGATAGATTTTGGCGAAATAATCGAAAATGTTTGTTCCGTGCTTCGGCTACTTCTTCAGACAATTGGCCTACTGGTAAAGCTTTCTCTATCACAATGCGTCCACGGATTTATATTTTATGCATTGTGGGTGACATTGGATACCATTTATATAACTGGACGTAGAGCTCTGCTGTTTTTTCTGTATATTCTTAAATTTATCAAGGTGAATTTTGTGGCCACTGGATATGGTTTCAAGAATAACTTTAAATCGATATATTAAATTTTCATCAATGCCGGTAATTTCCACTGCTAGAGATGGGTCAGTAAAGAATCTTCTGTGTAAAGTATGTGTAAGTACTTCCACATCAGTCGAGCTCCTCAAACTTTCATACTTTCTCCCCTTTGACCTGTCACTTGATTCAGTGAAAGCTTTTGCTGGCCTTCTTGGTCGATTTATTTTTCTTGAAATTTCTACATTACCTTCAAGCCATTCTTTATTATTTTTCACAAATTTATCTAACATGTAATGAGCTTCGATCCATTTGCTCTTGAACTGAGATTTAAATTGGGAGAAATTGTGCTTGAGGTTTTTAATTTCATCATCATCAAAATTATCGCCATTAAGAAGGTAATTTTCAAGGAAATTTAATCTATGATTAATGTTTGGCAAATTCTGCTGTTGCATAATGTTTAAAAATTCTTTTCGAGTCATTACTCTGACATTCGAAGGCCCTAAATAAAAATAAATACAAAGCATGAACAAAAAAGAATGCATAATAATTATATGCAATTTAGATAGATAACATCATTTTATCCCTTATTTTTAAAAATATCTCACAATCTTTCACTAACTTTTAACAAAAACATATGAAAATTGCCTCGACTTATTTTTTAGATAAACAAATGTTAATAACGAGCAATAAATTATTTCAATTATCTGAAAAGAGCTTAAAAAGAGATAAAAGGAAATGAATACATTACTTTAAAGCAATTTTTTTTAATTATATAAATTTAATTTTAATCAGAATAACAGAAAAATAAACAAATCTGATCACTTTCTATTGAATCATAACAATTATTTTCATAATAAAATTTATATGATAAATATCAGTTAAAAATCAATATATAGTAATTTTGTATGCTTACTCAGAATTTTGGAAGAGCATATTTATATCGCCTTCATTTTAAAAAGGGGACAAAGGTGGAAGTACTTTAAACGAAAACACAAATAGAAGGGTGTATATTTATTGGTACAACAAGTATCTTTGCTTGGAAATGTTTGGAAATATAACTAAACCCTTCGTGAATTGGGAAACAAGGGAAAAAATAATAGAAAAATATGCGTTATTTTAAATTAATTTTGTAAATACTAAAACTATTTCTTTCTCAATTCAAAGTTTAAAAAAATAATGATACATACCTGCCTCGTCACTATCCATAACGATTAGATTTTAAATACTTCCAAAACTAAAGTTATTCAAATTCAAAAATAGAAAGTCACAATGAAGAACGATTTGACACTCATGCACTTAAGAGGCTACTTCAGTCAAATGAAAAGACGCATTCGCTAATGCTAATCCTATGGAAGAAATTTATAAAGATATCTCGGTCGCATTTCAATATTTTTAAATGATTTCTTTTGCACTGAATAGTTAAGATCGATCTGTATGTTAAGATCGATCCGTTTTTTACTTTTTCGATTTTGATTGCAGATATTTTTTATGAGGATACTTTTACTTTCGAAACCGGTTCCGAAAATGAAAGTGTCCTCATAAGAAATACCTGTAAACAAAATCGAAAAAGTAAACAACGGTCTTTGTACAAATCGATCTCAACTATTCATTGCAAAAGAAATCATTTAAAAATATTGAAATCCGACCGAGATATCTTTATAAATTTCTTCCATAGGATTAGCATTGGCGAACGGGTGTTTTTGTTTGACTGAAGTAGCCTCTTAACGCAACACTCCAGTTTATACTGATAACAGGAGGTCATCGTTCACTTAAAGGAGATAAAAATCGCATCACGTGATTCCCCAATTATTCAGTTTCAACTTATATCCATCCATTCGATCCTGTGTTGTACTTTATGAAATCGACTTTTGGCCGCCCAGATTTGTAAAATACCCCACTGTGCGACGCCTAAACCTCTATGGTTTACATGGCAGAAGACCAGCTAAAACACGTTTCTAATCTACTAAGAATAGGAAGGCTAGAGTTGCATTTGTAAAACGGCATAACCCTTTCAGGTGCAAAGCAATGCTATTGCTGAAGCGTTGAAATTAATGACTGGCACCAGAATTTTTGTTAAAAAAAATTCGGTTTATTATGTGTGTGAGATGTAGCTTTTTCTTATTTAAAAATAACATTGTTTTCAAATTCCGGTGTCAATCATTAATTTCAACACTTTAGCAATGAAATTGCTTTGTCCCTGAAAGGGTTATGCCGTTTTACAAACGAAACTCTAGCCTTCCTATTCATAGTAGATAATAAACGTGTTTTTGCTAGTCTTCTACCATGTAAACCATAGAGGTTTAGGCGTCGTTTGACTGATGAAACGTGTATGTCTATGCCGTAATTTTCTTTCAATTCATTTTTTATTATTACAGCGGACTTACGACAACCACTTGCAGATATCATTTTTATAATATAGTCAACATTTCAAGTTGTTTTTTTCGGATGACCACTTTGAGGCTTATTTTCGATGTATTTATGTTTATTAAAATCTTTATTCCATGTAATAACAAGTTGCCGAGACACGTTAAAAGAACGAGCTAGTTCTCCTTGCAGTCTACCTTTCTTAAACCCTTAACGCTCGAATTAAATTACGGTTGAATAATTCAAATTGCTTATTGGCACCACTTTTATGAACAAGAAATATTCACCTTATTTAATGACAGTAAAAACGATACAAAAATATAGCCAATTTCACTATTTTATAAAACTGGTGGGAATCAAACAATTTGAGTAAAAGACACAGCCCGAGAATATCTCGGGAGCGAGAATAAAGGGGTTAAGGGCATTTACAGCGGCTTTTCTAGAATAACTTCAATATTTTTTACTTTTCGGCATTCCTGATCCTTAAAAATAATCACAATACGTCAATATAAACACTAATAGAAGCTATAGCGCCAATGACATCTTCAACAATTAAATGCAAACTAATTGTCAAAATACTTTTGAGCTTAGGAGGAGTCATATTTCTTCGGTGGCGCCGATTGTAAACAAACAAGTTGAAACCTGATATATTTAAATAACTGCAGTCATAGTGTTCTCAATTATAGGGAATATATTTTATTTTACATTTTTATATTAAATAAAATAAGAGAGAATATAAGGTTGTCAAAATACTTTTGATCGCTACTGTATGTTATATTAGGAACGTTCAAAAAGTAACGAGCATGTGGCCTTGGAACAGAAACTAGTACATGTATTTCAGAAGCATTGTCCCTGGCTGTTGAGGCACTTGTCCTACTGAGACACAAGGCGGTGAATGGATGTCTCGTAAAATTCTTGGGACTGCGATGTGAACCATTTCTGCGCATACTGTTTGACGTCGTCATCCGAGGTGAATCGGTTGCTTCTCAGAGCCTTTTTTAGGGGACCAAAAATGTCGTAATCGCAGGCAGAGAGAGCAGCAGGTCTAGACTGTATGGAGGGTGACCGAGAACCTTCCACTTGAATTTCTGCATGAGTGCCGTAATCGTGTTGGTCGTATGAGCAGGGCCTGATTACCAACGGGGCATACGTACACCAATAAATTTTAAAAGAAAAGTTCGCCTTATCTAAACGCCGTATTCATGTAAAATTTCTGCCATGAATGAGGCAAAATTTTCTGTTTATTTTTAGTGGTAGGAATTTGCCCCGTGGATAATCAGGCCCTGCGTATGAGGCCTTGTATTGTCGTGAAGCAGAATGACCCCACTTGAGCTTGCCCGGTCGTTTTGATTTGATCTCTTGGCAAAGGGTGATCAAGGTTTGGGAGTAACGCTGGGCATTCACTATTGTCTGGTGCTACAGGAAGTCTATCAGATGGAACAGTCTTGGTCAAAGAAGAACGTCAGCATAACCTTTCCTGTACTTGTGTGGATGGCCTTGGATTTTCTTGGTGGTGGTGACCCTCGATGTTTCCACTGGAGACTGTCGTTTCGATTCTGGTTCGCAGTGATGACATCAAGACTCACCTGCAGTCACCACTCCTGCCAGGAACTCATTCCCTTCCACGGCATAGCGCTGCAGATGATCAAGACAGTGGGCCATTCGACATGCTTTCTGTTGTGGTTGAAGACTGTGTGGCACCCATTGGGCGCACACTTTGCGCCAGTTCAGTCTTTCCGTCATGATGGTGTGAACACTTTCGACGCTCAATCCGACCTCGGCGGCTACGACTTTCACCGTAACTTGGCGGTCCTGCGTTACGAGTCCATCAACCAGCTGGATGATGTCATCGGTAATGCGTTTTGGTGTTCCAGACCGTGCATAATCGGCTAAGGAAAATCGACCTTCCCTGAAGCGCTTGTGTCACGTCTTGACCCTTGCAAGAGACATTCAGTGTTCACCTTACACTTGTGACATTCTTCGATGAATGGCCGTTCCCCTTACTCCTTTCGCTTTCAGAAAACGAACAACACCTCTTTGCTCTTCTTTTGACGCCTCCATTTCACTGCTTACAACACGAATGGGCGTTTGACGACTGATGCATGCTTCTGCTAGCTTTGTAGTCACGTGACTTGCACTCGTGTTCCTCTAGCGGCGGGCATGTGAACTTCCGCTCGATCTTCGGAAACCCTCTTTGTTACTGACGCAACGATATTACCATTCTGCCACCGGTTTGCATATTACAGACTCCGGCTCGTTTTTTTTTTTTTTTTGAACGTCCCTTTTAGATCGTAATTTAATATTTTATCCCATAAAGACAGGTAGGTTAAGGGATTAAGCGCTACTTAGAATTTCCAAGTAGTATGGCATCATTATTTGAATTACATAATTTTCTACCTTACCCTTTCCGGCGCGGAGTAATTCTGTTTATAAATTGATGAAGTAATTGACTGACACAGAATTTATAAACACATTTATTAGAAAATCTGAACTTGCTTATTTTCACGTACATTATAAAAGGAAAATTTTAATTAAATATTCTTGGGTTAACAGATAAGTCGCAAAATCTTAATCACCTCGTTTAACCCTTTCAGGAGCAAGGCATTTCTGCTCAAAAAATGTTCAAATAATTAATTCACACCGCAATTAACAAACAAATTTATTTGAAAATAATCAAAAGCCTTTTTTCACGTTTATTATGAGGTCGAAATTGTACTAAAAAATTACTGGGGCCGTTTGAATATTTAGGCATTAAAATTAACCGTTTGCAGAATGCAAACGGCGCCCCTCAAGGGGTTAAAGTCATATCTGTAAAAAACTTGATTTTAAAATAATTTTGATTAATTACGTTGTGATAAATAAGTAGAAGTACACTTATGAAAGAGCTGGTCGTTTTGAGTTTGTGTTTAGGGTTCCGTACTTAAAAAGTTAAAACGGTACCATTATAAGATCACACCTGTGTCTGTCTGTCACAGCCCTTTTACTCGTAAACTATGCAACGTGGAAAGTTCAAATTGAGGGAAGTAATAAAGACTATTGAACCATATATTTACAGATTAATAATATTCATAAATATATTTAGGAAAAATGTAGAGGGGCTAATTAAGTTACTTGAAGAAAAAAATCTTTTCGTTGTATATCGTGTGGGATATTGTGTGAAAGCTTTCATAACGCTGAAATCAAAAATATATTTCATTTAATTTTAGGTGTTATATTTTCAAAGTTATGGTGGAAAATGTAGTGCAAAAATATGCCCCCCCCCCCAACATCTAATTTCGAATCTATTGAAACTAAAATTATGACAAAATTATAGGTAGTAGACATTAATTTAAACCTTGCAGGAAAATTATAGCGATTACCCAAGGTCACAATGTTTTTTGAGAAAATCGCATTTTTCCGTTACACTCAAATTTCGATTTACAGACTTCAGCAAAAGTGTTGAGCAGAACTGGAGGTACCTATCGTAGCAGAAGTATAAAGGCATTGTTGATCATGAATTTCGGAAAAAATCGTCGGTAATTAGCCGAGATATTAACCCTTAAAGGCACGGACGGTTTGGACATACATAATGACAGGGACGGCGTACTCTATGCTCCATCGGCTTTTAAAGCCTAGATAACAAATTTTAAGGATATATTTATGCAATGCAATGCCCAGTAGCAGTATAAAAGCAATAAATGTCAAATTGTCAAAAACTGACTAATTTAATGAGAATTAATCACATAAATACTATATAATTCGCGACTAGTTTCCATTGAGTGGCTCGCTCAATACACCTACTATGTCTTTAAAGGTTAACTAAAAACCTATATGGAATAATAAATATACAGAATAGCTATATTTGCTATTATTTAGGTTCCATATAATTTTGAACTTTCATGGTATATCCATTTATACTTTTCTAGTATACAGCGTGCAAAGGAAAGCCCCTTTAACCTGAAAATACTTGTGAACGGAGAGAGCTACGGCTATGCAAGTGAGGAAACGGTATAGTAAAACGACTACGCCCGATTTAATGAAAACGATAGCAGCGCCCCCTAGTGGCGAAATTTGGAAGATAGCCACTGCAAATCGAAAACTAAAAGAGAGAGAGCAAAATTTCCAGTTAGAAAGTTTTAGAGCATTGATCAATTACTACGAAACGACATTTGGCTTACATGGATAAGATAAATCTTCGCCTGTTTATTTAAAATTGTCTGAAATCGATGCACTCCCTTTTGTGTAAACGTTTGAATGAATAGTCAGAAGTATGAAGAAATACGCACAATTTATGCTATAAATACGTACTTATCTCAATACATTTTGATAACATCACACACAAAAAAAAGACAAACTGTCTCACAGCGATAAAAAGTTAATATTCAGCATGTTCGAAAAATTTCACCATTGCTCACGATACACATTTGTATTCGTGGGAGTAATTCTGCATGCACATTTCTCAGCATGGAACGTCTATTGCATGCCTCTTCAATACGATGACATAGATTTAATCTAAAATTTTAAATGCATTAGAAATTAAATCTTTATAGACATTACAGCAAAGTACAACGTCACAATCTGCAATTGCGCACCGTTTCATTTCCGAAATATCAATAGGCAAAGTAGAATCGTCGCTCATCGATTTTGGACATTTTTGGGTATGCAGGCGACGCTTTATCTTATCCGTGAAAACCAAATGTAGTTTCGTACTAATTAATTGATGCTCTAAAACTTTCTAATTGGAAAATTTGCACTACCTCTTTTCGTTTTCGATTTGCAATGGCTATCTTTTAAATTTCGCCACTTGAGGTGCTGCTGTCATTTGCATTAGGTCGGGCGTATTCGCTTTACTGTTCCGTTATCTCATTTGTATAGCTGTAGCTCTCTCCGTTCGCAAGTATTTTTAGGTTAAAGGGTCCCCTTTGCACCCTGTATACCATACAGCTATACCCAACCCTATGTTGTATAGTTTTTACAAAGTCTTAGTATTCTTTTAGCAACGGTATTTTTTTTAATAATGCACTTACAAATTCATATATTATTGTACGGAACCTTCTGTGCGCAAATAATACTCGCACTTGACCGTTTATTTATCTTTACGAATTAACTTAACCGTTGTAATCGTAATTTAATGTTTTATTTCTTTAACCCCTTGAGGGGCACTGGTATATATTATATACCACCTACGATAAATGAAGTTTTACACCAGAAAAATTTTATTAAGTTTTAATTTTCTAACTTTGGTGGAAAAAAAGGGCCGTAAAATTGCTTTTACTTATTTTGAAATAGAATTTTTCAATGATTCCGGTGGGAATTAAGCATTTCACAAACGTACTTGCTTGCCCCTCAAAGGGTTTTAAGCAAGGCGCTTAACCTCTACTTAGAATTTCCACTTAGCATTTCCACCATTATTTAAATTTGAAATTTCCTACTTAATACTTCAATCGCAAAATCTGTAATCGCCTTGCTTAAAGTTATATTTGTAAAACACTTTATTTTTAAATAATCTTCATTAATTACCTACTTTCAAACAAGTTGAAACGTAATTAAAGGGGTCGTACGCTTCAGGAATTTTTTCAGGACAAATATCAGTATTTTGTTTTTACAGAAGAATAAATCTGTGTTAAAAGAGCGAAATTTTCCCTTCTTTAAGAAGAGATTTTCTATAAGAAAATACTGATACCGAAGAATTTCCTGGTGTCGAAATTTCGGGACGCGTACGACCCCTGAAAATGTCAAACATCTAGTCATTGTTTAGTTAAAGATCCATGATGCTATAAACAGAAAACTCGAGGAGATTTCTTGAACCTTTTAAGGGGTCTCAGAGGACTCTTAAAGCTTCAAAATTTTCGAAATTTAATTTTTTTTTTAGATGTTAAACTCCTATCTTTTTTGGACCATTTTGATATACAGTCAATCAAGGTAACTTTGATCCGCATTTTCTCTATTTTCATATGCCACACTCTTATTTTAACCCTCTGTCTACCAGAAGGGTCCAATGGACCCGACATGTATATTCAAAATATCTATTCAAACCAGAAATTTCTTCAAAACAAACTAAATGTAAAAATCAGACAATAATAAGTTAAATAAACAAATTAAATAGTTTTAAGTAAAAATTCTGGTGTAGAATGTTTTTATAAAACTTGAGTAAAATTTCCGGTAGTTCTAGGGTTAAGAATATTGTCACAACTAGGGGCATAAAAGAGAAGAAATTATCCTAAATTATTGTTTGACTATCAAAAATTAAGGAATAATAAGGATAAAAGCAATAAAAAATGGATTTTTAGCCTGGTTCAAAGTTACTTAGCCGTTTAGGGTAACTTTGCACCATATGATAATTTTTTATAAAAAATAATCCATTATAAAAAAAGTATTGTAGTCAGGACAACTTTAAACCCCAAAAAATGTTTTCAGATATATAAAGACTCCGAATTTACATTTCCCAACATCACAAGATTTGTATAATTTATGATATTGCAACAAATATCAGGCATAAGAAAAGTGGAAGAAGAGAACCATGAACATTTAGAAATAAAAAAAACCTGTTTATTGTTCATATAAAACATAAAAATGCAATGAAAAACAATTTTCAATGTTTTAACTCAATAAAATATCCATAGTTACAGTAATACATACAAGTACTAGTATTATTCAAGCAAGAATAAAAAACGTCGAATGCATGAAATGTCAAATTTGAGTAGCTCCGCCCCTAATCACGCCTCTAAATGAATTTTATGTATTTTACACATATCTGTGAAAATATTTACATGTTATATCTAATGCACACTTTGGGCATTTATATAAAATATACGTGCAAATACGGGAAATTTTCGATAGTAGCACCTATAATTAGTAAATTATAAGCATCAGTGTAACTTTGAGGCGGCTCAAAGTTACAAATGTCCTGAAAATGCGGTAAAATGCTAGTGCCTTCTTATTTTACATTTTATTAACTATTAATAAATAAATAATCGCAAAATATTAACACATTTACAACATTTAGATGATAATATGTCTGATAAATGAGTATATTGTTACTTACTATGAAAATTTAATTGGATTACAACAACTTCAAACCAGCATTCAGAATTACCTTGAAAACAGTACATCACAAAAATAGTTAGATGATGCATTTAATTGTGTATAATGTTGCTAACTTATTTTCTAAAATAAAGAGTAGAAATCCCAGTTTAGAACCTTGCCAACAGAGCACAGTTCTGGAGTTTATTTAGTCTTTTAGAGTCGAAAATATTGAAAAATAGGAGGTGGTGCAAAGTTACACCCCGTGGTTCAAAGTTACCCTGATTGACTGTAATTGTTTCCTTGAAATTCCCGTTAGTACAGAAGTTACTGCTATTAGAATTATACCCGCTAAATAGCTGAAAATTTTGAATCGGAAATTTTGAAGTCATTTTTCTCCATATGACGTTTTTGCACATAACGCGCAGAATATGTCAAATACTTCTGGAAATTTTCCCATAAAATTTTCAAAACATACTTTTCATGTTAGTCTTTATAAACTGAACATAAAATTTCACTTTAATTGTGCAAATAAATATTTTTTTAAATGAATAAACTGCGGAAATTTTCAAAATTTTGTATTAGGTAAATACAATGTTTAATTAAAAATATAAAAATGCTTTAAATACAAATTTATTTAGGTTCAGTTTAATTATTGTAAACATAAGTGTAAGCAAGCCCCAAAATTTTCATCCTAGTTAAAATATTTATTTTGTAATCCTACGCATAATCTGTTATTAAACCATATTTCTACTCGTCAAATGTCTGACAAGTTGGGACCCCTGTAAATGCTAATTCTTCATCTTCAAATGTTTTAAATGCGTGAAATGAAAGAACATACTTATATCTTTCATTCATCTAAAAAAATTTTTGTTTTAAAATCATATACATTTTAAGATATTAATTGCTGAAAATGATCTTCTTATTTTCATTTTTTCCAAATTTAACTGTCCTGAGGCCCTTTAAAGACATTTCTATGTATTAATATGCATTCTATTCCTGAACAAATGAACTTAAATTTTGTACTAAATCCATACAACAGGATTCGTACGGCTCCCAGTATTTTCCAGTTAAAATATTAGTATTTTTCAATTCCTACTATTAGTTCACACGCTCCCTATATTTATATATCTTGTTCAAATTTTCAATCGTTAATAAAATACTTATTATTCATCCTATCAAGTTGAAATACATTTTTTAAAACTTGTACTGGATGACAATTCATGTTAATACAGTTTTTTCAAATATTATTAATTAAATTTTAAATATTATTAATTAAATTTATAAATATTCATTAATTAAATTTTAATTAAGTAATTTTAGTTTTATGCGGGAGATAAAATGGCGGCCATTGGTTATTGAAGTATTTAATGCATCTTCATACCTATAAAGGGGTTACCATAGGGAGGACCCTGTTCTGTCACCAAATACCGTCAAGTTTGTCGCCCACTTTGCGATATATCGCCAAATTTGGCAACCAAAATGAGTCGCCAAAAGTGACGCCAACTTGGCGATATCTCTAATATTTCGCCAAATTCCCATAGACTTCCATTGTAAACCTACTTGCTTATAGAAAATCAACAAATTGAGATATTTTAATGCAACAAAAATTAATATTAGCTTAAGGGATTATATTAAATTTTTCTTTCATGACCTAAGTAGGAATTGACTTTAAAAACAAAATTTTTATATTACTTGTTTTTTAATAAAAAAATAAATCAAACGCGCAAAAAACGTTCAAATTCGCCTTATTTAAGAAGAGATTATCTGTAAGAAAATACTGGTACTAAAGAATTTCCTGGACTGTAAATTCCCGGACCTATACTAATCCTCTATAATCGTGTGCTACAAGTATAGATCATTTTATTTTACTGGGTGTGTGGGAAAATGTTATTATTGAATTTGCTGTTGACTCCCTAATTACCCTCGTGATCAAATCATCATTGAAAAATATGAAGTCAGACATGCTCTTTATATTGCTGAAATTGTAGTATTTTTTCTACAAATTCTACAACACGTCAGAAATTGAAAGGGTCTAATAACTTTTGGCCATAAATTGTATGTCTTTCTCCCGTTAAACGTAACAGACTAGGCAAATATGCAAATGGTTTAATTTCTGTAAATTTAATACTTAATGATATTTAACCCATTGAGGAGTGATGAGATAAATTATATATTACCTAATTTTGATCAAGATATGCACCAGAAGCATCTATTTGAATTTTACTGTTATAAATTTGATCGAAAATGTTTGTGAAAATTTGCTTTTGTTTATTTTGAAATTAAAAAAATTAAAACTCCGATATGAGTTCAACATTTCAGAAACGCAATTTCTTGCTCCTGAAATGATTAACTTCCTTTTAATTACCCTTTAAAATTTTTTTTATTGAGTAATTTGAAATTGAGATAAAGTTCAGGCATTATAGTATGAGCGGAAGAATGCTATGCAG
This sequence comes from Maratus speciosus, assembly GCA_963932465.1. NCBI lineage: Eukaryota > Metazoa > Arthropoda > Arachnida > Araneae > Salticidae > Maratus > Maratus speciosus. The sequence continues at coordinate 246,249,134 of OZ010798.1, read as the reverse complement.
TCTGTCTCATCCATGAAATTGGTCGTATTCGACAGAGAAATGACAACGGCATGCCGCTTCCAATTTCTTACGTAAATGAATGTTCCTTGAATAAAATTAGATTTTACCCTTATCCTAGATTACCCTAGATTTTACACATTATCTTAAATATCACCTGTCAAACAAGTTTTGAATGGATTTTATCTAACAACAATAATTTAATTTTCCTAAGAAAATAAATAGTAAACGAAATTAATGAAGCAGATATAAAAAAAAAAAAATACTTTAATGATGATACTAAAACGACTTACCGTAAGTGTTTGGAAATTTTCAATATTGAAATGCACGACATAGATAGAATATTACTTTCTAGAATTCAAACAATTCTAAATTGCTTTTTAATGACCATATATCCCAGCGTATGATGCGAGAGTCAAACAATCATATTTCAGGATTCATACGGATGCTTACTTTATCATTACTTTTTTTCCTTTAATAGCACTGTTTTTTTTTAAAGAAAATTTCGCTGTATGTGACCTCCAGGTAAATATTTTTTATAGAAAAATTGATTAATTAATGACAAAAAGTAACTGGAGTATTCCGAAACAGATACTGTATTTAATAAAATACCCTTGTTGCTGAGTTATATCGATTTCACTTTATTTTGAAACTACAAATTTCTATTAAATTAAAATGATTTCATTGGTTTACTAAAAGTTTATGTAATATTTTGTTATTATTATTATTTATTCTGTCGAATTTCAACAGGTACTGTTTCGCTAATTTTTAATTTTTAAAGATTCGTAATTTTTATATGCAATATTAAATTCATAGCAAGAATTTCGAACTTAATGTTCTAAAAGTTCAGACATTTCCGCATACTAACTCTGCAAAATAGATCGACTGTCTCAAAACTGTGCATAATACATTACTTAGTCTGAAAATATTTTAAAATATATTATGATAAAGAAAAAATGGTTCTGTAAATCCTTTAATTTTCACCTTTAACAGTGTTTTCGAGTATTTAATAATCATTATTGTCAACATGACATCGTCGAAAATAAGTAATTTGTTAACACTTGACTGTTAAACAAGCTTGCTAAATTAGCGTACTCATAAAAAACTGGAAGCATTATTTTCAAATAGTTGATCTTTGGTTAGTCCAGTGGTGGAAAATTGGCGCAGAGGAGGAGCCTATTGGCACCACTAATTTTTTATTGTGTACTTCGACTTAATAAAAACTCGGAAATTCTGTTATTAGATAAGCCGAAAAATACTACCAAAACTTAGTGGTGTTAATAGGCTCCGCCTCTGCGCCAATTTTCCACCACTGTTAGTCTTATTTTCTCTCGAAGCTGATATATCATTAACCCTAGATCTACCGGGAATTTTATTCAAGTTTTAATAAAACGTTCTACACCAGAATTTTTATTTAAAACTATTTAACTTATTTATTTACCTTATTTTTGTCTGGGTTATATACTTAGTTTATTTTAAAGAAATTTCTGGTTTGAATGAATATTTTGTATGTACCTGTCGGGTCCAATGGACCCGTCTGGTAGACGGAGGGTTAAATGTAAGACGCAGTAATTTGATAGTTTGCACTTTAAATATATTATAATAAATATATTTGCAAAGTCCCTACTATCATGTAAGAGAATTTAATTTTGAAATATATGTTTTAACATTTCGTATTCATTAATTTATAAAGGTTCATATTATTTTATAGAATATTAAAAACTATAACAAGAAATTTTATCATAGTATAATTAAAAAATATCGGCACAGATTCACTCTGTAAAATAGACCGAATGATTATAACCGTGCACATAACTTTACTCATGTCTGAAAATTGTTTAACCCCTTCAGGAGCAAAGCACTTCGGTTGCTAATATGTTAAAAATGATTGATTGCGCCGGTATTTATCAACAACTTTCTATGAAACCTTGCAAAAGTTTTACTTCACGTGCATTATATAAAACAAAATTTAGTTTCTAAATTCTGGTGTGAATGTGGCATTGGGGAATTAAAAGTAAGTGGTATATAACATATACCGGTGCCCTTTAAGGTGTTAAAACTTCTAATAAAGAAATAGTATCTTCGTAAAACCTTTAATTTTCTCTTTTAACATCAAAAAGTAAAAAAAAAAGTCATTTTCTGCTAAAAACACTTAATTTTTAAGTAATCTTGCTTAATTACCTACTTATACGCAAGTAGAAGCGTAATTATTAAACAACTGGTCATTCTTTAGTCTCTGTTTTTCTTCGCAAGTGAACACATCATTATGTGTTATAGATTGTAATTTAATATTTTATTTCTTTAACCAAGATGCTTACACTACTTAAAATTTCCACCTAGTATAGCACCATTATTTGTGCTAGAAATTTCTACTTAATACTTCAATCGCAAAATTTCTAATCGTCTCGGTTAAAGTCATATCAGCAAAACACTTGATTTTAAAATAATCTTGATTAATTACGTACTCATAAACAAGTAGAAGTGCACTTATTAAAGAGCTGGTAGTTTCTTTTTCCAATGTGAGTTAACATATTATATGTTGTAATTGTAATTATGTATTTTGTATACCGCTTGGAAATTATAAGGAGTGTAAGCACTGTGCTAACACTCATTATAATTTCCAAACAATATAGCACCACTATTTCATTTAGAAATTTTCTAGTTAATATTTAAATCGCCAAATTTGTAATTGTCTCAATTAATCGCAGAATTCGGAATATTTTATTTGGATTAAAAAAAAACAGAAAATTCTATTCAGAAACTGTGGTAGAACTGTGCACCCCCTCTGATACACACCTAAATGAATTCCTTTTGTAAATGCTTAATCCACAAATGAACTTAATTTTCGAAAAAATGGTTTCTTTTGTATTTTCTATTTAGTATTTTAAGTTGACGATAGAATTTGTTATACTGCTTAGTTTTAAAAATAGCATTTTTGAATTTAATTCTCTCTTTCGGCAAAATCATTGGTACCAGTAAAAAATGAAAATAATATTTGGCTTATTTAATTAAAGCATTTTCGAAGTTCTGTAATGGAAGGTAGGTTCTTTAAAAATTGGTGCCGACCGATTATTTAATTTAAAGATGAAAATATACGATTAACCCTTCCAGGGGCCAGTAATTGCTTTCCTGTAATGGTGAATTCAAACCGAAGTTTAGAAAAAAAGTATTTCAAAATAGGTAAAAGCAATGTCTGTGTTTTTCCACCAAAGTTATAAAAGAATAATTTAAAATTTCCAGTGAAACACTTTTATTAAAATTAAGTACGGCCCCAAGGTGTTAAATAAGATAGATATTTCTATTTGGGAATATATCAAAATATATGAGGTCGGCAGATATGGATTTTTTTCTGTGTAAATATAGGAGCATATACAAATTTGAAGTGGGAAGCAGCACGGCTGCCAACTGCTATGATTTTTGGTTCACTACCAATTTATAAAGGAAGTTTCGCCTTTTAAATGGCAGATATCTGCGATTAAATAACTCAAAGGTTTCTATTAAATATTTGGTAACAAAAATCGTATCAGTTGGCAATTATGCTTATAAAGAGGATGTTTTTACTTAAAGCGCATAAAAAGGGTTTTTTTTAACATCTTAGCTTTAATGAACCAATGCAAAAGCCATTTATTTAATTAAATCAAACGTGTTTAGCCCCTTAATTCTCGCTCCCGTCATATTCACGGGCTGTGTCTTTTACTCAAATTGTTTGTTTCCCACCAGTTTTATAAAATAGTGAAGTTGGCTATATTTTAATATCGTTTTTCCTGTCATTAAATAAGGTGAATATTTCTTTTTCATAAAAGTGGTGCCAATAAGCAATTTGAATTTTCCAACCGTAATTTAATTCGAGCGTTAAGGGGTTAAGTCATTAATTTAACCGCAAATATTTGCATCTATATTTTAAAAAAGTAGCAAATATTTTACATGTAACATCTTATAAAAATGCATCAAGAAAATTAAAGATCAGAATATAACCTATACTGTTAAAATACTAATCTATATGCATAGCTGCCAACTTGTACGGATTTTTTCTACCACTAAAATTTAATAGAAAATCTTCTCTAATTCAATCGCCGAATTGCGGTGAATTTCGATAATTAAATAAGGCAGAAGTTTCTGTTAAATTTTAGTGGTTGCAAAAATCCGTACAACTTGGCACCTATGTATATGTATAATATTGTCAAACCTCGTTAATGGGTCACCTGGTTAAGTCGTCACTCCGCATATTACGTCATGTTTCTGAAGTCCCGACCTTTCTTGTAAGATTTTTGCATCGTCCAAAACATGAGTGTGTAAGTTTACATTGATTCAGATAATTTATTTTCGAGATATAGTGATATTTTACATTTCGAAGGTCTAAAAATTTGGTTCCCAGGAGGAGATAAGCTAAAATTAGTTATTAATATATTCTGCTTCCCCCAATAAAATAATAAAATAGGTTTTTTATACAATCTTCGAAATATTAAATTAAGAAAATGCTGCAATTGTACGAAAACCCTAAAAAGGGCGTTTTATTATGTGATATAAAATAAATATGAGATATTTTTAATTCCTAAAATTCTTTTATACGTTTAGGGTTATCATCTTACTCTAGCAATTTGCACATTTTTTCTGCTATTTACTGAATCATCTCAGTATTTTATTAGATCTATAATATTTTGTTTTTCGATTGTATAGTTATTTTCGCTACCACTAAAATTTAATACATATATTTGTCTTTTTTAACCCTAGAACTACCGGAAATTTTACTCAAGTTTTATAAAAACATTCTACACCAGAATTTTTACTTAAAACTATTTAATTTGTTTATTTAACTTATTATTGTCTGATTTATACATTTAGTTTGTTTTGAAGAAATTTCTGGTTTGAATAAATATTTTGAATGTACATGTCGGGTCCATTGGACCCTTCTGGTAGACAGAGGGTTAACATTTCAAATTTGTAAATTTTGGAGAAATAAATTAGAGAAAATTAATTATTAAATTTTAGTGGTAATTAAAAGCCGTACAAGTTAGCAACTATTGCAATATGTCACATAAAGAATACCTAATCTGATGAAAGGTAAAGATATATCTTAAATTTGCTGGCTTGAACGCATTTGACTAAAAAAAAAAAAAAAAAAAAAAAAACACTTGAAATGCTTAAACAGTGGACTATTACCTTTATAAATTATTGAATTCCTTTATAAGTAAAATAGAAAGAAATGTGTTAATCCTTTCGAGGTCTGTGGTCGCACAGTAGACAACTTAACTTTCATTCCAAAACCGAAAAATGCACCAAGAATATTTCAATAAAATTTTGCTTTTATAATGAAAGTGCATAAGTTCAAGTTTTTTATTTCTAAGAAATTCGTTTGAAAATTATGGTGTCAGTCAATTATTTCATCATTTTACGAGCAGAATTTTTCTGCCTCTGAAAAGGCTAATGGTAATTTTCTTGGAGCTCTCGTGAATCGCAGCTTATAGACATAAATTACGACGTACAGATTTTAAATTTTAAAATGAGACTACATGACGATCAATCTGCTTTCTGCGATAATGCGAAGGGTAATTGCACTAACAAAGAAATGTGTTGTGTTATAAAAGAACAATATCTTCTTAAAACCGATAAGATGAGAATCTAAAGTTTTTTTGTGTCTTTTGTTATTCAAAGAGAATATGTTGGTGAAGACAATGACATGAAATTATGGGACAAAGCGAAATTTAGTTATTTGATTTTATGCTGAAAAAAAAGAATAAGATTAAGAATGGATAGTTACAAATAAGTGGAAAAATTAAGGCTGTTACTTTTTCATTCTATTTAATATAGAGACACAGTTGATACGGTTTTCTTTTTCCCTACTAATAATTTCAAATAACCTTCGACATAACTAATTACAAATTATTTCATTAGAAGAATAAAGTGTTACTTTCCGCAGGCTAATAACTTTCAGTTATAAGGTACTAAAAGTTATTTTAAAATGAGTTACTCATCAAATTTCACTAGTGTGAGCCTGGAATTTTTCCTTTGTGACTTTATTTTTATTTTATTATTTTTTATTTTATTTTATTTTATTTTATTTTTTTGTAAATTTGTTGATTTACACTTAATCAATTTTATTTTACAACTCCCTGAAGATTTATAAAAAGTATATAAAGCATGCCATTTTCTTCCAGTTGCCAATGATCTCATATATGGCATCCAAAGTGAGAGTTACCATGAAAAAGCAAAGTTGGTGTAAATGCAGTACTTAGGCGAACTGTATTTTTAAAACTATATTAATATTCTGAAAGAAGAGATTTTTCAGAGTCTAATAGCACCTTTGAGATAATTTTGTGGCAAACGATCTGTAATAAAGTAGTGTATCTTTTTTTTTATACTGAAGCTCGGTCAGTCTGGAAGTTATATTTTAAGGTTGTATAATACTCTTAAAACTAAAAAAATCGAAGTTTTCAGGAACATTTAGGGGAGGTAGGGGATATATGATACATTTTTTTCTACTAATTTTTTACAACTCTTAGAAAGCTATTTTTAAACAATTTTTTCGAGTTTTCTTATTAAGTGATTTTTTATTCATTTATTAAAAATATTTTGAATTTTAAAAATAATCATTCCAAAAATATATCCCAATTATTTTGAATGCTTAGTACTGTGTCAAATCTCCCCATTACTGGGGTGGATTGACACACTAGCAAGGGAGATTTGATACATTGTTATGTAAATTGAAAAAAAAATGCAGACAATTCAATTTATGAGTCATACAATTTTTTATGATAAATCTTGAAATATTTAAGTAAAATTTAAAAAGAAATGGCATTGACATATTTTTAATTCAGAAATGTTTTTTACAAAAATATTTAGACAATTGCTATTATTTAAACAATTCTATTAACCCACTTTTTTGAAAATAAATAATGAAAAAACAATCCTAGAGATCTTGCTGCCAGGAAAAAATTAAGTGAAAATTGCTGATTTGCAAACAATTTAACATAAATTTAGCACATTTAAGATTTCTTTAACCCTTTCAGGGCAAAGCATTTTCAATGCTAATGTATTGAATAAATGAATGGCACTGGAATTTACCAACACATTTAATTGGAAATAAGAAAAGGGCTATATTTCACTTTCGTATAAAATGGAAAATATTTTACCAAAATGCTGCTATGTGGCGTTTGTGAATTAAAATTAAATGGTTTTATAAACATACCACCGCCCCTTGAAATGGTTAAAAGAAAAACTAATAACTCTATCATTTTGATAAATAAAATCGGGTGGATTTAATGTTTTATTAATTTGCCCTTCGTCAATTATAGAAACATCTTCCCTTTCAGGCCATTTAAACTTTTTTCCTTCTACTTGAAGAGCAAAGCGAACTAACCAACTATCACCTCACTGCTTTTCTATGTAACCTACATAATGTCTATGAATAGTAGCTTTGTTCTTCCTTACCGATTTCAGTAGCTCTTGCTGTAAAACAATAATGAATATTACAGTCCTATATTAGTTTACAACTTAAAAAAACTATTAAATTTCAAATATACAAGTGTGTCATTTCTCCCCAGCACCAATGTATCATTTCTCCCTATCATGCCTTATTGGATTATCAATCACTTTGTATAAATGCAGTTTCAAAATGCCAATCTGCTTTCTAGTAAAACTCGGCCTAACAATGTTCTTTACAAATAAAAAATAATTACAAGGTATTATCTTCACAGTTATAAAAGTTATGAAAGAAAATCAGTATTTAAAAACATTTACATTGACAATCCAAAAGTCTTCAAAATTAAAAGAAAATAAAACTTTGTCAGTTCTTCACTTCTAAGCCCAGCTAATGATGGCCTCTGCTAATAAAAGAAGACTTTACATCTGTTACAATGGCTATGCCATTTGTTGAGAAAAATATTAATGTATCAACCCTGCTTATGTATCACACCTCCCCTACCTCCCCAATATGAGAGAGCAAAATTTTCTGCGTCTTTAATAAGAAACTACATAAAACTATAAATGGCTATGATTTATGTATAATTATGTATATATGTATAATTATGTACAACTAAATACACATCAAGTGATACCTATGTATGAAATGATTAAAGAAATCTTTAAATATGTGTATCACAAATGATTGAGAAAGAGCTTTTTTTTTCATTTTGCTTATTATTTCTCTTGAACGGCTTATAATTTTTATATGCAATCTATTTTCTATGCAAGTATTTAAAGATTGTATCTATGTATTAAATCTGAAATTAAACATGTGTATAGTTGAGATAAATTAATAGCTTTAAATAAAGTTGAACTTATTACACATTGTTTTTTTTTTCGTAGTTTATTTATACCTAATCTTTCTTCAAAATGAAACCACTTAGAAATAAGGTTCAGTCTTAATATATAAATATAATTCATAACAAAAATATCGTTTATCAAATTGTCCGAGATATATCTTCCGCTGAAATTTGAAAAATCTCATTTTCAGATAAATCACTTTAAAATACATTTTAATAAAACTTCAAATACAAATTGTTCTGGTATACTTGTATTTGATTATGTTTAGTTAACAACAAATACATACTTTATCAAATTTAAAAATAAAAAAAACAGTTTAGAAATAACATACATATTCAAAATGAAATATTATTGATCGGCGATTTTGTGCTGAAAGAATAAAAGACTCGCCTTCTTATTTGAACCATTGTGAACTTTGATAGGTTATGTGTTTAACCCTTTCAGGGGCAGTGGTATGTTTATGAAACCACATAATTTTTATTCCCAATCGCTACAATGGCACCAGAATTGTGGCAAAATATTTTCCATTTAATAAGTATGTGAAAAATAGCTTTTTTCTTATTTGAAAACAAATATTTTGGCAAATTCAGGTGCCAATCAATTATTTCACCACTTTAGCACTGAAAATGCTTTGCCCCTGGAAGGCTTAACACTCATTATAAATATCACAGTTTATTGATTTAATATAAAAAATGTCAGAAGTGGAATAAAGTATTGTCAAATATAGGATATAAATACAGGGTTCGTACGCATCAAGGGATACAAGAGATTTTAACTGTTACTAGAAATTTTGTAAACTATTGGTCATTATATCTGAAGATATAATTCTTTTTTTCTTTAAATAAAGCAAATATTGTTTTACAAATATTCTGATAAAACATGCTTGAAAGTCCTTGAAGTGTACGCTCAGTGAAATACACATATTTTCTGTCAAAAGCTTACAAGCATTTTGGAAGTATAATTACTTAGATGCAGCAAACGATTCAAAACACATCATTCTCAATGGTTTTTGTTTTAAAAAGATATGTTAAAGAGTCGTTGTCGTAGAAACGGACCAATCTCTTCGATATCGAAATGTAACAATATTGTTCAGAATGGGGTCCTAAAAAAACACATCGTTCTGTTCGCCTGAAAGGCACATGGCAGTGATCTTCTAATGATTGTTTTCCGAAATTATCTCTTATATAGTTCAGTCAAAACTAGCGTAATTGTAAAATATTTTATGCGGTTTGTTTTTAAATACGCGAAAAAGGTTGCTCTATCATGTGCACATTCCGCGAAATTTTGAATTTTTTTTCTAACGTTTAAGAGTAGTATACCCCTTAATTTATTTTCCTTTTTCTAGTAAGTATTCAATACATAACGTAATACATTCAAGCCATTGTTCAACGAATAAATGCATCAAACTTATGAGTAACTTTATTTGTAAAAACTATTTATTTCACACCAGAATAAATTTAAAGCATTATTACGAGTCAAAAAGGAATGTGAATTATTACCCGTGTCCCAGTAATTTTACAATTGCATCTCGCAAGAAAGCTGTTATCATAACCGGTGACAGCTTTTGCTGTTTAACCCTTTAATTGTAGGCGAAATTTGTTAAACTTCATATAACGTCATACGTGTATGACTGTTAACTCGGTAGCAGTCGCGCCGTGTACGGCATTCTATAATTTTTGCAATTGTCACCGATATTTCACGAAATGTAATCGCAGAATTTGTTACAATTGTTTTAAATGGAATAAGGGGATGATTGTTATTTTTAGTTATTAGTGACAATGTAAAACTTATTCATAACCTTGATAAGTGCGACTTCCCTCCAGTTAAATAATCTTTATTAATTACTTAACCATAAACAAGCAGACATGTTAAACAGCTGGACATTGCTTAGCTTCTTTTTTTTCTTTGATATTTAACATACCTTTAGCTGTTATAGATTGTACACCGGGAGTTCCATAATAACTGAGAGTAAAATCATAAAAAATCAATTAATATATTTACATAAAAAATACATCATTGTTCATCAAAACAACTTTCCTCAGATGATATGCAACGGCCCATCGTTCAACGCACTTTTCAAAATAAGTTGAGAAGCCGTTTTCTGGAAACTGCTTCAAAGAACCCTACACTGCTAAACTAACTTCAGAATCTGTTGTTGAATCTCTCAGAATCACTTGTTGCGGACTTGATAAGGGGATCAAAATGAAATATGATCCGAATTTCCTAAAGACTGCAATAAAAGGGGGTGAAACTTGGATTCATTTTGAACCCCTTATCAAGTCCACAACGAATGATTCGGACAGATTCTACAACAGATTCTGAAATTATTTTAGCAAGTGTAGGGTTCTTTGAAGCAAATTCCACACGTTTCTCTGCTTGTATCGAAAAATGTGTTGAACGATGGGACCGTTGCATATTACCTGAGGGAAGTTGTTTTGAAGAAAAATTATGCATTTTTTGATGGAAATATATTTATTGATTTTGTATGATTTTACTCTCAGTTATTATGGAACGCCCTAATTTAATAGTTTTTTTTTTCCGTGAACAAGTTGTTTACACTCCTTATAATTTTGAAAATACATTTCACCACTATTTCAACTGGAACTTTTCTTCTTAACATTTAAATCACGAAATATTTAATTGCTTCTTTGAATCGCAGAATTCGTAGTATTACTGCGATTAAAAAAGAAAAAATGCTATTTAACAATTGTGGTAGAAATTTACACAACTAAAGGACTTATTATTTAACACGTTTTCTCTATAATTTAACTTAATTTTTGAAAAAGTTTTTTTAAATGTTTTATTTAGAATTTAAATTTAGTAACAAGATATGTTTTACTGTACCTTTTAAAAAATATTTTTTAATTTAATTTCCTTTTTATACAATATTTCGATTTTTGTACATCCAAAGCGTGCAATTTCAGGCATTTCTGTTTCATTCAGAAATTCCTAATTCATTAATATTTCAAATTTTTATTGCTTAAAAGTTGTACAGCCAACAGAGTGAAAAAGTGTCCAAGCCGGGACTCGAATACGGGTCACCGTATAGCGCACCGATGTTCTACCAGCTGAACCACTTGTGACGATATCCAGGCAGGCACTTGTCAAGAAATACCAGGCTGTGTCTCTTTCCAATTGGTTCAGTTGGTAGAACGTCGGTGCGCTAGAAGTTCCAGGCTGGATATCGTTTCAAGTGGTTCATTTGGTAGAATGTCGGTTGGCTAATAGTGCCTGGATGGGTATCGCTCCATGTGTTTCAGTTGGTAGAATCTAGGTGCGCTATACCGATGACCCGGGTTCAAGTCCCGGTTTGGACACTTTTTTACTCTGCCTTTTAAGCACTTTGTATTTTCACTTTGCCTTTTAAGCAATTAAAATTTGAAACATTATTCAATGCAAAACGTGGGGAATCTATAGAACAATTTCCAAGCATTATACAGATATATTCCTAATTCACACCACAAATTTTGATGCTGACTCCAGTCAAACTTTCGGACACACTTTCGCATGTATAGTATTATAAGAATTTTTTTTCTCGCTTGAAATGCCTGAAGCCTTTATTATTGTTGAGTCTGTGTGCGCCGCACACATTGTATAAAAGGTCTGCGCGTAACTGTACTTATGTTACACGAAATAAGATTCTTCCATAAACTTAAAACCAATGATTCAGGTTGTGCATATATTAAACACACTTTTATTGCAATCGTTTGATACGCCATTTATATATTTTTTCTGTGACCAGCCTAAGAAATGGCGCCATAAATTTTCCGATATTCGTTATCAGATATTTTTCATAACTTTTCATTTGCGTCCCAATTTTATTTAATTTATTCAATGAAAGGAAGAATGAATTGCTATTTATCTGAAATCATAAATTTTAAATCCCCAAAGATCGATTTTTTTATTTTTCGTATTTTTTAAAATATTAATACAATTCTGAAAGAACAAAACAAGTCGCACCCAACTGAACATAGCTTGAGAATAAAAAAAAAAAAAACGTTTAATTCAAAAAATTTCCGCAAAAGTCTAATACTTACAAACGACGCTATATATTAAATCTTAACCCTCTCGCTGCGCAACCCGAGATTTCATCGGGCAAGGTAAAAGTAGCAAAATTTGCGCAACCAGAGTTTATCTCGGGCATGCATTTTTCCGTCTAATTAATCCTCCTTGATTATTCCCACCAGTTATTTTTTATTCTACATTTTGCCTTATTTAATCGGAGCATTTCCCGATTAAATTAGACAAAAATTTTTGTTTTGAAAAACCGTTGACAAAAGTATAAAAATTCTTAAAAGACGCTCGTCGCGAAGGTGATAAATACGCAATTTTGAAGCTATTTAAATAAAACAAATACGCAGCGAGAGGGTAAACGGTCGAAGTACTCCTCTCAATCAATGGCAAAGTTTTATTTTTTTAATCCTCAAATGGCACAATGGGACCAGCATTTAAAATAAAATTTATTCGATAATAAATAAATGCATTTATTCGTCTACATAAGAAACCGAAAAATTTGTTTAAAAATAATGGTGTCAATGTAACATTTGTAGATAAGAATTAAATGCCGCATCTATGGCGGCATGGATCGCAAAGGTTTAAAAAATTTTGTAGCGGGCATAGTAGTTGTCAAGCTCATAAATCTAATGCATGTGATTAATTAAATGAAAAAATAAATAAAATGTTTGTTTTAAGATATATTCACTGTTACGCAAACAATTCGATTTGCAAATCATTGCTGAAAGAACAAAAATATCAACGCAAAAATCTGCGATATATTCCCCGCATTCCAGGGATTACGGCGATAAATGCTTATTACACATCACACACTGAACACCGCAACAATTTACAATATATATATATATATTTACTCGTATATGACTAATTCTATTAACATTTCATGAGAAAAGAAGAGCATGAGTTTTCCATGGTCTGTTTCTATTTTGTTTCCATATACTTGAATGCAATCTGTTTCTATAATAACAGGTTATGATTCATAATATAAAGTATTTCAATAAAGTGCAGAGCAAGCAGTAAGTCAGGCTACCATTTAAACGTGGCATAATTTTTTATAGCAGCAAAACATTAAACTTGAGAATAGCTATTTTTCTATCATTCTGTTTTATTGAAAAACCATTACGAAAAAAGAAAACATAAACAATTTTTATTGCTTTTGGAATTCTTGAATCAAATAAAGTTTGTTCTTTTAAGCTATAAAACGATAAACATTACTGAACGATATATTTTTAAGCCTTCCTTACTATTATAGTAATGTTCTTCTTGAATATGCAGTGCTCCTAAATAATAAGATATTTAAAGCTAATATATGATAACAGTCATATAAGCTAAGTTAGAGTCAAACACGTTTTATAGATTTATTTCTGTATCTGTTGTTTTGGAATATATTCTCATTATTAAAAGATGAAAATCTACGATTAAATAACGTGAGTATTTATATTTAGGAATAATTGCAATGCAAATATATGAGGTCAGCAGATACTACTTTTTTATGTGTAAATACAGGGGATGTAACAAATTTCAAATGGGACACAGCATAGCCCCACATAGCACTTTTAGTTTGTTGAAAATTTGCAAAAGTCTTGCTTTGAAACCCTGTAAAGTTGCAGCAAGCTCAGCATTACAAGACTGAAAGTTCATAACAAGATTGCAGCAAAATAACACAAACACCGAAGTCACCACACTTTGAACTTGCAGCTAACTTGTCGTGCCAGTTAAATTTATTCTGTATCAAATTTATTGCAAATTAACAACAAACGAGTAATCAAAAATACTGCAAACTTGCATGACAGTAGTAATCTTTCCATGCCGCATTAACTGCTTCACTATAAGTTTAATCCCTTCGAAGGAGTCCATAGACCAGATCAGGTCTATTGATGCATAAGCACCGGTAAAGTGCGCGCATCGTTTTCACCACCATAAACAAGCTGGAGTGATATTTGTACCTTCAATTCGAGCCCTTTTTTTTTTTTTTTTTTTTTTTTTTTTTTTTTGGTATTTGATAGGTATAGCGTTTAAAAAAAGCGCTGCCAACCGAATAAAATTTCTGCGCATCTGCGATTGTCTATTCTCTCAACAGAGGGATTTTTTTGGTTTCGTCATTTTCGGGAATTAAAGACAGTGTTGTTATCAGTTTTACAACAAATTACTCATGCAAGTGGGTGATGGTATAACTTGTGGGTGATTTGCTGCGAATTTCTCAATTCAAATTTGTCACGGCAAGATTATATCAGAAAAAATCAAACTTGCTGCTAATGTTCATGCTACCTGGGGATGCCAATTGCTATGAGTTTTGGGTAAATACCAATTTTTAAAGAAATTTTCGCTTTTTAATATCATATAGCTGCACTTAAATAACTCTAAGATTTCTATTAAATTTTTGGTAATAAAATCTCAGCAGTTGGTAATTATGCTTACGAAGTGGATATTTTTACTTAAAGCACGCAAAAACGTGTTTTTAGCACATTAGCTTTAATTAAATAATGCGGACGGCTTTTATATATTTCAAACAAACGTGTTTAAGCCATTTATAAAACCGTAAATATTTCTTACTATATTTAGTATAACATGCAAATATTTTTCGTGCGACATCTTATAAAAATGCATCAAGAGAATTAAAGATCAGAATATAATCTATACTATTAAAATAATAATCTGTATTTCTAATAATCTGTTTTAACTGCAATACATTGAATGTATCCATGCATGTTTTTTTTTTTTTTTTTTTTTTAACTTAAAAGTATAGTTTTAAGTATGAATATTTTTTTTCATATAAAAACAAATATATTAATTATGGTCTACACCAATTCTTACGTTAAATAGACTGGGCATCGTCAGAAACATGAGTGTGTAAGTTTATACTCATTCCAATCATTAATTTTCGAGATATAGTGACATTTTGAAGGTCTGAAAAAAGAGGTTCCACATAGGAGAAAATTTAAAATTAGTTAGTAACATATCCTGGTTCCTCGAATAAAATTGTAAAAAAAGTTTTTTATTCCATTTTTAAAAATATTCCTATTCAAAATTCCGAAATATTAAATTAAGCTAATGCTGTCATTGCAGAAAAAACTAAAAAAAGGAGAATTTTAGCATATGATATAAATTAAATTATGATGCATTTTCAATTCCTAAAATTCTTCTAAACTTTTCTTGTTAATGTAGTACTCTAGCAATATACATATTTCGGCTATTTACTAAATTATCTCTGTATTTTACTAGATCTGCAATATTTAGTTTCCAGAGTGTATGTTTTTTTCACTACCACTAAAATTTAATACAAATATTTGGCTTAACCTTTAAACAGTGTTGCCAGATAGTCGAAAGTCAATTTCCCCAAAATTTCTGAAAATTTGCCCAAATCAGTGTTTTTTTCCGAAAAAGTCCCCAACGCAATTTCTACTCAAAAAAGTAAATTTTCAACTTTCAATTTTCCACTATAAAAATTTTTTTAACTGATTTAAACTCAAAAATTTTCCCCAAATCAAGCATTTTTTTTTCAAAAAATTCCCCATTTACAAAAAATATACATTTAAAGACTGCAGAAATTTGCATGCATACTCGCAACTTTACGACGAGAATGAAGATACATTTTACAACGACAAGTTCGTTTACACTTGCTTTTTAAATTGTTGCCAATCGATGATGCTGGCCTATCATTACGTTAGCTCCATCTACACTTATACCAATAACTTTTTCACGGTTTAAACCATCTCTTATCAGTTAGGGTTTGAATGAATCTGAGATGTTCGTGGTATCATCTACTTCTATTTGACTTAAGCTATAAAACATTGTTTTCAGTTTTTTTCATCCCTACTAAAGCACCTAATCATAACGCAAAGCCTATTCGTTGTATCAATCACTGTGCTTTTGTCAATAATGAAAAAAAAAATAGCTGCTTTACACATCTTTAATCTTTTAAAAAAGCACCTGCAAACGAACTTTACGCATACGTCCTGAAGATTTAGTAATCTGAAGGTTTATGCCGTTTAAGATCGCAGAGTTTTCATCCAAGTTTTTCTATAAGGAGAATTTGGGAGGGGGAAAGGGGGGAGCTGCATTTATTGAGCAATGTTCAATTATAAACGTAGCAATGTGATTGTACTATGCAATTGCATGCCTTGCAAAAATCTCTACTGTCATTCCACGAAGCACAAATTAATCCACCTTAAACAAAGTTATAAATTGTTTTCATTTATGTTGTATAAGTCTATGCTAATAAAATAAATGTGCATGTGTATGAATTTGTGTGTCTGTTCGCAATGACTAGGAAAATCTGCCGCAATTAGTGATCTGAAAATTCAGGCGGGGATAGTCCAAGGCAGGTCGTGATGCACCTGTGATACGTCTAAACTGTAAACGATTAGCACGACCCCGACAATAATGATTGATATCTCTGATTTCTGTATTTTATTTTCGTTTTCCAAATAAAAATTGAATTTGAGAGAGATCCAGTGTTGCCAGATGACTTAAAGTAAAATTTACGTGAAATAGTGAAAAAAAAATCCCCAAGTTTTTCCCCAAAAAGGCTGATAGTCCCCAAACATTTCCCCAAGAACTACTTGTCCCCAAAAAATTCCCCTGGAGGCTCAAAATTCCCCAAAATGGGGACAAAATCCCCAATCTGGCAACACTGCCTTTAAAAGATGTACATTACGGCGAACTAAATTAGAGAAAAAGGACTATTAAAGTTTATTGGTATGAAACAAAACATAAAAAATTGCAAGTATGGTAATATGTCATAAAAAACACTTGAAACTACTCAAAGCTATATCTTAAATTTGCTGTATTGAACACATTTAACTTAAAAAATACTTGAAATATTTAAACAGTGTACAACACCCCTTATAAAATTATTAAATCCCAGTAAGCACCACAGAAAGTAATGTGTTAATGGTAAATTTCCTGGGACTTTGATAAATTACAGCTCATAAACATACATTACGACATACACTTTTAAAATTTTAAAATGAGATTATATATTACGATCAACTCTCAATAACGGGAAGGGTTAATTCCGCTAACTAAGAAATGTGTTGCGTTAGGAATGAAAAACACATACTTAAATCTGATAAAGATGAGAATCTAAAGTTTCTCGCGTATTCTGCTATTCAGAGTGAAGATTTTGGTAAAAGCAAATGACATGAAATTATGTGATAAAACAAAATTTAGTAATTTGACTTTATGCCGAAAATAAGTGTAAGAATCGGAAAATAGGAAATAAATTGCAAAATTATTACTGTTACTTTTACGTTCTATGTATTTAACATAGGGACACAATTCCTTTTGTTTACTAAATATCTAAAATAGCTTTCGCCCTAATTCCTTGCAAATTTTAGTAATGACAAAAATAAAATATTATTTTTTGCAGGTGGATAACATTAAATTGTACGATGGAACAATAAAATCATCATTGTGGACTAGCTTGTAGCATGGCAACTTTACATCCAGTGTAGAGGTGGTCCCTATTGCAAGAGCTTTAGGGAGCCGTGATATGACGTTTAATACTAGAACTGTCGGCAATTTTACTCAAGCTTTATAAAAAGTATTTAACACCAGAATTTGTATTTAAATCTATTTAATTTATTTAAATACCCTATTTTTGTGCTGCATATTTGTAATATATCTTATGAAGAAATTTTTTGTTCGAATCGACTATTACCAATATGGCGGTTCTAGTGTTAAACGTGGCTGGCGGTGTTGCCAGATGGGCTACTTTTTTTTAATTGAGATTCTTGATTGGCACCACTTTTTTAAAATGGTAAAATGCCACTTATTTAGTGACATACCAATTAGGCGAAAACAAAGGGAATTTTAACATTTCGAAAAAGTGGTGCCAATCAAGAAATCTGAATTTTAAAAAAGTAGCCCACTGGTATCTGGTAGCCACGGAAAAAAATTTACAAAATACAGCAAAAATAGAAATGAAAGTATATTATGTTGATAAAGAGTTTAACACAAATATAAAAGAAGAAAAATAATCCCATTAGTTTCAAAGATGAACAGGCGCAATAGCAGTAAAAGTTATTTTAAAGTGTGTTACTGATCAAATTTTACTGCAACCTGGAAGATTTCTTTTGAGACTTTATTTTTTATTTATTTACTTATTTTCTTTTTTGGTAAATTTATTGGTTTTCACTTACTCGACTTTATTTTATTACTCTCTGAAGATTTATAAAAATTATATAAAACATACCATTTGCCAGTTGTCAGTTATCTCAGACATGGCATCTAAATTGAGCATTACCCTAACAAAAAAAAAAAAAAAAAAAAAAAAAAAAAAAAAAAATGGTGCAAATGCAATATTTAGGCGACCTCTATTTTTAAAACTATGTTAATTTTCTGAAAGAATAGATTTTTCAGAGTCTAATAGCACATTTTATATAATTTTATCATAAACATTTTGTAATAAAGGACCTTTTTTTTTTTAATATTGAAGCTCGTTCAGGGTGGATGTTTTATCTTAAGGTTGTATAATACTCTTAAAACTAAAAAAAAAGTCGATGTTATGAGGAACATGTATATGAGAGAGCAACCTTTTTTTGCGTCTTTGACCCTTAATTCTCGCTCCCGTGATATTCACGGAGGGTGTGTTATATTCAGATTGTTTGATTCCTACCAGTTTTATAAAATAGCGTAATTGGCTTTATTATGGTAGTATCATTTTACCTGTATTAAATAATGTGAATATTTCTTTTTCAAAAAAGTGGTATCAATTTGAATTTTTAAACCGTAATTTAATGCGACCGTTAAGGTGTTAATAAGAAACTGCATAAAACTATAAATACCTGTGATTGATGCACATATATATGTACGACTAGATACATATCAAGTGATACCTCAGGTTTGCCAGTTTGTCCTCCATTTTTCTTCAGAAATTTCAAGTTCATACCAGAAATAAAGAATAGTATTTTATACTTTATTATATATCCCATAAAAGGAAAATTCTTCTTCCGAAATTTCCAGTGTGAATTTGATATTTCGGATTAAAATTGGAGGCTCTACTGGCAATCCTGTGATACCTATGTACGAAATGCTTAAAACAATGTTTAAATTTATTTATCTCAAATAGTTGAGACAGTGCTTTTTTTATTTCGCGTATTATTTCTTTTTAACAGCTTATAATTTTTATATCTAATCCTTCTGGATTTAAAATTATATACCTATCTTAAATCTGAAAGAAAACATGTATACAGTTGATTGAAATTAACAATTTTAAAAAGACGTTTAATGTATTACACATTGTTTTGTTTTTATCGGAGTTTATTTACATATATTTTTTCCCAAAATTGAAACTATAAAAATACTTAGGTTCAGTCTTAAGGTATAGATGTAATTTATTGCATCTAAAAATATTGTGTATCAAGTAGTTCGAGATATATCTTTCGCTGGATTCTGAAAAATTTCATTTTGAGAAATATCTCTTAAAAATACATTTTAATAAAACTTTGAATACAAATTGTTCTAGTATACTCGTATTCGATTACTTTTTTGTGTAAAACAAATGTATACTTTATAAAATGTAAACATAAAAAAATATTTAGAAATAACATATGCATACATCCAAATTGAAATATTATTGATAGGCGATTTTGTATAGAAAGAATAAAAGCCCCGCCCTCTTATTTGAACATCGTGTGCTTCGATAGATTCCAAGATTAAGAGTAATTAAAATATCCCAATTTATGGATTTAATATAATAATTGTTACAAGTCCAATAAAGTATGGTCACATACAGGATATAAATACATATATTTTATGTGAAAAGCTTATTTTGGAAGTATAATTACTTAGGTGGAACAAAGGATTCAAAACACATCTTTGTCGATTTTGTTTATTTTTAAAAAATGTATGATACAGAATTGTTGTCGTAGAAACTGACGATTCTTTTCGATATCGAAATGTAACCATAGTATTCAGAATCACAAACTAAAAAGCTCATATTGTTCTGCGGGCAGTCACCTTCTAATAATTATTTTTTAAAAATATCTCCTATATTTTTAGTCATAACTAGCATAATTGTACGATTATTTTATGGTGTTTGTTTTTCAGTGTTCAAAGAATGCTGCTCTTTCATGTACATGTTCCTCAAAATTTGTAATTTTATTTTAACATGTAAGAGTAGTATAACCGTAGATGCTAATATATCTTAACTATTCCGGAGTCTGATACAAGAGAAACATGTTTCCAACCGGAAACAAAATTTAAAGTTCGATTTTAATATGAAATTTAAAAAGTATAACTCGTTGAAATAACACACATTTTCTTATAAACACTTTCTGGTTTCAAACTTGTTTGTCTTGGATCAGGCTCCGGAATAATTAAGAGATGCTGGCATCTATGGTATAACCCTCAAATTATTTTTCGTTTTTTATGGTAAGTAATCAATCATAAACTAGATACATCTAAGCCATTTTTCAACAAATAAAAACCACAATCCAATGAATAATTTTATTTATACAATCCGAATAATTTCACACCAGAATAAATTTGAAGGAATTTAGCAAGGAGAAAAGGATTGTGGTAATCGTTTCGTTTTTTTCTTAATTCCATATAACTTCATGTGAAAAAGCTTTTATTACCCGTGATAGCTTTTGTTGTTCAACATAGTATTCAAATCGAAAAATTTGTTGTCCGCCTGTTTAACCCCTTATAATTCTCGCTCCCGTCATATTCTCGGACTGTGTGTTTTACTCAGATTGCTTGATTCCCACCAGTTTTATAAAATAGTGAAATTTGCTATATTTTAGTATCGTTTTACCTGTCATTAAATAAGGTGAATAATTCTTTTTTATAAAAGTGGTGTCAATAATCAATTTGAATTTTTAAACCGTAATTTAATTCGAGCATTAAGGGGTTAATGTCATATTTTTATAAAACACTTGAATGTTAACCCGCGAGCATTTGCGACATACACGGGTTTTTACAATTTCCGCCACTATTTTTCAATATGTAATCTTCAAATTGCTTTATTGCAGAATTTGTTGAATTTTTTTCAAAACTGAATAAGGGGACAATAATTATGTGTATTTATTAGTGTATTTATTAGTGACAAAGTAAAAACCCTGGATACCCTGGATAAGCACGAGTTCCCAGGGGTTAAACAATCTTTATTAATTACGTACCCATAAAGAATTAGTAGCGTACTTGTTAAACAGCTGGTCTTTGCTTAGTTCCTTTTTTTCTTTGCGAGTTAAAATACCATTATCTGTTATAGATTATAATTTAATAGTTTCTTTCTTTAAGTAAAATGGTTACTCTCCTTAGAATTTTCAAGGAGCATGGCACCACTACTTCAACTATAAATTTTCTGCTTAACAGTTAAAGAACAAAATATTTAATTGCCCCTTTGAATCGTAGAATTCGTATTATTTAACTGAGATCAGAGATGGGAATGCTCGGAAAAAAACCGGAAAAGTTGGGAAAATAACGGTTGTTTTCAGTTTTTTTCCGAAGGGCTATTTTTCAATTTTTCCAAATTGGAAAAATTGAAATTTCATTTATAAAATAATGTAGTCAAAATTTTATAATTGCTACATTCTGATACTTTTATTTATATTTTTTTTCATGTTTAGTGTTCCTCATGAAAACTTTAACATGGAAAATCTTATCTGTAAGCAGAGATCTCTTTATAAAGAATTTGAGTCTCTTAAAGGATCCTTCACAGTTTTTTCTCCTTAAAACATATGACCTTTAACAAAATACTTTCACTTAAAAATAGTCATTTCAGAATTTTTTTACAATCTCCAAATTAAATCCTTCAGAAACGTAATGATTTTAGAATTAGCTGCAATAACCAATGAATCTATTATCTAGCTGTTTATATGTACAAAGGACAATAATGTCTAGATAAGAACTTAAATATGTAATTTCCAATTTACAAAATTCCGATTACATTTTTTACATTTCATTCACATTTTTTACAAGTTCATAAGTTTTTGTAAAAGTTCACAATTTCGCAAAAACATGATCGTGTGAAAAAAAAACTAAGCTAATCCTTGGTAAGATAATTAAATGGAACTTCTCTGGTTAAAAACAGAAATTCATGTGCAAAAGTATTTCAATATTATGCCAATAAATGAAAATGGTAAGATGGAAAATTTAATGTAAAATTTGAAACATGCATTTATTTTTATTTGCATGGCTGCGATTTATCACTATTGTTAGAAAAATTTCTTTTGATAATAACATGCAGTTGAAATTATGTATCTTTTTTTTTTCTTTTCTTGAAATATAGATTCTCAGAGTTGTCTAAATGTATTTTCAAAAAACATAAATCCATAGAAACTTTGCAAAGAAAATGTAAGCAAATCTCTGTGAAAAATCTATTTGAAAACAATTTTTAAACATATGGAAAAATCCACCCATTTTAAAAATTTCATTAAAAAAAAAATACTACTTTCAATATTAAGGATCTAAATCTTACTAAAACACAGTTTGGGTTCAGTCTGGAAAGTTGAACCAAAACTACATATACAGGAAATGAAAATTATAACTGCAAGGTGGGGAGGGAAGTAATATTGTAAAATAATACCAATTTTTAAACAACGGGAGATTTGAAAGGATAATAGTTTTAATTAATTTTTCAACTACTTTTCAGCAGTGAAATTACGCTTGAAATTATTGAATATTACTTAAAAGTATAGTTGAATTTATAGTTGAAAAATTAATTAATTGTATATTCACCGATGCTGGGTTCATTTGCGTCTCATGTTACGCCGCTAGATTGTGTGCTCATGAAGACATTTCCATCTAGTGCTGCAGTAGCAGCCTTACCGACTTATATAAGTGAGAGATACCAAGCTGGGCATCGTCCTTGTGGTTTAGTGGTAGAGCACTGGAGATCTATTCCAAGGGCCCGGGTTCGATTCCTGGCTTGGACATTTTTCACTAAGTTGGTTTACGCCTTTTTAGCAATTTGATAATTCACATCTTTAATATTCAAGGATAATAGTATTTATAATAATACTAGAACTACTATAATTTGGCATCCTTTATGAATACTATGTAGATGAGATGTACATTACAATTTAAAACTGCTTTAAAACTACAGTGATATTGGTTGAAACTAAATATTTTTTTTGTTTATTTTTTAAATTAGTTCTACTGATATAATTAAACAAGTGCTACTGAAAAATCCTTTCAACAGACACATCATACATTATACAAACACTGGTGTTAAATTAAGCAAGAAAAGCTACTCTCAGAATTCTGAGACTGAAAGGATAGACTTTTAAAAGCTGGCTTTTTCTCTCTCTCTCTTTTTTTAATAACATATTCACATATAAAGGGAAAATAATTTTTTTTAGTGTGCAAAAATATTGAAAAAGTTTATTATTGTATACTTTTTAAGAAAATATAACTTATTTTTGAGAAACGTTTATAGGAAATCAATTTTTCCCATTTTTCCAATTTTTCCAGAAAAAAACCGGTTTTTTCCGCCACTTCAACTTTTCCGGAAAATTTACATCTCTAACTGAGATTAAAAAAGAAGTAAATACTATTACAAAGTTGTGGTAGAAATGTACACACTCTGTGATACTCCCCTAAATGAATTATTATTTGATACGTTTTCTCTATAAATTAATTTAATTTTCGAAAAAGTTTTTCTACTTGTTTGATTTAGAACTCAAATTTAATAACAATATTTGTTTTACTACTTAATTTAAAAAAAACACTTTCTATTTAGTTTTTTTTTTTTTTTTTTTTTTTTTTTTTTTTGCGAAATTTTGATCATTAACTCATTAACTCATGTTCATCCGAAGCGTTCAGTATCAGAAATTTCTTTCTTATTCAGAAATTCCTGATTCATATTAGAAATTCTGAGTCGTAATTTTTGCTTTATATGATAGGCACTTAGTGTTTAAATAAAATAAAAATTGTTCTATCGGAATTTCCCACATAATTAGCAAGCTTCTGAATAAGTCAGAAATATCTGAAATGGATGCATATATACGCTAATGATTGAAAATCTTATAAAAAGTCCATTATAGATTCATCAGTGAAATAAAATTAGTGTTGTATAGTCCAACCACTTGACTTTTAGTGATTCTGACATGTTAGTATTTTTAGAAGTAAGCGTAGTTGTTGTCATTATAGTTGCCGTTATTTAGTTTTCCTCCCTTCCGATTTAACCTTTATATTTATCAGACAGTAATTTTATATTTCGTATTTCTTTAGATATTTAAAGAAACGGATTGACATTTAAAACATTTTTATCTCTATTCAGGTGCTAATAAACTTCCGTAAAGTTCCTTTATTACTATCTAATAATATAAGATAACAATAAATTAAAATTTATACTTTATTTTAATACAGTAAATCCTCTGAATAGCGGCCATTTTAGAACGCTACTCAATTTATGGGCTATCCATAATGTGTTGGTTAGTTAGAGATAAAATCACATAATTATACAGGGTGTTATCGAATTCGATCGACAAATTCAGAGGGTTGATAGTAGACATCAAGAGAATGAAAACTTGCTATCGAACATGTCGTCGCATAACACTTATTTTGTCACAAGTATAGGGTATTTCACCTTAACTGAAGTTGGCTTGACGGTAATAATTTAGCAAAAAATAAAAATATGGCTATAAAAATGTAACGATATGTAGGGGAGGTAGGGGAGGTGTAATACATAGGGAAGGTTGATACATTGACAATTTTTCTCAACAAATGATATTAACAGCCGTTCTAACACATGTGAAGTCTTCTTTTATTTGCTGACGCCACCATTAGCTGGACTAATCAGTGAAGAGCTGACAACTTTTCTTTTCTTTTAATTTTGAAGGTTTTTGGAATGTCAATGTAAATTTTTCATTGACTGATTTTCTTTCATAACTCTTATCATTGTGTAGATAATATCTTCTATTTTTTTTTATTTATAAAGCACATTGTTAGGATTAGTTTTACTAGAAAGTAGATTACCATTTTACAACTGCATTTGTACAAAGTGATTGAAAATCCAATAAGGCATAATAGGGAGAAATGTGACACTTGTATACTTGAAATTTAATAGTTTTTTTAAGTTTGCAAACTAATATAAGACTGTAATATTCATTACTGTTGTACAGCAAGAGCTACTGAAATTGGTAAGGAAGAACAAAGAGACTATTTATAGACATTATGTACGTTACATAGAAAAGCAGTGCGATGATAGATGGTTAGTAAGGTGGGTCGATAAAACAGAAATATTTACAATCGAAATATAATAGAGCGGAAAAGTTGCCTTTTGTAATAAACAATAAATTCATGAAATATTACACCAATCGGTTAATATCTTTTACCGCCGCCAGGGAGCCAAAGTTTCTAAAAATTGCAAAAAACATGTATTTTTCAATATTTTTTTTTAATTATCTAAACGTACGTATACAATTTCTAATAGGACAAATTAGCTACATGAAGATATAAGAAATGTCCCGCTTAATGTTCATTATGATAAAATCATATATTTTACTGCTGCAAATGGACCATATTTAAAAAAAAAAATGTAAAAATTTCAAATTTTCAGTTTTTCTAAATTTTTATAATATGTCTAGAATTAAATATATTTACTTTATATCTATTAATGTATCATAAATTTTGTTAACTATTTGTCATAGACTGGAGAATAAGAACGGTAATCATTCATTGTTCTTGACTTCATCTACTACGGTTTTACTGCATATCAGCAGTTCATATACCACAAATCACAAAAATGATATAAAATGAACAAAATATTCTACAATTTTATTAATTAAAATACAGAGATGTTTAACCTAAACGGATAAAATAAACTTAAAATGAAGAAGTATATAAAGTAAATGAATTTCATAATATGACTTGCTTCCAAATAAAGCCATTGTTCCTCGAGAGGCCGAAATTGATCATATGTGATCCTCACTCTGTTCTGATCCACAAACTTTACCAGCAATTTAGTGGCTAATTTCATTTCTACTGATTGAGTGGGACAAGGAAATTTATAATAGCTGGTATCTTTAATCGATCATTCTAAACTCACCAGTGTTGTTAGATCGTCAGTGGATAGACAAACCGTAACAGGTGGTTTCGTTAGTTTACAGTTTTGCCTTTCGACTAAAGCCATGCAAATTTAAGCTTCAAAGTTCAAGTACGGAATGACGAAATGACGGATGGCACTATTCGTGTCCACAGAACTTCGTGCTTTGGCAATTTTCAATTTTGGCAATCGGCTGATACAGTATACTTTCAGGATGTACTCAATGAGTACATCCTGAAAGTTTACTACATCAGTTGGTTCACAATTAAAATGAATCCATCGTGTTTTTCAAATTCTGTGGACTATAATTAGTAACCCCCGTTACTTGCCATATCATCTACGAAAGATTATAGTTCCTGTAATTTCACGAAATACCTGTTTCGCAAATCATGAAAATAGCCTCATTGGAATGATGGCATATGGAGGAGCCCATCAGGACCCCAGCCATAAAGAAAAGTGCCGAAGCACGAAGTTCTGTGGACACGAATAGTGCTATCCGTCACCTCGTCATTCCAGACTTGAACATTGAAGCTTAAAATTGTATGGATTTAATCGAGTGGCAAATAAACTAACGAAACCACCTGTTACGATTTGTCTAACAACTGACGTTCTAACGACGCTGGTGCGTTTAGAATGTTCTTTTAAAGATGTCAGCTATTATAATTTACCTTGTCCCACTCAGTCATAAGAAAGATGCGTGAAATTAGTCTCTGAAGTGCTGGTAAAGTTTGTTGACCAGAACACAGAGGAATCGCATATGGAATTTCGGCCTCTCGAGGAACAATGGCTTTATTTGGAAGCAAGTCATATAATAAAATTAAATTATTTAAATATTTCTTCATTTTAAGCTTATTTAATCCGTTTCGGTTAAACATCTCTGTATTTTAATTAATAAAATACTAAAATATGTTGTTCATTATATATCATTTTTATGATTTTTCTTATAATAACTGCTGGAATGCAGCAAAACAGCAGTAGATGAAGTGATTGTCAAGAAAAATAAATGATTACCGTTTTATTTTCCAGTCTATAAGAAATAGTTAACAAAATTTATGACATATTAATAGATATGAAGTAAATTTATTTACTTATAGACATATTATAGAAATTATAAAAATTTAGAAAAAATGAAAATTTGAAATTTTTTCATTTTTTTTTTCTAAATATGGTCCCTTTGCGGCAGTAAAACATATGCCTTTATCATAATGAGTATTTACCGGGACATTTCTCATATCTGCACGTAGCTATTACGTCCTATTAGAAATTGTATTCGTACGTTTGGATAATTTAAAAATAATATTGAAAA
Organism: Maratus speciosus; assembly: GCA_963932465.1. NCBI lineage: Eukaryota > Metazoa > Arthropoda > Arachnida > Araneae > Salticidae > Maratus > Maratus speciosus. The sequence goes on along the minus strand of OZ010798.1, from coordinate 246,221,559 downwards.
AAACATGTTTTTTGCTATTTTTGGAATTTTTGCCCCCCTTGCGGCGGTAAAAGATATTAACCGATTGGTGTAATATTTTACGAATTTATTATTTATTACAAAAGGCAATTTTTCCGCTCTATTACATTTCAAGTATAAATATTTCGGTTTTTTCGACCCACCCTAATGGTTAGTTCGCTTTGCTCGTCATGTTTAAGGGAAAAAGTTTAAATGGCCTGAAAGGGAAAATCTTTCTATAATTTACGAAGGGCAAATTGAAAAAACGTTAAATATACCCGATTTTACTTATCAAAATGATAGTGTTATTAGTTTTTCTGTTAACCATTTCAGGGTTGGTGACATGTTTATGAAAAACTTAATTTTAATTCCCAAACGCCACATTGGTACCAGCATTTTGGTAAAATATTTTCCATTTAGTATGAAAGTGAAATATCTCCCTTTTCTTATTTCTGATTAAATTTGTTGGTAAATTCCGGTGCCATTCATTTATTCAACACTTTAGCATTGAAAATACTTTGCCCCTGTAAGGGTTTAAAGGAATCTTAACCCCTTAATTCTCGCTCCCGAGATATTCTCGGGCTGTGTCTTTTACTCAAATTGTTTGATTCCCACCAGTTTTATAAAATAGTGAAATTGGTTATATTTTAGTATCGTATTACCTGTCATTAAATAAGGTGAATATTTCTTTTTCATAAAACTGGTGCCAATAAGCAATTTGAATTATTCAACTGTAATTTAATTCGAGCGTTAAGGGGTTAAATGTGCAAAATTTATGTTAAATTGTTTGCAAATCAGCAATGTTTACTTCATTTTTCCTTGCAGCTAGATTTCTAGGGGTTTTTTTCATTATTTATTTTCTAAAAAGTGTGTTAATAGGATTGTTTAAATAATAGCAATAGTTCAAATATTTTTGTAAAAACATTTTTGGAACAAAAATATGTCAATGTCATTTCTTTTCAAATTTTACTTAAATATTTCAAGATTTATCATAAAAAATTGTATGACGCATAAATTGAATTGTCTGCATTTTTTTTCAATTTACATAACAATGTATCAATCCGTAACCATTCAGAATATTTGGGATATATTTTTTGAATGACTATTTTTTAAATTCACAACATTTTTAATAGATGAATAAAAGGTCACTTTATAAGAAAACACGAAAAATTTGTTTATAAATAGCTTTCTAATGGTTGTAAAAAATTTGTAAAAAAAAGTGTATCATACCACCCCTACGTTGTTTTGTAAGGAATTTGGTAACATCACAAAAAGTTCTGGAAAAACGGGATATTACAAAATACCTCTATAAACACCTCTTTCCTATAACTAAATGCTATATTAAACGGAAACGGAAGAAATATAAAGCCGCTTTACATACACGACTGAAATCTTATCAAATCTTTGTGCTTATAATCATTTGTTCCAATCCCTATCGTCTCTGTTAACGTTATATTGACCCATTTAACTCACCCACCCACGCTTTTTTTGTAAATGTTTAAATTATAATATATTTTAGGTAAAAAAATCCCGGTGTGAATTCAACATTAAAGAAAAACAATTACTTGCCCCTGAAAGGGTTAACCCTAGAACTACCGAAAATTTTACTCAAGTTTTATAAAAATATTGCACATCAGAATTCTTATTTAAAACTATGGAACTTATTTACTTAACTCATTATTGCCTGGTATACACATTTAGTTTATTTTAAAAAAATTTCTGGTTAGAATAAATATTTCGAATGTACCCATCGGGCCCATTGGACCCGTCTGGTAGACGGAGGGTTAAGCGTATTCTTTTTTTTTTTTTTTGGTTCAAACGGAAGGAACATAATGCCACTTTACCTGTTGAGATTGAAATATGCATAAATCGGTTTTGTTCCAATCCGTATGGACTAAATTTTCGGTTTATTCCGTTATATTGTTTTACTTGTTTAACCTGCAAAAACTTTTAGAATCTTAACCATACAATATCTTTTACAAAATAAAATACCCTGACATCATTCTTTTACCTTCAATACTTCATTTACATTACGATGTACTTCGGTATGTTTATGCCTTCTCAAACAATCATTGTGAAAGGCGTCATTTCTATGCATTCCTATCATCTATTATCATTGGTTTTGAGATACAATGAACCGTTATTTTATTCCTTATTCTACAAAAGGGTGTTCTGAGTTTTATCGTTGTAATATACACAGTTAGCATTACACTATTGGAAAGAAGTATTTCTGTTTACATTTAACAAAATAATTTACTGCAATGTAGAAAAAAAAAATTATTCTTCTAGGAAATTATAACATAAGCACTCACGAAAATAGAAAATAACCTCTTCCTCGTTAACCACGTTTCTACAAAGCATTCTTTATCTTTAATTACCCTACAGAATAATATATTTCCGAGATTTAAATAAGCATTTATAAAAGTTTATTCGTCTGCCACTAATTTTCGGAAATGTTTTCGGGTAGTTCTGATAGTATATTAATTAGTTTTCTCAAACAGTTTTCAGAATGACTTATCGTGCAAGAATAATAAAATAATATTAATTTTACTTTTAATGTGAAAGCTTTTAATTTATCATGTTTGTCTGCAAAATATCTTTGTTTAACATGGAAATGTTTACTTCTGATTTAATAGCACCCAAAAAACCCATACTCCATTTGAAATAATTGATTAAATGTTGGTCAAAATTTAGTCTATAGATGTTTTAATTTATATTGAATCCAACTTTAAATGTCTTACCGTTGTACCTGTTGTTCGAAAATTTGTTCCCAAGCCCGAAATTTACACACCATAAAAAAAGATAAATGTTTCATAATCAAGGAAAATGTAATGTAACGAAAACTAAAAATATGCAATATCCTCTTCCCAGTTGATTGACGATCTATTGATTGAAATAATCTGTATAAAAACTATCTGGAAATTTCCCCAAAATTCAATGGCAGTAAGAATGATTTTTTTTTTTTTTTTTTTTTTAATACGTATTTAAATTTCGAAAATTTTCTGGATGCTGCGATTTAAAAAAAAATTCGTAATCGTGTGTAACTTTGAAAATGATATTGTATATTTTTATTTGTGATTATATTACATTCTTCATGATTATGAAACATTTATCTTTTTTGCGGTGTGTAAATTTCGTGATTGGGAACACATTTTCGCATAACATGTATACAACGATAAGTGGTTTAAACTTGAATTCAATATAAGTTGACACACCTAAAGACTCAATTCTGATAATGGAAAGCGATGTTTTAATTGAGAATCAATCGAATGAAGTTTTTAAGGCCGAAACCGAATTTCAGTAATTTTCCTATTGTTAGCCGAAAATAAAAACGAAAATGTCCCAAAACATTTTTGAGTAATTAACACATACATAAATATACATAATAATTAATTAATTATACGTCTTTATTAAATATACATAAATATTAATTAATTAAGCGTGTGGCCCAAGTTGGCTGTCTGTGCCTCTGACCAAAACTTTTTATTTTCATATAAAATAAAATGTAATTAATTCAGCAACGACACAGAATGATTTTCTATTTATTCGAATTTCATCCAAATAAAAAATGTTTTAGGTATACATACCTCGATTTATCTTTTATAATTTTTTTTTAATGATCACCTTTTATACTGGAACTTTTTCAAAGAGTAATGGAAAGCGTCTTCTGAGTTTAGTCATATATGTTTTGCTTGGTTTATAATTTGCATTTGCGTCTTGGGTCAGTCAAGGCCGATAATCATAAACAGTGAAGATCCTAGCAATAAATAAAGATCGTCTCATTTGAGCCGGTACAGCTCAAATCATTGAGTCCTACTAAAAATTTTCCGAAGGAAGAAACTCTCATTTTTGGAATACAGTTAGTTTCGGTCGAATTCCGATCCAGCCAAAATTTCGGCTACATTTTGGCAGAAAACGAATTTTCTGCGAAACTCAGATTTTGGGCTGAAAACGAAAACGAATTTTCGGTTAATCTCTAGTTTCAATATAACATACAAAAATAATCATAATCATCAATAATAAGATACAAAATCGTGCACTAACAATTTACAAATTTATTTTGTCTGTTTACTGAAAGAGATCTATATTTTATTACATCTGCAGTGTATAGATGCCATATTGCATGTTTTTTTTTTTTCGCTAATACTGAAATTTAATACGAGTGTGTGTTATTTTTTTTAAGCTTTAAAAATCGGATAGTTCGGATAGAGAATTAGAAAAAAATTACTATTATATTTTAGTGTTAAGAAAAATCCGTACAAGGCAATATGTTACATAACCTTTTTAATGTATATCTTGAATTTGCTGTCTTCAATGCATTTAATAAAAAAAATATTTGAAATGTTTAAACCATGTACTATCACTCCTGTAAAATTATTAACTTCCTATATAAGTAATACAAAAGGAAAGGAAAAATGGAAAATTTCTTGGGGTTCCGGTGAATCGTGGTTTATAAAAATACATTAGGACAAAAACATTTTGAAATTTAAAATAAGATTACACATGACGATCAACCTGCGATAACGGGAAGGGTAATCCCAGTAACAAAGAAATGTGTCGTGTTACGAAAGAAAAATAGCTTCTGAAAATGATAAATATAAGAGTCTAAATTTTCTTGTGTATTTTGTTATTCACACAGAAGATCTTGTGAACACGACTTGAAATTTTGGACAATACGAAATTTAGTAATTTGACTTCACGTAGAAAAAAAAAATGTGTGTAAGAGTGGATAGTAACAAAAAGAGGGCAAAATTGTTGCTGTTAAATTTTATATTCTACGTATTTAAGATAAGGGCACAGTTAATACGGTATTTACTTTTGATTATTTATTTCAAATATCCTTCGCGTAGTTGGTTGCAAACATTTGTGATTACACAAGTAAAATATTATTTTTCGAAAATTGTAATTTGAATCTAGAAAACATATGATGTCAGGCTGAAAATAAAAGTACGCAGGGCCAAAGGCGACTGTTTTTTAAGTATACCTTGTACCCCTTTCTCAAAGCAAAAATCTTTCAGATAATGTCTGACACCATTTGCATTGAAATATTTTGAATTTTTTTTAAATAGTAGCGCGAATAGAACATAAAGATTAGTTGTGCCAGTTCTGATCACGTAAAATACTAAAATTGATATAAAATGCACTAATGCTATCAAATGTTACTGGTATAACCGATATATTTTTCCTTTATAGCCTTAATTATTATTTTTTTTTAATTTCTGGATTTTCACGTACTAACATTTTTATTACTCTCTGCAAATTTATAAAATGTATAAAAACTATATCATTTTCCAGCTGCCAATGACTTCAGAAATGTTATCAAAAGTGAATGTTACTATTAACCCCTTAACGCTCGAATTAAATTACGGTTGAATAATTCATACTGCTTATTGGCAACACTTTTATGAAAAAGAAATATTCACCTTATTTAATGACAGGTAAAACGATACTAAAATATAGCCAATTTCACTATTTTATAAACCTGGTGGGAATCAAACAATTTGAGTAAAAGACACAGCCCGAGAATATCTCGGGAGCGAGAATTAAGGGGTTAAAAAAAAGCTGGCGCAATTTTACGTCTACATATATATATATATATATATATATTTATGAAACAACAAAAATAAATAGATCCAGTCTTAAGATATAGGTATAATGAAAATATTTAAAAATATCGTGTTTAAATATCAAGTAGTTCCAGAGATATCTTGTTCGCAATTCTCAAAAATCTCATTTTGCGATAAATCATTTTAAAATGCATTTTATTAAAACTTTAAATACCCAATGCTCTATTATACTTGTATTTTTTTGTGTTTTAGTGAATGACAACTTTTCTTTATAAAATTTAAGCTTCATTTAAAAATATTTATAAACAACACATATATCCAAAATGAAACGTTTTTCATCAGCGATTTACTATAGAAAGAATAGCGACCCCGCCCCTCTTTAAAAAAAAAACAAAAAAAAAAACATTGTGATCTTAGATAGATTCCAAGCTCACCCATAATCAAAAATGCCCCAATTTATGAATTTAATAAAAAATTTGTTAGAAGCTGAATAAAAAATGTATAAATATGTGATATAAAGACACATATTTTCTGCCCTTTTGAAAGTAAAATTAATTACGCGGAATAAAAGTTTCAGAACACATCTTTGTCGATGGTGTTTTTTTTTCTTGCGTGTGTGTATTTCGTTATTAGCAGTGAAGACCTTGGTGAAAAGCAATGACATGAACAAGGTTCGCACACTCCTTGGAATTTCCAAGGACCCTGACACCACTATTAATGATAAGAAAATTTACATTTAATTTTTAAAACATAGAATTCGCAATCACCGCCTTTATTCACGGATTTTACAATATTTTTTCTGCTGTGAAGTACTTTGAAAATACTGTAAAAATTTAGTGGTAACGTAGTGCGAAGCCTGCATGAAATTATACGAAAACACGAAATTTAATAATTTGACTTTATGCAGAAAAAAGAACTAAGTGTAAAAGGAGGCCAGCAAATAACTAGCAAAATTATTGCTACTACTTTTATATTTTATATATTTATCATAAATGCATAGTTCCTACGATTTTTATTTTTGATTACTAAAAATTTCAAATAAGTTTCACCTTTATTGTCGGAGCACAGCTCCGGCTTCCCTGCAAAAACTACACTTATTGTTAACACGATAGCGTCCAAAATATTTGACGCATCGACACAAAAAAATGAGCTGGACTTTGGTAGTGCCAAAATCTCGGCGCGTATTGAAAATCATAAATATTCGTCAACCCTAACAGCCTGAAATGTCGGTTCAAAAGTTCCCCATAGAGATAACATTGCGAGTTTAATTCTATATATTTGAAAGACAAGGCTTTCTTTTTTTAGTCGTCTACCTTGAGCTTTTTTTTGCACCAATTTTAATAATTCTTTTTTTAATGAAAGCTGTTTCTTTGTAGATTTGACCGCACTAGCTATTTTGTTTTTAAATATTCCCATTTTTATACTTAAATTTAAAACTTAAAAATTTTCTATGATTTTTTTCAAAATGGTAGCAATTGGATTACTTCCATTGTTGTAAAGAAATGAAAAATAATAAGGTTTGCTTATCTTTATTGATGCCATTTTCTCATAAAATTCAAAATAAACTTTCTGAAAAAATTGAACAGAAAATGACGTCATGCTTTAATACAATACTCATGTTTTCCGCAAAAAGCTGTTATAATTCAATTCTTTTTCATTCGTTGAGTTTGAGACGCTTGGTGAAATGCTTCAATGAGGCAAAATGACATCATATGTAAATGAAAACGATCATTTTCTCTGATAAAAGTAAATATTTTACTACGTACGCCTCTAAAAGATATAAATTTCCTGAATTTTACTCACAGGATACAGAGATTAGAATCACAAGTCAAGAGTGCGAATGTTCACATGCAAAGTCGTAGTTAACAAACTTGATTTCAAGTTTAGAAATATATGTATTAATCACATATTGCGCATTGTAATATTTTTAAAATGGTGAATGTAAGTATAAGAGATGCGTATGAAAATTAAGAGACGGTGAAAATAACATTAAGTCTAGATTTTACGCGAATAATAATTCCATGATTGACTTAAGGTGAAATCATTTTTTTAAATTTTCAATCGGCAATTTTAAACGACACAGATGTCATATACCCATAGCCCCATATTGGCGCGATTATTTTTCTGACGCCAATGTCATATACGCAACGGGTACTTAACTGGCGCCAAAGTGTCGTTATTTTACTTGATAAGGTAACCCGGATGTTATCGTTTGTGTTGTTGAAGTTTTCCCCGAATTGGTGTGGGGAAAAAAGCGCGACGAGATTCATCCCGTTATTAATTAAAACATTAGCTCCATTGCTGTAAATTATGCATTTTAACCTCATACGGATCATTATGGAGTCGAATGTTGAAATCGATGTTCATACATTGGTGACCTGAGATATAGATTGCCCCCCCCTCCCCCCTTTTCAGAAGTTTTACATTCTACGTATGTAGAAACCACTATTTTATTTTTTTCGATCTTTTCATTCTTTGTAAGTTTCCAAATCTATGCAATTCATTTTGAATTTCAATTAAGAGAAACGAAAAGAAAATCGAATACGGTAAATATGATTTTGGGCATTATGGTAAATATGGGTAAATATGATTTTGGGTCGAATGGCTACGAGTGATACTCAAAGAAATCGAGAAAAATATAATGTCATGTATGCATTACTTATATGTATGTATTCTTATGTATGTATATTTCTATTGAGAAATTTTCGTAATCGGGTTTGTAGACAAATTCATAATTTACTGAGCATTGTTTGATGCGCAAATTTAACAATTTGGTAGCTGTCCCAATTACTGAAGATTACTCAATTTTTTTTTAATTCATCGTAAGTGAATATATATCAACTGAAATGCAAGTGAACATTCTGAAGTAAATGAGATAAGCATTTTTTTTGTCAAGATGTACACTAGAAAACAGAAATATGTAGATTACAAAATAAAAAATTCCTGTACGGGTTGGAAAAGGTAGCTTCCCTATTTCTTGGTTTTAAGATTTTAGCAAATTTTACAGGAGAACACGAAGTTAAAATGCGAAGAACCCGGTTAGGGAAGAATCATCAGTACTAAATTTCAATGAAAATTTCGCCAAATTAGCCAGATACAGCCAAAGTGGCTTAATTTGTGACGACATAATTTTGGTCGCCAAATTTGGCGATATTTCGTCCAAATGTCGCGAAGCTTAACGATAAATACGACGTTAATGTATATGACTATGATCGCTTATGCTTATGATCGGAGAAATGGATACAACAATGAAAGATAATTCGTGAGAAATCACATTCACTAAAAGTCATAAATCAATCCCTGATTTTTTTTTTATCTTCCGCCTAGATTTAGTGTACATTGAAATATACATATTTTATATGTGCAACGTTATACACAGAAGTTTCGAAAATGACGGTTAAAAGAAAATAATTCGAATGTCTAGAGTTATTCAGCTTAATTCTATGTGGAAAAGTCGCATAAAAATAACCCAGATGCTTCCTAATATTTTCATAATAACATATAACAACAACTCAGATGAATAAAGGTATCAAGTTTGATAGAGTAGAATAGCAGACTATCTATGAGTGTGTGTTACATACGTGTTACAAATATTAACCTGTTGTCATATTAAAAAAAAGCAATTTAACAAATTACAACGACCATTTGGAAAATGATTTTTTAAAGACTAAAATTTAAGACATAAAAAATCGCACGGAGTTGATCTTACATTACGTACGCCGTGAATTAAACGTTAATAGTGTTATTACACGTAAAAATTGCAAGCGACAAAAATCGCCTGTTACCACCAGATTTCCTGAAACTTACGTATTATCCACCTGAAACTTACGTATTATCCACCTGAAACTTACGTATTATCCAAGCATTTCATTGGCTGATCGGAAAAAGGCTTTTCCATCGTCAGATTTCTTGGAAATCTGACGACCCATTTTAAATGAAATTTCATTTTAAAACTTCTAAACATCCCACAATATTACTTTTTACACCGTCGTATAGGGAAAAAAATGCAGCTTTAAATGCAATTTTTTTTTAAAGCTGTATCTCAATTTGTTTCTGAGTTATTAATTTTTTTGTAGTTGTTATTACTTTTTTGTCATAGGCAACAGAAGTATCCATCTCTGTTGAAAGTAAAGGGAAAATACAGATTACTGTATAGACCAATCAGAAAACGAATAAAATGAGGAATCAACCAATAAAAAGCTTCAGACATGCTTTTGATTTCCTACCCTGACGAGGACAATAACTATTTTTCCAAATGGTTAATAAGTGTGGGCTGTGCCAAACAAGCAAGTCTTTTAAGGAGCTTTGAAGTTTTCTGCCGCTAACTCCATGAATCAAGTTCTCAAAGATCGGAGCTAAATAATAAAAAAAAAAATCAAAATCTCTCGAATACATCTGGGGGTAATTCTTTATCTTTACCGTAGATACTCTTATCCAATGTTTTCTCTTTACTTTTAACATTTCTGAATTATTCTAAAGAACAACAAATTATGCTGTCTTCAGTTATGCACTGAACAGCTTTTGTCTTTGCAAACAAAGGTTACAAATTTCCCATAATCAACTTTTATTATTGTAAAAGGAAGAGCTGTAAAATGTACAAAAATCAAAGAAATTAGTAAAACAATCATAGAGCAGTTAGGATCAGAAGCTATCATTCTTTTGGCACTAACAGGTACTGCTGCATTTAATGTCAAAGACAAGGTAACTCACTAATTTAAAAAGTCAGCAATAAATCTAGAGCTCAGAATGGATACAGTGTTATTTCTCATTATTGACGAATTTTCAATGATAGGATGTCGTCTTATGGCTGACCTTGAAAAAAGATGTCGCGAAGGTAAAATAGATAGCATTTAGCCTTTTAGAGGCTTATTTGTTTAAATCCTTGGACGTATTAAGTAGTTACATCGCGTAAAAGACATCCCTCTATAAAAGAGACATTGTTTAAAAGTCATTTTGATTCTTCGCGGACAAAAAATGCTTAGAGCTTTTAAAAAATGTTTCACATTAACAAACGCATTGAGACAAAACGACGATCAGCAGACACAGTTCCGAAAGACTCTGAACTCACTTTGCGTGAGTCAAGTTTTTTACTACCTCTCACCCCTTATGCAACGACGCAAAGATATAATGCTCTCGGCTAACTTGAATGATTTGAAGGTGCCCTATGTCTTTTTCTCAAAACCAAGCAAGCTACAGAATATAATCAAGAAGTACTTCTTAAATCAAAGCGGGGGCCAATAAACAAGAATTTTAGCAGATCACAATGATTAAATAGCCAGATGTAGTGAAGATGATCACGCGTCTGAACTTCAGTCTAGACTTTCCTCAGCAGCTGGATGCAGGGTTATGCATTATGTTACATACCAATATCTGAACGGAGTGAGGATTGGTAAACGTAAGTACGATAAAAGATATTGCCTATGGCCCACGTTTTCAACCTCGAGACTTGCCATAGGCCATAATAGTTCATTTTGTTGAGTATCATGAGTCATTTATAACTGTATTTTTTTTATCAAACCTATTTGTAAATATTGGAAAGAAGAAGAAGCCTCATTCTCACGAAGTTACCTTTAACTGTTGCATACCTTGTCACCATACATAGATCCTCGATTTTAACATTGTCAAAAACTGCTGTGGATATCCATCTAAAGGTGTTGTCCCATAAAACAACTTATGCCATTTTTACTGTAGTTTGTCATTTAGAGAAACTTCTAATGGAAGCAATTTTCGCTAAGGACAGGCTTTACCCAAATTAGAAGTATGGGAGCACTTGGTGACAGATTAGAATTTGTCCATTACCGGAGGCAACTAACATTTCAGTTAAACACTTTAAAATGAAATATCGACGATTGTTATTTCAAACTTAATTTTATACTATTAAACAGCAATCTAGAAAATAAAACATTTTTTTAAATAATATCTTTTAAGTTTACGCACCTCCATGCTCCGACATTTCGGCCAGACGGATACTAGTTAAAATTAAATTTTTGTAATTAGAAAAATAAAATGATTCTTCGGGAAGCCGAATAACATTCAACTGTAAGGCAATAAAAGTTATTTGAAAATGTGTTGCATCAAATTTTACTGGTGTAAACCTGGAATTTTGAGGCTTTATTTTTATGATATTTTATTTGTAAATTTGTGGATATACACTTAATCAATTTTCTTTTACAACTCTCTGAAAATTTATAAAATGTATATAAACTATAGCACTTTCTTTTTGCCAATGATCTCAGATATGAAATCAAAAGTGAGTATTACAACTGAAAAAAAAAGGTTTTTGCAAATGCAATTTTTAGGCGACTTCTAATTTTAAAGCCATATTAATATTCTGAAAGAAGAGATTTTTCAGTCTAATAGCATATTAGATATAATTTTTATCCTAAACCATCTGTAATAAAGGTAGGTAAACCTTTTTTTTTTTAATAGTGAAGCGCGTAAAGAGTGGAAGTTATATTTTAAGAGTAAACTCTTAAAACTAAAAAAATCGATGTTTTGAGGAATATGCATATGAGAAAGAAACATTTTTTACGTCATTATAAAATATAGTTCAAAGTACTGAACGTCATATTCACCTTGAATAACATATAAATGTACGATATTACAATTCTGATAAAATTTTACTTAAAAGGTGCTAAAATACATGAAAAGGTTTCTACAGCATAAAAAAGGTCAAAGATTGCATTATAACAGTCGTCTTCAGGGGGAAAATCAGAGGAGTGAAAGTTCATGGAAATCCCTTGCTTACGTATCAGTGGACGAGTCTATTTCAAAGGAAGGGATGAGGGGGTGGAAATATGATTATGCTTAAAAATCGCTAGAAATATCTAGTATTCTATACCAGATCTTAGATATGTTGTAGGACAACGTATCGTTGCAAGTATTCTTTCTTTGAGTTAAAATTTCTAATGACTCCCTGATTATTGATGTGCAGTAATTTGAAGTATGGGCTATGACTCTTGCTTTACTGAAATCTATGCGAATATCTTGTTTTTGATTTAATCTGGATAGAGCAGTAGAGGGTTTGCTATACTTTATGTCTGTAATATGTCCTTTTAATCTGTCTTTAAATTTTCTAGTGGTCATTCCTATGTATTTGAGTTCTTTCTGATTTACTTTGTCTGTAATAGGTATTACATATATGCCAGAAGTTTCATCGTTAGGGATTGGGTCTATTTTCCGGTGTGCAAGATCTTTCAATTTGGCAGATGGTTTTGCGATTACGTATATATTATATTTCTTTAATGCATAACTAATCCTTTCAAATAACTGAGGTATATAATTGAAACTATAAAACTTGAGATTATTTTTAATGCTATTTCTGGTTAACTCTCTATGCTGAATATCAAAGATTTATTTATTCATACATTGGGTGTGTGGGGGGGGGGACGATTTTCTATTGCAATCTTCTTAATAGTAAGTAATTCTAATTCTAGGTATTCTCTTGTACAAAATTCTATGTCTCTATTTATATCAAATTTATAAGCTGCAGTTTTATTTAAATGGGACATTACTATTGTAAGATATTGTACTATTTGAATTACATGGTTTCCCGTAAATTTTCCTATCAATTTTGTATGTTGTATTATTTCTTATTAATTCTACGTCTAAAAATGGTAAGGATCCTTTTTCTTCGATTTCCAATGTGAACTGTATATTTGAATCTAGGTTATTAGCTCTATTTAAAAACTCATTGACAGCGGGGATACCATGGTTCCAAATTAAAAATATATCATCAAATATATATCGGCTGCTTTACGTCAATGATATATTTTTAACCCTCCATCTACCAGACGGGTCCATTGGACCCGACAGGTACATACAAAATATTCATTCAAACCAGAAATTTCTTTAAAATAAACTAAGTATATAAACCAGACAAAAATAAGGTAAATAAATAAGTTAAATAGTTTTAAATAAAAATTCTGGTGTAGAACGTTTTATTAAAACTTGAATAAAATTCCCGGTAGATCTAGGGTTAAAAAGATGTTGAACGTATTACGCACTTATTTTCCATAGTTTATTTACAGCTACTTTTTATTAAAAATGTAACTATGAAAACACTTAGGTTCAGTTCTAATATCTTTATAACATCCGAAAATATCGTGTTAAGTAATTCGTCAGATACCTTGCGTGGAATTCTGAAAAATCTCATTTTGAGATAAATCGCTTTAAAATATATTTTGATAAAATTTTAAATATAAATTGTAACAGTTATTCTTGTATTCGATTATTTTTAATTAACAACATATGTATACTTTGTACAATTCAAAATTCTTTAAAAATATTTAGAAATGACATCGTCGGTACCATGTCAAACCATCCACTATGAAAACAGTGTTGAGAGTGGGCTACTTTTTTGAAAGTCAGATTTCTTGAGTGGCACCTCTTTTTTCAAAAACTAAAACTCGCCTTTTTTATCCACATATTAATTAAGGCGAAAACCAGGAGAATTACCATTTCAGAAAAGTGGTGTCAATCAAGAAATCTGAATTTAAAATAATAGTCCGCTGGCAACACTGTTTTCATATTGGACAGTTTGACATTATGTGGAAACAGTGGACTACTTTTTACAAATTCAGATTTCTTGATTGGCAAAACATTTCTGAAATGGTAAAATCCCCCTTATTTTTGCCTTAATTAATATGACATTAAATAATGCAAATAAGGCGAATTTTACTATTTTAAGAAGTGGTGACAAACAGGAAATCGAAATTTAAAACAAATTGCCTACTGTTTTCATATTGGATAGTTTGATATGGTACCGACGATACATTACGTTGATTAAAAAGTTTTCCGCCAAACATTTTTTTATTGTAAAATGATAAATACCTACGAAAACCGCAAAGCTAATGAAATAGTAATCTCCGTTCAAATCTACAATCGTATTCCAACATTTTGACGACTTTTCAATCCCTTCTGCGAAGAATTGGGGCATGTGCGAGCCCAGAAAGAGATCGACCACATTTATGATTTCTTCATTTGAATTCAAGCTTGTGCCATCAAGATGCAGATGTATATGTGAAAAGAGACAGAAATATGAAGGGACTATGTCTAAGCTGTATGGTCGATGTTGCATCAAATCCCACTTTAGTTTGTAGAGAATCCATCCGGTCATCGTACTAGCATGTGTCCGGACATTATCTTGATAAATATGAATCGCTTTACTTCTGAACCATTTTCTTCATTTTTCGAGAATGGCATTACAAACTTTGATTAGCATGTGGCTGTATATTGCGCAGTTGATAGTCTGTCCGCATTTCAGGTATTTTTTGTACAGAATTCCACGAAAATCCCACTAGATGCAGAGAAGCACTTTCTTGTTAGTTAGGGCACGTCTTGAAATTGAGCCTGCTCAAAATCCTGGTGCTGAACACCCTCCTTTACGGCTTGTATTGTTGTAGTACACCCATTTTTCATCGCAGGTCACAATTTTGTCCAGAATCTTTTCTTTCCTTTGATATCTGAGCAAAGCCAAACAAGACTTTTTTTTTCTCTTTCGTTTGTACTCAGCAGTCAATTCTTGAGGCAACCAGCGCTTGAATCTAAACGTTACATTTACGCTTTTCAAAACATTAACTATTGTTTTTTGGCAAACGTTAAGTTCTAACACAACAGTCCATGTTGAAAAATTTCTGTTTTGATCAATGATTTGCTTTAACTGCTCACAATCAACTTCAGTAGGGCGTCCAGAATGTGGTTTATCTTCAATGTCAAAATTTCCAGCTTTAACCCATTATGTACTGCATTATGATCTACTACAATTGTTTTCATGTAATTTTTTTTTCAGTTACTACGATGAAAATTAAAGGATAAACATAAAAAAATACTCATCGTGAGAAATTTAATTAATTAGAGGCAATTAATTAAAGTGGTACTTTAAAGTACCGTCAGTACACTATGACTAAAATATCGTAACAGAAAACCTACAAGGCATTTCAAATGGCACCAGAATTGTGGTAAAATATTTTCGATTTGATAAGTATGTGAAATATAGCCTTTTTCCCATTTATAAATAAATTTTTTTGTCAAATTCCTGTGCCAATCATTTATTTCAACACTTTAGCATTGAAAATGCTTTCCCGCTGAAAGGGTTAAAAAAACTATTTTTTTTTTTTAGATTTCGATCTTGTTAGCATTCCTTTATTTAGGTGACCGTCTATATTCTATTGACAGCATGTTCTCTCCCATCACCACATATTCAACACTGAATTTACATATGCCATTTCTAGCATAGAAAAAAGAGCTGGTGCCAAAACTTTCTCAATTTCCAATAAAAAATAATAATGAAACAGAAAAGAAATACTAGGGAAATTATTACTACACTTCATTTTAGTAATTACATTTAAAAGCAAAAGAAATCGATGGATAACTACACAGACGAAAAGTAAACAAGAAGTTTTTTCCAACACCTAGTGTACTGACGGTACTTATAAGTACTTTGTAAAGTAATTCAACAATTTGTAAGTAATTCAACTGTGAAATCAAATACATACACCTTACACCTAAAATAGCTAGTCAAATTAATTTCTAAGAGCATAATGAACGCATAAAAAAATGCAACACTTATCTTATATCCTTTACTGTGTTTGCGGCAATAAAAAGACGAGCGTGAGGATCTGTACAAAATGTCAGCACAAAACACATCGACTGTTTCAAAGATACCCTCCTTCCTCGCTAAAATAACAAACGTAGAACTACTAAATATTCACTATGGGATGAAATTTTATTGTGAGTGGTACTTATAAGTACCGTCAAAAGATAAAGGGTTAAACCTCCGAAACCAAACTTTGACTGTACCATAAGAAACAGCATTGATGCCTAACTCTTCACACACTTTTTTGTGGCATTCATTCACATTGAGTTTGTTACGGAGCTCATAGTACATAATCGTTCGGATCTGTTGACGTGATAGTTCCATTTCAAACACTTTATTGAAGCGCAAGATAATAAATTTTTAACAAAAAAATTACACAGTCGTGTAGTTCCAATGTTCAAATTTTGAATGCAAAAACTAGTTTGTGCAAAGGTTAACAACAACCCAAATGACAGCTGTTGGCGCGAAGGTATCTCCCCTTGGCGGAAAACTTTTTAATTTTAATCAACGTAATATATCCAAAATGAAATAATATTGATCGGCGATTTCGTACAAAAAAAAAAAAAAAAAAAAAAAGCACCGTCTTCTTAGTCGAACATTGTGAGCTTCGATAGGTTGTGGATTCAACAATCATTAAGAATTTCCTAATTTATAGCGGTAATATAATAATTGTTACAAGTGGAATAAAGTATGGTCAAATATAGGATATAAATAAGTATGTTTTCTGGCAAATGCACCTGTTTCTGTCAAATCTACCAGTGTTATAGAAAAGTAATATGTCCCTGATTTAATCGGAACATCTTCGCAATTTTGAAAGTAAAGGAATTTTCCTTTAAAAAGCGGGGCTAAACGAATAAAATTTGTGTAAGAGATGCTGGTCCCGAAAGGGTTAAAGGGAGAATTTTGGTATGTCGTCCCCGCTTTTGCTAAGAGCCCACTTCTGTCACGGCAAAAAAGTAAAACGCTAATGTAAAGTCTATGGGGGCGTTATTTTCAAATTTCACGCTTTGATTTCAATGTTTTGGGGGGATTTTTCTTGCATAGTATAGCTGAGGATGATCTATAACAGCGCTAGATTTTGCGATTTCAATTTTGATTATAGTTATATATATATATATATATATATATATATATATATATTAGGATAGTTTAAATTTCAGAACCGGTTCCGAAAGTGAAAGCAATTTAAAAAAAAAATCTGAAACTAAAATCGAAAAAGTAAAAACTAGCCTGGTTGTAGATCGTCCTCAGCTATCCTATGCAAAAAAAACATTCAAAAATATTAAAATCAAAGCGAGAAATTTGAAAATAACACCCCCCATAGACTTTACATTAGCGTTGGAGTTTACCCGCGTGACTAGTGAGCCTCTTAACGTTTAACACGTTTACTGCCGCAAAAAGTAAGAATTTTCAAATTTCTTCTTGACAGTCGTTTGCCACCCCAAATTCTGAAAGGTAAATTTCGCTTTACTAATACAGCGAAATTTCTGCCAATAAATAAGGCAATTTTTTTTTATTTTAAAATAATGGTGAGAATTAATAAATTAAAGCCACGAATATTAAAGCTACGAGTATACTCGTAGCGTGGCAGTCAACGTGTTAACAGTAGTATATTACTTAGTTATTTCCCTTTTTCTAGTATGTATTCAATACATAACGAGATACAAGCAAGTCATTTTTCAACGAATAAATACAACAGACTTATGATTAATTTTATTTGTAAAAACAATTAATTTCACACCAGAATAAATTTCGAGCAATATTACAAGTGAAAAATAAATGTGATCCTTAAAATATATTTATTATAGATATAGATTCAATATTGTGATTCGTGAAAGAGCTGTTGTCGGTTCCGGTGACAGCTTTTGTTGTTTAACAGTTTATAGATTCCCGAAATCTTGTTGCCTCGTTTAATGCTAGGACCGCCGGAAATTTTACTGAAATGTTATAAAAATATTTTACACCGGAAATTTTAATTGAAATAACTTATTTATCCGTGGCACATTAGATTCAGTTCCTGTTAGTCTTCCATAGCGTTACTGTCGGGGGTGTGGGGCAGTGGCCCCAGGCTCCTCGGTAATCCGGTAGATGTCTCTCGTGGTACATTTTAAATTTATTTTACAAAGAAGTTTCTGGTGATAATCGAAATATTTTTATTTGGTAGCGGTCAAAATGACCGCTACGGCGGTTCTAGTGTTAATGTCAGTTTAGTGTAAAACAATTGACTTTTAACTCGGGAGCAGTAATGCCGTGTGGCGCAGAAAATTTAACAAATTAGAGATACCAATTGAATGAAGAAATTTATTCCGAAGTAGGAATGAACCATACAAAAATAAGAAGAAAATGAAAATGGGTTTGTGACACCATAGAATCACTGCAAGAAGAATAATCCCACGAAAACTAATATATTTAAGAACGGTCATAATTATTTGGTGGAATTTTTAAATCAATAATACAGTTTTTCTATCAAACGTATATAGCTGCCAAGTTTTACACTTTTTTTTCCAACCGCTATTTTTTACCAGAAACATTTGTCTTATTTAATCATCCAAAATACAGGATTAAATAAAGCCAATTTTTCTGGTCAAAAATAGTAGTAGGAAAAAAGTGTAAATGTTGGTAGCTATGCAAGTAACACATCAAAAAGTTTTTCTAACATTTCCGATAAATCTTAACCTTAAAATGACGATTTTCATTTCTGAGATGACTCCTCCAAATTATTCTAATATTTTATATTGAATATCTCTGAAACATCATACAAACTCATGCAAACATCCTGAAACATATAAAAGACTAAAATTGTATCCTGTTGTGAAAAATGGCGCTTGTATTTAAAATTTAATTTTGTGTTACAATTTTTATTTGGAGAGGGCCTCTTGAGCCTGTTGTTTAATATAAATTGAAACAAGAAATAATTTCCAATCGAATAGACATATTCATTTTTCTCCAAGTCTATATATCGATAAATCTGAATCGATTGTTCTGCTGACCATCAGTACAAAAAAAGAAATCAACTGACCGTGACACATTATTGTACTAAATGTCTGTAAAAACGGAACTTGCCCATAACTAAATTCTGTCTTAAACCGAAACATTTAATCAGGGTTCGTACGGGTGCTTGAATTTCATGACTAAGAAATTCTTCGGTACCAGTATTCTCTTATGGAAAATATATCCTGAAATAAGGCAAAATTTCGTATGTTTAAACTAGATTTATTTTTCTATAAAAAAAATTCTGATATTGGGCCTTGAAAATAACGGTACCCGTACGAACCCTGTTAATGGTTCGGACAAAATAAATATAAGACAATTTTACATGGTACGACTCTAAAAATCGTTCTGCATGTAATAGTTAATTGAAATCCCCATCTACTCCATTTTCTCAGATTTTATTGCATTATATAATCTATATTTGTTTAACTTAGATATTCCTTTTAAAATCTTAACTATACAGTTAGTCCAGGGGAAATGTACATTTTACCTTGCAAAAGGTCGGGTAGAAGATTTTATTTTTTTGAATTGTTTATAATGATGCCAACATGGAAAAACCAAGTTTTCTAACAAAATTTCTTAAGGCTAAATTTTTTGTGGCCAAAAAACCACAAAATTTTGGGACTTCTATTGATTTTTTCTAAATATCTCAAAACTCGTTGTAGTAGCATATATTTTGTCAGTTACAATATTAAAGAAGATAAAATTCTCTACAACTTTCATAGCTACAACATTTTTATACACTCAATAGCAAGCGCAATACGCCTTTTCAAAAATAAGGCATTTTTTTCAATTTCTTAAAAACCGCAAAAAACGTAGTTCTGCCCCGATTATTCAAATGTTCCCCGCTGATTTAATCGTGTATGTCGACTTCTAAAAATAGGTAGCCGTAAATTACCTATTATTTGCACACTCGCGTCTTTATTTTCATCTCAACAGAGATTTTATATTCAATAAATTTATATAATTTCAAAAGTAGGGCAGAGTGTAGATGAATGAAACAATTTTCCTATTTAGACACTTTAAGTGTATACAATGTTAACTTCAAAGCATTGCTTAAAGAAATACTTCAATATTTAGTAAGTTATTGGCACGATAGTTTCAATTAAGAAAGAATTTTTGATTAATTTTGATAATTTTAATGATTTTATAATTTTAATAACTTTTATGATGCATACATATTTTTCCAGGTATCAATTGGACAGGTGACATTTGTGAAAAACATATTTTATTCCACACTACAATGGCATATTTTATTTACCAATTATTGATAATATATTTTTTAATGTTTTGCTGTTTTAAAGATAGTAAACATTGGATTGTGGTTCCATATAAAAGGGGGGACGCAAAAAAGAAATATCTTTTATGCAAGAAATAGACCTTATAGCTACAATAAAAATGACAATAGATTATTCCATATACTAATGTTATGCATTTATCACTTGTAAAATTAAAAAATTCTTTCAATAAAATATTTGAGATCACTAGTTTCATAAAAATATTTAAAAGATTAGTTTTAAAAAATATTGTCAATTACTTTTCTCCACCTTTAACAATAAATATAACAAGAGATTATATTATTTTAGCATGCAAAAATATATAAAACTTTAAGATTATCTATTAATTGCTTTAAAGCTCAAACAGAAAAACTTACTTTGGATGTTGAAAAATATGCTTTGTGGGATATTCTAATCTTCTGTATTATGTACTGTTGTGAAACTATACCTGTTTAATGATCTTAGTGATACCATTTATCAAATGAAATACCAATTTATTTATGATTGCAGGCCATATAAACATTTTTGTTTTCCCATTGATCCCCTGACTCATTCAATTACATTTTTCGTACACAAAGTAAGGTAGGCAATAGGACTGCATAAGCTAAATAAAAAAAAATGTATTTTAATAATAATAATTTCTGCAGGCTATTTAACAATATTTTTTTCTCTTTGATGGCACTGTTGTAGGATTATTAGCATCCTGTTTCAAAGGAATATCCTTATCAGGAATAAAACCATAGATGACAACATCTCTTAATTATTCCGGAGTCTGATCCAAGATGAACATAATTTCAACTGGAAATTTTATTTAACCAAAAATTTCAAAATGAAACTGAAAATACACCTCCTAGAAAGAAGACATATTTTCTTATATATTTTTTACGGTTCGAACATGCAAATTTTGGATAGGACTATGGAATAATTAAGAGATGTTGGCATCTATGATAAAACAGATATCTGGATCATCTAGAGGTATAAAGCCTAATACTTCCCATTTATCAGCATTTTCCTGTACTTTCTTCGCGTAACTAGTGTAGTTTCACGCGGAAACATTTCCACGCAAATGTTAAACCTATGGTAGAATTCTTTTCAGAATTCTTGCTTGAATTTCAATATTTATTTATTTTTTTTTCATATGATACCTGAGGTCGATATCTAACGTTGTGCGTTTTTAATTTTTCGAATTTGGTTGCATTTTTTTTAATGAAGATACTTTAACAATAGAACGCCTGGAAGGAGTCGATCCGACTCTGACCATATGATTAAATGTCAACTGGAACCAGAAATTCTTTCATAAAATAAGTTAAATGTAAACTACGCAGATTTACGTTCAATAAATCAGTAAAATAATTTTAAATAAAAATTCTGGTGTCAAATATTTTTATCAAACTTGAGTAAAATTTCCGGGCGTTCTGGTGATAAATTTCAGAACGGGTTCCAAATAGTTTTCCAAAAATGAAAGTGTCCGAACATTAAATAAGAATGCAACCAAATCCGAAAATGTACAACATTAGATATTGATTTCGGGTATCCCACGAAAAAAAAAAAAAATTAAAAGTAATAAAATGGAAGCGAGATATTTGTCAAGAACGCTTCCATAGTTTTATTATTACCTTGCGAATGTATTCGTGTGACTAATTTAGTCTCATAATTAATAAAACTGTGACTGTAAACGCCTCAATTCAACAACTACCGTAAAATCTTTAAAAATGAAATATCTACGGAATGCGGTCTTTAAAGAAAAAGATATCTTTTTCAAGAGAAAGAATATGAAAAATTATACCTGCTAAGATGGAAACCTGTTTAAAGCGGAATATATTTCGGTTCGTTTTCAAGGTTTTAATGAATCAATATTTTACAAAGCTGATTACGTAGTTCAGAATCACGTATTTAATGATTACACACTAAAATTTTCAAAATTCGGCTATTAGAGATTTATTAAAATTCTCGTGATAAATTTTCTTTTTAAGGGGGGGGGGGGGGCGAAGATCCATTTTTTCCACGGGTGCAAAAAAGGCTAGTTTTGGCCCTGAAACACGTAATTTACTGCTACCAATATATAGAAGTTGACATACAAGATTATATCTGTGGGAAACAATTGAATAATCCGGGCAGAACTACGTTTTTCACGGTTTTTAAGAAAATTCAAAAAATTGTCCTATATTTGAAATGGTGTACTGCGCTTGCTATTGGGTGTATAAAAAAGTTGTAGGTATGAAATTAGTAGAGCATTTTATTTTCTTTAATATTGTAATTGACATATAATATGCTACGGCAACGGGTCTCGATATATTTCAAAAAAATCAAAAAAGGTCCCAAAATTTTGTGGTTTTTTGGCCACAGAAAATTTAGCCTTAAGAAATTTTGTTAGAAAACTTGGTTTTTCCATGTTGGCATCATTATAAACAATTCAAAAAAATAAAATATTCTACCTGACCTTTTGCAAGGTAACTCCCTTTTTTTTGGCACATTTCCCCTGGACTAAATATATTTTACGAAATAAAATACTCTGCCACCATTCTTTTTATAACCAAAACTTTATTTACATTCCGATGTACTTCGTTCATTCGAATGAACGAAGTTTATCAATGTTTATGCCTTCTCAAACAATCACTGTAAAAGGCGTCATTTCTATCCATTTCTATTATCTATTATTATTTTTTTGAGATACAGTGAACCGTTAATCTGTGCCTTATTTTACAAAAGAGTGTTCTGAGTTTTATCGCTGTAATATATGTGGATAATATTACACTATTTGCTTAATCTTTCTGTTTAAAGGTTGCATAATTGTATAAGTAAAGTGCATTGTAAAAAAAGACACGTAATTGTAAAATAATACGACAGCATATGAAAATATATCATAACCTTTTTCGAGTTATGCACGATTCCGAAAGGCGTTTTTTTTCTTTAGAAAACATTACTACAACTATTACTACAACTAAACAACTATTACATTTTCGAGATTTAATACTAGAACGTCCGTAAATTTTGCTCAACTTTAATAAATATATTTTATACCGGAATTTGTATTTAAAATATTTAAGTTAATGATTTAACCCCTTGAGGAGCGGTGGGATAAAATATATCCCAAATAATTTAACCCCTTAACGATCGGTAAATATTTGGAAAAAACATAAAAAAGTACCTATTTTTTTATTACAGAAATTGAATCATCATAAAAATCCAGGCAATATGGAATTTTACCTAGTAAAATTAATGGTATTTCTGGAAATCGGTTTACTTTATGTTTTTTGGGTCGCTGAATCCGAATTTGTAACTTCCCACCAAAATTTCCCCGGCAACTCTCTCAAATTTTGGTAAAAATCCCCCCAAAAACATTTTTATTAAAAAAATCATTTTTTTTATTGTTTTAGGGGAAAAGTATCTAGAAATTCAGAAAGTAGACAAAATTTGCAACAAATTAGATATATGACATTATGACTTAGGATGAAGGGGAAGGGGGAACTGCTTCGGAACATGCGCGCTGTACTGCGTGGACTAAGTTGCACAATTCCACTTAACCACTCACACTTTTACATTCGGCCTCCCATCTCCCCTCCGAACATTCCTTATGAGGTTTACTTTAAGTTTTTTCGGCCGCTGAATCAGAATTTTTAACTTCCCCCCAAAATTCCCCCCCCGAAACCCCCCCAAAATAGTTGTTATTAACTTAAATTTTTTATTGTTTTAGGGGAAAAGCATTACGAAATTCAGAAACTAGACAAAATGTGCAACAAATAGGATATATGATATTATGACGTAGGATAAACGGGGAGAGAGGGTCTGCCTCGGAACATTCCCTGCGCGCTTTTCTCAAAAACCAAATTTTTTCAAAAAATCAATTTTTGGGGGGCTGCCGGGTGAAATTTTGGTGGGAAGTTACAAATTCGGATTCAGCGACCCAAAAAACATAAAGTGAGTCGAAATCCAGAACTAGTATTAAATTTTCCAGATAAAATCCCCTATTGCCTGGATTTCATAACTTATTGCACGTAGCGCCGCAGTGCATGTTCAGAGGCAGCCCTCCCCTTCCCCGTTCATCCTACGTCATAATATCATGTATTATATTTGTTTCAAATTTTGTCTAGTTTCTGAATTTCGTAATGCTTTTCCCCTAAATCAATAAGAAATTTAAGTTAAAAACAACTATTTGGGAGGGGTTTCGGGGGGAGGGGGGGGGGCACTAAAAAAATCTGCAGAAAATCTGTAGATAATTGGCCCAATAATATGTAGGTAATTGGCCCATTTCTGCAGATATTTTAAAGAATATCTTAAGAAATTCTACTGATAATTTGAAGATAAATCTAAATCTGTGAATTTTCTTCAGATTTCTGTAGAATTTCTGAAGAAACTGGAGATTTCTTCAGATAATCTTAAGATTATTTTTAGTGGGGGGGGGGGATTTTAGGGGAAGTTAAAAATTCGGATTCAGCGACCTAAAAAAACTTAAAGGAAACCTTATAGAGAAAGTTCGGAGGGGAGATGGGAGGTCGAATGCAAACGTGTGAGTGGTTAAGTGGAATTGCGCAACTTCGTTCACGCAGCACCGCGCGCATGTTCCGTGGCAGATCTCCCCTTCCCCTTCATTCTAAGTCATAATGTCATATATCTAATTTGTTGCAAATTTTGTCTACTTTCTCAGTTTCTAGATACTTTTCCCCTAAAACAGTAAAAAAAATTGATTTTTTTAATAAAAACCTTTTTTGGGGGGACATTTTACCAAAATTTTGGGGGTTGCCCGGGAAAATTTTGGTGGGAAGTTAAAAATTCGGATTCAGAGACCCAAAAAACATATAGTAAGCCTTTTTCCAGAACTACCATGAATTTTGCTAGGTAGAGCCCCTATAAGGTTTCTATATAAAATATGCAATTAGTTTTTTTAAGGCGAAAAAAGATGTTATAGAACAAATTCACATTTGTGGAAAAGCCATCATGCGAGAATTCTGTGTTTTAATGTTTGTTTTACAACATACAAATTAATGCGAATAAGACCTTTATTTTTCATATCTTAGATCTTTATTTATCATCATCAAACAATTTTTTATAAATAATATTTGAAATATTATAATATACAGGGTGTTCCGTTAAAGGGGTCCAATATTAATAGGGGTAATAGAAGAGATCACATGGAGCATAAATCAGTACATAAAGCCTGGTCGGATCTCAATAGTTTTCAAGTTACAGCAAATAGAATGAAAATTCGGAAAATTGTAAAAGAACCCTCATTGCTAAACTATCGATAATGCTACATAAAAACGAAGCACATATTTAGAAAGATCAGAAAAAAACCTACAAAATGACATCAATTGTATTAAAATAGCAATAATTATTGACGAGTTACAAGCCCTGAAACAGTGAAAAAAGTACGAAATCCAATATACATCAAAATAGTTAATCGTTAATTCCAAAAAGACAACTCTAGCTACAACAAAGAAAATGTAGTAAAATTTGGTCCATTCCGAAAACTTTCAAAAAAGCTTACAATGAACCATATCGGTTTAATTGTGTGAGAGAAATTAATCAGTTTCTTAATTACAACTCCGCTTTCTTTGGCACTAGCAAAGGTTAAACTCCGCCCATCACGATTGGAAACACCGCCTTTTTAATTACTCTCAACTATACATTTTCGATCATGCTTCTTCTGAGATGCAACATTTTTAATTATTCAAGAGTTGAATGAACCAAAATAACTTTACAATAATAGTCTACATTTTAAAGTGGTCTTTTATTGGTATAAAGCTTAAGTTAAATTCTTTAAAATTAAACTGGTGGTGAAAATTCGGAAATAATTAAAAATATTGCGATTTGTAACTATGCAAGAAGTTTCAGTACATGTTTTACATGGACAATTATAGTATGTATATGTGCATCATAATTTATGATAGGAAATAATAATAACAAATAGCATAATAATTTTATTAATTATAAAATTAAAAAAGACACTAAATTTTAAATTAATTCATACAAACTTTGTAATTTACAATTTGAGTACACCACAGTCTGTGACTTACAAAATACTGTGCCAAAAAGTGTTGAAAATAAAAGAAAAATGACAAATAAAGAATTACATTCCACGTACTTTATGACATATGTGAAGCATAGTCTTCTGGCCTGCGCTGCACAGTTCAATATCGGAAAGCAGACGAACGGACATTATTATAATAGGTGTTCGAAGTTGCGCCCATTAACAGAATCGCACAGCCGACAGCGACGTCGTAAAGATTGGCGAACACGCCGAAAAACTCCGACGGAGTTGGGAATGTCTCCTGCAGCGACAACGATTCGCGCTAGTAAATCCTCCGGTGTATCCACAGGCGTTTCATACACCAGCGATTTCAGGTGTCCCCAAACAAAAAAGTCTAACGGATTGAGGTCTGGAGAGCGTGTAGGCCAAGCAACAGGTCCACTGCGTCCAATCCATTTCCCAGGATATGTTGAATTGAGGTGATTGCGAACACCTATGAAAAAATGTGCCGGTGCGCCATCGTGCATAAACCACATATTGTGGCGCAATGTTGCTGGCACATTTTGCAGTAACTGCGGTAAGATATCCCGTAGGAAAACCAAGTACGTACTGCCATTGAGTACATCTGGGAGTAAATATGGTCCTATGAGATAATCGCCGAGGACACCTGCCCATATGTTCACACTGAACTTTTGTTGTGCGTTCGACGGGAAAACAGTGTGCGGATTTGTATATGACCATGTGTGCATATTGTGCGTGTTTACCACGCCCTCTCTCGTAAATGTTGCTTCATCAGTAAATAAAATATTTTCCAGAAATTGTGGATTATTTTCTGTTACATTAAGCAACCAGCGTACGAATTCTGTCCGCTGAGCACAATCTGTTACTGATAACAGTTGTACCCGCTGCACATGAAAGGGGTGCATGTTTTCTGCACGCAGAACACGCCACACACTTTGGTGAGAAACACCGACTTCAGACGCAGCAGCTCGTGTACTCGTGGAGGGGTTATCTTTAAAAATATTCAGTACATCTTCTTCCATTGCAGGTGTTCGTACATGTCGAGGTTTCCCTGCATCAATGCTTGCTGTATTAAACGATCCAGTCTCCCGTAATCGTCTATCGATTTTTATGAAGAGTTTCGAACTTGGGCAACGTCTCCTTGGAAATTGCTCACGGTACATGCGCTGTGCTAGACATGCATTTCCATGAGCTTGCCCGTACATCAGATGCATGTCCGCATATTCTTCGTTAGAGTATTCCGGCATAATTATTATACATCAACTTACTACAATCCCACTTACAACAGCCTCCCTTTAACATAACGCCCACTGATGACTGCTGTTTTATTACACTTTTCTTCCTATACACATAGAAAATTTGCATAAAAAGTACTTCTTCTTCATCATCCTGAAAGTTCATGGAGGAAACGCAGCAGTCACGGAGTTTGCTTTAAGACAAGGCGAGAGCTGCACAATATGTCATTCACTTGACCAGACTGAATAATGAAAGGGTATTGATAGAGGTTGATCAGAAACGTATAATTGAAAGATATTAAAACGGGGTGTTTACAATCGTCATGGGCGGAGTTTCGCCCTTTCCGAGCGTGCAACAGTACAGAGTTGTAACTAGGGAACTGCTTGATTTCTCCCATACAATTAAACTGATATGGTTTATTGTCAGCTTCTTCGAAAGCTTTCGGAATGGACCAAATTTTATAACATTTTCCTTGATGTCGGTAGAGTTGCATTTTTGGAATTAACGATTAACTATTTTGCTAAATATTTGATTTTGTATTTTTTCACTGTTTCAGAGCTTGTAACTCGCCATTAATTCTCAATATTCTAAAACAACTTATGTCATTTCGTAGGATTTTTTCTGCTCTTTCTAAATATGTGCTTCGTTTTTATGTAGCATTATCGATAGTTTAGCAATGAGGGTTTTTTTACAAATTTCCGATTTTTCATTCTATTTGCTGTAACTTGAAAATTATTGAGATCCGGCCAGGCATTATATACTGATTTATGCTCCGTGTAATCTCCTCTATTACCCCTATTAATATTGGACCCCTTTAACGGAACACCCTGCATATATTACAATATTTGAAATATTATAACATATAAATTACATTTTGATAATAATAATTTTTTGAGTGGGATATATTTAGAAACATGCAATGCAAAGTCCAACATCACAATCAGCGCCAAAAAACAAACCCAAACA
Organism: Maratus speciosus; assembly: GCA_963932465.1. Taxonomy (NCBI): domain Eukaryota; kingdom Metazoa; phylum Arthropoda; class Arachnida; order Araneae; family Salticidae; genus Maratus; species Maratus speciosus. Next base: position 246,192,939 of record OZ010798.1, on the reverse strand, counting down.
GCAATAATCAATGACTTCACAATGAAATGCCAGTTAAAATTTTCTGGTTTCAGAAGTTTTTTTAGCAATAAATCTCCGGCCCGGAAATATGTCGGGCACGAGAAAAAACGAACAACACCTCAGCCCGTGATATTGACGGGAGCGACAATTAAGTGGATAAACAAGATTCTCACCAGAAAATTTTAACTAAATTTTATATTTTTAACTTTTTTTGGGGGGGGGGGGGGGGTCATTGAAAAATTGCTTTTCCTTATTTAAAAATAAAAGTTTTCGATTATTCCGGTGAGAATTCAATATTTAGAGGCATTTATTTTGCTTGCCCCCCCCCCCCCCCCCCCAAGGTGTTAACCGTTTCGAGACCGTCCTCTTTTACAAAAATTTTATTCGTCTGACACCACTTATTTTTTAAAAGTGACTTTTACTTATTTAATCGCGAAAATGCTCAAATTAATTACAGATAATATTACTTTTCGTTATTACTGGTGCCGAGAAGAAATTCTGGATGCACTTTTTGAAGGTGCATGTATGCACCCATGGTCCTGAATGGGTTAACTTAGTTTGCTTCAATTTAGTAAGATGTTATGTATAGGCGGAGCGTGAAGTTGAGGTCAACTAGGAAGCCCACCAAAATTAATTCCCAATGGAACAATGTGATCAGCTGAATGGATTACCTAGTTTCGTTGCAACTTTACACCCAGTGGAAAGGTGATTGTGTTGCAAGGGCATTAGGGATAATTCCCTCTTCAGTACCTGTTTTCGTTTAACTTATTTCATGAAGAAATTTCTGGTTCGAGTCGACATTTAATCATTTTGTCGAATATGATAATCACGGTTGTCGAATCGAGACCAGCTGTATGTTCTAGTGAAACAGCCATTCATAACAACTTCTATTTTCTTTGCTGCGACTGATTTTAAGAAACTTTTCAGAGTAGGTTTTTTTTTTTTTTTTTTTTAGTGTGTTTGGCAGTTTTCTCGAACCAGAATGTCAGTTTTTAGGAAACTATCAAATCTCACTTAACTCGTTAACGCCCGAATTATTTTCTTCGTTAAAATTTAAATTTTGGATTTCCCACCACTTTTAAAAGAATAGTAGTTTTTACATTATGTTATCAAGGAATTTATCTCGTGAAGGAAAGTACATACTTATATTCATATTTACTGGTGTGAAATGCGCTTTCTTGCCACAAAGTCTAGCGATCTAAAAATATGTCACTGGGCGTTAAGGCTGCTAGTCACTCATCTTCAGAATTCCTTTCGCTAATGCTAAGTCTTTGGGAGTACAATTCGTTCGTATATTTAAAATATCTCCTCAGAAAATTAATGTTTTTAATTGCTTTTTTTCTTTGTACTCTTCTTAGAAGATGTTTATTAACCATTTGGAAAAATGGTTATTGTCCTCGGCCAGGGTAGGAAATCAAAAACATATCTGAAGCGTTTTGTTAGTTGAATCCCGCATTTTATTTGTTTTCTGATTGGTCTATACAGTAATCTGTATTTTCCCTTTACTTTCAACAGAGATGGATACTTCTGTTGCCACTATGACAAAAAAGTAATAAAAACTACAAAAAAGTTAATAACTCAGAAACAAATTGAGATACAGCTTTCAAACAAATTGCATTTAAAAGTACATTTTTTTCTTTATACGACGGTGTAAAAAGTAATATTGTGGGATGTTTAGAAGTTTAAGAATGAAATTTCATTTAAAATTGGTCCAGGAATATTAATGTTAAATCCATGGCGTACGTAATGTATGACCAGCTCCGTAGAAGTTTAAAAATTTACAGTACTAAAAAATGTAATCCATGGCGTACGTAACGTTTGATCAACTCCGTGCGATTTTTTATGTCTTAAATTTTAGTCTTTGAAAAAATAATTTTCCAGATGGTCGTTGTAATTTGCTAAATTGCATTTCTTTTTTTTTTCTTAGTTCTCAAAACATTTCTAAAATACACGCTTATTTTAATATTTTATGTATTAAAAGCTGACGAACTGAGAGTAAGAATCTAACACTTCATACATAATTAGGTATACATATTTGAAATATTTTGAAAACTAAGAAGGAAAATACATCCTTTAAGAAGAGTATCCAGAAAATGGGAGTTAAAAATATTAATTTCCCGAGGAGATATTTTAAATAAACGAATGCATCAAACGCCCTTAGACTTAACATTAGTGAGGAGAATTCGGTAGCTGATTGACTAGAAGTCTTCATGGGTTAAACATTTCCAACTGCACAGCAGACAATATGACTCAAGAGTAAAAAAATAATATTCATTTTACTGTTGATGTGAAAGTTATTAACCCTTCGCTGCACCACGTGCCATAACTGGCACATCCCTAAAAACAGTATAATTCTCATAATGTGCCATGAATTTGACCAATATGATCTCTGTCCCTGATCAAGAACAGTACAAAGGATGGAATAACACTTACTCTGTCCATGTCAGATGGCGTCATTTGACAAATAAATATATTTTTTCTTTTGAAACAAAAAAATGTCGATCAAGCTATTAAGGTAAGATTTACTTTCATTATTTTCACTGAATACTTAAAAATATTAATATAATAAAGTTGTAGAGTGTTAAGCTGATAAAATTGATTATTTTAGGCTCATTTAGTTGCAAAATATAGCAATATAATATTTTAAAACCCCAACTGTAAACATCATAAAATATCAAATTTTAGCTGAAAATTTGAAATAATTTTTTTTTACTATTTTTTTCATTATTAGACAGATATATAGATTTCAAATAATTTGTTTCATAAAAATAGAAAATACCGTGCAGTGAAGGGTTAATTTATCATGTTTGACTATAAAATATGTTTGTTTAACATGAAAATATTTACTTCAGATTCAATAGCATCTAAATCACCTATATTTCAGCTTGAGGAAACGGATTAGCCCTTTGCTGTCGTATGTCTTTTCTCAGTCACGAGAGCTTTTTTGGCGTTCCAGTCGTATGTTTGCTCTCAGCCACCACAGCAAAGAACCATGCTCAACTTACATTATATTAAGTCGACAAGCTTCGGACATATGGAGAATTCGGACTAATATTTTGTAAATTATGTTTAAATGTCATTAGATATTGTCGTTTCTTAAAATATTTTTTAAATAATACTCTAAATCGGCAAAAAGAAAGTTACCGAAAGAAGCGTATCGTGAAACGAAAGTAATTAAAAAAATCAAATAAGATAATATATGTAGATGTTTATGTTTAGAAGAAGCTTGGAGTAAAATGAAAAATTTGTGCCAACCTAATTTAGCTCAAGGGGCAGGTTGCCTACACTTAAGGGGTAAGTTAGCACACGCTTCATAAAAAGTTAAATGAAACTCAAATAAGACACGTAGTTAAGAGAAATCAATTTTATTATTACGAGCAATATTAAACAAAGGATTTATCCTCGTACAATGTAAATTCTAAATTATGCAGACATAAAAATAATGAGTAAAACATTAACATTGAGTAACCTTTATCCTACTCGATATCACCACCAGAGTTATAGTTATCACAAATGTAAAATTGAGTGCCTTCGTTTGTGCAGGCCTCATGTGCCCAAAGCTTGCATTGCACACACTTTTCTCTGTTGTTTGCTGTTTTTAAAGTACTAACACATACCAGACAATAACAGTCCTCGTCATGTGATCTATTGTCAAGATTCGTCCTTTTCTCAATTACAAGTTTTCCTTTTTTGTAGGTGGAAACAAAGTTTTCTTTATTATCTCTTTATGTTTGGCCTTTATTTTCTTCTTTTTTGCACTTCATCTTATACATTATCTATCATCTTATTATTTATGTACTTCATCATTTCTCTTCTAAAATTTCCTTTTCCTCTTTCAGTGCCTTTAGATTTAGTGAATCTGTCAATATTCTTGTGGTTACCGTTTTCCTACGGCTATTTCCCCCTATTTTCTTTCTTAATTCCGTCTTTTTTAATGGTCTAACATCCTCAGGAGTTAATGATTCAGCATCCTAAGCCGAAATCAGAGGAGATCCAGTGACTGCTGGAGATAAACCCGAAAAAGTTGATACTGAATCTTTTGAACTCCCAGTTTCTCGCCTGTTCGCCTCGCCTGATGAGTTATGAACACCGCCACTTGTTTGAACTTCATTCTTCATAATTTGGAAATATTGGGCCAGACATATCGAAGGAATATTAAAAGCACTAGCAGTTTGCCTAACAGATCATCCGTTAATTAATAGGGCATTCACAGCAATCCTTATAACATTCTTCGTTCTTTTAGCCTGTTCAGTTTTTATTTAGAAATTACGCATGTTTTCTATTTAAAAAAAGCAATTAATTCATCGAACGGAACACAATAGCAGAAAATATTAGGAAACATCAGGAAATTATCCCGTGTTCAATGCGCCTACTAGACCCATAACAAATGTTTTCAGAAAATGGGTGAATTAACCTTCTAAACATAAAAAATCCAAGTAAATCAAATATGGATTAGATAGAGTTAATCATACACTATGAAAAACTACACAAGTTAAATTGCAATTACTAAGATGAGAATTAGAAATTAGAAAATGATTGAAGAAACCAAAAATTACTTATCAATGAAAAAAAAATCGTAATAAATGTCTACTGCACTTAGGTAGTTATGAAAACTATAATGGTGTTTGTAGAATGGAACAAGAAGAAAGGTACTCTGTAACTGGTTGAACCATCTATCCCCAAACAAACGATTTATGAGCACTGCGCCAACTTACCCGATAACCAACTAGCCCCGTTTCCCCCTACTAATCTATACTACTACTATATTTGTTTGCCTTCAGTGTGATGCATTGAGTGTCACAAAAATGTTCTAGCTTTTTTTTATTTCACAAAAGAATAATTTTAATTATACATACACTTCATATTAAAAATACAGTAGCGCTCAAAAGTATTTTGACAACCTTATATCCTCTCTTATTTTATTTAATATAAAAATGTAAAAGAAAATATATTCCCTATAATTGAGAACACTATGACTGCAGTTATTTAAATGTATCAAGTTTCAACTTGTTTGTTTACAATCGGCGCCACCGAAGAAATATTACTCCTCCTTAGCTCAAAAGTATTTTGACAATTAGTTTACTTTTAATTGTTGAAGGTGTCAGTGGCGCTATAGCTTCGATTAGTGTTTATATTGACTCATTGTGATTATTTTTAAGGATCAGGAATGCCGAAAAGTAAAAAAATATTGAAGTGATTCTAGAAAAGCTCCTGTAAATGCCCTTAAGAAAGGTAGACTGCAAGCAGAACTAGCTCGTTCTTTTAACGTGTCTCAGAAACTTGTTATTAGATGGAATAAAATTTTTAATAAACAGAAATACATCGAAAATAAGCCTCAAAGTGGCCATCCGAAAAAAACAACTTGCAATGTTGACTGTATTCTAAAAATGATATCTACAAGTGATTGTCATATGTCCGCTGTAATAATAAAAAAGGAATTGAAAGAAAATTACGGCATAGACATACACGTTTCATCAGTCAAACGATGCCTAAACCTCCATGGTTTACATGGTAGAAGACTAGCAAAAACACGTTTGTTATCTACTAAGAATAGGAAGGCTAGAGTTGCATTTGTAAAACGGCATAACCCTTTCAGGGGCAAAGCAATTCCATTGCTAAAGGGTTGAAAATAATGATTGACACCGGAATTTGAAAACAAATTTATTTTTAAATACGAAAAAGCTATATTTCGCACACACACACACACACATAATCGACCGAATTTTTTTTAACCAAAATTCTGGTGTGAGTTATTAATTTCAACACTTCATCAATAGCATGTATGAATAACGGTTTAGAATGTAGCCATTGTACACCGGTGATCAGTGTTGCCAGTGGGATACTTTTTTTAAATAAGATTTCTTGATTGACACCACTTTTTTAGAAACGGTAAAATTACCTTTGTTTTCGCCTTAATTAATATGTCAATAAATAAGGCGCATTTTACCATTTCAAAAAAGTGGTGCCAATCAATGATCTGAATTTGAAAAAAAATAGCCCATCTGGCAACACTGTCGGTGAGAGTGGACGCCCTGTACATAAAGTTTAGTAAAGAAACAATATTATAAGGTTAATTGAGTATTGTATTCATCTTTAGATCAAGCAGTCTCAGAGTCCTCTCACAGTATTTATGAAACAATTTCTGTCATGCAGTTACGATTTAAATGAAATTTTTAAAAGATTTGAAAATTAAAAGCCACAGAAAATGAATATCTTAACCCTTAAATGCCTGATTTGCCAAAAATCATTGTAATAATGTTTTTCGGCTTTCATTTTTTAAATAAATCATGGAAAAAATACTTTAAAAAATCATATTTTGTTTTAAGTATTGTATACGGCTAAAAAACAGTTTGTTACTAATCGGCAATACTGGTCTTTAATTGAAAAAATAATTTTCCTCGATAAATTTCTATAATATTAAACACTCAAGAATTTTAGGAACTATAATAAGAAATAAATTTTACTTGCTCACTGGAGAACAAAATAGGGTATTTTGCAAACTTCCAAACAAAATAATAAGAACAAGTAGCAGCAATTGAAAAACTAAATCTATCTTTATTCTTAAACAACACAAGTGTTGCCATCTACATGTTGAAAATCGATTTAATAATATTTTCTGAATGTATTTTATTGGCAACATTAGGCGTTATAGCTTCAATATTATTCTAATAGTATTTTAGAGCCTAAATTGGGTATGTTGCCGAAAAGCAACACCCGGCGTTTAAGGATTAAAAATTTTCCACGAAAGAAATTTAAATCATGCTGTTATTTATTTGTTTTTAATTTCATCTTTATTTTTCTCTAAATTCTATTTATTAAATTAACTTGTTTCAATTCCCTCCTTCTACTCTAAACTCAGATTTGTCGCCACACGTGTTCCATACAAAATGAAATGACAGAACAAAACCTTAGATATGATATGCGAAAGAATGTATTGCAGTTTATAAATTAAAAAAAATCTATTTTATCGATTTACAAGAAGACACAAAAGAAAATACAAAAGTCAACGAAATTGAATAGGGCAAAAACTGTGGAAACCTGTTTTATTTTATTTTACTCATTTATCTTTCTGGGATATAATTTTGTAAACTATTTTCCTGCTTATTGTTTTGAAAAAAATCCGAATTTCCTGCTCATAACACTGCGTCTGTATACTTCTATATATATGTGACATTTTGACGGCAAGTAGTGGGTATTGTAGAAAAAAAAATTAGGGTTTCCATTCCTAAACAGCACAGGTGGCAGCCGATTGGTTTTAAAATAATAAAGAAAAATGAAGAATTAACACAAGGCAGTCGCTTGGAACATTATTCACTTTATTTCCACACTCACGATTGACTCTAGGGAAGATGCTCACTCCTTCCATGGTAAAAAGAATAAAGTCTATTCTCATCTCACAATTAGTTTTAAAAACACTCCATCTCTTGACTGCGTTCTATTCTTTAATCCGTTAACAACTAACATCTATCACCCATTACGATACCGTTTCTTCCTCATTCTACACACATAATAAACAGTATTCATCCACCATTTTACTACCTCCATCGAGCAGCCACATTGAATATCCAGTCTGCTACGACTGCAATCCACTACGTTCACCTCTACATGCTAAAAACTAAAAAGCTTCTAAGCTCACAGCCCATATGCTTCTCTCTGGTTCCCGCCATCCATATTTATACTCTGCTGAAAAGATTGTTCTAGAAAATTCTTATATCCTCGCCCCACACGTCTAAAGCATAAACAAATGTTAAAATCTGTAGTCGAGATTATGCAAAAATAACCCTTTTTTCCCGTCTTCAGACGATAAAAGAAATGAATTTATGTCTGCGAAGTTTTAATCTTTGAAATATTTTAATTACACCTGGATATTTTAAATAAAAGAATAAATTGAAATAAGTAGGTTTTTACTTTAAGACAGAATAATATTTTAGCAGTTAAATAAAGATTTAAGGGGAATATGATATACCGGGATTTAATAGCAGAATTTAATAGGAATTTAAATAATAAAAGTTTTATTAAAGAAATACAAATAATCGAGCCATTTTTAGATTATACGCAATTTGGAAGAAATATGAATTAAGATCTTAGAGATTAATAGACTAGGGTTAAAATTTAATAAGCCGGTATAATATACGGAATATAACTGAAAAAGGAAAATTTACATAAAATAGTTTAAACTTGGCGCAAAAATTTAAATTTTGTAATATTATCCCCCCTCCCCAAAGACTTTGTATGAAATTTGTGGTTAATTAACTACAATTTCAGACAACAGACTTGTAATAAATTTGGAAGTTGATTTTTTAATATTGAAAATTTTAGAGACGTCAGCGAAGAAATGGAAAAGTAAAATTTAGCAATGCAAGAGAAAAAAAAAACACTAAGAACATTTAAATTTAGCTGAGAGCATTTCCCCTGTAAAAGAATGCAAATAATGGTTACAACATCATTTACCATTTGTAAGTGCATAGGAAAATATAAACACAATAATAATAAATATAAACACAATAACAAGTATAAATACAATAAGAAATAAATAATAAGAAATAATAAAACTATAGTAAAAAATAACAACAAATTCTGTTATCTTGTGGAAATATAGTGCATTTCCATTTCTCTTATCACAAACATATTTCCAATCAAGTAATTTTTTACACTTTATTTACTTCAAGTAGAATTTTAAGTCCCATTGGCTTAATCAGTTCGTAGGCCATAAAAGTCCTTTAACAAAAATAGTGATACAGTCCTTAGGTAAAAAGTTCAGCTGCAATAAATATTTTTTTACTAAATTTGTTTCGACTACCCTACCTACTAAACTCTTTACATTATGTTCAAATACTATTTGTCATCACAATAGTAGTTTTATTTTAATAAACAAATTCCTAGTAGTTATTCAACTACCTTTTAACGTTTGTTTATCAACTACTTTTTTGAGCTCCTTTTCCCATTTTAATTGGGACTCACCATCTTTTAAAACTTCTCAACTTTGTCTTAGTCAATATCATAACTTTTCACTTATAAGTTATGTTTCCTTTTTCTTTAATAAATAATGAATCTTTCAATAAATAATATAATACTTTCAATTCATAATCATAATAATAAAATTCTCAACAGTATACTTGAATAATAGCAATAATAATACTTAATAACAATATTATATTCTAAGAAAATATCACAGATTGTTTACTTATTGACATGGAAAATAATGGTTGAGGATAAAAATAATACATAGCAATTAAATTATTTTCTTATTTCTTACTTATATAAGAAAGTATTTTTGCCAGTCGAAACGTTAAAAAAAATAATAATTCCAAAGTCCAAATAAATTTAACTCTAAATATTTAGAAAGTGGACTCTCAACCAGTATTTCCTTACAATAATCTATCTCTCTGATACTCTTGATGAATACACGTGCATTTGATAAACTTAGAATGGTAAAATAAAGAAAATAAATAGGAATAAAAGATAATTTGTTTATGTACTAAATTTTCTATTGCTACACAATCACTACAAAATCTCATCACAATTATCAATTTTCTATGTTTATATTATTATAATAATATTATCAATTCTTACTATTTTTGTAAACAATTGGTTAAGACAATGGAATAAAATAAATATAGTTTATTTTGATATAAACTTGATATAAAATTAAAAATATTTATTTTTATTTTTCAACATCAATCTGAAAATTCCCAAAATCAAATACACATCCTATGCCTGCATAGATTGTCTACTTAATCCCAAAAACAAGTAATATCCTCGTGGCGCCCCAAGGTCATACCTGGTAATGTTGAAAACTAATGTAATAAAGACATTTAAAGAATTAAAATTTAATCTATGGTTTTTACTTTAGTTTGAGTTTGTGATGGCAATTATTTGTCAAATATTAGGAATAGTAGGAAGTGAATTACTAGGAAGAGTATCAGAGGATGTTGCATCATTTCTAAATAAACACTTTTGTTCCCAATGATATGCATTATTTACACCTTTATTTGTACATATTCTACATGGTCTAGAAGGATATGGTTTCTGAAAGTAATTATTTTGAAAATTTCTAGACCCCTGATTTTGATACTGTCTTTGTGGAATCCAATTCCTAGGTGCATTATTGGGCCTATTTGGATGAAAATTGGGCCTACTTGGTTGAGTCCAAGGCCTAGGTGGTTGAAATTGTTGAAAATTTTGTCTAACTGGTTGATGATTTATTGTTTGGCTTGAAATTTGAGGAGTGGAAACTTCAACAAATTGCTTAACAAGCCGGTACCATTCAGTGGTACTATTTGGAGGGTTTATTTTGGAGTGGTACTATTTGGAGGGTTTATTTTGGAGTGGTACTATTTGGAGGGTCAATATTATTTCTATACTCTGGTTTTAATCCATCTGTCAACCCTTGTATTAGAAGAGTCTCACAAAGATGGAGTTTCCTAGCAATTCCTACTTTTTTGTGAAAATGATTTTCTAAATTATCTAATTTTAGAGTTGAGAAATCAGAAAAATTTGGAACATTTAGTTCAATGAATCTTTCTATCAAGATTTTTGAGATCTGTTCATAACTAGTACAATTAACACAATCATTGATATAGACTTTTAGTGCTTCACCCTTTAAATACTGTGGAATAGATTTAAATTTCCACTCTAAACCTTTATTTTCCCTAGTACTCATATCATCATAATAATTTAACCAAGCCTGGATTTCCATTCCAGTACTAGGATCAAAATTGACTAATTTTGGTTCAGCCATTATATCAGTATTCATTAAAATAAAAGAAGCACTTCTATTCTCTTTTATACAACCTGACCTTAACAACATTTAAACTAATAGAGTTCTATTTTTCATAATAGATTAAGTACTCTTTCAGGCTTTAATAATAAATAAATAAATAATTCTCATGACTTCATAATAAACTTTACAAGAAATAAATAAATAAATAAATAAATACTCTTCACGAAATAATAAATAAACCTCATAAATAAATAATAAATAAATCTCATAAATAAATAATTCTCATACTTAATAATAAATAAATCTCAATAAATAACAAACAATAACAAAAATAATAACATAAGAAGTGTAAAAATATTTTGAAAAGAACTCACTCCAGTCATCTTGTCTCACAATCACCAGCACTATACTTTGCTATTCACATTAGCGATGTAAATTTTTAACTTTCCGGCACTGATCTTTAGTAAATATCATAAGCTATCGTGTACCAGTACCACTACACATTTGTAATTTTGGAGACACACTCGCTTTTATTGCCGTCACTTCTATATCCTGTCGGACTTTTCTTTTCTCTGTGACATTTTGACGGCAAGTAGTGGGTATTGTCGAAAAAAAATGAGGGTTTCCATTCCTAAACAGCACAGGTGGCAGCCGATTGGTTTTAAAATAATAAAGAAAAATGAAGAATTAACACAAGGCAGTCGCTTGGAACATTATTCACTTTATTTCCACACTCACGATTGACTCTAGGGAAGATGCTCACTCCTTCCATGGTAAACAGAATAAAGTCTATTCTCATCTCACAATTAGTTTTAAAAACACTCCATCTCTTGACTGCGTTCTATTCTTTAATCCGTTAACATCTAACATCTATCACCCATTACGATACCGTTTCTTCCTCATTCTACACACATAATAAACAGTATTCATCCACCATTTTACTACCTCCATCGAGCAGTCACATTGAATATCCAGTCTGCTACGACTGCAATCCACTACGTTCACCTCTACATGCTAAAAACTAAAAAGCTTCTAAGCTCACAGCCCATATGCTTCTCTCTGGTTCCCGCCATCCGTATTTATACTCTGCTGAAAAGATTGTTCTAGAAAATTCTTATACCCTCGCCCCACACGTCTAAAGCATAAACAAATGTTAAACTCTGTAGTCGAGATTATGCAAAAATAACCCTTTTTCCCCTCTTCAGACGATAAAAGAAATGAAATTATGTCTGCGAAGTTTTAATCTTTGAAATATTTTAATTACACTGGATATTTTAAATAAAAGAATAAATTGAAATAAGTAGGTTTTTTCTTTAAGACAGAATAATATTTTAGCAGTTAAATAAAGATTTAAGGGGAATATGATATACCGGGATTTAATAGCAGAATTTAATAGGAATTTAAATAATAAAAGTTTTATTAAAGAAATATAAATAATCGAGCCATTTTTAGATTTACGCAATTTGGAATAAATATGAATTAAGATCTTAGAGATTAATAGACTAGGGTTTTAATTTAATAAGCCGGTATAATATACGGAATATTACTGAAAAAGGAAAATTTACATAAAATACTTTAAACTTGGCGCAAAAATTTAAATTTTGTAATATATATATATATATATATATTAGCTACATAACTATTCTGAAATGTCCCAATCATATAAATGTCCCAGAAATATAAACAATGTGTGAGTAGAATATTAAAATAATTTGAATATTTTTCAAAAAATTAATTTTAATCATAATGCTATCTATTTATTTTTTATTTCGTGAGTAAGTTCATATTTTATTATTATTGTTAGGGTTTCGTACTTAAAAAGTAAAATTGGACCTGTTATAAGATCACTATTGTGTCTGTCCGTCTGTCACAACCGTTTTTATCGATAACTAAAGAACATGGAAAGTTCAAACATGCCAGAGAAATAAAAGCTATTGGTCCACATATTTATCGTTACTAGGCATTCACAAACATTTTTAGGAAAAATTTAGAGGGGCTAATTATGTTACTCGAAAAAAAAAATATTTTATGTCGCGTGTTTTATATCGAAAGATCTCGTAACATAAAGGTAAAAAATACATTTAATTTTATTTCAGGTCTTATAATTTCAGCGATATTGTCGCAAACGTACTACAAAAGTATGTTACCTATAACCCCCGTACTTCCAAATCTACTGAAACTAAAATTACGAAAAGATTAGGGGTAGTAGGAGTTTATTTAAACCTTGTAGAAAAGCTGTAGCAATTATCCTACGTCACACTGTTTTTGAGAAAATCGTATTTTTCCGTTATATATAAAATTTTCTTTGCGGGCGCGGAGCAGGAGTTGGTGAACACTCGGCATTATTGACGCGGAATTATCCAAACATTTTTATAATGATTTTCTAAGAAATTGTCGGTAATTAGTTGAGGTTTTAATTAAAAAACTATCCAGAAAACAGCAGCGCGGATCAAGGCAGCGTTGGAATTTTGCGACCTCCTTTCGAAGCGCACTCGGCATAATACAAAATTTGAACTTTGTTCAATGTCTTTGTTTCACGGGACCTTTTCTGTGTACGAGCACAACTCGCACTTGATCGATTATTTTTGTTAGTTTCACTTTCAAACTTTCGCTTGTACTATGAACTCTGAATTGTCAAAGGACATGTTTTATGCAAATTAAATGACAGCACAGGAATTAGGATATGATGTTAAGAAATTACGATGATTTTTAAGAATAAACAAAAATAATTCTAAAAAATTTCTTAATACGGAAAAAAAAGAACATTTCAAATTGTGTAAAAATGTTGCAGTTTAAAGAAACTTTTTTCCAGATTTAATCGTGACGCTGCAAGAAATGCAAAAGATTTGAAAAATGAATCGAGCAAAAACTGTGGAAAACGTTTTCCATTTTTTTCCTTCTAGGAAAATTATTTTGAATTTTTTATTGTTAAAAATCGCTAGAAATTCTCAGGATAAGTAGAAATCGCATCGTTGTTTCTATAGAAGATATTACTCTTTTTTTTGCTTTATTCTTTACTCTACCAATTTCACTTTTCTTCCTTTGTTTCAGAAATTTCTAACAGTTGTTGAGATTTATCGAAAGAGAAATATATGAAAAATAGTTTTTCAACTTTTTAAAAGCCTGTTTTTACCAAAAAGTTTTAAACTTATTAGTTAAATAACTGCACTTGCTATCCCTTTTATATAGTAATGAAACAAACAGATTAACTTAAAATTTTTAGAAATAAGAAGAAATATTACGGTATTCCAAGCTTCATTAAATTATTCCTTCTTTTTAATACATGATAATTCCCTCCTTTCTCACGATTTAAAGATAATTTTCTTTCAAACTACACTTATAAAAAAATAAAAGCGTTGGATACATAAAAAATATACTTTAATTATATAATCAATAATTTTTAATTGTTTTCCTAATGAACATTTAATAAAAAATATAAATTTCTGAGTGAGGTTTTCATTAAAATGTTTTAATGAGATTTTTCTTCAATGTTTAGATAAATTAAACTTGAAAGTTATTTTAATTTAATGTGCGAAAATCAATTTAAAACTAATTAAAAAGCTGCTTCCTGACAGCAATAGTTGAGGAATAAAATTGGATTAAATTGAGAAAATTTTGCCTCGTGACATTAATATATTTTCCATGCAAAATTCTTTCAATATTTTTTTAATTTGCTCTACTTCTTTATAAGATTATATGTGTGTCTGTGTTTGACATTATAAAGAAGTTTAGGGAGCTCTAGACACAGACGCGTCCATGCAAATACGAGGGGTATCGTAAAGTTTCAATTACAGGCAAATATTTTTAAATGCTACTTCGCACCACTTTTTCAAAACAAAAATGTTTTACACATGCTCTGAGAACATTTGTAAGAGAAATATACTAAAAAATGTATTTTTTAAAAATAGTGGTTCGATTGAATTATAAAAATAGTCCTCTCTAATTGGAACTTTACAATACCCCCTTGTATGTATAAATATATTACAGGTGTTACAAACAATGAAACCTCAAACTTAAAATTATATAGTTCAAGTATATTACGAATAAAGATAAAATAAATGGTGTGTTAATAAGTAAGATCATACATTTTATGTACAAAACTTTTATCCACATTTTAGCCAGTAGATGGCGTTTAACACCTCAATCGATAAAAACTAATTAGAGGAGTCACTAGAAGTAGTTGAATACGTAAAATATGAAGACCGGCAACTACATTCAGATTCTTATATTTGAGACCCTAAAGAATTAAAATTGCATGATGCCGGCAGCAGTTTTGTGCCTCCAATCTCTATCTCTCCATCCCCTCCAAGAATCCTATTGAGTAGCACATTGCTCACAGTCTTATAGTCCACACGCGAGAAGGAAGCGAGTGCAGTGTTGCCAGTGGCCTACTTTTTCAAATTCAGATTTCTTCATTGGCGCCACTTTTTTGAAATGTTGCCTTATTTCATGACGTATTAAATAATGCGAAAGCAAGGAGAATTTTACACTTTACAAAAAGTGATGTCAATCGAGAAATTTGAATAATAATAAAAAAAAAGCAGTCCACTGACAGCACTGAGTGGGTGCGCAAAATATGAGAACCGCATTTCCCCCTTTTATATAAGCTCAAAACTGTGTTGCCAGTTGGCTACTATTTTTTAATTCAGATTTCTTGATTGCTACCACTTTTTTGAAACGGTAAAATTACCTTTGTTTTCGACTTAATTAATATGTCATTAAATAAGGCGCATTTCACCATTTCAAAAAAGTCGTGCCAATCAAGAATCTAAATTTAAAAAATGTAGCCCATCTGGCAACACTGGCTCAGAACAGCCCAAATATTAATATCCTGGATGGTGCCATTCACTTTATGGTCCAATAGTTTTTTATTGATCCCCCGCAAATCTGAGGTATGCTATGGAGTCTCTTAATATTTATTTTAAACTACAGTTATTAGTTATTTTAATGGAAATAAGTAATTATAGGTCATTATATTAAATAACAACAAAAGAAAAGTTTTTTTTTTCTTAACTAGTAAGTTTGCAGATCAGGGGTCTCAATGTCAGTTCTGCATGTCCTTATTTTTTTAATTCACTTCGCATAATATTTAACCCTCTCGCGGCGTAGCTGTTTTATCAAAATAGCTTCAAATATTGCGTATTTAACTACTTCGCGACGAGCGTCTTTTAAGGATTTTTATTCTTTTGCCACCGGTTTTTCAAAACAAAAATTTTCGTCTGATTCAAACGGGAAATTTCTCACCTTAGATAAGGCAAAATTTAGAATAAAAAAATAACTAGTGAGAATGATCAAGGAGCGTTAATTAAACGGAAAAATGCATGCCCGATGAAATCTCGGGTTATGCAAATTTTGCTACTTTTGCGTTGCCCGAGAAACTCTCAGGTTGCGCAGCGAAAGGGTTAATACGCTACAATCCGCAATTTAAATTTGTTATATATGATATATAAACATATAAGATTTTTCGAAGCTTCCAGAAATTAAAAGTATCAGATTAAGCACGATTTTATGCAATTGGTATTTTGATACAAAATGCATATTCTTGAAATTGTTTTTCAAAGAAACATTTCTTTCAGACAGTCTCATTAATTTTATCTTTGAAATTTTTCATTGGTTGTGCTGTTTCATGATTGTTGTATACCTTAGATTTCTTAATAAAGATTTATAAATAAGAAAGCTAGTTATGTAAAAGTAAACGAAATTTACTACACTTCCTTCGAATTAAAAAATATGATGTTTTTATAGTTTTTATTTCGGAAAAGAGTTTTATTGGTCATACTACAATATTTAGATTTAAGATCATTTCTAAATATATCCTTATCCACTCATAAGGAACAGTATACTTAAAACACTTGAAAATAAGCATATTTCAGTGCTCTAAATGATCATTTTTTAGAAAACCAGTATTTTTTAAGGGAAACCAATTGTGGTAGGCAATTGCAAGCGAAAAAAAACCTCCCTCCAGGTAAGTTTCTACGAAATTTATAAATATTTTCCTCTGAAAAATTTGTGTTTAAAAGACGAACCGAGTGGGAGCCCTGATCAAAGCGATTTAAATACCTTAATTTCGGGTTTATAGCCCGCGGATCAAACAATCGTGTTTCGACCAAGAAATTCTTAAAAATAAAATGTAACTTTTTAGATCACGGTAAATATTGGTCTTCAAATACTGAATAAAATTTCTGTGTCCAAATTGAATTGTTTGATCTGCGGGCTATACACCGAAAATTACGGTAAGCGTCCTATCTTAAATGGGAGATGTAACCGCAAGATTAAAGGCGAAGTCATATCAATTAAGGTCGCACGTCACGTAGCGGACGGGGTTAAACTAGAGGAAGATGCCTAACTGTTTTCGTACTTAACACCACTAAAATTGTAAAGTTTTTCATCTGGATTAATAGCTGAAATGTTTCTCTTAAGGCGACGAAAATTTCGTGGTGTCAAGTGCATCTGGACGCCCCTCTCGCTACGCCGTTATTTTGCAATAAATGTGGTAAACAAAATTCAGTTCCATGAGTGGCTAAAGATTTAGAAAATATTCGAAGATGGTAGTTATCCTGCCACGAGGCTAACGAAAAAGACAGGCTACCGCGGTGGGCCCGATTTTTCTTTTTTTACAGAGCGCTGGAGTCACGTGATGTTTGAATGCACCAATGAAAGTATGTGAAAAGAGCATCACGTGACTCCAGCGGTCTGTAAACAAAGAAGAATTGGACCCACCGCGGTAGCCTGTCTTTCTCGTTAGCAGGCCTGAGCGCTGGACCAAAAATGGCGGCTGCCGAAGGCGGATTTTTTTCAGCATGTGTACAGTCCCTTAAATAAGTTTTTTCAGCTTCATTTTTCTGAGAATAAACAAAGTACAGAAATCTTTTATGAAATACTGGTCTCTACATTTAAGGGACCGTACCTATGGTAAAAAAAATCCGCCTTCGGCAGCCGCCATTTTTGTGTCATTTTTGTGTCAGCACTCAGGCCTAGTATTCAGGGGGTGGTGCGTTAACCTCGATCCTGTCATATATGACGTCAGACTAAAAGCCCGTGTATGTAGATTATCACCTCGTCCACAAGATGGCGCAACTGTGTTAATTTACGCTCGATTCCAGTGTTAAGTTTGTACGCTTACTTATATCGCTTTGGCTCTGATACTTGAGTGATTTTACTGCGTGATTACAATTCTGCGTGAAATAGATGGCAATGTGTTTCCGCATCCACTTGTAAATGTGCTTTCAAATATTTTTCACAATGAAGAGCTTAGTAGTTTGAAATATTTTGTTGAATCATCGAATTCTCCACAAATAAAAATCTTACTATCTTCTGCTAATTGTGCATGTGAGAGCACTACTGATAAGAAATTGTACAAAATAGAATTTCTTTTCGATACTTGCGAAAAATATGATGGTAGTTTTATTGAATAGCTTGAAAGGATGATTTTGGTACATTGATCTTTACTTCGCAAAAATTATTACAAACATTTAATAAACTAGGTTGGCTCTGCTCCCTACGAGTTACGCTGGACAATCCCCGTTCAGATACCGCAGACTCTAAAACACACTAATTTGATCGGCTTTAAAAATATTACGGAAGATTTATATTATAATTAAAAATCCTGTGGCGATGTTTTTGTAAACGGTATTCCATTCATTTCCCTTTTACTGTGGGATTTTAAAGCCAAATAAGCCAGTTTTACGACATATATTGACTGTTTTCGGGTTTGACTGAATAAGATCAGTTAAACATTTAAAAATCAGCTAATAAAGAATGAAGTAAGTAAAAAAAGTCTTTGCCTTCGATATTTTTTTAACAACGCTTAAGAAAATTCTTTTAAATAATATATTTTAAATGTATTGTTTCAAACCTGACGTAATTTTCATCAAAGTTTTCTCTGTCTTCATAATATACTCACGTAAAAATAGTTTTTTCATTTGAAAGGAAATAATCTTATTTTTACTGTCCTAGAACTGAAAAAAAAACAGTTCAAAAGATCAACTCGAAATGAAATAAATGTCTCGTGTAAATATATTTTTAAATTTTAACCGTTGCCCAATAATATTATTTGGTCAGTTTAAATATGACGTAATATCTCTCATTTACTACTCTTTAAGGGGAGTCGAACGAAAAAAAAATTATTTTGTAACTATGCCCTATATTATATTTTTAGGTCCAAGTTTGAACAAAGCATAGTCATAATAGATCATAAAACGTGTTAAATTCGTAATATAGCAATAACTTTTTTTAATTGATTTTTTTTAAATTAACAATTTTAAAATGCCTTCTTTTTTTATTTTTCATATTTGGAAATAGATTATTTTATCCTTTATTCGGAGTACTTTTTCCTATAAATCTAAGTATCGGATCTTTGATTAGTTCATTAGATGAGCAGATAAAAATAATTATTGAATGTTGAAAAAATGTGGAAAAAATAGAATCTTTTTATGTTCTTTTTTTTTTTTTTTTTTTTTTTTTTTTTTTTTTTTTTTTTAAAGTTACAAACATATCAAAAATCAAATAGTTATCAGAGAAAGGGTCAAAATATAATTTTTTAAAAAATTCAGACAATTTGCATAATTATTGTAGAAGCCTTAGCAATTGATTAAAATGA
The DNA here is from genome assembly GCA_963932465.1 of Maratus speciosus. Taxonomy (NCBI): domain Eukaryota; kingdom Metazoa; phylum Arthropoda; class Arachnida; order Araneae; family Salticidae; genus Maratus; species Maratus speciosus. The sequence continues at coordinate 246,173,617 of OZ010798.1, read as the reverse complement.
AAATATAAATAATTGAGAAAAATGAGTTTAAATCTTGTGTTTTGAGCATTTAAAGGGACGTTTAACAGGAGGGTTTAGGGGAATTAAGTATATATCCTTTATTATTTCTCGAATCGTTCCGAAATCTGGACAGAATGTTCTAAGATTACTAACGCACATTTTAAAATAAAAATCTAAAATTCGACATTTTTATCATTTTTTATCAAAATGACGGGTACTGAGTACCCTTAATGGAGAAAATAAAACTGTATTTTTTTTATTTGTTCTTTGAAGACAATATTTGATTTTTATGGAAAAATATAAAAAACAATTTAAATTCCGTGAAAAATTTACGTATTTTTAGTCATTTTCTTCTGTTTTCTTTAGAATTATTTTTGTTCTTGTTTTGAAGATAAATAGATAAATAAATAATAAATAAATCTCATAGTATTAACGTGACCTTGGTAACATCTCCGTATGCGGGTACTAGTCCTTTAATTAAATCCTTCTTCAACAAATATCGTTAGACCATACCGTGCTGAAACTCGAAACATCAGAATTGCTAAATTAGACAAAATTCATATAATTGAATAACTCACACCGTAAAAGTTTATTAATGTCTTTAAATATATATAATTGAACAGGTTCCAAATGTATTTGAATTTCTTAACAAACTCTCATCCTGTAACAAGTACAAATTTGAAGCTAAAATAGTAGGAGAATTTATTCGTATCTCCCCAGCAACTTTCCGCGACAAAATGTCGCTTCACGAGCACTTTAAACAAACAACTGTACAGCACTATATTATCCCGGATCGGGATATCCCATTGAAAGCGGTCATCAGAGGCCTCCCTAGAACTCTCGATATTGAAAGAGTCAAAGAAACTCTCTCATGTAGAGGTTTCACTATTCTGAAAATGTCTCAACTAAAATGTCGTAGAGATGGGAAACCTCTCCCTCTCTACTTACTGGAACTTCCGAAAAATGCTACGTCATACGAAATTTTTAAAGCAAATGCTATCTTTAGCTTAAGGGTTGAAGTTGAAAAATTTCGCCCTTCGATAAAAGCAACTCAATGCCACCGCTGTCAAAAGTTCTACCACGTAAGTACGAACTGTCATTTAAATCCCAAATGCGTGGGATGTGGTGGTCCAGGGCTCGCAGCGTTCCTAAAATTTTCGCACTTTGCTACCACTAAATTCAAACGATAATCTTTATTCTATAATTCTGTTATAGATGTTAAAAGTATCTACCACGAAGAATTCTAATTTAAAATACTGGTAGGAAAGTGCGAAAATTTTAGGAACGGTGCGAGCCCTGGGTGGTCCCCACCTGTCCCCAGACTGCCAAATTAAAAAAGGTATTGCTACCGCTAAGGAAAATTCTACTGAAATTACAAAACCCCCTCCTAAATGTGCTAACTGCTCTTTAGAACACCCTTCATCTTATAAAAGTTGTTCGCAATTTCCCCTCAAACCCCAATTTAAAAAATCTTACGCTAGAATAGTTGGTGAAAGTAAAAAAGAAAAAATTTCTGCCAAAAAATCACAGAGACAAACTGAGGACGTCATCGTACCTTCAGCCAATAAAATTTCTTCATTACCCAAGGCTCCGCCTCCCACTCAGCAGCTTTATGAGTTGCAGAATTTTCAGGTTCTATCAACACGATAGCTGAAATCCTATCTAAAATCAAACAAGAACTAAATGTAAGTTCATTTAACGAATCCCCTTAAAACTCAACAGTGTCCTCGAAGCGATACAATCTAAAGAAAATTCTATAACTAAACTTCTCGCCCTCAGCGAGATGATCAACAGTAATTTTAACTTCTCTAGTAGCGAGTCATAAGTTCGCTTATGGCTCCTACCCTTTTTAAAATTGATTTATTCTCTTATTTTAAAGTTTAAATGTATGGTCACTGAAAAGTGTCTTTTTCTTTTTGTTGTTATGTTTGGACTTGGTTTGCGACATTTCGGCTTTCATGAACCTTGAACAACTCTTTTCTTACTCTATCGGTCTATTTTCTACAGCGGACTTCATGTAACAGTGAAGCCCCGCCTCCTATTTTCGTATTGGCTGCCCATCTGGCCATCCACGTAAATAGACTTTTTCCTCTCTTTTCCTCTCATTCAGTCTTTAGCTCTCGGCGTGCTGGGAGCTATCGACACTCGTAAGCAGCTTTTCGCTGCACTTAGACTAACCTTTCCTGTTTTCTTTATGATGTGCTCTACAAATACTCATCGACAGGGCGTGGATTTGATCTTCAAATAGGTAGCCCCTGGAACTGCACTGCTGTTCACTGTTCAACAGCGCTCATAGTTGTTGTAATGCTATACTTAAACTTCCTCCTAGTAAATTCTCTCTGTTTTCCCCTTTTTCTATCATCTTATAATATTTTTTATCCGAAGTAGCTCATATTTCCCACTGTCAGGTTTTTTTATTACCTTTTTTCAATTTTTGCTTCCCCCCCCCCTTAATTCTATTGCTACCATCCAGGTCTTAGTTTGCTCACATTAGTCATTGCTCACAAATTCTGATCCCGGGGATGTGTGGAGTTGTCCACAGGGGCCTCGGTCAAAAAGGTGTTCGAAGTCGAACAGCGCTCAACGTCTAATCTTTGTCCTGTTTCAAAAAAGTAGGCGCCTTTTTACTTGGAAATGCTTACTCGTGAAGTAGTGCATTATATAATACTTATATGTGGCGGTTTCTCTCTGAAGCGCTACCTTCTTTTTAAGCTCATAACTCTCTTTTTAGGTGCGTTCCTAATTATATAAATACGTAGAACCTATAGTCGTCGTCTGGCCCGTCCATCTCCATATAACAGCGCAAAAAATACCCAACCAATTGGTTTGAAATTTTAAATATATAATTGTTGCAGAATTTTGTCGTCATTTCAAATTTGCGGGAAATGGGATGTATAGTTAAATTACGGGGACAGCCAAAATTATTACGGGCAATGGGAAAAAATTGATTCAAGTGCATTTTAACGATGTTACAATCTTTCGAAGATAATTAAATCGACATTCATTTATGAAGTGCACTAAAATATAAATTCTGTAGAATATGCTGTGCAATGAATATTTATTGTTCATTTACAGAGCCACACAAAAGAATTCCGTTGCATATTGGTACGGGGGGAAACATTGCTTGCGGCGTATTTTAATTATCTTAAATATGTCACATATAATGAAATTGATATACGTTGCTGAGGTTTACAACAAGTTACTTCCTGTATAATAGAAAGTGCATAGTATATATAGGGACGCACAATATACAGTATTTCGGATACCATACTGTACCCGAAATACTGTATATTAGCAATGATTATCATATATCATATAGTTTTTGAGAAAAACCGTTTTCTTATCTACATGTAAAATTTACTTTGCGGGCGTTAAACCGAGGACTTGGTCGGCCCTCCAGATATCTATTGACGCGGAATCATCCAAGGATTGTTTATAATGACTTTCGAAAAAAATTATATATAATTAGTCCAGCTATTAAATTAAAACATATCTAGCAATTAGCGGCACGGATCAAGGCGTCGTTGGAATTTTGCGACTTCACGTCCAAAGAGCGCTTGCTATGCAAAGTTTAAACTTTGTGCAAGGTTTTTGTTCTGCAAGAACCTTTGTGAGCGAATACAACTTGCACTTGATCCATTATTATTTTCATTTCTACTTTCAAACATCCGCTTATACTGTAAACTCTGACTGGTCAAAGACATGTTTCATGCAAAAGGAAATAACAGCGAGGAATTAGATTATGATGTTAAGAAATTATAACGATTTTTTAGAAAAAAAAATGAAAATTGTTTTCTTAAAAAGGGAAAAGAAATTCAAAGTGTATAAGAATATGTTGCAGTTTATAAAGATTTAATCTTGACGCTACAGGAAATGAAAAATATTAGGAAATCGAATCGAACAAAAACTGTAAAAAACATTTTCGAATTCCTTCTTTATTTTTCCTCCTAAGAAAATAATTTTGAAATTTTTTATTGTCAAAAATCGTTAGAATTTCTCAAGATACGTATGTATGACACCGTGGTCCTACAGAAGATAATATTTCTTTTTTCCCCTTTTTTCTATACTCTACAATTGCATTTTTCCTCCTCTGTTCCAGTAACTTTTATCATCTGTTCAAATTTATCGAAAGGGATATATATATATATAATAGAGTTTCACAAATTTTTAAAAGTCTTTTTTTGCGTGCAAAAGATTGGCAAATAGAGTCGGACAAAAATTATCGAAAATATTTTTTAATTTCTTCTTTTTTTCTTTGTGAGAAAGTAATTTTTAATTATTTTATTGTTAAAAATCGTCAGAATTGCTCATGATAAAAAGATATAACACCGTGCTTTTAAGGCAGATAATACTTCCATTATGTGCTAAAGCTATTATGTGCTATTAAAATTCTTTAAAATATTTTGAGTTTTTGGACACTGTAAACTGTAACTCTGAAGATGGCTGCAGTGTAGCTGAAACTTGTTGTTTTAAGTTGTTGACTTACATTGTTTGATGTTGCAAAAGATTGGGACACTGAATTGAACAAAAATTACGGAATATCTTTTCAAATTTCTTCGTTTTTTCATTGTAAGAAAATAATTTTGAATATTTTATTGTTAAAAATCGTTTGAATTTCTCAAAGATAAGTAGATAAGACATCGTATTTCTACACAAGATAAAGTTCCTTTTTTGCTTTATTCTTTACTCTACGAATTGCATTTTTCTCCTCTGTTCCAGAAAGTTATATGATCTGTTGAAATTTATCGAATAGGTAAAATATATGATACTGTTTAAAAACTTTTAAAAAACCCGTTTTTGTCAGCAAAAGATTAGAAAACTAAATCGGACAATAAATTGTGAAATATATTTTCAAATTTTATCGTATTTTCCTTGTAAGAAAATAATTTTAAATTTATTGTTAAAAATCGTATAATTTCTCCATATAAGTAGATATGACGCCGTGTTTCTACAGAAGATAGTATTTCTTTTTTCTTTTTTTTTTTTTTCTTTATTCTATCAATTGCATTTTTTCACCTCTATTTCAGAAAATTCTATCATCTGTTGGAATTTATCGAATATGAAATATATATAATATAATAGTGTTTCAAAACTTTTTAAAAATCTGTTTTTGTCAGCAAAAGATTGGAAAAATGAATAGGACAAAAGTTGCGGAAAAAATTTCCAAATTTCATCGTATTTTCATTGTAAGAAAACACTTTTGAATTTTGTCTTGTTAAAATCGTTAGAATTTCTTAAGATAAGTAGATATGATTTCGTGTTTCTGCAGTAGATAATACTTCCTTTTTTGTTTTATTCTTTATTCTACCTTTTGCATCCCCCCCCCCCATCTTTTTCAGAAACTTTTATCATTTGTTGAAATCTATCAAACGGAAACAATATATAATAGAGTTTACCTTTTTAAAAGCATACTTTTACAAAAAGTTTTAAACTTCTTAGTTAATTAACTACACTTTATCTCTCTTGGATAGCTATAAAATAAATAGTTCGAATTAACTTTTTAAGAAATGGGAACATATAGCGTGTAATTCCAAAATCTTCTTCATTAAATTATTCATTTTTTTAATTTATAATATTTCATTTACTTTTTACATGACTTAAAGATAATTTTCATTCAAACTGCACTTATCAAAAAATAAAAACATAGGATACATAAAAAAATATATTTTAATTATATAAATAAATTTTTGTTTTTAGAAAAAAAAAATGTTTTTCTAAAGAAATTTTCATAAAAAATATAAAGTTCTGAGTGAGCGTTTTATAAAAAACTTTTAACGAGATTTTCTTCCAAAGTTTAGATCAGTTAAATCTGAAAATTATTTAACTCTTAACCGGAAACGTGAAAATCTCGTGCACAAACAGAACACTTAATAATTTACCAAATAGTAAACTTAAACATTTAATCTGTAATAGTAATACATTAACAGGACCAATTTTTTAATATAACAGCATAAAAATAAGTTTGGAATGTCGGAGAGAGAAAATATTAAGGGCAGATATGTAGACGGAAACATCTCACAGATATACGTTTCCGGTTAAGGGTTAAAGTTAATGTGCGAAAATCGATTTAATAGTAAATAAAATGCTGCTTGCTGGGGGTAAAGGAAGAAAATTGGATTAATTTGAGAAAACGTTTCCCACATGACATTAATACCGGGTGAGCAAAAAGTCCGTAAAAACTTTAAAAATTCATAAAAACCGAAAAAATAATCCAAATGATAAACTGTTTGCAGGATTATCATGTATAGGTCACTGGAATTTTTTAAAGACAGAAATAAAAAATAACTCAGAAAACAGCCGACAGATGGCGCTGGTTCGCAGGACTTTGGTGGAAATATGCAAATGAAACGGTTATAAGAACTTGCGCTCTTAATCCAGAACTAATTCACGGTTGTGAGCCGTGTACTTGATCAAGGATGCTGAGTATGAAGCATAAAAGCTTTGTTGGTGAAGTTATTTTACGTGAACTGTCTACAGTCTTTAAAAAATTCCCGTGATCTATAGATACTAATCCTGCAAACAGTTTATCATTTGGATTATTTTTTTCGGTTTTTATGATTTTTTAAAGTTTATACGGACTTTTTGCTCACCGGTATGTATTCCATGCAAAATTACTTTCAATATATTTTTTAATTTGATCTAATTCTTTATTACATTTTAGGGCTCCCAAATGGTCCGCCAACTGAATACCAATATATTTTTAGAAAAAATTTCTTTTTACATTTTTCTTACAAACCGCCCCGGAACCACCTTTGAAAGTTAATTCTAGCGCAAACCTACCATAAAATTTTCTGTTAAAATTTATTGGTATTCAGTTGGCGGACCATTTGGGAGCCCTGCATTATATGTGTGTCTGTGTTTGATATATAAAGAAATTTAGTGAGTTTTAAATAGGTATACACACAAACATAAAATATAAATGCAGATACAACAGGTGTTTCAAAGAATGACACCCGAAACTTAAAATTATATAATTCTTCAAGTATACAATAAATAAAAATGAAATCAGATCATAAATTTTGTACAGAAAAATTGTAAAATTAGTTCACATTCTAGTCAGTCGTTCTAATACATCAATCTGTAAAACTAACTAGAAAATTTTAAAAGGAAAGTTTTTTCAGCGCGCCAGCAGCGAAACAGTATAAAGATACAATTAAACATCCAATAATAGGTTAACCCCTTGGGGACGAGCGGCACGTATACGTGTCGCATGAAGCGGTCAGAATCCTTGTTTTTCCTCACCAGTAAAATTTTACTGTAAATTTTACCTTATTTAATCAGCGCATTTTCTCGATTCAAGAAAACACAAATTTCTGTTTTTAAAAAACGGTGACTAAAGATTAAAAATTTCGTAAATGGCTCCCGTCCCGAAGGGGTTAAACCTCTGATGTGCATGGTAGCATTAATACTACCAACAGTGTTTTTAATTTTGCAGATATTTTTATTTAAATTCCGAATTCATAACAGAAATTTTAAATAGTAATCTTTGAGTTATTCAATAACAGACATATATAAAACAAAATTTATAATTTAAATTTTCTGGTATGAAATTGGAATTAAGGAATTTCCAGAATGCATTTTACCATGGACATTATAGGGTTAAAACGCTGCCATCGAAATACTCAAGGCCAGAGTACACGAGCGTGATGTCATCACTAATCGACCGACTTCTCACTAGTGTTTGAATTCACACCGGAAAATTTTGAATAGCATTTTTCTTTTATTTTATTTGTGGAACATGTGTCATTTGATAAAACAATACTAACTATTTAAACTTACTGGTGAGAATTTGGAACCTCTCAATAAAAAATCGGACAGATGCGGCAACACTGTAGCATTTCGCATCTGGCTGAATTTTTATTTAGGGATTCCGAATTCTCACTAGTAAGTTTAAATAGTTATTATTATTGCTTTATAAGATGATAGATATTCCACAAAAAAAAAAAAAAAAAATAAAAAATAAAAGAAAATTGCTATTCAAAATTTTCCAGAGTGAATTCCAACACTAGTGAGAAGTTGTTCGATTAGAGATAACGTCACACTCGTGTCCTCTGGTATTGAGTATTTAGTAGGCAGCAGTTAAAATAATGGATTAACGAATAAACAGTAGGAGACAGATTGTGTAGTGTCTGCCAGTTGTGAGTAGTGTTGGCAGGCATCCCGTGTTAATCGGAGCTCCAAATGCTCTGGACACGAGTATTTTAAAGTAATTTTATTCGCCTTATGTAATGGCAAAAATATCTGCGATTAAAGATGGCGAAATAAACTAAAAGAAATTAGTGGTGTGCAGAGCATTTGGAAGCCTGATTCATACGGGACACCTGGTATACTAGGTGAGAGTGAAGTAACTGAGGATATAACCACAAGATGGCGCATTTTATTTGTTTATATCGTATCGTGGCCGAATTAACGTTGGGGTAACTTCCACCAGTACTACCGGCGAAAATTTTTCTCTTAAATTCAGCCTCAATAACGCGTTTAACCCATTCGCTGCCAACCACGAGTATACTCGTTGTTTAATACTTGTAGCTTTAATTTATTAATTACTTTGTCACCACTATTTTATAATTAAAAAAATTGCCTTATATTGACAGAAATTTCGCTGCATTCGTAAAGCGAAATTTACCTATCTGAAGGCTAGACTATTCATATTTTCATTATTATAAAATTATAAAATTATGCGTTATGAGTTTAATTTGATTTGTGCATGTAATGATGAAATTATTTAATCGATTTTTTATTCACTTCCTGAAGTGCTAGTATTATTAAACTCATGTGCACAGCTGTGTCTCCAACGATAATACAATATTTTAAAGAACTGAATTATAAATCGAAAAATTTATTTTTAGGTGTTTTTCCATAGCCGGGTGCAGTTACAATATTGTCAAATTTTCTTTCAATCACATTGGCGGTCTGCCACATGCGACTATTTTTTAATTCTATTTCGCACCACTTTTTTTTTTAACAAAATTCTTTTAGATACGTTTTTACAACATTTGCAAGAGAAATATACTACAAAATGTATTTTTTTTTTTAAATAGTGGTGCGAACAGAATATAAATATAGTCGCCCGTGGCAGCCGTGCATTGCAGTCATTTCATTAAAAGTATATATATTTTTTTATAATTTCATTTGTAATACGCACCCAGTTTTGCCGTATCTCGGGGATGTTTTATTTGGAGCCATTCAACTCACGCCAGAATATTTTTTTTTACAGCAATTTCACTTAATTGTATTTATGGAGTATTTTTCACCTTATAAAAAAAGAATAACTATTAAAACTTATTGGTGAGAATTTGGAATGCCTAAATAAAAAATTAGCCAGATGCAACAACACCGTACATACCTTTCATTTAAAATACATGCATTAAATACATTTTAAATAGCTATCTTTAACTTATTTAATTTAAAAATAAAATAAATGTTTTAATAACAAATAATATCATAAAGCAAAAACATTTTATTTCAACACGGAAGCACAGCTTCTAACTTGCCCAAGCAGCAAGAAAAATTGTATTGGCGAAATTTGCTTCCGGCTAATGAAAAAAAAAATTACCAATTTAATGCAATTTTATATTACACTTCGAGAAAGAGAAACCAATATGTTTAATAATGTATACGAGTTACAATATTGGAGTTAAATATGAGCCAAACCAAGCTCTCTAAAATCCGCCAACTGGTTGTGAAACTGCAACAATTAAATAATTTAAACACTAAAATGTAATTACTAAAGTGACACTAAAATATAAATAAAATACAAATAATGGAATATATTTTTAAATTAACTTTTATTATTTTTTAGGTTTGGATTTCATACGCATCTTCACAGAATGTAACAGATATAAGATGTCGAACAGAAAGAGGTATTTTGCTAAGTCTAGAAGCATTCAAAATCGACACTTGTGCACGTTGCTACACATACCTGCCACCGTTTGCATTTGTATCAAAAGAGAAAAGGCTCAGGTAAGCGATATCTAATATGTTATTCAATATCGGTGTTCTTATATCATTATTTATATTTTTTTATGAAAGTTGCAGTTATCGATATAAGAAATGGTTACATAGAAAAACGTGACCAGAAATGTCATTCTCAGGTACAGAGATGCTAGTTTGAGCTTCCTTTTTTTCTGAAAATCGGAAAAATAATTTTCTTTATTTAGTGATATGAATTTCGTGATTATATAAAGTAAAAGAATATCTTTCTCAATTTTTGGTGTGAATTCAAAATTTCTGAATAAAAAAGGACGCCGAATTAGTGTTGGGCAGAATGAATGGCTTTACTATTCGAATCAGTGTTGTCAATTTGGCCACCATTTTCATTCAGAAATTTCAAGTTCATTCTAGAAATAAAGGAAAGGTTTTTTTTTATTATTTATCTAATCAGAGATATTTAACGATCATTTAAAGTAAAAATTCTTCTTTTGAAATTTTCGGTGTCAGTTTGAAACATCAGAATAAAATTGGAGGCCAAATTGCAACCCTTATTCGAATGAATCATTCGGACATGCGCAAAATCATAGCTGCCAACCTTTGTTTTGTTTTTTAATTCAATTTCTACCAGAAATTGAGTATCGAATTTTTTTTCTTACTTTAGTTAGAATTAACGTACCCATAAAAGTATGGAAATATTTTTACTTCCAAATTTACATAAACTAATGATTTAAAAACTAACGATGGTTAGCAACTATGATTCTGCTTCTCTTTTTTTTACTAAATTTCTGGTGGTAATTTATTAAAAATAATTGTGGAAACTATGCTTCTGCGTATGCCCGTATGATTCATTCCATAATAAAATCATTCTTTCTGCTCATAGCTAGACCAAACTGGTAAACCTGTGCGGAAGTGTTCCCAGCTGGACGTTTTTTTTTTGTTGTTGTTTATTCCTTTTGTCTAATTAACTGCACTTTTTTTAAAGAGTGATATTCAACTTATTTAATCTTTAAACTGAATACCAATATTAGTATGTCAACAAAATAGTAGCAAACAAGCAATTAGAATTCAAAAAATCACCTAATGCGAAAAATGAGGCACGAAATCTCTATATAGTACTTAATATTTTGCTAATTTTATTCCCTGAATCTCCCCTGAATTCATCATTGCTAAGCCTCAAATTAAGCCACCATTTTAACCACCAACTCTTACTTCCCTCTTATAAACAGTAAAAAATTAAGTAGATTTTGTATTTTATGCTTACTTTCATTAACCCCTTGGGGACGAGCGGCACGTATACGTGCCGCATAAAGCGCTCAGAATCCTTGTCTTTCCTCACCAGTAAAATTTTACTGTAAAATTTGCCTTATTTAATCAGCGCATTTTCTCGATTCAACAAGACACAAATTTCTGTTTTTAAAAAACGGTGACAAAAGATTAAAAATTTCGTAAAAGGCTCTCGTCGCGAAGGGGTTAAGTAAATGGACACTTTTGTGGGTACATTAATTAAGTGTATTTACTAATAATAAGTCAACGGCAATGATTTTAACTGAAAAACACAGGAAAAATTATTTTGGTCAGGACTTTCCTTCAAATACTCCACCGCGCAGCTGTACGTGCCCTGTGTCACGGAATAACACCACGTACGAAGAGGATTACTACTATAAAATTAATAATAGTCATCTCGAACGTAGATTAACCCCTTGAGGGGCGGTTGGATACATTTTATCCCACCTACGATTAATTAAGATTTGCACCAGAAAAATTTTATCAAATTTTACTTTTCTAACTTTGGTGGAAAATATTTATAAATTTGCTTTTCCATATTTTGCAGCTGGTAGACGGGAGGTACTGGGTTCGATCCCAATCGCGCCCGTCGGCCTAATCGTTCGGAGTTTTCGTGGTTTTCTTCGAACCTTGGTTCTCCAAACGTTAATACGGGTTAGGTTCCCTTAGAAAGACCCCCACGAAGGGCACTCCTCCCCCTTAGGGCCTAATATCCCTAGTGTTCATAATTGGCCGTCAAAAAAACAAACAAACAAACAAACCATATTTTGCAATACATATTTTTGCAGATTCCGTTTTGAATTCGACATTACAGAAACACAATTACTTGCCCCTCAAGGGGTTAATTAGTCAATGAGGGAGGTTTCTCTTCTTTTTAACCCCTTAACAGTCGCATTAAATTACGGCTGAGAAATTCAAATTTATTACTGGCACCACTTTTTTGAAAAAGAAATATTCACCTTAGTTAATGACTGGTAAAATGAAACCATAACAAAGACAATTACACTATTTTATAAAGCTGGTGGTAATCAAACAATCTGAATAAAATACACAGCCCGTGAATATCGCGCGATTTAGAATTAAGGGGTTAAAATGCCGTATAAGGGGTCTCAGGACTATTAAAATTGAAAAAAAAAATGAAAAACTTGACCGTGTTTAACATTTAATATCTTAAAATGTATATAACATTAAAACACAATTTTTTGAGGGGTGAAATACATAAATAGGTTCTTTCATTTCATAAATTAAAAGAATTACAGGATTCGGAATTATTATTTATAAGGACTCTACATTATCAGACATTTGATGAGCAGAAAATTGGAATGCCAACTTAAGCGCGGGATTACAAAATACATTTTTTTTTTAAAATCTAGAATAAAGATTAGAATAATTACCCTGAACCTAAATAAATTTGTATTTAAGCATTTCTCTACATTTAATACAAAATTGTATTTAGCTAATACAACATTTTAAAAATTTCAACAGTAAAACCACCTAAAACCATTTTTTTTAACAATAAAAAGGAAATTTTAGTTTCAGTTTATGCAGACTAACAAAATACATATATTTTGAAAATTTTATGAAAAAATATCCAGAAAGTTTTATGAAATCGTGCGCGTCATGCCCAAAAACTGCATTTTGAGAAAAAGGACTTCAAAGTTTCGGAAACCCCATTTCAACTATGAATGGGAATAATTCTATCAGACATAACTTCTGTTCTAATGAGAATTTTAAGAAAATAGTTATATAAAAACGTACAGAATAGACAGGAGTTAAACATTTAAATAAATGTATAATTTTGAAAACTTTGAAGATTTTAAAAAACAAGGAAATTCTTACTTATTAAATTACATATTACAGTAATCCCTTAACATTCGCGAGTTTCGATTATTCGCGAATACTTAACTTGGTTATTCGCGAAATTTGTTTTACAAATTAATATTTTTTTACAGAGCAAATATGCTTTGTTTTACCAATTCTATAAACTATTTGACACTCTGCATTATGCAATGTATAGACGAAGTACCGATAATTTCAGTCCTTGTATTGAGGCAAAATATAAATAAGTATATCCAAGAAACCCAAAACGTGACTTAATTCTAAAAATAAAAAACTCCTGAATTTTGTAAAATTCAAAATTTTTATCGAAAGTGAGAATGTTTCTGCAAGAAAATTAAGGACAATTTTAAAGCTTCAACAAAAACTTGCTGATAAAGCGATAGAATAAGATCATTAACTGGTGAGGAGCTTTAAAAAAAGAGAAATCAAGACCTGCAACTTTTCCTTATATGGAAAATCATAAACAAATGATCTGTTCTTCAAAAAACAATCGTATATCAATAAATTTATTCAGCTATCCACTAGAAACTAAACTTTGTACAATATGTTTATAATTATTCAAATTTATTTACAGTATGTACTTTTTAATGCTTACTAAATATATTTTTAAGTTTCAATTGCTTTTTCCTATTTCAAAAAATCATAAACCGTGACCCCCTTTTAAGCACAGGAAGAAAGTCTCAACATTCGCGATTTTGACATTCGCGGAGGTTTCTATGAACATAACCCTCGCGAATGTTAAGGGATTACTGTACTTGAAAAAAATTATTAAATTAAATTTCGTTTACAGGTATGATTTTAGGAGTGGTCTTCTATACGACGTCATTCAGAACGTATCTGTGGTTGCTGATCCCGATAACACGACGCATCCTATTTACGACACTTTCCAATCGGATTTATTTGCTCGAAAGTGGATTCACTGCTGTAAAGCTGCCGTGGAGTGTTGTCACGAGATGCTCGCAGACCCTTTACCAAGTAAAGGTAAGATATTTACAAAATGATGCACAGTCCTTGACTAATACCTGGTTATGTGGGACAGCTACACACGCCCCCCCCCCCCGCCGCATTTGAGGGTGTCCCCACAAATCAGGATTTTCGTTAAGACGTGTCAGATGGTTAAAGGAACCGAAATTCTATGATTTTTAAAGATTAATATTTTGTATCCTAATAAACAAAAAATCAATTACATTAATTCTTTCATTTTTATCAGATATTTCTTTTCTTTTGTTGGTTCGTCCAGGGCTTACACTGGCGACTATTTTTATAATCTATGAACCCATTTTTTAAAACTCAATTTTATAGCATATTTCTCTTGCACAGGTTGTCAAATGAAATATATTTATTTTAAGAAGGTGACTAGAGGTAGAATTAAAATTAGTTGGATGTGTCAATCTCCAAAACTTTCTTCTACCTCATACATCTTGATATTTCCGAAAGTAGTTACAAATGTTAATACTTCAGTATTATTACTTCAATACAATACCAACTTTGACTTTCATCATAAACTTCTGTTTCAGTCAATTAATCGGGGTGAAAACGACTAAATCTCGATAATGATATTTATTAAAATCATTTTTTTTTCGTTAATCTGTTGTACATCAGTTATTTGCGAACACCCGGCTTAGCAGGATGCGAAGTTTCCGTAACTACACAAGCCACCAAAGTGCAATAGAACTACGAAAAATCGAGAAAATTGTGCAAAATTCGATATGACAGCGCACCCTTGAGGCGGAATATTTCGAATGTCAAGGTGGACGTGCTTGCCATAGCCAAAAACATAAATATGGAATTTGGTTCAATACTTTGCACAACTTCATGTACTTTTCATTTGTATAATAATGAAAATAACACAAAAATATCTATTACAGCACCCCCTTCAGGCGGAATATTTCCAAATTGAAGGAGGACTTGTTGGCCATAGACAGAAACATACACAAATATTCGTTCAATTCCTATTCATAAGTTCATTTCGATGGTAGAATAATGAAAATAACACGTTAATGGCTATTACAGCGCCCTCTTTCGGTGTAATATTTCCAAATTGAAGGTGTCCTGGCTGGCCATAGCCAAAAACATACACAAAAAATTTTGTTTAATTCTATGCATAACTTCATGTAGTTTTCGATGTTAAAATGGCGACACACGGACAGACAGCCATTTTGTATAAACGTGTTTTAGGGTATCTCTGACCCTTAAAATATGTAAATTTGTCTAAAAAATTTTCAATTACAATACTTTTTTCTGTTAAATAGAAGAAAGTAAAAATAGTGGCCAGTGTAAGTCCTGTACGTCACGTTCCCGTAAATCATTGCTTGAAAGGAACTGGCACGCCGATGTGAAATTATTCGAAGATTATTTTTCAAAAAGTAGTGCGAATCGTGAAATAAATGGTCAAGTACGAGTATTACTCACGCACAGAGGGTTCCGTAGAAAAAATATATGAATTTGTAATGGTATTATAAAAAAAACCGTTGCTAAAAGAATACTAAGATTTTGTAAAAAACTATACAACGTAGGGTTGGGTATAACTGTATATATTAGAAAAGTGTAAATGGGTATACCATGAAAGTTGAAAGAGATATGGAACCTAAATAATATCAAATATAGCTATTCGTATAACTCTTTTTTTAATATTGTCCTAATCTGTTTATGATGAACTTAATTCGGTACTGACAATAAAAGAAGTGCATAGTTCAACTTCATTTGGCATTTCATAAAACTAAATTCAGTGTAGTAATAACCTTTATTTCTACAGTGTAGCTAAAACAAAACCTATGTTCAAAGTTTCAATTTGGCATTGAGCTAAGCGCACTTCGAAAGCAGGTCTCAAAGTTGTAACGCCGCTTTGGTCCTTTTATCTTTTCCAGATAGGTATTTAATTAGCTTTTAAAGTCATTCGAGGCGTATTGAGAAATACACTCAATGCAAACTATCGCGAATCCCACAGTATTTATGCGACTCATTGTAATTAAACCTTTCGAGGGCGGTGCCGTTAAAAAAAGGACACCCAATTTTAATTCCAAACCAGACAATCGGCACCAAGAATATTTAATTAAATTTTTCCTTTTATCATGTATTTCACGTACATGATAAATAATACAATAAACAAGTTCGCATCTATTCTATTACATATATATAATCCAAACGGAAATTTCGTTCCGAACGCCGAGATTTCGAGTTCTACCGCATGGATTTTTACGGAACTTATACCGTTAGATAGGTATCGTTCCAGGGAAGGTTTTAAGCTATAACACATCATTCTACCTAGATTAGTTATAGAAGTATGACGGAAAGGTCTGTTATTCTGGACTTTGTTACTTCATATTTTCTTAAATATCTGGGCTCCTATTGGTCGTAGAGCTTAGATCTCGCGCCAAAAGTAGCTCCGAAGCACCCAAGCAAACTTTTCCCCGCGATTATTTTGCCGTCTTCCGATTTCCTCTAACTCTATTAGGGGCCCGCGTAGGGCCCCTTTAAAATATTTTTCGTAGTAATTTCAGCAATTATCTTAAATTATTGGTTAAGACCGCCACCCTCCCGATTCATGTATCTACGGAAAGGTTGCATGAAGGAGTTTCGTTCAGATACGCTTTCGTTAAGAATAGAGTGCGCTCCCTGGTGGCGGAATGTGGAACTAACATAACGCGATATTGTTAAAATTAGGAAATCTAACAATGCGATCTGTTTTAAACTTTGAGATAGTTCATAACACATTATCTATTCTATTATATATATATAAAATCTATTATCTATTCTATTATCTATTATATATATAAAATCCAAACGGAAATTTCGTTCCGAACGTCTAGATTTCGAGTTCTACTGCATGGATTTTTACGGAACCTATACCGTTAGATAGGTATTGTTTCAGGAAATGTTTTAAACTATAACACATTATTCTACCTATATTAGTTTTAGAATTAGGACGGAAAATTCTGTTATTTTGGGCGATAAGGTTACCATTTTATTTCTTGGCGAAATTCATCGTTGATAAAAAAAATTGAAACGGCTATTAAACCTCGAAAAATAAAAGAAAAACTGTTACTAATTTTATTTAAATGAAAAAAAAAAGAAAAAAAGAAGAAGAAAATCCGTTTTAATGAGTGATAATATTAAAAAACGGAAACATTTAATCAAAACCTGAAAGAAATATTTGTAATGCTTAAAAATTAATTTAATAAGAAATATTACACTTGATACGCAATATTTGGCTCTTTATCGCTTGCGTTAGATATGGAAACGAATCTGAAAATTTGATTAGATGAAATTTTAACGACATTTTCTTTCTGTTCTGTTCTTTTCTTTTTTTTATATCTAATTGTCCCATCACGTGACTTATAGAAGAAACAAGCAGATGTAATTGTAAGTCACATGTGTAATTACTATTTGTTTCTTTACAATTTTTTATTTTTCTTTTGTCGCAAAACAATGTGATTTTAAGCCAAAAATGCATAAGCGTGACATTAGCTTGAGGATGTTCTCACAAATGGTGTTTTTTTTAGGTGAAAGAGATCATTTTTTGAGTACATTTTCATATTCAATTGTAACTTATATAGATATCAGTTAATATTTTAAAAATGGAATCGAATACTTAAATTTCAGTGTGAATTTCTGCCACACATACATATTGTAAAATAATTTCATACTTTTTAAAATGTTTTTCGCCGTAATTCCGAAAGCATGTGATATTTATAAACTCGAACTCAGATCAACGAATATTACCCATTTTATTTAAGCAAATATTATCTATTTTCTCAAGTCATATCGCCAATTTCATTTATAGGAAAATTCACAGATTCGAAATCTAGGAAATAAAGATAATTTTTAAGGAAATTTGTGTTTTAATACGTTATTACTATGGAAAAATTCAACATTTTGAAAAAAAAATTACAAGTCTTTTGTAATTCGTCATTTCTTCTTCGTCTTTCTTCGTACTTTCTCCTCTGTTATGTAATATTTCAAATGATATTGGACTAATTTTCGATCATCGATTCACCGCAAAATCGCATATCTAATATAGTATATAAAATAAAGTCTGGATTAGGGGACTAATTAACGCACAGCGCAAACTACTGAACCTAAAATCTTGAAAATCGTGGTAAAAATACTTCTTATGACATAAACTTCTGCTAAGAAAGGATTTTCTAAAGTGTCACCCCTAATGGTTTTTGCACGGGGAGGGGAAAAAATCGAATATCAAAATTATGCGTCAAATGATAGCATATTTTAATGTAGTTTTGTATGCTGAATCGAATGCTACCAAATAAATTTTTATAAGTCCAACAGTTCATGACACATTTCATATTTTTCTAATTTGTCGGTGTCTTTGGCATCTAAACCTCAAAATATCTATCATTACATCCGTTACTCTAGCAACGGAAAAAATTCAAATCAACCCTTTTGGCTAAAAAATAAAAACAGCTCTATGAGTTTGAAATAAAAATGCAAGCATCTTAATTTTTTTTTAAAAAATAGTGATTTTATGTAAAATAAAAGGGAAAAAATTACTGAGAATTTAGCGTTATAAAACAAAAATGGAAAAGGTACTACTTAGATATTCCGTCGACCAAAAATCTACCGTCAAACTATAAGATTAAATGCCAATAATGGTTGATCGTAAATATCAAATTCACTTGAATTTAAACAAACTACACGTGTTTACGTCATCAAGAGATTTTAATTTCGACGTTTTATTTGTATTTTTATTAATGTTATACTAATTTATTTGTTATTTCGTTATTTAAAATAAAGATTATGTCAATTTATATAATTTGGCGAATGGTTAGGCGATTTATATAATTTGGCGAAATTGGTCGACGGGATAACAAGTAGTACCAATGAAAATATTTAAGTATGAAAGCAATGTTTGTAACGACTTAAAAATTATTTTCATATATATAAACTCGGTTTATGGCGTCAGATGCAGTCATCCGAAGAATCTACAAGAGTCTTTTTCCATTTTTCCGGTCATAGGTTCCTCAATGAAAGAAATTGGAATAATATTGTGCGATTTATAAATTGCTCCTCGATAAGAAGAAAAAATGGGTACATTTATGACAACCGTGCGCACATCTCGCTGATAGCATTTTTAAAATTCCCAGTAGCAGTAGTTACATTTTGCGTATGTAAATTAAAAATATTTTTTTGCTTTTAATTATGGCATTATTTCCTGTTATTGTTTATCTTTTCAGTTTTTTAAATGAAATTAGTATAAGGCATGCATTTTTAATTAAATGAGTGAAAGGTTTGTGTTTTAAATGAAAATAATCAAATAAGAATATGCTATGAAAACAATCTTTATTGATTTATTACCTGCGCCCGGTTGACATAAAAGTATCACAAAAGCCACATATTCACTTTTCTTTCAGTAGTTGCTCATGAGAATTCAAGTTAACCTTCCGTAATCGGACATTTCACATATTGGTGTATTAGCTTTAATGTTGAAAGCATCGTTTTTGTTTGAAGCGAAAACTTTACTGTGAATTCTATTACACAAAATCGCATCATCATCATCTACTATATATTTACAACGGAAATTTGTATTTCATTCCGATTGTTTATAATACTTTCGTAGGATATACCACAATTAGTTAGGTAATAATTTTGGAAAGGTTTTAGTGTATACATATTGTTCAAGGGTACTTAGTTATAGAGCAACAGTAAAAGTTCAAAAATTAAGTGAACCTGATTATGAAAGTTTAGCCTTTTTAAAAAAATCTACAGAACATATTTTGTTACAAGTGGTCCTGTTGCATGACTTTTAGGAATGGTGTTAGTATATACGATTTCATTATATGTTGATTAGTTACAGAGGTATTAATCCCTGTTGTCATAACGGTCTCATTACCTGACTATAAGTGCGCTGTTTATAATCAACTAAAACAATTATTTCTTAATTGCTAAATTTTGTCCAACGCTTAAGATAACATTATATCGCAATGGCGTTCGCATCGTTTTCAGTAATGTGCAAGGTCAAGCTGAAGATCCATATTGTTTAAAATACAAGTTCAAATTCACCATTTAGTTTAATCCAAGGTTCATTGGGAAATATTGACCAGCGCAGCGGGCATAGCCTGCTAGTTTTCTAATAAATTCGTTTATAAATTCTGGTGTAAGTTCGTTATTTCAAAAGTTTATAAATAGAATTACTCCGCGACGGAACGGTTAAGTGGTCGAAGGAGTCTTAAAACTTCAAAATTTAAGAAATTTTAAATTTTTTAGATGTTAAACTCCTATCTTTTTTGAATATTTTGATAGAATTGTTTCCTTAAAATTCCCGTTAGAACAGAAGTTATGGCTTTTAGAATTATACCCGCCCAATAACTGAAGCGGTGATTTCGAAACTTTGAAGTCATTTTTCTCCAAATGGTGTTTTTGGGCATAACGCGCAGGATACCTCAAAAACTTCTGAATATTTTTTTTCATGAAATTGTCAAAACACATATTTCATGTTAGTCTGTATAAACTGAACCTAAAATTTCCTTTTTATTGTTTAAAGAAATATTTTTTTAGGCGATTTTACTGTTGATATTTTCAAAATTTTGTATTAGCTAAATGCAACATTGCATTAAAAATATAAAAATGCTTTAAATACAAATTTATTTAAGTTCAGGGAAATTATTATAATCTGAAGTATAAGTAAGCACCAAAATTTTCATTCTAGTTGCAATATTTATTTTGTCATCCGGCACGTAAACTGTTATCCCAATTTTTTATTCGACAAAAGTCTAACAGTTTCGAGCCCCCTGTAAATACTAATTGTGTATCTTGCAATTTTTTAAATACATGAAATGAAAGAACGTACTTATATCTTTCATCCCAATTAAAATTGTGTTTTCAAATCATATACATTTTAAGCCATCAAATGTTAAAAAGGGTCTTTTTTTCATTTTTCCCCTTTTTAGAGTTCTGAGACCCCTGACAGAGACTTAGTATGTTTTTAACAATTTGACGTTTATTGCTTTTATACTGTTACTGGACATTACATTACACATATACATCATTAAAAGTTGTTAACTAGGCATACAGTACGCCGCCCCTGTCCTTATGTATGTCCAAACTAGCCTATCTTTAAGGGTTAACATCTCAGCTAATTACAGATGATATTTTTCGAAAATCATTATCAACAGCGCTTTTCCATAGTTTACGAGTAAAATGTCTGTGACAGACAAACAGACAGATGGACAGACACAGGATTGATCTTATAATGGTTCCGTTTTTACTTTTTAAGTGCAGATTAAGTGTGGAACCCTAAAAAACAAAAAAAGTTTCTGAGATGTATAGACTAGTTTTGATTTAATTGGAGATTTGGTATTCTTGGAGTACAAAATATTTTTACATAAGTTATAAATAAGAATAATAAATAAAAAACAATTTAAGATGTAAATATACAAATGTACTTCTTTGCGATTTAATTTACATGATAAGCTATTTTTTCTACTTACATGATAAATGCCATTCAGAATCTATTTGCATCAGAGTACGTTTAATTACTATGACTTTCCCAGTGGTGCATGTTTAATTTGTACGTGTCCAGTAAAAAAGTGTAAAAGCATTTTTCTACATAACGTGCAGTGAGAAATTTGTCCGCTATACTTCATTGTTGTAAGACCATCTGTCAGAATAAATCCTTTTTGCGTGCAAAGAGGGACGTTCAGAAAAGTTGAAATATCAAAATAAGGGGTGGCTAATTTATGTTGTATGTTTAACATGGTAATTTGACTTCGATTACAGGTGCTGATGAAATATTCTTTAAGTTTCACAAATTAGTCATATTTTCTTTTATGTGGTAAAATAAGGCAGTTAGTTCTGTTTTAAACACAAGTTCTCATATTTAGAATTTTCCGTAATTAAACCATTTTGTATAGTTCGATGATTACGATTATTAATTTCTTAGTAAAAATGTAAATTTAAATATAAATGCGAATAAAATTAAGGGGAGATTCTGCTGTAAAACTTAAAAAAATAAAGTTTTTATTTTTAGCATTTTTTTAGCATAAAAAAATGTTAACTTGATAAAACTGCCAACAAAAACTTTTGACATTAGAAATGCAAAATACCGAGCAGAATTTTTGAGTAGAAATCTTTACTTTACTTAATAATGGAATATCTGATGGACTATCTGGAATATTAAAGAAAGCGGCATTTTTCTATTCGAAAATTATGGTGCGTTTCTTGAACGGAAAGCCACTGGACACTTTTCAGATTTAAAAAAATAGTTGTATGATGTAAAATAAAATTAAAAAAGAGACAGAAATGTGAAGAAGAATGTTCACAATTCTGAAAATTTATTTAACAACTACTGAATTGACGATGCTTTTTTAAAAATAAAAAAAAATGTTCACAAAAAGAAAATGATAAGTAATAACCATTTTATTTTGGATGCATTTGATTATGTATAGCCGCGGTTGTACTATCGCGGTTAATTACTTCTGCTTTAATGAACGCTAACCGTGTATAGCATTCGTGTACTTGATGTCTATTCCAAGATATTTCTTAGAATTATTCTGTAATTAATATTAATATAATTGCACTTTACTGAGAATTCTTTAAGCCTTTAATTCAATCGTCGGGACTTTCCCGGGCAGTCAAGGCTACTTTTTAAAAAAATTCAGATTGTATGATTCTCAGCAGTTTTTTAAATAGAGTAATTGATTTTATTCTCGCATCATTTTATCTGCCATTAAATAAGCTGAATATTTCTACTTCAAAAAAGTGGTGGAAATCAAACAATCTGAATTAAAAAAAAGTAGCATACTCTTAAACGGCACGACGTTTAATGCCTTGAGGGGCGGTGGGATATATGTTATCCCACTTACGATTAATGAAGAATTGCACAGAAAAAAATTTATTAAATTTTGCTTTTCTAACTTTGATGGGCCAAAGTTGAAAAATCGACTTTCCTTATTTTGAAGTAATAGTTTTCAATTTTTTCCGGTGACAATTCAGCATTACAGGAACGTAACTGCTTGCCCCTCAAAGGGTTAAGGAATTAATTTTCTTTTGTCGAATTCAAGGGATAAAAATATGTTTTGTTATAACAAATTCATATACTATGCGAGTACTTTCTTAGAAACATGTAATTTTATTTATTTAAGTTTATCTTTTTCTGGCTCCTGTAATTTGACCAATAATTAATTCTTGCATTTAGAAAATAGTAAAAATAAGACATAAAATTTTATAGTACAATTTTTAGAAAGATGATGGAAGACCATTAGAAAACCTACTCCCATCTGCGAAACAATTCATTTTAAAAGAGGGCATTGATTTCAACTATTTGTAAGAGTGTTTATAAGTAGCTTTGGGAGCAGTCTCGAGAGGGCAAATTTGCAATTTCTGATCATCAATTAGAACATCATTAGAGCATATATGCATGCATTTCAGGAATTTCTTTTGCATTCAGAAACTCCGAATCTATTTCGTAAATAGGAATTTTTAATTTAACCTATTGAGAGCTAAAGTTAAAATAATACAACATTACAAATACACATTCATTGTTTTTGCACAAACAAACCAACAGCACTGATGACAGAATGATCCCTTTTTCTGAAATTGATACTTTAAGGAGCTGGTAATTTAGGATTAAATTGTCTTTAACCAGAGTTTCCAAGTCTCCGGCTTTTTGCACACCACTATTATCTTAGAGAAAATGCTATTGTTTTAAATCGATCAAATGTTCCAATTAAATAAAAGAGCATTTTCTTTATTAAAATACTGGTATCCAAAAAGCCGGAGACTTGGCAGCTCTGCTTTAACCCTTTATCTACTACATTATGATCTACTGCAATTTTTTTCATGCATTTTTTAAATTACTACAATGGAAATTAAAGGATAAACATAAAAAATACTCACCCGTGAGAAATTTAATTATTTAGATGTAATAAATTAATGTGGTACTTTAAAGTACCGCCAGTACACTATGATTAGAATATCGTAACAGAAAAACCCCAAGGTATTTCAAATGACACCAGAAAATATTTTCAATATAATAAGTATGTTAAATAACCCCCACCCCCAACCCCCCTATTTTTCTTATTCACAAATAAATGTTTTGGCAAATTCCCTTGCCAATCATTTATTTCAACACTTTAGAATTGAAAATGCTTTGACCCTGACAGGGTTAAAAAAAACTATTTTTTTAGGTTTCGATCTTGATAGCAGTCCTTTAGATATGCGACGTCTATAATCCAGGGAAAACATGTTCTCTCGCATCTTCACATGTGCATTATATGAATTTACATATGCCATTTCTAGCATAGCAAAAAAAGCTGGTGCCACGATTTTTCCGATTTCTTATAAAAAATAACAATGAAACAGAAAAGAAATACCAGGGAAATCATTACAACACTGCGTTTTAGTAATTGTATTTTAAAGCAGATGAAAAGGATGGATAACTAGACGGACGTGTAAACAAAACGTAGTAAACAAAAAGTTTTTCTCCAACACCCGGTGTATAGACAGTACTTATAAGTACCACCGAGTAATTCCAATGTTAAATCAAATACATACACCGTTCACCTAAAATAGTAAGTCAAAATGTATTCTAAGATCATAATGAACACATTAAAAAAATCCAACATTTTATCTTATATCCTATACTGTGTTTGCAGCAATAAAAATACGAGCATCACAATCTGTACAAAATGTCGGCACAAATCGACTGTGTCAAAGATACCCTCCCTCCTCGCTAAAATGACAAACCTAGAACTACTACTGCTATGTGTCTGGAAAAAAGTGGAGTTAAAAGAGTGTTTTTGCAAAGTACCATTAGAATATTAGTAATATTCACTATGGGATGAAAGTTTACAGTGAGTGGTACTTATAAGTACCGTCTGTAGATAAAGAGTTAACCCCTTAATTCTCGTTCCCGCGATATTCACGGGCTGTGTCTTTTATTGAGATTGTTTGTTTCCCACCAGTTTTATAAAATAGTGTAATTAGCTTTATCATGGTATCCTTTAACTGTCATTAAATAACCTGAAAATATCTTTTTTAAAAAGTGGTGCCATTAAGCAATTTAAAGTTTTGAACCGTAATTTAATGCAACCATTACGGGGTTAAACAAGTGTATGGCCAAAGCAAATTCTCAAAATTATTTACGTAAATGGTTTAACAATTACCCGCTGGTGTTGCGTTCACGCAACGGTAAAAATAAATGCACACATTTAAATTATTTACATACATACCACTATTTTCCAATTAAAAAATTGGCCTTACTTACGGACATAAAATTTTTAAATCATATATTTAGATCGAAAATTATCTTTCTTAGTTTGTGGTGGCAAACGACGTTCAGCTAAAAATTTGAAAATTTCAACTTTATAGTTTTGGCGGTTAACACTAGAACCGCCGTAGCGGTCATTTTGACCGCTACTAAATGAAAATATTTCGATTATCACCAGAAATTTCTTTATAAAATAAGTTTAAAATGTACCACGGAGAAATAAGATAATTAAATAAGTTAAGTAGTTTCAATTAAAATTTCCGGTGTAAAATATTTTTATACCACTTCAGTAAAATTTCCGGCGGTTCTAATGTTAATGGGTTAATTAAAATAATTATAAAAATTACTTATTCTTTTGGCCGCACTGTGTTGAAAGTGTTTTACAAACTGGGATAAAAACAATATATATCTTATGAGAAACGAAGCATCAGTAATGTCCTTCACTGTTTTCGATCAACAGCAAAAAACATTCCGCGGCTTAGAAGTAAAGGAAAACTTTGAAAAAAAATGAAACAGTTTAGCTTTTATGGTAGAAAGAATAGAGGTCCACATTTACGTACTTCAGTACTACAGTTGCCTGGTGTACTGCGTAAATTGGGTCTCCAAATGCTTCGGACACCAATATTTTCTAGAGTTTACTTCGTTATTTTTAATCACCGATAATTCTGCCGTAAGAATAGGTGAAGAAAATTTCATTAAAATACTGACGCTTAGATCATTTGGAACCCCGACTTACGCGGCACATCTGGCAACACTTCTTGGGATGGAAAAGTCTGATCAATCGCAAAATTTTGTAATTAAGTAATCTAAAAATTATTATTAAACCTTTCTGGTATGAATTCTGAATTATTGAATTAAAAAGGAATTCTTGAAAATGGACGCATCTTGCGTAAATGAGATAATAAAGCACGAAATATGAAATATTTGTGAAGGGCGTTTTATTTTCCAAAAGAAATAGTGACCACTTATATTCGTAATAAGGCGCTTGTCTTTTTTTCTATGCATGCATAGTTGCTAGCTTGGCCTTTATTTAATACGGAAATTTCGCATTCACACCAATAGTTCTGTATAATATTCTTTTCTTTATTTAACCCGTTCGCGACGGGAGCCTTTTACGAAATGTTGATTACTTTGCTACCGGTTTTAAAAAACAGAAGTTTGTGCCTATTCAAATCGGGAAAATGCTCGGATTGAATAAGGCAAATTTTACAGTAAAATTTTACTGGTGAGGATAAACGAGGATCCTTAGGCCTATTTCCGGTACGTATACGTGTCGCTCGTCCGCAAGGGGTTAATGGCAGAAATTTCGTGATTTTCCAAAGTAATTTTTCTTTCAGAATTTCCGGTTCCAATTCGAAATTTTTTAATTAAAAAAAGGTCAAACAATTAATCCTGTTGTCAAACCTTCCGATATTTGTTCACAACATTTTCCGAATAGAAATCCCTTACATAATCACAGCTTTTTAAGATTACATCAAACGAATGTATCGACGAACTATTAGGAATTAATGGTACTAAGAAATCGGAAGACTTCAAAATTATCTTTATCCATACTCATTACCCGCGATTCTAGAGATGTGATGTCTGTTTGATGTAATGAGCACATCGGGCTCTTTTGTCAGAGGCCGAGCCTACCAGATCTCGAAATATTTTGTCCCACACGAACCGCTGCCATCAAAATACTCAAGGCCAGAGGACACAAGTTGTGATGTCATCACCAATCGATCGACTTTTCACTCGTGTATTCACACCGGAAAATTTTGAATAGTAATTTTACTTTATTTTACTTGTGGATTATCTATCATCGTATAAAACAATACTCTTATCTTATTTTTATATTATCTATGTTATCTATGTTATGTTATTTATATCTTATAAAACAACACAATATAAATCAATACAAATGTTGAACCCCACTAATCCGAATCCCTTGATCCGAAATTCCAGTTAATCCGAACCGTTTTTATTTTAGAAAATTATACATGAACAGATTAAAAAACAGAATAAAAAAATACTCAATAATGTAAAAGTAGAACGCATGTACACGAATATAAAATGAAAACATTCACTGTAGGCCTACTCACAGAACCCCTCTTTAAAAAATCTTTAAAAAGTTTGTTTGCCAGCCACTATAAAATTCTTTTCTAAAATGCAAAAAGTATTAAATTCAGATGATAAAAATTTATTTTTCCTTTTAACAGTTTCATTTCACAAATTATCTACAGAAATGCTTTTTTCTTCACCCCTTGTCGACGTGGTGATTGAGCTATTTATAGATTCGCGAATTTGAACCGTTTGTAATGGGTTGTTATGTAATTCCTCATTCTGAAGCTCCATTGGATTATTATAACCACCAGGAGTATTAAATATGAAAACTATTTTTTTTTTCGAAAGTCGTGCCTGATTATCCAGCTTGCCGGACCTCAGGAATGCCGGATTACAGGATGTTTACCGCACTACTAAATACTTATAACTTACTTTTTTTTTTAGCACGCATATTTTTCTTTTCCATTTTTATCAGAATTTCGGGTAGTCCGAACTGGCACCGGTTACAATTAGTTCAGATTAGCGGGGCTCTAATGTGTTAACACTAGAACCGCCGGAAATTTTACTCAAGTGTTATAAAAATATTTTACCCCATAATTTTCATTTAAAACAATTTAACTTATTTGTTTAACTTATTTCTCGGTAGTTTAGCCTTAACTTATTTTAGAAAGAATTTTCTGGCTGGAATCGAAATATTTTATAGGGTACTGTTGATAATGACCGCTATGGTGGTTCTAGTGTTAAAAAATGTTTGGATCCCTAACTATTTCTTCACATTAAACAACTTTTTTATAATAAATTGTACAAATCTTTATTTACATACATTCCTTTAAATAATTTTAGTGATACATAATTAGAATTTAGTTTAATTTAGATATACTAATTAACACTCGAACTACCGAAAATTTGAGTCAAGTTTTATAAAAATACTAGAGGGCTCTGCTTCCTGCAATTACGCTCGCCAACCCCCCGTTCAGACAGCGCAGAATCTATAAACACGCTAATATGATCGGTTTTAAAAATATTAGATAAGACTGAATTATACTGAAAAAAGATGTGCAGATCTCCCTGTAAACGGGTTTCCATTCAATTCCCTTTGATTGCAAAAATTTAAGGCCGAATCAGTTGCTGTTACGACATCCAATGGTTGTATTCGTGTTTGATTAAAGAGGATAAGTTAAACATTTGAAAAGAAGCTAAAATAAAATGAATTAAGTGTACAGAGTCTTTATCTCCCGGTACTTTAAAACAATTTCTATAACAATAGACTAAGTCATGTGACTATCATCAACAGTTCCGGGCGGAGTACTTCGCTTTTTATATTCCAGGTGCCATTTTGATACTTTAATGTAAGCTAGGCACAGGTGATAAGTCGCCAAATGTTATTCTATCTCCATCATTCCATCTCTATCATAATAGTCCAAGTCATGTAACTGCCATAAATAAATACGGTCTGATCCCTTCGCTTTCATATGAAAGTTTGGCACAGATATCATATACGGCCCCATATTGGCGTGATTTTTTTCCGACTCCAATTTGGGGAAAACATTAACAGCATAAACAGCAACATCCGGCTTACCATATGAAGCAAAATAACGATACTTTGGCGCCAGTTAAGTACCCGTTGCGTATATGACATTGGCGTCAGAAAAAAATCGCGGCATTATGGGGCGGTATCGACATCTGTGCCGAAAGTTTTCCATTTTGATTAAAAAATCAATTTTTTTTTTTCGAATAAAAGTACATAAAAGTTGCCATGGTTGCAAAGAATTCTTGGTACTGTTACGCTAGTCAGGTGCAAATCTCGACAGTAGCTTTTTTTCAACTCGCCAATTAGCATTTTGTTTATTTTTCGAGTTGTAAATTAAAACATTGCTTTGAAGATGAAATTAAATGTCATGGTTTGTTCCATTATTTAATATTTGGTCAGATCTCATATACGCACCGGGTTTGGCGTGATTTTTTTTTTTCACGAAAATTTGGCGAAAACCTCGTTTTTGAATACCAGTTACATATGTATTTTTGGTACTACTTAGTTATCCTGTCGACCAAAAATCTATCCCAAAACTATAAGATTAAATGTCAATAATGGTTGATCGTAAATGTCACATTCACTCGACTTTAAGCAAGTTACATGTGTTTACGTCATCAAGCGATTTTTATTTCGACGTTTTATTTGTATATTTATTAATGTTATACTATTTTGTTTGTTCTTTCGTTATTTAAAATACATATTATGTCAATTTGTATAATTTGGCGAGTCTTTTGGCGATTTATATAATTTGCCGAAATTGGACGACGGAATAACTAAGTAGTACCGTATTTTTTAATTATTTTCTATTACTTTTAAAACAAAATAACCAAAAAAATAATTAATAACTATAGAACAAAACAATTTATATAATTTAAAAAAGAAAATAAAAGTAAATAAGCATTTATTATTAAATAAACAACAATATTCGGTTACCATGTCAATCAAAATAATACCATTTTGGCGCCAGTTAGGTACCCCGGTGCGTATGTGTCATCTGTGCTTAATTTTTTTTTCTTTTTGTTTTGTTAAAAAAAAAAGAAAGAAAGAAAGAAGTGAAAGCCATCAATTTTAAATGTTTCAGTTTTAAATGAAAGTTTTGTACTTTAAATAAAATGAATGAAAGGATTATATTTTAAATGAAATTTTATGAAATACAAAAAAAAATGTGACGGGAAAAATGTTTGGCGATTTATCACCTGCGTCCCGCTAACATAAAAATACCGAGTTCTTGATTTCTCTATCAGAATCTTTTGATTTGGCGAAAGATTGTTCAAGTAAATTGAATTATGAATAAAAGTAACATGATAAATTTTTAGCATACATTTAAGGATGCCAAACTGGTCACAAAATTAGTTTAAAATAATAACCTTTTCTAAAGTATGAAATAAAAAATATCTGTTTTGATTAAAATTTCAGTTGCCATCATTAGAGAAAAGTGTTTAAAATTAGAAAAAAATTAATATCTCGAAAAGTAAGTCGAATTTAAAATTTCTAATACCAGTTTTGAAATCTGCGGATCAATACGGATTTTTGGTGCTAATTTCATTGCAAAGAATTCCATATTTTAGGAGAAATCGTCGTGAAACTTAATCAGTTGTTTATTTAGTCATTTCATAGAATCGTTTCATAAATTCGTTTCACTTCAGTCTTTCATAAATTCGTTTCATTAGGATTTTATATATATAGGGTAGATTTCAAACCAGCATTTTAATTTAAGACATTGCAAAGAAAATAGTATTAACCTTAAATACTCTTCCTCATGGCAATTGTGCCGCCATTTAAATGCCTGAAAATCTGTTTAAAATAGTAGATTTGTTATTTATACCCAACCACTGGAATAAATCAGCAAAAGTCATCACATTAAAAATATCACGTTACAAATATGGTAGAAAGACATAAATTCTATTTTCCAGTAAATTTGGAATAGAAAACGAGGATTGACAAAGGATATCCTACAGCTTCTTTATGTTACTAAGACGGGCCATACAATGGCCTCAGAATAATCAAGAATATTTCTACCTTTATCCCAACAAATAACAATAGAATACCTTTTCAAATTGATGTTTTGAGGATAGTAAGAAGTTTCAAGAAACTTAGACTACATTCTTAATTTTAAAATACAAAGTTGTTTTCTTTTTTTCAAATTGTGAATAAATAAAATTTTACTTTGAGTCCGAATCCGAAAACTAGTATAAAAATCGAGCGCGAATCCGTTTTGGTCCCGAGCTTGGGTTCACGAGTTTGCTCAGAACCCGTCTCATCTCTAATGAGATCTACCGCTTCGTTTAGTTCACATTCGTATTTACATGACGTCATAAACATTATGTTATCCATTAAAATAGTTGTACTCTTTTGGATCTCATTTTGCAGTTTTAAAATAATTTTTTTTTTTATCGTGGAATTGTTTAAAGGTTAAAAACCATGAAATTAGTTTGAATATCAAGTTATAGTTGACCCGGAATAAATATACAGAAAGATAATAAGATAAAAAACAATATATTTCGACGCGTGAAAATTATGTAACAAGTGATCTGTTCATGTAAGAAAGCTGCTGTTCTCATCGACAACAGCCTTTTTCCCTGAAGGTAGGAACTAAGTCTTCAATCTTTGCCCTTTGGGGGTTAGAGTATTTAATTTTCTGAAATGTTGCAATGATTGGATGGCACCAGAATCTCGAAAAAAAGTATTTGAAGATAAGTAAAAGCTTTTCTTCGCGAACATTATAAATGAAAAGTTTTATTAAAAAATGTTGTGCCATTTGTAATTTAAAATTAAGTAGTGTGAAAATGTACCCCCGCCTTTCAAGTTGTTAAAGCGTGCGAACTACATCAATTTTTTTTCGTTTACATCAGCGCTACTTTACTCTCCTGTAGCGAGTTGTCAAAACGAAGGTCTATGCAAAAAATATGAGTCATAATGCAAAGGTTCTAATACCTGTTATAGATGGAAAAATCTTAGCCGAAACCAGTTCTGTCAATATTGTAATTATTTTAAATTCAATTTGCTTGATTTCCACCACTTTTTTTAAGCAAAAATATTCTCCTTATTTAATGAGGAATTAAAGAGAAAATATCGCGAATTATACTTTTAATTAATAATGGCGACATTCAAGAGAACTCAATTTCAAAAAAGTACCGAGCTAACAAAACCTCTCTTACCGTCTGTCAATTTCACTGACTTTACAGAAGCGTAGGTTTTTTTTTAAATCCAAGGTGAATATTCAGCCTATATATGCACTGGCGTACAAAATTAAAAGAATTTTCAGATTCGGTCAATTTTCTCGAAAACTACTGGACAGTCTTTAATGAAAATTGATTTGAACGTACTTTAATATAATGCAAATAAAATAGCCATTCAACAGTTATAATGCTCACACATGATCGTACGTAGACTCATCAGCGTCAGAGGGTATAAGATAGAGCTTGCAATATTGAACCAAAAAATAGATTAATAGTGGCTATGGTCGGATCTTAAATTTATACAACTCTCATAACGTGAATTTAGATTAGAAATAGGCAGTTTCTGAGTCCCTGTGTAAGTTAGCCTCACTCCTCTAGGAACGCTGTTTTGAGAGCCTATGTGGTTCTGGGAAGTGGAAAGCGAGTTACAATGATCCTCTCCAGAACGTCCCCCAGACATGCTCTAAAGGGTTTAACCCTTATCGACGCGGAGTAATTCTGATTATACACTGATGAAATAATATATTGACACCGGAATTTATAAACGAATTTATTAGGAAATACGAACTTGCTTATTTTCACGAATTTTATAATAGGAACATTTTAAATAAATTTTCTTGGTGCTGGTTGTCGGTTTTGGAATTAAAATACAGTGTCCTTTTTAAGGACACCGCCCTCGAAAGGGTTAAGTCTGCAGACCTGGCTGCACCATCCATCGAACGAATATTCTCGCGTTCCAGAAATTTCGTCGACCTGATGAGCTCTTGTTGGTGCGCGTTGTAATACATTAAAATGAAATCAGGTCCCACTGCATCCATGAAAAGGCGAACATAGGGTATCAAAATATCATCCCTACACATCACAGCACTCATAGAGCGTTTGCCAAACACAGGGAGGTATGCGGGTCGATCCAACATGATGGATGCTCAGACCATCTAACATCCGCTGCCATAGCGGAATGGTAGTGCTCTTTCTCAGAAGCTAGAAGGGAAGTAGCGGATCTCTGGTTTTCCTCATTAAGGAAGTCGACAATTATGATGACAGTAAGTCGAGAATTAGTGTTTAGGCTGAAACGGCGCTTACCAGGGAATAGAATGCCCCCCACCTCCACTGATCCTTGGTCCAAGGCCGATGATCTTAGCATCATGTTAAACTGGTTTCCCTGCTTACAGAAGTGAGCAGCAAACTCAAGCAGCAGGTCTTACTGCAAAGAACCCTCTGTCATGTGACCTTCTGCTAACCGGAATAAAAAAAACTCGGTTTCCGGTGTGGCCGCATAAATGTCATTACAGAGCTGCTAAGCTGTTGCATTCTTGTTAAACCTCCCCCCCCCGCGTTAATGGACAAATAACTATCTCCGTTGGCCGTCGGGCTCTGGGACAACCTTGCCCAGGCTTATTCTCTATGGATCAAATGTCCTTAAACTGTTTCCATAAGTTGGACACGACGCTGGGCGTTAAATGGATGTCTTTAGGAATCTGCACCTGATACTGCCCTGTTTCCAGTTTCCCCGCTTTTTGCCACCTCATTTCATCCTCCAAAAGTTGGTGGTTTCTCATTTTTACTCCTTTCTTTTGAATTTCACCGAATGTTGCAAAATAACTCCAAGATATTCGGCGAGGTATGCAGGGAGAACAAAATGCGAAAATTGCCACGCTCGCTTATATAGCTTGTTCCTCTACCCATTTTGCCCATATGCACGCGTACGCTTACGTATTCGACACTAAAGACTTGCATCTTTGTTTCGATGCATGTTTAACATTTCATTCAGTATTTTTCATGAAATTTAACAGAAATTTTAATTTTCTTTATTAATATTTTGCAATTTCTCTTTGTGAAGTTTCTGGTTTATGTTTCTATTTTCTTGAAGAACACAATAATTTGTATTTCCAATTAGCTAAACTCTTCCATTTATCTAAACAGGCTTAATTGATTAGAGTATATGTGTTTAATATCGTTGTAGTCATTTGAAGATTATTGACTGGTGAACATGTGAGGTACATGAGTAGAAGTTTCAGAAAAAACACTTCATTCCGTAAAAATCAATTAAAATGGAAAAATTCATTGAAATGTTTAATTCGTATTATTTTTAACAATCACTTATTTTCGCACCTCTATAATGCAGGGAGGAATTAGAGAAATTGTACATGTAATCGAGTAATAAACACAAATTCAATACCGAAATTTTTCAATGCAGAGCATTTGGGTGTATATAGAGAAAAATCTCACTACTCCAGCCACACTCTACGATTCTTTAGTGCATGAAGGTTTCAGAAAAAAATATTTCATTCCGGGAAAATCATGTAATATAAAAGAAGCCATTGGAATGTTTATTTGAGACTGTCTTTAAGAAGGCGGGATTTTCGCACCTCTAAAATGAAAGAAGAAATTAGATAAATTTCTCTGTTAAACTAGTAATAAGCACTAATTCCGAAATTTTCCAAGAGGGAACATTTTAGTCCAAGAGCTGTTAAACATTTTAGGGAAGGTATTTGAGGCACCCTGAAAAATTGTGCAACACTTCTTTTGTAATGCCTGAATACAAAATCGAATGTCTGGCTGAAGGATCGTGGCCCAAAACCTGTGCCAGACAAAAAATGGCACTTGACAGGTGTCTGGCACAGTTCTTGTGCCGACTAAAATGTCTGTCATTTTCTAAATATTTTTTTCTAAGCATAAATATTATTGTGCCTCAATCTCAGCGTGCCTCAAATACCTTTTTTGGGTAGTCAAAAAATGGCACTTGACACGTGTCTGGCACAGTTTTTGGGCCGACTAAAGTGTCTGTCATTTTCAAAATATTTTTTTCTAAGTATAAATATTATTCTGTTTCAATCTCAGTGTGCCTCAAATACTTTTTTGGGGTAGTGTCAAAAAATGGCACTTGGCACGTGTCTGGCACAGGTTTTGGGCCACGATCCTTCAGCCAGACATTCAATTTTGTATTCAGGCATTACAAAAGAAGTGCTACACAAATTTTCAGGGTGCCTCAAATACCTACTCAAAAATGTTCAACAGCTCTCCTACTATTTGGATGTACAGAGAGGAAAATCCCATTACTCCTGCCACACTTTACGATTTTTTTGTACATGTAAGGTTTTAAAAAATTTCCTTCGTGAAAATCATTTAAGGTGAAAGAGGCTTTTGGAATGTTTAACTCAGACTGTTTTTAACAAGGATGGGTTTTTGCATATCTAAAATGAAGGGAGGATCTAGAGAAATTGTTCTTTTAAACCAGTTATAAAATCAAATTACGAAATTGTGCAAGAGAGAACATTTCGATGCGCAGAAAGGAAATTCTCACTACTCCAGCCACACTTTACGATTTTTTAGGTGCGTAATTATATAAATACGTAGAACCTATAATTGTTGTTTGGCCCGTCTGTTTGTTTACCTGTCTGCCTGTCCGTCCGCATATAACAGAGCAAAAACTACCCAACCGAATGGTCTGAAATTTATACTATACAATTGGTGCAAAATTCTGTCGAGTCATTTCAAATTTTATGAAAATCGGATGCATAGTTTAATTATAGGGGCATTCAGAAATTTTCAGTTACATTACGGCCAAACGGAAAAAATATTTCAAGTACATTTTAATGATGTTACAGCCTTTCGAACAGAATGAAATTGATATGCGGTTATGAAGCGCGCTAAAATATACATTCAGTACAATATGTGGTGCGAAAAATATTTATAAAACTAGTTATAGTACGAACGCACCTCATTTGCGAAATCTGTCGGGCAATTTACAACTTGTTTAGTACATGTAGGGTTGCGAAAAAAAACTTCATTCCCTGAAAATGATTTAAAATGAATGACCATTGGAATGATTATCCAGACTGTTTTTAAATAGGAGGGATTTTCGCACCTCTAAAGTGGATGGGGGAATTAGAGAAATTGCTTTTCTAAACCAGTAATAAACACAAATTCCGAAATTTTCCCAGGGGGAACATTTAGATGTATAGAGAGGAAAATACTAATACTCCAGCTTTATTCTGAACTCCTAACAGACCTGTTATCTTTTATTCTGTGATTACAGAAGAGGTGTAATATGCACAACCAATTATTTCGAGCGTTCCCGTACTTTTTCTTTACATAACTTGAGATAGAATGTAGTGCCGTTAAAATAAGTGGGCTATTCTCCTTTTTCCATCCTGCAGCTTTAAAACGTGAATTTTTATTGCTTTAGAACAGTAGATTTTGGAGATTAGAGAAGCTGAAATTAAACTTCACACGAAAATATCAAAAACTGGTTAATGATTTTGTCTGAAAGCCTTCAAAGACTAGGTTTTTAAAATAAAAGTCGTTACCTTATTTTATTATTTACTACCTGCAATTAAATTAGGCAAATAATTCTTCTAAAAGTACTGGTAGCTCTATGTTCGCAAATTGACCCTGATTCCCTTGAAGTCGTTTGACAGTTATTTTTCGCCATTGTGCAATTATCATATATACACATATTCATCGTTATCAAACTTTCAGTATATACCATGAAACTGTGTCTATTTGGCGCAAGTTAAATAAACAAATTTCAAAACAAGAACTTTGTATAATAAATTAACAAAAGCAGTAACAGAACAGCGCGAAGAAGCTTACTCTCCAGTCTATGAATTGGGGTTTGCTATGAAACAGAGTTCCGCAAACCTGAGTACATAGAGCGAACGTCTCCCTACTATAAGTGGTCGCAAGATTAAATACATAAAGTAAAAAAACTTATTTCGGAATTTCCTGTATAAATTCGTAATTTCTGAATAAAACATAAGTCCATAATAGCAACCCTGTTACAAGGCTCGAAATATTGACACTGCACTATAGTGCATAAACTTGCCTATATATAAGGAGAGTAAAAATTTGCAACAATGAACAGTTCCTACACATTTTCAGAAAAAAATGTCACACGATAACTCCATTCACGATTAATTATTTATCAATACTTTGAATTATACTAAAACAGTTCTGAATAACCATTAAGATAATAGATAAATGTGTATTGTATTAATTGTTGTATGGAACAAGATATAAGTTATTTAATGCACTGATAATAATTTTTTTATGTATATTAGTAATCAAATCATACATATGCTTTTAAATTATTAATAAATTATCGTTTTTGCAGAAGACATTGTTTGTCCGAGAACATGGGATGGCTGGCAATGTTGGTCAGATACTCCAGCAGGAGAAACCGCCGAAAACCCTTGCCAGGATCATGTATACTTCATGAGTGAGCCACCCCCCTGTCCAAGTAAGCGATTCTTTTAATATTTAATATTCGCACAACAAAGAATATTATATTATTAGTAATTAGAATTACTGTTAACCGTTTTTATTTAGTTTTCAAGTCATAGCTATCATATTCCCAGATTTATCAGCGCTTTTATCTGTAAAAAGTAAATGCGTCTTACATAATCGTAAATTTCTGTATATTAAACTAGCAGGCTATGCCCGCTGCGCTGGTTCATTTTTCCAAGTGAACCTTGAATCAAACGAATGATGAATTTGATCTTGTGATTTAAAGAAATAAGACCTTTAACTGAATGTCCTTCCGCAGCGCTGAATCGATATGAACGCCATTGTGCTATTATATTTTCTATTGTGCAGACAAAATTTCAGCTGTTACGGTCTAACTCAAGATTATCCCTCACAGTAGGATTTGTTAAAGAATGATAGCACAATATACGATATTTCATTTTGTATCAGAACATTCTCGTTAGAAAGAGCCAATATGGTGAGAGTTCCGATCACAGAATTTTCCTCATCTATATTTTTAAATTATTTAAAGAAAATGTATTTTAAAGTCTAGGTTTAACCTGAAGCTATAAACCAGTTTTTTTTATTGTGTATTGTCCCATGTTATGCATCATAGCCTCCATGCTGCAATGTGCAATCTAAATGTTTAGTACTTTTCTGGTAATTCAACACCATTGTCGCCAAGCGCAATTGTTGGCACCAAACGAAGCATTTGAAAAAAAATAACATTGTTGGCACGAAAGTTATCATTTTAAAAATATATCATTTCAAAATTACAGAGTTTCGAGAACTATTTTATTAAATGAATACAAATATATACTGAAAAAAAATAAATATTATACAATAAAATATTTTATTTTAAATAGCAAATTAAACTACACAATGAAATTGTGTCTCTTAGCAATGCTGTAAACATTTCCATTTTTGAATCAGCGATAAATGAAATTATAACTTAATTTTACTTAATAATAAAAAATATTTTCGATTGGAAAAATAGTAAATGAAATAATGCATTGTTACGACTAAATAATAATTGAAGCCAAAAGTGATCCACGTTCAAAAAATAGCAAGATACAATGTTTGGCGCAATTTGGGCATCAGAAAGTGAGATTTGTTGCCAAATGGTATAAACAGTTATGAAAAAAAACTTGATGGGCTATTTCGCTTTAATATATTTATTTTAAATGTATGTATATTATTAATGTTTTTTTCATACATATTAAATGGGTTTCGATATAAAATTAGATAATTAGCGTTATTACGTTAAATAAATTGTAAAAAAATTGAAAAAAAAATGTATGTGTATATGAAATGAAACAGTGAATAGGTTGTCAGAAAATATATTGCCAAATTTCCTTTTCCGCCAAGGCTATTTTTCCTATTTCGCCAAGCTACCGATATTGAAAGTACCAAAAATTCTTTTCATGTTCAGGTTTGAAATAAATGACACAATAGCAAATATTTTGGTAGTTGGTTTAGTGTTGGTGTAATGTAAATGTTGAAAAATGTCTCCAAAAAATGTGTCCCAAATTACTCAAATTCCCTTTAAAACTCGATTATGGAATAGGTCCGCTTTAAAAACAAAGTATCAACTTAACTTATTTTATTAAGTTAATTATCCATCAAACCATGACCGGTAACATGTGCCATTTGTTTGTAGACTGGATTATGTAATTTATTGGTACCAAATATTTCAATTGTCTGTAGACTCGATCACGTAATTTATTTCCCAATTAATGCATACTTTACAAACTAAACCTACTTTCCAATTTTCCTGATTTTTTTTTATCAATAGTTGCAGTTAGATGTATATATGTTTGTCACTGTCGTGGTATTTTAGTTTGATCTGCGAAATATTATTATAATATTCAATATTAACACTATTTCTGATATTATTAACAGTCATAGAAGCTGTCTTTTTTGGGTCCCCAATAATTTTTTTTAATTATTTCTGTGATAGGTTGCCTGAAAAATCTAAAGGAAAAACGGTACTTGTATGTTAGCCGGTCACATCTGATAAACAACAAAGTATTGTTCCCATTTCCATTCATTTAAAATATAAAGCTTTCACTCTTTTAATTTAAAATACACATATGTTAAATATACATATTACATACCTTTAAAATAGTTGTTTTC
The DNA here is from genome assembly GCA_963932465.1 of Maratus speciosus. Lineage (NCBI taxonomy): Eukaryota > Metazoa > Arthropoda > Arachnida > Araneae > Salticidae > Maratus > Maratus speciosus. The sequence continues at coordinate 246,134,196 of OZ010798.1, read as the reverse complement.
ACCCATTTCATAAAAAAATAAACAAAAATATTCTACTTCATCATCAATGTATTGTTTCTAATTTACACATGTGAAAAATAAAATATGCTACTGCCCTGAAAAAAAAATGCTATTGGCGAGATTTGTGCCCGGCTAACTTAAAAGACCGAGAAAAAACATCATCGCGTAGCTGGTTTCTACGAAATTTTGTAAGTGAAATCTAAAACGAAAAATTTTGTAAGGAAATTGTGTTAGTCAAAATAGAGACCACTCCGACGCCTATATTAGTGAACAATCAAGTTTGATGTCAAATATCAGTCAGGAATTGTTTGATTAAACCCATTTAACGAATATTTGTTTCCAAATCGACGATGGTTAGTCAAATAGCAATGCTGTCATTTGAGATCTGTCATAAACGGGTTCACCTAATTACATAATTTTCTATACTTTTCCAGTATAGGGATCATTGTCGGTTTTTTTTTTTTTTTTTTAAGTATGGTGCAATTCGGACTTCAAAAAGTGAGATTTGTGGATAAATGATATGAACAGCTATGAAAATAAATATGATGAACTTTTATGCTTTTTTACTTATGTATTCATATAATAAACTTTTAATGAAATAAATTATTACTATTGTTATTTTTATTCAATTTAATTCTGTTTTTATATAAAAAGAGATAAATGGCTTCTTTATAGTAAATAAATTCTATAATTATTGAACAAAAAACACTCATTGAAACTTTACTTCTTCCGTCAAGCCCATTTTCTGCATCTCGTCAAGGATATTGGAAAATTACCAAAATTTCCCCCATTGATATATAACTAATCAATGTAGAACAATATATTATATGCTAAAGCTGTCTTTGAAAAAATATCAAACTAACAATGCAAACACAGAAAAAACAGTATATTAGAACTTTTTAAAAAGGTAAATTTTTGATAATTGGGGTCACCAGATTCCACAATTTTCCCCATAGCTGAATAGCTGAGCAAGGTAGAATGATATGTTAAATACTTAAACCCTCTCTGTAAAATTTTCTGATTAAAAGTGCAAGTTCTATCGAAAAACGTACGGCAGAATCTTTTCAAAAGATTATTTTTTCATAATCTGGTTCATCTCATTAAAGAACTTTAAACCAGAATTCGATACCTAAGCAACATAGACAACGTAGAATGATATGTTATATACTAAAACCTTCCAAAAAATTACATATCTAACAGTGCAAGTTCAGCAGAACTCGAGTTATAAGCAAGCGGAACGAAATTTCCAATTCTATTATATGTATATATATATATATATATATATATATATATATATATATATATACTATATATATATATATACATATATATATGTGTGTATGTGTGTGCAGTAGAATTAGATTACTCCAAAAAGGCTACCATCCGCTTGAAAAATCACCAATATTGTAAACGTCGCTCAAACCAATGGTATGCTTATGCCTTTTTGGCTTAAAATCATATTGTTTGGCGATAAAATCAATATCGTAAATAAACATACAACATGTAACACACAAGTACCATTATTTTAAGCCTAATGATGGATGCGTTTGAGGAAAAAAAAAGTAAAAAAAAAATGTCAGTCTAATATTTTCTCATCAAATTTTCTGGCGCATTTTTCTTAACCTGACGCAATAGATAAATCGCCAAATGTTGTTTAAAACTGCAATCTTTTTTACTGAATAAATTTGTACGCATTACGAATATTCTCTTTCTTGATTAAATTAAATATTTTCGTTTTATAATATTACTGTTTTTCATTTTCTCTTTTTCATCTTTTTTTTTCTTTTAATTAAAATTAGTAACAGTTTTTTTTTGTTTGTTTTTCAAGGTGTAATAGCTGTTTCAATATTTTCATCAACGATAAATTTCGCCAAGAAATAAAATGGTAAACCTTATCGTCCAAAATAACAAAACTTTCCGTCATAATTCTATAACTAATCTAGGTAGAATGATGTGTTATAGCTTAAAACCTTCCCTGAAGCGATACCTATCTAACGGTATAAGTTCCGTAAAAATCCATGCAGTAAAACTCGAAATCTAAGCGTTCGGAACGAAATTTCCATTTGGATTTTATATATATAATATATAAAACGAGAATGATCTGAAATACAGTATTCAACTACTGAAAGATTTGGCAGCTATGAACAAATTTTATCTCACCATTACCAAGTGAAGGACTAGGTTAATGCATCGACCTCAGGGAATCAGGTCCCAGTCAGGGAGTACAACAATTTTCCAGCATAAAATCATCGCTCTTTTAAAACATATAATTTCTGTAATAAATAAGGCAGAAATTAATATTTGAAAACAGTGGTGAATGTGTGCCCCAGTGTCCCAAAGTCTTTTCTTGTGCACTAATCATGGTTTTATAAAATGACCAATATCCATATTCTTGCATAATCTTGTAATCGTTCGCAAACACATTTCAAATTGATTACGAATGTTCTCTGCTCAAATTACCCGTTCAGCAAGCATTTTTTAAGGAAAGTTGTTTTGGTAATACTACACGTGTCACGGTGACAAATTGTGTCATTGTGGCTTCACAGACTTTTACGAATCCGAGTGTTGCATTTCACAAATAACACTTCATGATATGACGAAGCATTTATGACTTAAAAGTGTTCAGAATAAAAATTATTATTTATTTTGTTGAAGTTGAATTTTTATAGAACTTACTCGTTTCAAAATATATTTTTGAAATGCTTTTTTTTCCTTTCTACCCACAAGTGTGATATTAAAAATAGTGAAATATGTTTCAGCATCCGTGTAGTATCAACAGAGTTATGAAGACTTTGAACCTGCAACATTTTGTTTTGTTAAAATATTTGCGTGACATCATTTGAATCTATCCCGAAAACTAAAAATATTCGTTTATAGTTATGGTTTTATCCACTAACCAATCAGTTCCTTGCTGCAGCTTCAATAAATGGTACATATTTTAATTTTGCAATTTATAATAAATTCTTATTAAAAAAATTATTAATTACGGCCAATTTTATTACTTCCTTCTATCTTCAATAGAAGAAAGTATTGTAATCGAAATTTTTTCGACTTCCGGTTTTCGACGGAATCGCATGTTTTAGGGGGTCACAAAACTCCAAAAATATGTTTATACAAAATTTCTGTCTGTCCGTGTGTCCGCGTGTCGCCATTGTACCATCGAAAAGTGTCTGAAGGTATGATTAGAATTGAATCAAATTTTTTGTGTATGTACTTGGCTGTGGCAAGTAGGTCATTTTTCAATTTATATATATTCTGCCGGAAGGGGAGCTGTGATAACAATTTTTGTGACCATTGTCATTATTGTACCATAGAACAATTTTCTGAAATCCTGCATAAAATTGAACCAAATTCTTTGCGTATGTTTTTGCCTATGACAGGAAGTTCCTCCCTGAATTTGAAAAAATTCCGCCGGAAAGGAGCGCTGTAATAGCGATGCCTGTGCCATTTTCATTATTGTACCATCGAAAAGTGCATGAAATTATTCCTTGAATTGAACCAATTTTTTTGTGTATGCCTTTGGCTATAACGAGCTACTATATTGTCTAGCGAGCTACTATCTTCTATTACTATATTGTCTGCATGTATATTACTTATTTCAACGAACTTCGATCTCGCATTAATAAGTAGTTTACTTTCAGAAGGTATGTAAATTTCTTATGTAGATTATTCACTTATTAAATTTTGTTATGTGTATTCGCGTATTTTACTACGGATATAAACGTAGTATTCATATAACATAAAATTGGGGATCAAGGCGATTTGAAATGTGTATTTTTTTCCATGTTTAACAAAGCTATGCAGTAGTTTTATATTTAAGTATATCTTTATTTGTCACCCAAAAATCATACACTTTATATACACTAAAAATATTAAAGTCAATATAAGCACTAATTTAATAATATATTCATATAAATCAGTTAAATCTCCTCAGACGGAAGCACACAATACTTGAAAAATATTTCGTTTTAGTCATATTCCGTTTACACAGGTTTTTCTGTATTAGCTTTGAGTTTTCACCTGGTGGTACGCGGAAATATGAACTTCTATTTAGAGGTACGTCGGTCTAAAAGTTTGGTAACCCCTGCTTTAGAAGATGAAAATTTCATGAATTTAAAATTTGGGACATAAAGATTTAATCCTACAAATCCCTTCTACGTCGTAATTTTTAAGGGTATTATGTTTTTATAAACGATTTTACAGTTCCATGCAGAACTAAATGATGTAATTTCGCGTTAAAGTAAAAACATGCAAATCTTCGTTTGCTTTTCCTGAGAAATATGTATTTTTGAGGTGCGTCACGTTTCTTACGGGTGAGCGATATGATAACACTTTGTTGACGAGTATTTTAAAATGGAATCGCTTTTTTTATTATTTTTAATTGTTACCAGAAAATTTAATACTATTCACTGCCCTATTTAATTGCAGATTTCTGTGATTAAGTAAGACGAAGATGTATTAAATGACAGTTATATTTCTTTTCAATATATTTATATGTACAGTGCACCGCTTGTACAAAAATGCATGTTAGGCCACAACAATTTAACATTCGTTTGAGTAATAAAACTACTGATGGACGTATTGAATGATTTTGATATTCAGATGAATTTTTGGGTAAAGCGATAAAGTGTAGCTGCATGCTTCGTATTTTTTAATTAATTACTTAGGAACTGGTTCGTAATTTTATTCATTTTTTTTTTTTTTTTTTACAAAATTTTTTGTTTTATTTGAAAAAAAAAAAAAAGTTTGTCATCTATGCTTTTGCGCATGCCGAATGATTCATTGGTTTGTCAAAATCATTCAATAAGCTCCTCACCAATAATAATCCCCATTTTCGGAGTTATAGATAATGAAAAAATGTATTTGTACAAGAGTGGAACAAAATGTCTAAAAATTAAATGCATTTCAGAAGAAAACAAGCACTTCCTGTTGAATTTCTACATTAATATTTTATTCTTATACTATAAATAATCTATTAAGTCAATAAAGTATACATGCATAGCTGAGTATTTTTTTTTTTTCGTTCGTTAAAGTATATTTAATCCTGATGCAGCAAAATTTTTATACCAGTGAAATGTTACACCTTTTCTTAATGGCTCTCCAGATATTTTCCCTTGTTCACTGTACGTTGGTTGATGGAGTAACACATTTCGAACTCCCATGCCCCACTTCGCTTTTTGTTCTTAGTGTCCTTCTGAATCTTTTAATGGATTTTCTTTTTCTCGTGAAAGTAAATTAAAAAAAATCAGTGATGCGCGATGAATGAAACTGGTAAACAAAGTTAGAGTTTTTACCAGCTAAGTAATATATTTTTTTCTCAACGCGAACAATCTGTAAAAACTTGGGGGAATAAAAAATTATGTTTTTATTTTAGAATAATCTAAATAGAATGTCCAAAAATAAAATAATTGTAATAAAGAGTCAAAATTATTTATTTTTCTATACAAGGGGTCTCAGGACTCTTAAAATTGGAAAAAATGAAAAAAGAAAGACCATTTTCAACATTTAATATCATAAATTGTATTTGATTTTAAGACAAATTTTTAATTGTGATAAAAGATATAAGTATGCTCTTTCATTTTATGAATCTAAAAAATTGCAAGATGCCGAATTAGCATTTATAGGGCGGTCCAATCTCTCAGATATTTGACGAGCAGAAAATCGGCAAAACAGCTTACGCGCATAATCACAAAATAAATATTGCAACTAGAATGCAAATTTTGGTGCCCATTTATACCTCAGATTGTAATGATTAACCTGAACCTAAATAAATTTGTATTTAAAGCATTTTTATATTTTTAATACAAAGTCGTATTTAGCTAATACAAAATTTTGAAAATTTTGACAGCATAATCACCTGAAAAAAAATTGTTTTTTCACAAAAAAAAAAGGAAATTTTAGGTTCAGTTTATACAGACTAAGATGAAACGTACATTTTGAAAATTTCATGAAAAAATATTCAGAAGTGTTTGAAACATCGTGCGCGTCATGGCCAAAAACTTCATTTGGAGAAAAATGACTTCGAAGTTTATAAAACGCCGCTTCAGTAATTCAGTGGATATAATTCTAAAAGCCATAACTTCTGTTCTAATGGGAATTTCAAGGAAACAATTATAACAAAATGTTCAGAGAAAATAGTAGCTTAACATCTAAAAAAATTAAAATTTCGAAAATTTTTAAGCTTTAAGAGCCTGAAACCCCTTAAAAAATCTATATCTTTTAAATTCTAAACCCATAAATAGTATGAAAACTTTTGTTGTACATATCTATACTACTAAAAAAAAATTTCGCTCTGTATGTCTGTCTCTCTCTCTCCCTCTGTGTGTGTCTGTGACGCCTAGCAAAATGTACGGCACGTACAAGGCTGAAAATTTTTGTGAAGATAGTCCAAGTCCTTCCCTAATGCACCTGAAACTCAGAATTTTAAATTTCTAATAAATAGCTGGGATATTAATTAAAAATTCGCCAAGTTTCTTTTATCAAAACTACAAGCTGACTAGAATTGAACCCTGATGTGAGGGTCGTATACGACTGTCCAATCAAAACTCTCCCCTTGAAATCACATCGAGGCTAACAGCTTGCAGAAGGGAACAGCACAGATTTTAATAGGGTCGCGAAGAAAATTGTTTCTCGATTTCTTCTTTATCCCCTTAGTTCTCGCTCCCGTGATATTCATGGGCTGTGTGTTTTATTCATGTTGTTTGATTCCTACCAGATTTATAAAATAGTAGTGTAACTTTATTCTGGTAGCATTTTACCTGTCATTAAAAAAGGTGAATATTCCTTTTTCAAAAAAGTGGTGGCAATAAGCAATCTGAATTTTTAAACCGTAGTTTAATGCGACCGCTAAAAAGTTAAGAGGAGCAGGGTTTATCAGAATTTGTAGTTCTCCATGTTGCCATATTTCAAAGTAAACTCGGAATTGTTAAGGGAAGTTATGTATTTGTTATTGAAATTAACGTATCTATGCTTATTTTTTAACCCATTCCGGCACGGGCAATTTTTATTGTAAAATGATGAAATGATTGACTGACACCGGAATTTTAAAACGAGTTTTTTAGAAATTAAAAACTTGTTACTTTAACTATTCATTGTAAAAGCAAAATTTTACTAAAATATTCTTGGTACCGTTCGTAAGTTTGGAATTAAAATTAGGTATCCCGACCCGGGCACACCGTGCCGGAAAGGGTTAACGCCGAATCCTAATATCTAATTTTCTTTGAAATCCGACCACAATTAATGAATATCCATTAATTAACAATTTTAATTTTTTGAGCCTTTTTCATCTGAGAGCTGTTTGATAAATAATTTGCAATTATTTATCAAATATTAATTTTATATATATATATATATATATATATATATATATAAAGTTTGACTCTGATAACACGAACAAGAAAAATGTCTATTTAAAGTTTCTGGTCTGGGATTAGCGAATTTTTTTGTATGAAGTTTTTTATTAATTTTGATTTAAGAACTTCATTAAAATTAATTTTAAAAATAAGACAAATTTAACCCTCCGTCTACCAGACGGGTCCATTGGACCCGACAGGTACATACAAAATATTCATTCAAACCAGAAATTTCTTTAAAATAAACTAAGTATATAAACCAGACAAAAATAAGGTAAATAAATAAGTTAAATAGTTTTAAATAAAAATTCTGGTGTAGAACGTTTTATTAAAACTTGAATAAAATTCCCGGTAGATCTAGGGTTAAGTAAGCATTATCACATAGTTGCCAATTCTCCCCCATTTTTGTCTTACATTTTACTGTACAGAAATTTTCCCGTTACACAATTGCAGATTTCTGCAATTAAATAAAGCGAATTACTAAATTACTGGTAGTAAAAAATAGGGATGTTTGCTAACTATGCCTCCAGACATGATAAAAGTATTTTACAAGTTTTTTAATTAGTTTACTTTATTTTAGAAACTTAAAAGCATAAGTGATCATCCCCTACTCCGCTGCAAATCATCCTATAAATATACGATTGATACAAAACGATTGCTAATAAGTCGTCTAATTAACGTTATATTTAACCGCTTCCCTTATTTTCCCAAGTTATCACGGGTTCGTTTATATTACAATTAATTATTACCCCGAGATAACTCGGGCATGGCATAATTTGTCAGATTTGTTTTATCGTATTTTTACTCTACCTGAAGCTAAAAAAGAAAGAAAATATTCTTATATATTATAATAAATTGTATATAATATTTGATTAGCAGCGTATCCAAGTTTTGTGATGTGAAATGCAAGTGATGAAATGCAATGATGTGATTGGGAAAAATATAATGATTTTTTGAAGTTTTTTTTCAAACAAATTGGTAATGGAAGAGGTTACATTCTACATACACGGACATCTAATCTACATGTGTAAATTATAACAGTTTTTCAAACTTTTAGTACTTTGGACATACAGCTGATATTGACATTATGTTCATATTAATCGGTAACTGTCACCTTCATGGGCTGAAATCAAACGGGAATAAATCCTTCCTTCTAGTAGTAGGAAATTATCGAGGTTTAACTTTTGAAACTTCTGTTATTAATTTTTTTAATCGTTGCGAAACAAATTACGGTGCGAGTAGTCTTTTAAGCATAACTCAAAAATTTCTTAGTAGAATGAGCTGTTATTTTGAATTAACATATTTGAAAATTCTAGAAATCAATTTCTGTTTAAAATTTTATACGTTACAATTCAAATTTGCTCGAAAATTCCTTTAATTTTTTTTTTTCAGAAATAAAAATAAGAATTTTAATCTATTAATTTATGTAACACAAATCAACTTCTAGAAGCAAGCTTTGCTGCAAATATGTTAATTCAAACTTATATAATATAATTCCGTTAATAAGTTTATGAGATATGCTTAAAAAATTACTTGCATTGCAAGGACTGCAAATGAATGTAACATTAAGAATTTCAATCTTGAAACCTGGATTTATTTCTAAACTTATTTCTAAACTACTTGACCGAAGGACTCTCTATTTGATACTTAACCCGTTCAGAACCGGCATCTTTTACACGAATTTTATTCGTTTGGCACCACTTTTTGTTAATTATTTGACTTAAATTTGTAAATCGATAAAATTTTCTTAATTAAACAAAATCAATTTTACTTTTCTTTTTTACTGGTATCAAACTCAAGCGTTTTAAGAATATTCTGAAGGTGCATATATGCACCCATGGTCCCGAACGGGTTAAAGGCAAGGTTCGCACATCCCTTGGAATGTACATACCGGTTTATACCTTGAATTTGTAATAATTGTCTGAAGTTAAATAAGACCAAAAAACTGTTTAAAATATGCAGAAATACTGTGCGAACCCTGTAAAGGTAAATTATACCAAGTAATTCCAATATGATATCAAAAAAGAACTAAGTTTGAAATCGTTAATGTTTTTTACAATTTCTATGCGTAAAGTACCGCCTTATCAAAATGTAGTAATAACACAGTTGCCAACACTTCCGCTTTTATGTACCACAAAAATTTAATAGACAATTTTGCCTTATTTAATCGGCAGATTACGACAATTTAAAAAGTAAAATTTACTATAAAATTTTTGCCGTACAAAGAAGCATAAGATGTTGGTATGCTTACTAATCGACTGGGTATATCCACTGATGCCAAAACCTGTTAATTATTACAGAGTCTAATTCAAGAAAAACATATTTCAAAACGGAAAATTTATGTAAGGAAATATTTCTTCTTTCTATAAGGTTTTTTTCTTTTTTTAGATTTAATTTTGAAATTTTTGATTAAGTAAAATTCCCGGTTCGTCATGTTCGTCTTGGATCAGACTCCGGAATACTTACACAGCTGCCACAGGCGACTATTTTTATATTGAATTCGCCCCACTATTTTTAAAATACAAATTTTGTTCATTTATCTTGCAGATGTTGATACAGTACGTGTAAAATTTTTTTGTTTTGAAAAACTGGAGCAAAATAGAATTAAAAAATAGTCGCCTGTGGCAGCCCTGTACTTAACCCCTTGGGTACGAGCGACTGGTATTCGTGCCGCGTAAGGTCATCGGAATCAGTAATTATTCTCACCAGTAAATTTTTATTGTAAATTTTGTCTTATTTAATCCGAGCATTTTTCCGATTCAATAATGCAAGAATTTCTGTTTTAATAAAACGGTGATAAAAGATTAAAAATCCTGTAAAAGACGCTCGTCCCGAAGGGTTTAAGGGGTTACATACGCAGGTCTCGCAGAGTTTATAAGATTATCGCACTTTGCTACCAGTATTTTAAATAAAAATTCTTCGTGGTACAATACTTTAACATCTCTAATAAATATAATACAATAAAGAATATCGTTTTAATAAATAAAAATTCTTCTTGGTGGATTCCTTTAACATCTATAATAGAAATATACAATAAAGAATATAATTCTAAAATAGTGGTAGCAAAATGTGAAAATTTTAGGAACGCTGCATCCTACATACATTCTCAGCGGCGAAAAATTGACATATTTTAGAAATTGCTTTTAGGAAGGGAGTAAAATTTATTGAAAAAATAATAATTTCCCGTTGTTTTTTATTGCTTCAAGTGTTTAAAAAAATTCTTTTTGTTAAATTCCGTCACATATTACGTCGGAAACCTGCAGCCTTGTTGACCTGTACCAAAATATACGAGCTCGATGGCCAGCATCCTAAGTTGCCGTAGAAATAAAAATTTATTAAAATCTCAGTTTCTTCTTGTAAAAAATGGTTGTACCTAAGGAAAATCGGGTCAGATTTTAGATTTTTTGAAAAATAAGTTAATTGAGCTATTTTGAAAAAAAAAATAACATTTTTCTTAAACTTTTAACCCCTTGAAGGGCGGTGATGCCCTCACGGCATCACATAATTTTAATCCCTAATCGTCATGTTGGAAAAGGAATTTTATAATGAAAATTTCACCTATAGTATTTCCATTTCACCTTGTTCGGCGAGGTCGGTTTTATAGATCATGTGCGAGCTCACATTTTTGCTCATATCGTTCTTATTAATCGAGATATCACTTTAACCCTTTATCTACTGCCGGTACTTATAAGTACCACTCACTTTAAATTTTCATCCCATAGTAAATATTACTAATATTCTAATAATACTTTGCAAAAACACTCTTTATATCCACTTTATTCGGATACATGTCAGCAGCAGTTCTATGTTTGTTATTTTAGCGAGGAAGGAGGGTATCTTTGAAACAGTCGATGTATTTTGTGCCGGCGTTTTGCACAGATTGTCACGCTCGTCTTTTTTATTGCTGAAAACACAGGAAAGGATATAAGATAAGTGTTGGATTTTTTATGTGTTCATTATGCTCTTAGAATACAATCTGACTAGCTATTTTAGGTGAACAGTGTATGTATTTGATTTAACAGTTGAATTACTCGGTGGTACTTATAAGTACCGTCAGTACACTGGGTGTTGGAGAAAAACTTCTTGTTCAGTTTTCGTCTGTGTAGTTATCCATCGTTTTCATCTGCTTTAAAATGTAATTACTAAAATGTAGTGTACTAATAACTTTCCTTAGTATTTCTTTTCAGTTTCATAAATATTTTCCATAGGAAATCGAAAAAGTTTTGGCACCGGCTCTGTTTAGGTGCGTTCGTAATTATATAAATACGTTGCACCTATAATTGTCGTTCAGTCTGTCCATCTGTCCTCATATAACAGAGCAAAAACTACCCGACCGTATGGTCTGAAATTTTAAATATATAATTGTTGCAAAATTTTGTTGAGTCATTTCAAATTTTATGAAAATCGGATGTATAGTTTAATTACAGAGACACTCAAAAATTTTCCGTTACATTACGGCCAATGGGAATAAATTATTGCAAGTGCATTTTAATGATGTTACAGCCTTCCGAATGGTCTGAAATTTTAAATATATAAATGTTGCAAAATTCTGTCGTGTCATTTTAAATTTTATGAAAATCGGATGTATAGTTTAATTACAGGGACAGTCAACCGTTTTCCGTTTACATGACGGCCAATGGGGGAAAAAATATTTCAAGTGCATTTTAATGATATTACAGCCTTTCGAACAGAATGAAATTGATATGGATACTCACTTATTGAAGTGCACTAAAATATACATTCAGTACAATATGCGATCAAAAATATTTGTAAAACTAGTTATAGTACGAACGCACCTCATTTGCCATGTTTGACGAGAAATTTTCAACTTGCTTTGCTATGCTAGAAATGGCATATATGAATTCATATGTCCAATATGTGGAGATGCGAGAGAACATGTTGTCACTAGAATATAGACATCGCATAACTAAAAGACTGCTAACAAGATCAAAACCTTAAAAAAAAAAGAAAAAAAAATAGTTTTTTTAACCCTTTCAGGGGCAAAGCATTTTCACTGCTAAAGTGTTGAAATAAATGATTGGCACCGGAATTTGCCGAAAAAATTATTTATAAATATGAAAAGGCTATTTTTCACATACTTATCAAATCGAAAACATTTTACGACAATTCTGGTGCCATTTGAAATACCTTGTGTGTTTTCTGTTAGGATATTTTAGTCATAGCGTACTGACGGTACTTTAAAGTACCATTTTAAATAATTAAATATCTCACGGTTGGGTACTTTTTTATGTTTATCCTTTAATTTTCTTTGCAGTAACTGGAAAAAAAAATTACATGAAAAAAATTGCAGTATATCATAATACAGTTGATAAAGGGTTAAACATTTTTGCCCATAATTCTACACACTATAATAATTTCTCTGTGAGACTAATGACACTAATAAGACTAATAACACTATAAGATCATATGTAACTCCTTAACATTAGAAAGACGGCGAGCGGTCATTTTGACCGCTACCAAATGAATATATTTCGGTTCGAACCAGAAATTTCTTTATAAGGCTAGTTTAAAAAACATAAAGAAGAAAATCTCTAGTTAAAGAAATAAGTTAAAAATTTAAAATAAAAATTCTGGCGAAAATATTTTTATAAAATTTGAGTAAAATTCCCGTCTTTCTAGTGTTAAGCTAGATTGGTCTTTGTCAAATTGTTATGTGATGAATTGCGACAGAGTTAGTTGGGGTCGATAATTTTTTTTCCGAGGGCTGTAGTGTACAGTTGACTCAAATATTTTCCCAATATGGGAAAACATCCCTCAAATAACCATAAAACATCTGGAGGCTTCCTTCCTGACTATACATATACATTCTCTGTGAAATGACTTATTTTAGTAAATTCCACTATCCTTTACCGTTAAAAGGCCATTAAAGTGAAATATTGTATAAATAAATAATTACATAAATTGATGGTTCGCCGAAACTTTTGCTATCTAATATATATAAATATATATATTCCGAATATGTAAATACTCTGTAAGTTACATAAAGCCTACTGTAGAATGAATTACGTACTTGAATTTTTCTTGGACAGCCACTATGCGATAAACATATTTTTATCTCACAGAATGATAGAAATATAGTATATTTCTTCTTATTATATTTTTGGTCCTTTTTGACCATTTTCTAGTTAATGGAATAATACGCTTTTGAGCTGGCATTAGGCTCTTCATTTTTTGTGCTCTATGTCATCTTCAATCAAAGGAATTTTTATGATCGCTGACAGAATGCTAGATGAGATTGGACACTATTACAAAAAGAGCAGAAAAGGCTATATGGATTCATTGTTATCCTATTCTGCTTATGATTGAAGATAAATCCTGAGAGCAACCTTTTATATGGAAACATTTTCAATTACAAATCTACATACTAATTTCGTTTCTAATTCTGGGTTTCAGTTTGTCCTCAACTTTCATTCTAAATTTTAAACTCATACCGATAATTTTGAAAGATGAATTGTTACTTTAAACAATCCCAAAATTTCTGTCGCTAAATAAAGCATAAAATGTTATTAATAATTTCTGGTATGTCCTCGAAATATCTGAATATAATTGGAGGCCAAATTGGCAACCCTGTTCATATACAGGGTATATTAGTAAGAGAGATGTTTCGGTGCATTCCTTAAAAACCATGTGACGATGAGTAAAGAACGATCGACCTATCCACAAAATCGTGAAGCTATAACTTCAACCAGTTCCACAGTCACTGATTATAGCCGGGGCAAACTTCCTCCAGTAAATTTTAATAGAAATTTCTTACTTATTTAAACGCTTTGTTCAAACAAAATGTCTGTCTTAATTAAGGCGAAAATGTATATTCTTTTTACTCGAGGAAATTTGTCTAAGCTGTAGTTTGGCTGTGCAGTTCCGCCATAATGTTACTACATAAACAATCCTACTGTCAATGTTGACGAATTTGATTACCGACGAGTGAAAGTTTTATCAGTAAATATGAATAGAATATTTCGCCTTCTATAAATGCCTTATTCGAGTAAAATTTCTACCATAAAGTAGCCAAAAAAGTCTATTGATTTTTACTGTTGGAAATTTGCCCCGCATTATCAGTCCTTGATCCGATATAAACAAACTAGGGGGCTCTGCCACCTGCTTACTTACGCTCGCCAACCCTCATGAATTCCGACACAATTCACAATGGAACCGCTACGCGTCCCCATCTCGCTTCGCTTGCTCGAACTTTTTGCAGCAATTCTAGCCATGATGACAGGGCGACTATTTTTTAATTCTAACTGGCAACACTTTCTCAAAACCCAAATACTTAACACACACTTTGACAACATTTTCAAGAGAAATACGCTTCAAAGAAATAATGGTGGATATATGCCTGGGACAGCACTGTAATGAGTATTATCATAAATCCAATCTGAAACTTATGAAAAAAAAAAGGTAAAAAAACAGTAATTGTAAACTTCGTTGAAATCAAAATTAAAAATGCATTTAGTTGGTTCTACCAATAAGAATAGATCATTCTAACATTCTGAAATTTACCAATTTTCGAAATGTAAGATAATTAACTGAAAAAAAAATTACCTTGGAACACAATTAATTTAAAACTTATTGCGCAAAATATTCTACAGAACGGCTTAAATTTATTTCGAAAAACTTTCATTTCTCCGACGGCAACATTCCTAATAATAAATATGATACAAATATCCTCGCAAAAAGTATTTTAATTTAAAATAGGTAAAGAAAAATCACGTGAACTCAAGCACAATGAAATTAACTGCAATATGAACTAGTCGGATGTACCAATCCCAAAACTTTCTTCTTTCTCATACATGTTAACCCCTTGGGGACGAGCGACACGTATACGTGCCGCATGAAGCGCTCAGGATCCTTGTTTTTTCTCACCAGTAAAATTTTACTGTAAAATTTGCCTTATTAAATCAGCGCATTTACTCGATACAAAAAGACACAAATTTCTGTTTTTAAAAAACGGTGACAAACTATTAAATATTTCGTAAAAGGCTCCCGTCCCGAAGGGGTTAATACTTGAAAAGTCGCTATCACACTGCCAAAATTAAACGGCAATCTATGACCATCATGAGGATTATAAAGATATGAAATTCCGTGCATTGGTTCTTGAGATACGGCTATCTCTGAAATCGTGTAAATCCTGCAAAATTCAGCCTAGGTTGTTTTACACCAAAACCACGAAACAACCGCTAATGTCAACGTCTAACTGAATCTGAAGTTTGCGGAAAATCCGTGCATTAGTTTTTGAGATAGAGATTTGCGAAAATCATGAAAATTCCAGCATAGCAGCGCCACCTATTGGACGATTAACACCAAAACCTAATCAGCAACAACTTGTATAACATCTAACTAAATCTGACGTTAGATGAAAATTCGTGTATTAGTTTTTGAGATAGAGCTATTGCAGGAATCGCGCAAAATGCAGCACAGCAGCCCCACCTGTTAAGCGATTTACATCAACACGTAATCAGCATCAAGACATATCAAGGAATAACTGAATCTGAAGTTTCATGAAAATCTGTGCATTAGTTCTTGAGATAGAGCCATTGCGGAAATAGTAAAAAATGCAGCATAGCAGCGTCACCTGTTGAGCGATTTACACCAACACGTAAACAGCATCAAGTCATATCAAGGACTAACTGAATCTGAAGTTTCATGAAAATCCGTGCATTAGTTCTTGAGATAGGGACATTGCGGAAATTGTAATTAATGCAGCATAGCAGCGCCACCTGTTGAGCGATTTACACCAACACGTAATCAGCATCAATTTGTATCAGGGACTAACTGAATATCTATTTTTATTAGATTCCGTGCATTAGTTATTGAGACAGAGCGTCCACAAAATTTGTGTCACACACAGACAAACAGACTCACAGACACACATCTTGTAAAAACAGGTTTTTCGGGTTTGCTGACCCCTAAAACGTGTAAATCCGTCGAAAACCGGAATTCGAAAATTTTCATGAATCCAATACTTTCTTCTTGTAAAGATAGAAGAAAGTAAAAATGGTTATTTGTGAACGTGAATTATTTAATACTATTGCTTCTTTTTTACTTTCTTCTATCTTTACAAGAAGAAAGTATTGGATTCGTGAAAATTTCCAACTTCCGGTTTTCGACGGATTTACACGTTTTAGAGGTCAGAGATACCAAAAAACCTGCTTTTACAAAATGTCTATCTGTGAGTCTGCGTGTCTGTCTGTCTGTATGTGACACAACTATTGTGGGCGCTCTATCTCAAGAACTAATGCACGGAATTTAGTAAAAATTTATATTCAGATAGTCCGTGATATAGATTGGTGCTGATTAGTTTTTGGTGTAAATCGGTCAACAGGTGGCGCTGCTATGCTGCATTTTTCCCGATTTCCGCAATAGCTGTATCTCAAGAACTAATGCACGGATTTGCATAAAACCTCAGATTCCGTTAGTCCTTGACATGAATGGATGATTTTTAGGTTTTGGTGTAAATCGCCAAACAGGTGACGCTGCTATGCAGCATTCTGCAGAATTTACACGATTTCTGCAATAGCTCTATCTCAAGAACTAATGAACACATTTTCATCAAACTTCAGATTCAGTTACTCTTTGATATGAAATGATGCTGACTACGTGTTGGTGAATATCGCCCGATAGGTGGCACTGCCGTGCAGTATTTTGCACTTTTTCCTCAATAGCTCTATCTCAAGAACTAATGCACGAATTTCCATCAAACTTTAGATTCAAGTATACCTTGATAAATGTTGATGCTGATTATGTGGTTGTGTAAATTGCTCAACAGATGGCGCTGTTATGCTGAATTTGTCGTGATTTGCGCAATAGCTCTATCTCAAGAACTAATGCACGGATTTTCCCCAAAATCATATTCAGTTAGACACTGACATAAGCTGATGATAATTAGGTTCTGGTATAAATCACCCAATAGGTGGCGCTGCTATGCTGCATTTCGCTAGATTTACACGATTTCAGGAACAGTAATATCTCAAGAACTAATGCACGGAATTTCATCTTTTTAGAATCTTCATGATGAGCATAGTTTGCCATTTAATTTGGCACTGTGATAACGAATTTTGAAGTATTGACAAGTATGAGATAGAAAAAAGTTTTGTGATGGCCACAAAATACCAGTTCTGTAGAGCAAATTTTAGGAAGTTCCATGAAGTGCGAATATTTGCAATGATTCAGCCTCCACTGAATTTTCTAATATTTGGAAAGAGATGCTCTATACAGATGTAGACTCTATGTAGAAATATGAAGCAATAGTATTAAATAATTCACGTTCACAAATATCCATAAAAGGAGAAAGTATTGGATTCGTGAAAATTTTCGACTTCCGGTTTTTAACGAATTTACACTTTTTAGGGGTCAGAGATTCCAAAAAGAAACATGTTTATACAAAATGTGAGTCTGTCTGTTTGTCCATCTGTCTGTATGTGATACAAATTTTGTGGGCGCTCTATCTCAAGAACTAATGCACGGAATTTAGTAAAAAGTTATACTCAGATATTCCCTGATATAGATTGGTGCTGATTAGTTTTTGTTGTAAATCTCCCTGCAGGTGGCGCTGCTATGCTGCAATTTGCAGGATTTCCACAATAGCTCTATCTCAAGAACTAATGCACGGATTTTTATAAAACTTCAGATTCAGTTACTCCTTTATGTGAATTGGTACTGTTTACGTTTTTGTGTAAATCGCCCAACAGGTTTGCGCTGCTGTGCTGTATTTTGCAGGATTTGCACGATTTTCGCAGCAGCTCTATCTCAAGAACTAATGCGCACATTTTCATGAAACTTCGGGTTCAGTTAGTCCTTGATATGAAATGATGCTGACCACGTGTTGGTGTAAATCTCCCAATAGGTGGTACTGCTGTGCTGCATTCAGCACGATTTCCTCAATAGCTCTATCTCATGCACTAATGTACGAATTTTCATCAAACTTCAGATTCAAGCATACTTTGATTAATATTGCTGCTGATTATGTGTTGGTTCAAATCGCTTAACAACTGGCACTACTATGTGGCATTTGTCATCATTTGCGCAATAGCTCTATCTCAAGAAGTAATGCATGAATTATCCCCAAATTTCATATTCAGTTAGATGTTGACATAAGTTGATGATGATTAGGTTCTGGTGTAAATCACCCTGTAAGTGGCACTGCTATGCTACATTTTGCTGGATTTACACGATTTCAGCGATAGTCATATCTCAAGAACTAATGCATAGAATTCCATCTTTTTAGAATACTTATGATGAGCACAGATTGACATTTAATTTTGGCAAATTGATAATGAATTTTGAAGTATTGACATGTATGAGATAGAAGAAAGTTTTGGGATCGGTACAGTCGTGAAAAAAAAAGTAAACACCCCCTATTAACTCCTCAAAAAATTATCGTAGAAGAAAGTTACTGCTACCGAACGATTGGAAATAAAGTCTACTTTTAAATGATGTATATAAAATTTGCTTAGGGGGCCATCTACATATTAAAACGAACCATAACTTTGATTTTTTTCAATAGCAATGCACAATTCTGACAGCCTAAATGAACTCTAGACCCTTCAATTAGCCTAAAAATAAATTTTTATGCAATTCGTACCATAAGTTTCCGAGAAATTAATTATTTTAAAACGAGCGTATTTTAAGGGCTGTATCCAAATTGAAGTTCGGTACTCGATTGTTAACCGAGAGAGCCCCCTTCTTGATCAAGGCACCTTAAGCACCACTCAAGCAGTCAATGAAGCCTGTTAGATAACAGGACAGCAGAAGAAATTTGAAAATATCCACTCACTTCTATCATATACGGCCCCTTAAACTATCATTTTGCCGTTTTGTAAGCTTAATTTGAAACTATTTGGAGGAAAACTGTGAAATTTTGGATTTTCATAAAGCAGGACTTAATAAATCTAAATCCATAAAAAAAAATTGTAGGTTGCAATTCATAATTTTTTCGAATATTAATTTCATAATTCATATCATAAAATTATAAAAATTGCAAATTCAGCGTATTTATGTTTAGGCACATTAGTAGCATTGCTACACAAAAAAAATAGCACATTAGGAGCATAATTTCAGGAGATATAAATAAAAATATGAAAATATAAATTAACATTAGAAGCACTAAATTTTGAATGTTTATAATTCAAAAACTTATCATTCAAATGACTTGAAATTTGGTGTCTATGCATAGTTTGAACCGAAGATTTGAAACATCTCTTTAAAATTGGGTATTCCTATTGAAAAAAAGTGAAATTTGGGTTCGTTTTAATATGTAGATGCCCACCTAAGCAAATTTTATGTACAACATTTAAAGGTAGACTTTATTTCCAATCGCTCGGTATCAGTAACTTCTGTCTACGATAATTTGTTGAGGAGTTAGTAGGGGGTGTTTACTTTTCTTTTTCCACGACTGTACATCCGACTAGTTAATATTGCAGTTAATTTCTTTATGCTTGAGTTCACGCGATTTTTGTTTACATGTTTTAAATTAAAATAATTTTTGCGAAAATATTTGTATCATATTTATTAATGAGAATGTTGCCGTCGGAACAATGAAACATATGTCTAATATGAATAAATAAAGGTAATTTTTGCCTTGTTTGAAGTATTTTATCACTTTAGGTAAATATTCATTTAGTTTAATCCCTTAATTCTCGCTCCTGTTATATTCACGGGCTGTGCTTTTTATTCATTTTATTCTTTTTTGTTTGATTCCCACCAGTTTTATCAAATAGCGTAATTGGCTTTTATATGGTATCATTTTACCTGTCATTAAGTAAGGTGAATATTTCTTTTTCAAAAAAGTGGTGCCAATAAGCAATTTGCATTTTTAAACCGTAATGTAATGCGACCGTTAAGGGGTTAAAAGATAAGGAATTAAATTTCAGTACGTTATTTAACAAAGAGTGTATATACGTGACATTTAAAGTAGTAAAAGCTCTTTAGGTCTGGGAAATCTCCATTAACCCTTTGATTCCAGTTTCGGAACTCATACGTCGCACCGACTTTTTTAAAATTTCTCTTCGTACTTCCCGAAAAATTATCTCTGCCATAAACTAGCACTAAAATATTTTCTGGAAATCTACCACAAGGAAAATATTTGGAAATTGTGTTACAATTAATATACAAATAAATAGTCACCAGTCCTGGCCACTAATCAAAAGATTAACCCCTTAATTCTCGCTCCCGTCATATTCTCGGGTTGTGTCTTTTACTCAAATTGTTTGAGTCCCACCAGTTTTATAAAATAGTGAAATTGGCTATATTTTAGTACCGTTTTTACTGTCATTAAATAAGGTGAATATTTCTTTTACATAAAAGTGGTGCCAATAAGCAATTTGAATTATTCAACCCTAATTTAATTCGAGCCTTAAGGGGTTAAAATAATGCAATAAACATCCGCTGACATGTATACTATCCTGGTACCACAAAAAAGTGCCGCATTTAATTTTCAGATTTCAACGTTTAAATATGGTAAATGCTGCACTTGAATTTTTATGGGAAGATAAAAGCGTAAATGTTGGCAGCTTTGAGCATGTATACGGGACTGCCACTGGAAACTATTTTTATATTCTATTCGCACCATTTTATGAAAATTAATTTAGTACATTTTTGTTCCAGAGATTGTCAATGTGTGTAAAAGATTTCTTTTTTTAAAAAGTGACTCGAGATACAATTAAAAAAATAATCGTCAATGGCAGTCCTATGTGTATTACAATAATTACATAAACTGATTATTCTTTAACCCTTTCAGGGGTTACACTTTTAATGTTCCATTTCTAAAAGGTAATAAATGAATGAGAGACACCGGAATTTATGATCAACTTTATTTGGGAATATGAAAAAGCTATATCTGCCATAAATTTTCAAAATTTTGGTGCCATTGTCGCGTTTGTGAAAAATGTAGTTTCATGAACGGACCACCGCCCTTGAAACGATTAAAACTGTTTACTCCAACAACACGTAATATGATCGGGGCCAAATTAAAACGTTTCGATTCGAACTAGAAATTTTGCCATAACCATAGCTGCTGCCAAGTTTTACGCTTTTTCTTCTATCACTGATGTTTAACAGAGAACTTTCTCTTATTTAATCACCGAAAACACAGGATTAAATAAGGCAAATTTTTCTGATAAAATATGTGGCAGAAAAAAGCGTAAAAGTTGGCAGCAATCGCCATAACAAAAATAAAACATCAATTGCAGGGAGATAAGTTAAAAGAGTTAATTACTTTTAGGTAAAATTTCTGATGTCAAGTCTATAATAATAAATACTTTTAATAAAGCTTGAATAAATTTCTCGGTACGTGTAGTGTTAGAATATCTGCTATCGAAAAGCCAATTTCCAGAAATATAACTATTCTATATTTATTCAGCAGAGTGAATTCTGTGCTACTTATTTTTTTCTTACATTCCAAACTTCGAAAGCTCTGTGCACCATAAAATTTTATTTTTTATCCCACGGAGAGATAACTTACGTTTTTTCTTAATGCGTCATTGATACTTTTTTATTTCCTATCATTTGTTAGTTAATGGGCTGCTACTTTTAAGCTGACATTGAGTACTTCACATTATTTTTCTTAATGCAGCCATTTTATCAATAGAACATTTTTTATAGTAGTATAATAAAAAGTTAAAAGCTATTTGTAGCCATTCCGTGAGAAAGAAATTCAGGGAGAAACTGAGTTTTCCCCTTTTTTTATTATTGTACGTCCTCTGAAAAATATTTTACGTGAAAACTTTTTGATTTAATATTTTAAGAACATATGGTGGAAACAGGGTGATTCATAAAAATTACATAATAATTAAATAATATTTAAATTTAGAAAAGGAGTTACCATCTGTTGAAACTGGGACCAGAAAACCTCCACTATTTTCGAACGATAATATTCGCTATTGTTTCATGACAGATATTCTGCTGTTAAATAAATGAAGATTACTATTTGGAAATAATGGTAGCTGTGCGCTCTATGGTTCAATTGATTGAAACCATTGTTATACAAATACACTTGGAAACAGAAATAATATGATTTTGAACAACAGATGAAAACATTTTACACTATTTTAAAGGTATAAGGCACAAAGTATATTTCTTAAACTAAGAGATTTAGTAAATTGTAAAAAGACAGTTTAACTGTAAAATCACCGTTAATGTAGCAAGCAAACTGTGTATCGCAAAAATTACATAAACTGATTTTTCAACAAAATTTCTGCTGTGTAAAAAGGATACAGTATGCTTCAGGAATATAGTGAATGTATAAATTTCAGAAAGTGCGTATTGTTTTATTGCAATTTTTAATAAAATTCTTCGCCTTATTTTATAGCAGAAAACCGTTATAAATTCAGCGATTAAATAAGATGATTACAAAATTTCTAAGTTATATATTAAACCGTAAAATGTCAATCCTATATAGCGGTGTCAGACCTGTGGAAATTATAAGGTGAGCAGACACCTTGGCTTGAGGAGAAACTCTTAAAGAATGAAATCTATGCTTGATTCATTTTTTTTCAAATTTTACATAGCTTCCATTACAAAAAGTAAGAAGCTTCTTATTGCAGCCGTCCGGATGAAAGTATTTTGGTATATTTTCACCGATCATGAATGACCCCCAGACTCCAAAACCATACTCTGTCCAGTTGCTTATTCATATTCAGGGTGTTTCATAAACGATGGGCAAAATGTTAAGAGATGATAGTACACATCCAAACAAACAACTTTCATCAAAGAATGCATGGTCGGAAATAAAACGCGAAGGTGCTGGCGCATTTGGAAACTTGGTCCAGTGTTGCCAGTTGGATACATTTTTTAAATTCAGATTTATTGAGTGCCATCATTTTTTTATGTAGCGAATTTCTCCTTATTTAATGACAGATTAAATAACGTGAAAACAAGGCAGATTATCAATTTTAAAAAAACTGGTGGCAATCAAAACATTTGAATTAAAAAAAAATAGCCCAATCGCAACACTGACTTGGTCCATGCAAACTTTAAAGCCCCATTCCTGTTGGAAGTTATCTGGAGAAGAATGACAATAATGCGATATGAGGAAGAAGAAGAACGCGTATGCAAAATTTCGCCTCGATAATTACATACAACTGCGATCTGAGTGTGCAATAGGGTGGTCACAAGCAACATGGGGAAAAAATTTTTTAACGTTTTCTTCGGGAGGACCCTCCTAAAAGTTGCCAATTAGTCAGAAAATAAGATTGGCAAAGTTTAAGCTCAAATAAATAATATTAACCCGTGCCTCATCGAGGTTGAATTCTTGAAAATTTGCAATTTTTGGCAAAAATTGTCGTTTTTCTTTCCTTACGTGAAAAATATTTGTCTTAGAAACATGATTCTTGTTTTATTTCATAGAAACTGTTGTTGCCTTGAACTTTTACTCTCATGAAAACTTATATTTAATGAACATTTAGTATTTTTCAGGACATCTAGTGAACCATACCCTCAAACTCTGCATTTTTGAAACATAGGTAAAAAATGACAAATTAAAAATTTTATTACTTTTGATAATTTTTTTGTATCATTTTTATTAATAGTCAAAAATAAGTGAACAATTTTTGCAACTTTAAAAATATTTCACGAATTATAATTGATTATTAGTTATCTAGTTCTGTGTCTAGTAAGAAAGAGCGTCTCGATTTGTGTTACAGTTAAACCTGTGAATTTCTCTTTTTATTACAAGGCTGTTTTTGTTATCTGTTATGGTTATCTATTTTTAGAATTGACGAAACATTCCGTAAAACCCCTTCCCCCTCTTGATACGATGGCAGAAATGTAAGATTTTTTAAATTGGCCACATGTCTCATCAAATCATCGACAGTAAGCAGCTAAGTAATTGTCAAGTTTTATGTATTTTATTTTATAATATTCGCAAAATGAACTGAACGCCAAAGAAGCTGCTAGACTTAGAATACATCCACTAGGTAACCACAGACATCGACTCTGCAAATAAATGTTTCGTAAACAAAAAACTGAGCTCATCAAAAACAGATTTTAAAATTCCCGTTTAGAGAGAACTGTTGTTCACTGGGGTGGAAAACTGCTTCACCATTTTTTTAATAAAGAAAATGTAGAGTGGATAAAAGTTTTAATTAGTTGTGGGGATGAAGAACAGTTACTACGAGTTCCTCAACTTGAAAATTGTATCGGAATAATTCAGGCGAAAGCTGTATTTTCAGCAGTTGAAGAGTGGGAGGAAGTTGGTAAAATTCAGGCAATATGTTTTGATACAACTGCAGTAAACACAGGTCGCCTCAGAGTTAACCTGCATTTTTCTACAGCAATTGTTAAAGGAAAAGTCTTCTGTATTTACCATGCCGCCAGCATAATTTAGAAAGCTGTTCTTGATTGTAAAATGGGCACAATCACTGCCCCTCAGCCAGATATTAAAAAAAAACAATTCTGATTGGGTGGTTTAAATTAAACCAGAGTAAGTATACAAATGTTACTGAAGATGAAATACTAGGTATAAATAGTTAATTCAGAAGAAATTTCAAGTTTTCTTACAGGAACTCTTAAAAATTAACAACTAAGGGATGATTATAAAGAGTTTATCCAACTTTGTTTAATTTTTATAGAACTCCTTCCTGCAAAACACTTTTTTTCAAAGCACCTGGTACTTTTAATCATGTCAGATGGATGGAGGCACAGGCCATTCATTCTCTTAAAATATATTGTTTCAGGGATCATCTTTCAATAACAAATTTAGAAAAAGAAGGTATCAGAGATCTTTTCTTATTTTTAATCAATAATTATGCAAAAGCGTGCTTCAATACTTCCACTGCCATTTTAGCCCCCAATTCAAGACCTGCAAATAATAAAATCATTTGTTCACTACGGAAAATTTTATAAATAGGTTACAGACAAAGCACTTGCTAAAATGACAAACCGCTTTTGGTATCTTAACTCGGATCAAGTTGAATTTTCATTTTTAGATAATACTTTGGTAAAAAAAGTCAACATAAGCCACCTTATCTAAACCATTACCACTTCAATCCTTTCCGGCGCAGTGTCCCACGCCGGGACCATCTAATTTTAATTCCAAACTTACAAACGGCACGAAGAATATTTTAATGAAATTTTGCTTTTACAATGAAAGGTTAAAGTAATGTGATTTTAATTTCTAAAAA
Organism: Maratus speciosus; assembly: GCA_963932465.1. Lineage (NCBI taxonomy): Eukaryota > Metazoa > Arthropoda > Arachnida > Araneae > Salticidae > Maratus > Maratus speciosus. The sequence continues at coordinate 246,108,707 of OZ010798.1, read as the reverse complement.
TGTCGTTTGTAAATTCCGGGGTAGACAATCATTTCATCCTTTTACGAACAGAATTTTTCTGTGCCGGAAAGGGTTAACGTGACAGTTGTAAGGGAAAATAATTTATTTTCTTTATTATGCCTCTTTTCTTGTAACACAACTTTAATAATAAAATGCGATTGAGCATTATTTGCTCTCATTTCTATACTTCCTTTGACCTCCCTTTTTTAAAAAAAATTCTTTCAGTTTAAAATTCGATTTTTTTTTCCTTTTCTTTGGAATTTTTTTTAATCAAACACTTTACTGGACTTCACAAAACAAAAAAAGAAAAACAAAAGGTGGAAAGCAGATGAAATGGAATGTTACAATTTTTTTTTTCGCTTTTTCATAAAAAGTCAATTTTTAGGATTCAGGGGAAGTCTGGTCCTGAAAAATGCGTATATTTTTAAATCTACACATTTTTAGAAAAAAATGGTGTGTGGTTCTTCAAAGCAAAACTTTTTTTTTATAAAATGAGACCTGCATTATATTTCTAGGTTCAATTGTATTCATTTCATGAAGGAAAAACAGCATTTTTTTGCGAAAAATCACGTTTTTTTTCAAACTTAAACCTCAATGAGGCACGGGTTAATATTATCCAAATGAACTGAAACTTAACCAATCTCATTTTCTAGTCAATTGGCAACTTTTTTGGGGGGTCCCCCCGAAAAAATTCGAAAATTGATTTCTTGTGACCACCCTAGTGTGCAACTGTCAATCGCAGTAGGAACGTAAGGGAAGGTGTTACCCTTCATTAATAGGGGAAACGCTGATATGAATTTTATCTACGGAACTGCAAAAGGAAATGGCTCAGAGACTCAACGATTGTATAGGGAGGGGTTTCCCACCACGATTTTGTCACTTATTCGTTCTTTGCTTGTTTTTGTCTCGTATAACAACATATCCAGCATTGCCAGTTGGCAACTATTTTTAAATTCGGATTTATTGATTAGCACCACTTTTATTATATATTCCTCATATTTAATAACATGATAATTAAGGCTAAAACAAGAGGAATTTTACCATTTCAAAAAAGTGGTGCCAATCAATAAATCTGAATTTTAAAAAAGTAGCCCACTGGTAACACTAAATATCCCCTTTGGTTCTCTCTAGCAACTTTGCGTTTTAATAGCGACCGTATATTCTTTGATGAAAATTGTTTGTTTTGATGTGTACAATCACCTCTTAAAGTTTTCCCTACCTTTTATGAAACACGAAAAGTACACCCTCTCTCTATATATACATATATATACAGGGTGATTCAGAACTCTTTGTCAATAATCGGCATGTAGGCTAGGAAGACGATAAGAAGAAAAAATCATAAAGGAAAATAAGATCGCACATACAACCCTAATGCGCAAGAGGGCGCTACTGGTTGCGAGGACAGCTGAGCAGGCAGAAGCGAGGAAAAGCGAATTTGGGTGTTTGAGCTGAAGGAAGGACACATCGCTACACGAATAGTGAATTGGCTTATGTGCACCTCTTTTACGGAGCTGCCAATTGCAGTAGAACAGCCGCTAGGGAACTGTATCGTTCCCGGTTTCCAAGCAGACGTATCCCTACTCATACCGTGTCTCACGTCTGCATCATCGATTTATCAAAACGGGGTTTCCACACACGAATGATTGATACTGGTATTCAGAGAACAACGTGGACACGTAGACTGGAAGAAGCCGTACTGTTCGAAGTTGAAAACGACCCAGTGGCTAGTACTCGACGTATTGCAGCAAGTGTACGGTGCGTCCCAATCTAGCGTTTGGCGTATCTTAGACGCGGACGAGTTCCATCCGTACCATGTGCAATGTGTGCAGTCTCTGACCGCCGGTGATTACCAGCATTATTTGGAATGGGCACATTGGTTTCGACAGCAGACGGCAGCCGTTCCCAACTTTGAGGGCATGTGGCGCGTCTGCATCCCATTTGTGACCCTATGTTCCTATATGATTCTTGCTTGTTATTGTGTTCCTAACCTACATATCGACTATTGACAAACAGTTCTGAATCACCCTGTATATCTGATTTTTTGTCATGCCATCGCACTCACATTTATGAACCGAATTGGATGTGACTAAGCCAGTACATAGGACTTACCAAGGTCTCGACTGCGTTCGTTGGCCAGCTTCCATCTGCCATTATAAAACAAGATGGCAGACACTTAAAATAGTGATGGAAAAGTGGCGAACCAGAAAATCAATAGACACCACTAAATTTTAGTAGCATTTTTTTCTTATATCAGTACAGAAAATCTGATTATCTTCTAATTCGAAAAATATTATAAAAATTTAGTGGTGACAATCGCCCAACTGCTTCATCACTTCTTAACCCTTTGAAGATCAAGTAATTACGTTTGTGTAATGTTGCTGTCACAAACGTAATTTTCGAAAAATATTATTTGGAAATAATAAAAAGGAATTCTACAACTAAAATCCACCAAAGTACAAACGTAAAATTTAATTAAAAGTTTCTGATATTAATCTGGATTAAAATAAGTGGGATATAAAAGTTCCTGCCGTTAATCTTGATTAAAAAAGGATATCCACCATCCCTTAACTCACTGATGACGAGCCTCCTTTACACTTCTTTCAATTCTTCGACACCAGTTTTTGCCACTTTGTAATTTGGTTTATTTAATCGCTCAAAATCTGAGATTAAATAATATAAAAATTTCCAAACTAAAATACTGGTATTCAAATTAAAAAAAAATTGTTCGCTTTACCTGGCAAGTTTTCTACCAGCCGGCTTTAATGAGTTAAGGGGTTAATCCTTTGAATTCTAAAAGTTACTCTCAGTCACCACTCTTGCCTGGTGTCCCGCGTAAATCAGGGCTTCAAATGCTCTGGACACCAGTAATTTCTTACAGTTTATTTCGCCATATTTAATCTTAGATAATTCTGCCATTAGATAAGGCGAAGAAAATTACTTTCGAATAATGGTGTCCAGAGTATTTGGAAGCTAGGAGCACCCGGAACACTATTGGTGAGTGGCAGTCACATAATTTCGAGTGCGTAGGTTTAATACTTTCAAGTTCAAAATGATGTACAAAAGAAAAATTAGAATTCCTAAAAGATTTTTCCGTTAACCTCTTAAAGGGAGGTGGTTCATTCTTGGACCACTTAATTTTTATTTCTAAACGCCACATTGGCACCAGAATTTTGGAATGAAATTTTACCTTTCATTAAGTAAGTGAAAAAAAGTTTTCGGTTATTTTGAATTAAATTTGTTTATAAATTCTGGTGTCGTTCTCTCATTTAAGATTTTTATGAATAGAAGAACCTTGCCTCTGAAAGGGTTAAATGTTGGTCTTCGATAGAAGGATTTCGAAATTTTTTTTTTCGCTGCTATCTGAAAAAATTCTGAGATATAGCAGTTTTCAGTCCTAGGGTGGCTGACATTTTGATCCAAGACAGCAGGATTTCCTCGTAAACGGGATAAATTTAGCGAAAGCGGTTTCGCGCAAATTTTATTTTTTGGTTGTAACCATTGTTCCCACCTTCATATACTTAATCCTTTCCGGTGCGGATGAATTCTGTTTAAAAACTGATACAATGATGGACTGATACTAGAATTTATAAACAGTGCAGTGTTGCCAGATGGGCTACTTTTTTTAAAATTCAGATTCTTGATCAGCACCACTTTTTTGAAATGGTAAAATGTACCTTATTTAATGACATATTAATTAAGGCGAAAACAAAGGTAATTTTACCGTTTCAAAAAGGTGGTGGCAATCAAGAAATCTGAATTTAAAAAAAGTAGCCCACTGGCAATACTGAAACAGTGCTGCCAGATAGTCAAAATTAATTTCCCCAAAATTTCTGAAAATTTCCCCAAATCGGTGTTTTTTTCTGCAAAAGTCTCTAACTCAGTTTTTACTCAAAAAGGGAATTTTTAAATTTTCAATTTACCACTATAAAAAATATTTAAGTAATTTATGCTCAAAAATTTTCCCCAAATCAACCCTTTTTTGAAAAAATTCCCCATTTACAAAAAACAAACTTTTAAACTGGGCTGAATGCATATTTTTTAGCTACATTAAGAGAATGAGAGAGATATTTTGCAGTGACAAGTTATTTTACGTTTGTTTTTAAAAGCAATGTCTAACAATGTTGGCCTATTGTTACATTAGCTCTATAGCTTTAGACAATCTCTTACCACTTGGGATTTGAATGAATCCGAGATGGTACGCTGTTTTAATTTTTTTGTCATCCCTATACTGAAGTACATAATCATAATGCAAAGTATTTTCGGTGTATCAATCGATGTGCTTTTGTATATCACGAGAGAAAAATATCCCTTTTCACATATTTAAATTAATTTTCTTTTAAAGTACGGCAAAGGATTTTTTGTTAAAGTCCTGCAGATTTACTCACGTGCAGGTTTAAGCTGCTTAAGACTTTAGAGTCTGATGCATCTGTAATATGTTAAACTGTAATGTAGTAAACACCGAACACGACCACATCCAAGAGAATAATGATTGATATTTCCGATTTCTGGATTGTATTTTCGTTTTTCAAATCAAAATTGAGTTCGAGTCAGATCCAGATTTTCTACAGGACTAAAAGAAATCTTTACGGAAAATAGTAAAATGGAGACAAAATTTCCAATCTGGCAACACTGTTTATAAACGAATTTATTGAAAAATACAAATTTGCTTATTTTCACGTACATTATAAAAGGAAAATTTTAATTAAATATTGTGGGTGCCATTAAAATAAAAATTAGGTGTCCTTTTTTAAGGACAGCACCCGTGAAAGGGTTATGGGTATATATTCAGATCCGCAGCGACAAACTCAAAATTAATGAGACTCGATGAAATATCGCCAGATTTGGCTATCAAAAATAAATTGCCATAAATGAATGACTAATTTGCCGCAATTCGCAGCCAAATTCATTATGGAACGAAACCTTTGAATGAACTTCTATAATCAGATTTATTGCATTTTAACTTCATGTGTGAGTAAAATTAGCTGAATTCATTTAAAAAAAAGGGGGGGGGAATAAGGAAGTTATTTTTCCATCCGGTACAAACCAGAAGGACTTTTTCAAATTTGCTAAGGCTTTGTAAGAAAATATTTTTCTTTTTTTTAACCCATAAAGAAAAGTGATATTTTACATTTCCTCTTAATGTATCGACACAATATGTTATCTTCTCACCATTTTTTAGGTAATGTACTGATATATTTTCGGCTGCCCTAAAGCTCTTCACTCTTTATTTCTTAATGTCATTATTCTATCAATAGAGCATTTTTTAGACTAAAAGTAAAAAGCTTTTTGTAGCCATTACGTAAATAATACGAACAGAGTCAGTATTGAAACTTCTTATTAGTAAATGTAATCTATAAAAATATATTTGGTGTATACATTTGATGCATTAGAGAAAGACTATTAAAAAAACAGACAAATTGAAAAAGTACATGTTTCAAAAGAATAATTTTTCTTCTTAAACCGTAAAGCAATATATGTATAAAAGTGACAGGAAGTACATAAGAACGGTAGAGAGAGTGACATGAACCTGATTGTAACCTTATTGTAAATGAAAGGTTTGATTCAAATACGCTGAGTGAAGTTTGGAGATTTTTTTAAATTTCAACAAAAGAAATCTTTTCAATCCAGTTATTTTTTCCTTTTTCTTCCTTAATTACTCCCTTATTCTTCTTGCAGACTGTCCCTGCTTTTAATTTGTCTTTAATTTTATTTCCTTTCATTGAAAAGACTCATTACATTTAGAAATATTTAATTAAAATCTGAGTATTTTATATCGTTAAAAAGCACGAACGAAGTGACACATTTTTATGCACAGAAATACATGAAAAGCAGCAAACAGCTGTTTCCAATCTACTAGCGAGATTCTTCTTCAGTGCAAGATACGGGAAAAAGGAACAGCGTGCTAGAAAAAGCAAGGCTGAGCCAATTTCAGCCTATCAATCAACGAAATTTTGAAATTTGACCCGGCTCCCTGTCATTATTAAAAATCAATAGCCAGTATGCGAGGTATAAAATTATTAAGCTCGATGGGACGAATCGAATTACCTTTAAAATCGAAATTCGCCGCCACAGACTATAATACCTTTACTTGTTAGTAATTTTATACCTCGCATATCGTCATTGAGTTTTAACAAAGACAGGGGGCCGGGTCAAATTTCAAAATTTCGTTCATTAAAAAACAGATACCCTGAAAGAAATAAGTGAGTTTAAGTTTACTAATTTTTTTTCAGCTCCATACATTGCCAATAACTCCTATAATGTCATATTATTGCTGTAATTATAAGAATTTGTAAATGCAGATAAAATATTCGTATGCTATTTGATGGGCAAGTTTTCGCAAGTTATGATATCCTCATCTAGTTTTGTTCATCCTGTCAATACTTTTCCCCGAATTACGAGCAAAAATCTTTGTAACCACAAATTGTCGGTTCTTTTGTCAGTTTTTCAGTCACTTCGTTACTTGCGAAACGCCTGCGTACGGTTGCGCGCGAAGGAATTTTCTGCTACTGTTTTATTTTCGGTAGCTCGCATTACAGGGATGCCATGGGCACTATATTTTAATTCTATCTCGCACCACTTTTATAAAACAATTTTTTTTTTAGATGCACTGTGACAACATCTGCAAGAGAAATGTACAACAAATTTTTTTCTTAAAATAGCGGTGGCAATAAAATATAAAAATAGTCGCCTTTGACAGCCCTATATTATGTAAATTTTTAAACTTGGACCCGGCCTCCTATCACTATTAAAACTGAATATCCGATATGCGAGGTGGCAAATTATTTAGCTCGATGAGACGAATCGAATAAGCTATAACAATCGAAATTCGCCGCTACGGAAAAGTAACATTACTTGTTCGAGTACTTTTCGTTTCAAGATCTGATTGGTCCATTGTCTGCTGCACTTTTACTTGCTATAATCTTCCACCTGTTTCTTTCTCCTAAAATTATTTGTCTCGTTCATATTCCCAAATTGGTACGTGAACTCCAGTTATTGCAGATTTCCAAGGAGGCCATATTTTATTCGCACTAATTAAGGTCCAAATTAGCCTTTTGGACCAGCATCTGTTATACAAATTTTATTCGCTGACACCACTTTAAAAAAAAAAAAAAGTTACTTTAAATATAAGACAAATATCACTTTTCTCTATTACTGGTGCCAAAAACAAAATCATAAAAGAAAAAATCTAAAAGAATCGCTTGAAATCGCTTGTATTTTCACTTCACTAGCTCAGCGCGATAGCCTTTATGAAGGCGTTCTTTCTACCCCTTCTCCTCTGAAATAGGTCAGTCTTTCAAAAACACCTTCAGAGTCTTTTTTTTTTCTTTTTTTTTAATTACAAAGCCGTGGGCGTGGTTTTACTGGTACAGCGCAGTATAAAGGATAATATTTTGGACTGACATATATATACGTCAGTGGCACTTAACGCACCGACTATTTGCGACGGATATATACGTCCGTGGCTCTTAAGGAGTTAATAGACGTAGCATAGTCATTATGTAGCATTTCAACAATCGAGTGCCGAACTTAAATTTGGATACAGCCCCTAAAATACATTCATTTCAATATAATAAATTTTTCTCAAATTAACTGTAGGAATCTCATGAAAATTTGCTATATGGCTATATGATGGGTTTAGAATTTATTTATGGTGTGAAACTTTATTATTTCTATTAAAAAACAAAGGTTTAGTTCAGTTTGATATGTAGATGACCCCCTAAATAAATTTTATATGCATCATTTATTTCCAATCGTTTTGTACCAGTAACTTTCTTCTACAATACTTTGTTACAGAGTTAGTAGGGGTGTTTACTTTTTTTTAACGACTGTCCATATAATTACTGCTTGCATTAATATGAAATAATGTAGTACTACACTGAAATCTTGTAAGGTTATATTTCATTAGAGGCATATTAAGTTGGTTAGCCGTTTTGATGGAACAAAATCCGAACGCATTATAACTAGAGTCCTTTTATAATAATGTAAAAATAAAAACAAAGAAAGTGCATACTAAAATCGGAAATTTTTCTCCGAATTGGAGAAATGTACTGGTAGAACGAAATGATTTTATCTTTTATCATAACTGGCCCCGATCCCAAAAATAAAGCTATTTTCGAAAAGTATCGCTACAATATCTATCACTTATCTTTTTTAACACTTTCCAACGTAGTTAAAAAGTGTTTATGAGTTCGGTTTTTCCGGCAATCTTCCCTAACTCTAACTCTTATAAATATACCCAGATCACTTAGAATTTTTTGTATTTTATTGACATTTGCTATAGCACGATCGGTATTGGAAATGAAGTGTGTAGCATTTATAGTTTATTTACAAGGCACGTCAAAAGTATGTCGAAGTATATAAAAATCGAAATATATAAAAATCGAAGTATACAAAAGTATATAAAAATCATAATTATTAAAAAATAACTCATGCATTTAAGGGTTAAGTAAAAAATTACATAAAATAAAGTATTTAGAACATAGCTGCCAACATCTTACGCTTTTTTATACCACAAAAATTTTACAATAAATTTTAACTTTTTAAGTCGCCATAATCTGCCGATTAAATAAGGGAAAAAATTCTATGAAACTTTTATGGTACAAAAAAGCGGAAGAGTTGGAAGCTATCATTTGGACTCATACTTATTAAAATATTTACTAATTTGCAATATTTTAGTTTTTACTTGTATTGCAGATATGCAACATAAGCAAAGGTTGACGTATTATACGAAAAATGTATCTGATTTTTTTAATTATTTTTCCTGTATTATAAACCTTTCTGAGAATCATATATAAATTTTTCGAAAGAAAATAAAAAATCATGCATTTAAACCTTTCAGGGGTAAGTAATTGCGTTTATGTAATGTTAAATTCACAGCAGTATATTAGAAAGAAGAAAAAGAAAACTTTTTTTTTCCACCAAAGTTATATACGTAACTTTTAATTAAAAGTTTCTGGTGCGATTCTTGATTAAACTTTGGTCGAATATAATATATCCCACCGTCCCTCGAGCGGTTAAGGGTTAATTCTCGCTACCGTGATATTCACGGGCTATGTTTTTTATTCAGATTGTTTGATTCCCATCAGTTTTGTAAAATAGTGTAATTGACTTTATTATGTTATCAATTTACATGTCATTAAATAAGGTGAATATTTCTTTTTTTTTTAAGTTGTGGCAATAAGCAATTAAATTTTTTAAACCTAATTTAATGCGACCGCCAAGGGGTTAATGCACTTTAAAAAATACTTCTAAAACCAGTCGCAGCATCAAAAATTTTGTTTTTATAAATGCTTTTCAAAATCGCGAAAATATATTGTTTTTGGGGCATATAACTAAAAAGAAAGAGGAATTGACATAGCTTCAAAATGCGGAAGCTTCAACTTGACCGGTATCATATAGGCTGATTATCGCCGGGGTAAACTTCTACCAGTAAATTTTTATGGAAATTTAATCCTTCTTTAATCTCTTTATTAATGCAGAATCTCAGTCATAATTAATGCAAAAACAGATATTCCTTTTTACTGGTGGAAGATTACTTCAGTGGTAGTCAGACCCCCGTCTTTCCGCCATATTGTGGCAACCTAAACTAACTCCTGTCAGTGTCAATGAAACAGATTATAATACCGGAGCAAACTTCCACCAGTAAAAACAGAAAGGAATTTTTACCATATTTGTGATAGAAATTTTGCACGAGTCTCTTAAATAAGACGAAAATTTCTATTCAAATTTACCGTTGGGCGTTTTGTCCGGCGGAAATAAAAAACTGTTAATACAATGTAAAAAAAAACCTGCCGCCATATTGTGACAACCAAAACAAACTCCTGTCAGTGTCAGTGAAAAAGATTATAATGCCGGGGTAAACTTCAACCTCTGAAAACGAATAAGAATTTTTACCAAAATTGTGAGAGAAATTTTACATGAGTACAGCGTTTAAATAAGGCGAAAATTTCCATTCAAATTTGCTGGTGAGCATTTGGTCCGGCGGTAATAAAAAACTGAAAATATGATGTAAAAAAACCACCGCCATATTGTGAGTACATATAGAGTTACTTCATTCGCAATTGATAGAAACTAGTAAATCTGCAGATCAGGAGCCTCAACGTCAGCTCTGCAAATCATTGTTTTTAGACACACTTTGGTAATATTCAGTTTCCTGCAAACCGCAATTTAAAGTTTTCAAATTATGTAATTATTTATAATAAAAAATACGAAGTTTTCAGACATTAGAAGCATTAAATTAAAAACGTTATGGAAGGATATTTCGAAATTTTCATGAGCTGTTAATTCTGGTATATTTTTTAAATAATAAAGTAGATTTCTTCAGGGGGGCTCCGCCCCCTGAACCCCCCGTGGTCTTATTAATTTACATACGTAACTTTTTATTGATTGCACTAATGGTTAGCGCAAATCTTAGATTTCTTTTTACACTTCCGAGCCTGATTTTTTAAAACTGGTAACACAGAAAATGATTTACATTGACGCAATTATATTAAACGTTTAGGTTTTATGAATGAAAATGTAATTTCCTTTAAAAGTAAAATAATTTTCATTCATATTTTCTGAAATGAGGCAGCATTAAGAAGTAACACCCGTCAAAAAACATTTTTTCAGGCAATCTAGTTAATGCTTGGTTTTTAAGGATGAAAATATTTATTTCAAGATACAATGACGTCATTTTCGACAGAGATAATTTTGCGGTGCATAATTTTGATATTTACTATATATTTGCTTTTCAAAAGTTTTTTTTTTCTCATTGGAATTTTCGATTAAGAATTAACATTTCTGTTAGCTGTGTGCAGACGATAAACCATGAGATATTAGTAACATTTTTTTTTAATAATAAGAATTAATATCATAACACAAGCCCCTTTTATTTCAACCTCAAAGCGTATTGGTTTTATTTTTGATATATGAGATGAAATTCACCTTCTTTTCGTATTTTAACTTTATTTCTAATATGAAGGCGTATTCATGTCTATTTTTATTTCATTTTCCTCTCGCACATAAAAATCTTTCAAATCAAAAGTAACTGTTTAGGATAAATTTTTATTCCGGGATTGAATTTTCGTGGCAATGGCCAAAAAAAAAAAATAAATAAATAAATGATTGTTAAATTTCATAGCAAAATGTCGATTTATTCCTTATGAAAATAATGAACTTTTTTATTTAAAAGAAAAATATTTGAACAAAATAAATAGAACATAGTCTTTCTTTATTTCTGTGGTAAACTCCATCTATATGTAAAGACACAAAGTCGTCTTTCATTCGAAAATTCGTCCCTTTTGCCTTTGATTTAACTTCAAACAATTACACATACTTTCACATTTCGATATTTTTAGGTGTAGTTCGCTGCTAGGTAACAGTTAAAAGATAATAAAAACAATTAAATATGTGCTTAAAAAGAAAATTTATATTAAAAAAAATATTTTATATTATTGAAACACATATATTAAATCCCTCCATAAAAGTTATACACCGAATTTAAAAACTCTGACAAATGTATACACAAAATTTCAAACTAATATGAATAATGTATGGTTCTAATTAAGAAATTTCATCATCCTTAATTTAGCATTTAAATCCTTCAATCATATGAGCCATTTCTTTTCAACAAATAAAAATGGAAAAATCGTCTGAATTGCTATAGGAAAGCATTAAGTCGCAAAATAAAATGTTCTATATATTCCGAACGAAGGAACCAAATTTAACCAAAAACTGTACAGCTAAATCCGGGGTTATCACCAACATGCAACCTTAATTTTAAGATAATCGGATGCTTTTTACGGCAGTTATCGCGGAACAGACAGACTAACTAACAGAAACCAAAACGTTTCGTAGCCTTCACTGACGTTTCGGCAATTAATTTAATACTAGTAAATCTGGAGCCTCGACGTCATCTTTGCAAGTCGTTGTTTTTTAACACTCATTGCATAATATTCAACTTCCTACAATTCGCTTTTTAAAGTTTTCAAATTACATAAATATTTATGAGCATACAAGATACTTCGTAAAGTTTCAGAAATTAAAAGTGTTAAACAAGTGGTTGTACATTGATGTTCTGAAATTCTGATGAGCTACTTATTCTGGTAACTTTTTAAATCAAAAATTGCATTTCTTCAGGGGGGGCTCTGCCCCCCTGAACCCCCCGTAGTTTATTTAAATTTACATTCGTAATTTTTTATTGATTGTGCGGATGGTTATAGTATATCTTAGATTTTTTTACGCTGTGATTTATAAGGATAAGCATAAGTTTTTTTTATAAATTAATAAAATTTAAGTTTAAAATAAAATATTCATGTTAACCGTACACAGACAATAAATCTTGAAATAACGCCAAAAATGTAACCCTAAAGTCCGCTACATTCGGCACAACACAAGGACGGGCTGAAAAAAAAAAAAAAAAAAACGGATGAAGTCAAAGAATGTGGTCCCTGTTCCACGTGCTTGTTTTGTTTGGGCCGAATGAGGGCATTTAAATCTGAGCGATAACGCACATCGTATTGCAAACTGTTTTTACGGCATACTGCATCTCCATCTATCTCTTTCCTCCGTGAATAATAGTTAATTTTATTTTACACAAGATCTTTTTATTCCAGCATTTTTGTTTTCGATAAATGACGTCTAATTCACCTGCTATGCGTACTTACTCAAAGCTTTTCATCTTGTTATATTAAGAAATATTCGAGAGTTTTCTTTTTATTTTTAATATGCCGCCATATTAATTTTTCTATTCTTAATTTTATTTTTCATTTTCCTGTTTCACGACAAAACATTTCAATTGAAAATTGTTTAAAAGAAAATATTATTCCGGGTTTTCCTTTTCTTGGCAACAATTAATGAAATATTGGTAAATGTTATGGGAAAATGTTACGTTATTCTCTATGAAAATAATGAACTTTTGTATTTTTCAGCAAAATATTTGAATAAAATATTGCCTATTTTTATTTCTGGGTTAAAATCCTTCTATATGCAAAGATACAAATGCATTAATTCATCTGTTTTGACGTTGGCTTTACTCAAGCATTATATACGGAATTATACTAATATTATTAGGACCAAATACGTTGCTAGGCAACAGAGAAAGAAAAGGAAAAAAATGAAATATGCATTATGTCAATTTGATAAAACAAAATCCTTTATATTATTGGAAAACATGCATAAAATTTCCCCATTATTATAAACCTAATTAAAAAAATCTCGCAAATATATTGACATAATTTATTGGAATAATTTAATAATGTTATTTAATAATTTCAGCATCAAAAATTTACCATTTAAATCCATTTTTCATATGAGTCATTTCTTTCAACAAATGAAAATCTGAAAATTGTCTGACTTGCCATTGAAAAGCATTATAGAGCAAAATAAAATGTTCCATATTTCCCGAACGAATGAACCAAATTTAACCAAAAACTATACAGCTAAGTCCGGATACCTAATCAACATGCCCAGTGAATTTCAAGCCGATCGGATGCATTTTGCGGCAGTTATCGCGGAACAGACAGACTAACAGAAACCAAAACTTTTCGTGTCTCCACAGTAAGCCTTCACTGACGTTTCGGCAACTAGTTGCGACTCCATAGTTCTCATACTTTTTATCAAAGATTGTACTCTGCCCTGTGTACACGATCGTATTGTGAATATATCCTGTCTCTGCTTCAGCAAGTACAAAGAGTTTTACTCTAAAGCGAGCTCTTTTCATTGGTATGTATTGTATCCATGATAGCCTGCCTTGGAAAAGCATCAAGCTCTCATCAATGCTCAGGTCCCTTTCAGGTGTATAGACACTTGAAAATTTCTTCATCATGCCAGAAAAAACAGGCCATATTTTACTTATTTTTTAATTTCGGTGTGAATTTTTATTTTTATCAAAAGTATTGTTATCAGAAATGTGCAGAAATTTCATGATAAGTTGAAAACGATTTCTGCTCATAAATTTCCCAAAAATTGGAGTTTCGATCAATTTGTTTTTAGACCAGTAAAGCGCAACGTGAGGTTTTACAAGTATTCCTTGCAGAATAAGTATACCTAAAAAAACATATATTTCTTCTAAGGTTGTTGGACGCCACAACTTCGTCTTTGATTTCTCTTTTCCAGGATGCTGGTTGTTATACTGGTTTGCAAAATGGTTAGTTTCTGTAACAATATGAAGCACCAGCTTCTGATCAAAAAATAATTCAAAAAATAACAGTGGGTTCGTAACATCTGTTACATTTTTATTTATTCCTGGTTGTCCCGAAAATGGAAACCGTGAAGGTGGCAGAGGTAAATTTGTTATATCCAATCGTACCCAGTTTCTGGCATCTTTCATAGAATAGTCGTTATCTGAATCCTCTTCATCTGACATATATTCTGACGTCTCTGATCCAGCAGATGACGGAAAGCCGTCATCGGACTCACTATCATCAGTATCGGACATACTCCTACGAAATTCGAGAAAATCCGAGAAACTGCACGGCTAAAGCTATGAGACTCAGATAGTGACATCAAAATAGCAATGCGATAGAAAGGCGAAAAGTGAACGGCAAACAAAGCAATATTTTCTCTGAAATAATAATGGTGTGCAAAAAGGGCGGAGCCTTGTCAAATATGGAAAAAAATTCGCTTGTATTTTCACCTCACTAGCTCAGAGCTATAGCCTTTATGAAGGTAGTTCCTTCTACCCCTTCTCCTCTGAAATAGGTCAGTCTTTCAAAAACACCTTCAAAGTCTTTTTTTCTTTTTCTTTTTTTTTTTTAATTCCAAAGCCGTGGGCGTGGTTTTACTGGTACAGCGCAGTATAAAGGACAATATTTTGGACTGACGTATATATATTTCAGTGTCACTTAACGCATCGACTATACGCGATGGATATATATGTCTGTGGCACTTAAGTGGTTAAAGCCGGTTGGTAAGAAAATTTGCTTTGCAAAGCGAACAAAAGTTTAAATTTTTAATACCAGTATTTTAGTTTGGAAATTGTCACATTATATAATCTGAGATTTTGAGCAATTAATTCATTCAAAATTACAAAGTCGCAGAGACTGGTGTCGAAGAATTAAAAGAAGTGTAAAAGAGGCTCGTCGTTAATGGGTTAAAATAGTGAAGCTTCAACTGTAATCGTTTTTGTAGAGGTTGAATACCGCTGGTGAAAACTTCCACCAGTAAATTTTTATAGAAATTTTCTACTTAATTAAATGCATTTTTTAATGCAAAATTTCAGTCATAAATAATGACAGAAACATATTTTAATTTTTACTGGTGGAAGTTTACTTTGACGAAAGTCAGGCCCTGCGTTTTTGCTATAGTGTTACAATTAGTAAAGCAAACTGACCGTTTTACCAGACAAACTGACACCAGTAAAATTAAATAAAAATGTTAACATATCTGTGAGATAAATGTTTTAATTAATAAGACGCTTAAATAAGACGAAATTTTATATTCAATTTTACTGGCGGGAAGTTTGCTTTGGCGGACTTCAGACACTGTAGATCCGATTTTATAAAAAGCAGCCGCGATCTTGTGATAACTGTCTCCGTTACTTTAATCGCAACTGGTATGCAGTACACTATGTGTCTCCTCCTCCTTATTCATAACTCCATTGTAAACGCTAAGCGCTAGTTACATGCTTGAAGCGAAATGCATTTAAAATATTAGATCACTAGCAAAGCCCGCGGCATTGCTCGCGTAATAGATGAAATGTGCCAAGTGATTTTTTGCGTGACTACTTTTTATTAGAAGAACACTTTTTGAAATAATTCAAAAATTACAAATTAAGCCACAGTTTGACTAAACTTCATTATAAAAGTGCAATAGACAGAAATGAGATTTTAATTTATAAGAACTAAAACTAATTCCAATTAAATGATATTTTAGGAGGTATTTTGAGAGTTTTAGTCTCATTTCATACGCTCATTTCGGTATTCATTTGAAGTTTTGATTTTTTTAGAAAGCATCTTAACACATTTACATCTTAAAATTAACCATCATGTCAAATTCCGGGCTTCTTGTCTAACAGTCTACCACTTCTCTGGTGTCTACCACTAAACTAACCAACGTAAAATGCCGAAACAGAGTTGAAATAGAATGTTTCGAAAAATGTTGAAACAGAGACTGTCACC
The DNA here is from genome assembly GCA_963932465.1 of Maratus speciosus. Classification (NCBI taxonomy): domain Eukaryota; kingdom Metazoa; phylum Arthropoda; class Arachnida; order Araneae; family Salticidae; genus Maratus; species Maratus speciosus. Next base: position 246,092,607 of record OZ010798.1, on the reverse strand, counting down.
ATTAATTTGCCAAAATTAACCTTGAAATCGGTTGGTATTTCCTAATATTCTAAAGAAAACGGAATTTAGATGTTTTTAAAGGCTTTCTTGTTGTTCCTGCCAACCAGGTGGTAGTGAAACCGGCATAAAATATAGCCCGTATATCATCAGGGACTATCACTCTTGATTCGCAACCAATAACGTCTGTAATCGGTTTATTATTTCCAGAGATTCCATAGAAATCGTAATTTAGGACTCTTTTAGAATGCTTTTCACTCCTTGCCTTCTCTTCACCCCTTTTTAATTTCAAATTTATTTTCGACTGTTTATAGAGGACATTTATGTTTTATAAGTAACTACCGTGCTATAAAAGTTTCTAGCCTCTTCAGTACCGCATAACTCGCAATTTAGAAAGTTTTTTGCTCCTGCAATCCTCGACATAAAATATAGCTTATGTTTAAGCAGTTTCTATTACCATCAATTTGCAACCATTATGTTTGAAATCGGTTTCATATTTCATACAATTGCATAAAAATCGTAATTTAGAACGCTTATAGAACGCTTTTCGCTCACTTCATCCTTTTAAATTTGGAATTTTCTTTCAACAATTCTTAGAAAGCATTTGCATCTTTGAAGTAATTACCATTCCAAATTTAAAATGTTAGACCCCCTCAGTAACACAAAAAACGCAATTTAGAACATGTTTTGCTCCTGTAACCCCCAGGTGGTAGTGACAACAACGTAAAATATAGGCTATGCTGGAGCGGGGACTGTCACCATCAATTTGAAATCATTACTTCTTAAATCGGTTTATATTTCCCGAGATTGCGTAGAAATCGCTATTTAGAACGTTTTTAGAATGCTTTTCGTTCATTTTCACTCCTTTTGAATTTCAAAATTTTAAGGAACTCTTCTCAGAGAATATTTACATCTCATAATTACCATGCAAAATTTCAAGTTGCTAGCCCCTTCAGTATCACAAAAATCACAATTTAGAATGCTTTTTAAAATGCAACCGCAAGGTGGTAGTAACGCCGACATGAAATAGATTCTATATTGGAGCAAGGGCTGTCATCATCAATTTCCAACCATAACTTTTGAAATCGGTTGGGTACTTTCTGAGATTGCGTAGAAATCGCTATTTAGAACGTTTTTCGTCCATTTTCACCCCTTTTAAATTTCGAATTGTTTAGGAAATGTTCTTAGAGATATTTATATCTTTTATATCTTACTAGCAGATCTACCCGGCTTCGCTCGTGTCAATAATAATGGTCCACCCGGGTAAAATACATTAAAATGAAATAATACGGCAGTGACAATAACTGATATTGGTGCATTACCGTCCACGAATCGTTAAAAGACCGATAAGAAATATAAGTAAAATAGTTTTAATTGCGTGTACTATTAACTATACCATAATAATGTATATTCCAAACAAATGTCATAACATATATTAAAGTACAATTATTTGCTTAAAAAGCGTCATTTAAATAATAAAAAACATTAAAAATATTTAAAATTTACATGTTTCGACTCTTTCCTTGAGTCATCTTCAGTATATATATATATATATATAAACTACAAACACAATGCCAATTGTGACATTATACTGATGATGGCAATGACCTAACCCATAAATTTTGCCTTTACTAAAATTTTTTAACTTATGATCATCATACAGTTTCGTTTTTCAGACTGTCGAATAGAAAAAGCTTCTGTCAAATGAAATTTATTTGAAAATTGTATCTCAATTTTTTCATGTGAATGGATTTTAAAGTAATTTTCAATCATGGATATTTTTGATTTGCATGCAGCCAGGGATAAGATTTCCGCATTCTTTCACATCAGTATTTTGTTAGAGTAAATGATATTTCATTTAATCGGGACACTCTCTTGATTTAAGAGAACAACATTTTCTTTAACCCTCTGTCTACCAGAAGGGTCCAATGGACCCGACATGTACATTCAAAATATTTATTCAAACCAGAAATTTCTTCAAGACAAACTAAATGTATAAATCAGACAATAATAAGTTAAATAAACAAATTAAATAGTTTTAAGTAAAAATTCTGGTGTAGAATGTTTTTATAAAACTTGAGTAAAATTTCCGGTAGTTCTAGGGTTAAGAATATACCGGTGTGCAAAAACGTGGAAATCTCATCCCTACATGCAGCCCAGTTACGAAAGATATACCTGTTTGCTCTTAATGCAATATTATAAAGTAAAGACATTGATGAACTATGAGTAACTCTAGCATAATATTGTTGGTGGCTATAACCTAACCCACCCATAAATTTAACTTTTACTGCAATTTGACCTTTAAACATCGCACATTTGATTATTCCAAAATCTAATAGAGTACAAAAAGTACTTTCAGTAATTTTTTTTTTTTTTTGAAAAGCTTATCTCAATTTACGGATTGTTTATCCATTTTAAATTAATTTTCAATCACGGATATATTTTTAAATATACCTGTAACCCAATTCAGAAAGATATATCCGTTTGCTATTAATGCAATATTATGAAGAAAAGACATATCTATGAGTAACGCCTATCACCATATTGTTGGTGGCAACAACCTAACCGTACCATAAATTACGCTTTTACTGCAATTCGATCTCTAAACATCATGCATTCCATTATTTAAACGTCTAACAAAAAAGTCTGTCAGTCATGAAATTTTGTTTAAAAAAGAAAAAAAGCTTACCCTAAAAAATAGTAGCTATAATTACTATTTAATATAAATCGTACAAAAATCGTATTATATATAACCGTGTTCGATACAAATCGTAGAATGTTATCATTGCATTTCAGGTATTAAAACATTTATCTAAATGATATAATTAAAGATTACAAAGAAATAGGGAATAAATTGTAGCATCCAGTTTTTAGAGCCAGTTTGGAATTATATTGATGACATTGACGTCATATCTAGCAAACGATTTTTTTTTTTTTTTTACTATTATCATTTTTCTTATTTGATTCTTGATATTGAAACGACTTCATTAAAATAGATTTTTTAACATTCAACTAAAGTACTTCTAAGGTCATTTTAAAACATGCTTAGTTAAAGTTTTTAGATAAATATATAAAAATGTGCATTTTCTGATTAGAATGACGTCGATTTCAAAAATGTACAAATATAGCAGTCGAGTCTGAATTTTTATTGGCTAATAAAACAAAGTACTCGAGTTATCATTTTTTTTTTAAATTATTGAGCAGTTTTTTAGACGTGTGGCAACAGGAAAGAAGCTATTGAATTTGAAAATTTAAAATGAGATATTTCTATAATGTTAAATTATGAAATATGATAGAAAAAAGGAATAAATATTGGTCTAATGGTTTTTTAAAGGTGACAGGGATCTATTCCACGTTCTAAAGCCTATGTACAGCAAGTTTCGTGCAAAACGGTCAAAAATTAAAGATTTGTATAAAGGACATACACACAGAGAACGGCTTTTATATATATAGACTAGCAGAACTACCCGGCTTCGCCCGTGTCAATTATAAGGAGCCTTTCAGGTAAAATAAATTAAAACGAAATAATACGGCAATCACAATAACTGAAACTTGTGCATTCATTCCCATCCACAAAACGTTAAAAAGGCACTCAGAAAACATGACGTTATTGTCTCTCAACCATAGTAAAATCTCTGAGCTTTAATAACAGAATGCGCGTTATCTTTGCCGGATGTAAGAGAAAAATGTGTGATTTTCCTCACAATACGAAAAAAAAAATCCACCAAATCGGGCAGCATTTAGTGAAATTCTCGTTTGCATGGTATATATATAAAGTACAAACACTATGTCAGTGCCCATAAATTGTAACCCATAAATTGCGCCTTTACTGCAATTTTGCTAACTTCTAAACATCATACAATTTCATTTTTTACAATGTCGAATAGAAAAAAGTTCTTTCAAATGAAATTTGTTTCAAAATTGTATCTCAATTTTCTGATTTTAATGTATTTTAAAGTAATTTTCATGCAGGGATATTTTTAAAGGTACGTGCAACCCGATTACGAAAAATGAACCCCTTTACTCTTAATGCAATTGTATAAAGAAAAGACATGTCTATGAGTAACCTGGTATCATATTTTCTGTGGCAACAACCTAACACAATAAGTAATTTCCCTTTTACTGCAATTTAACCTCTAAACCTCGCACATTCGATTGTTTCAACGTCTTATAGAAAACAAAAGTACTTTCAGTAAGATTAGTTTGTAATGTTTATCTCAATTTACAGATTTTTTTATGGATTTTAAAGTAATTTTCAATCATGCATATTTTTTAAATATGCTTGCAATCCAATCACAAAATATTAACTCAATTGTTCAAAAACATTGTAACTAATTTAGAATTTGTTTGTTTTCGTGTAATATTCAATAACTAAATTGGCAAACGAAATTAAAACGCCAAAAATAACATAGAAAAAAACACGAACTTAACAGATTATGGCTGTAGTATACAATCGAAGAAGTAAACAAAATATAGGAGCCATTTATTTACGGTGAGTTGACTACACGTTCAAGAGATTTGATGGAATGTGACGTCATATCTAGCCAATTAAATTAAGGTGCTACGTCATGTTACCGCTCTTATAGTTGAAGCTTTTATTTTATATATAAATAATGTGCGTTTTCTGTTTAGAATGACGTCAATTTCAAAAATGCAAAAATATAGCAACGCGTTATCGTTAATTTTTTCACATTATTGTGTCATTTTTTAGGGTTTGGCAACAGGAAAGAAACGTTTGAATTAAAAAAGTTTTAAAAAGAGATATTTCTATAATGTTAAATTATGAAAGTGGTAGAAAAAAGGGATAAATAGTGGTCTGATAATTTTTCAAAGCAGACAGGGATCTATTCCACGTTCTAAAGCCTATGTCCATGAAGTTTCGTGCAAATCGGTCAAAAACTAAAGATTTGTATAAAGGACATACACACAGAGAACGGCTTTTATATATATAGATAAGTAACTACCATGCCTAGCTTCAAGTTGCTAGTCCCTGCAGTATTACAAAAAACGTAATTTAGATCATTTTTTGCTCCTTCACCCCCTTTGGGGTAGTGGCACCGACATGAAATACATTCTATGTTGAAGCGAGGGCTGTCACCATCGTTTTCACACTATTATTTTTAAATCGGTTCGGTACTTCCTGAGATTGCGTAGAAATCGCAATTTAGAAAGTTTTTTAGAACGCTTTTCGCTCATTTTCACCCCTTTTAAATTTCGATTTTTTTGGAAGTGTTCTTAGAGATCATTTGTATCTTATAAATAACTGCCCTGCCTAATTTCAGGACTCTAGGCCCTTCAGTAACGCAAAAATCGCAATTTAGAACGTTTTTCGCTTCTGCAACTTCTAGGGGGTAGTGACACCGACATGAAATAGAGTCTATGTTGGAGCAAGGTCTGTCATCATCCATTTCCGACCATTACTTTTGAAATAGGTTGGATTCTTTCTGAGACTGTGTAGAAATCGCCATTTAGAATTCTTTTTAGAACACTTTTCGCGCATTTTCACCCATTTAAAATTCCGAATTTTTTAAGAAATGTTCTCAGAGATCATTTATATCTAATAAGTAACTACCATGCCAAATTCCATGTATCTGGACCCTTCAGTAACCCAAAATAGCAATTTCGAACGTTTTTTTTGCTCCTGCACACTTTTTACGGGTAGTGGCACCGACATAAAATGTAGCCTCTGTTGGAGCAAGGCTTGTCACCATCATTTTGACTTCATTATTTTTTAAATCGGCCTGGTACTTCCTGAAATTGCGTAAAAATCGCCATTTAGAACGTTTTTTAGAACGCTTTTCGCACAATTTCACCCCTTTTTAATTTCGATTTTTCTACGAAATGTCCTTAGAGATCATTAGTAACTTATGAGTAACTGCCATTCCAAATTCTATGTTTCTAGGCCCTTCTGTAACACAAAAATCGCATTTTTAGAACGTATTTTGCTCCTGCACCCTCTTTTGGCCAGTGGCACCGACATAAAATATAGCCTATGTTCTAAGTTGGACTAACACCATCATTTTGATACTATTACTTTTGGAATCCGTTCGGTAGTTCCAGAGCTTACCTCTTACAAATAAACAATTTTTACCTATTTATAATTGTCTGAGCGAAGCGAAGGCTAATACTCAGCGAAATATTACTGTCCGGACACTTTATTACTACGATGGATATTAACGCCATGTCCTAATAAAAAAAAGCCTAATAAAAACCTTTCGTCAAGCATAACTCAAAAAATATTTGTCGGATTTCGTTTCTGATTGCACCAGAAGGTACCTATGAGGGTCGCCTACTGAATGCACCTACTATGAAAAATAAGTTCCAAACCGTTTAAAAATTATATAGAAAAAACTCTTAAAAAAGCACAGTTTATCTGCATACGTCACAGAAATTTGGTGTGCGTCACTTTCACCGGTTGATGTTTTCTTAGACAACTGGTTCGAACACATGGAGCAAATAACAAAAAATACGCACGCAGTAATATTGAATAGATCAGTTTCAACCACGTGATCACAAACCTTGCAACAACCCGGGGCAACCAGTTTTGGTGGGCAAACAAATAATAATACAGTATTCCGTACCACAGTGACCGTTTTTAGCCTGTTGTATAAAATCTGGCATGCTGTATGACATACAATTGTGGATGATTAAAACAAAAGACATGAGTGTTTATTGATCCGGGAGGTTATCTTTCTCTGGATGTCTGTCTGTCTATCATTCAGCATGCAATTTTCTTGTAAAGGATGATATTATTATGCAGTAAAACCTCCATAACGGACACACCCGATTAGCGGATACCTCTATTTAGCGGACATTTTTTCGATTACCAACTCTTAAATAACTGTACATGTTTTACTCTCAGTAGAGGTCACCTCTAAATAGAGGACAAATTCTGCATTCTCGGGGTGTCCGCTATTCAGAGGTTTTACTGTATATAATATTGATAATTATTTTACAGGGCCGCACAAAAGAATAAGAATATATGAAACGAATATAAACGAAATTCGGGATTGGTAGATCGCTGATGGTAATGTAATTTTAGGATGTTGTTACAGTCATCCGCAGCATGTTTTTAGAGTTTCGTTCATCTAACGAAACCCTACCTGTCTCACTCCTTTGTCTGTCTGTTTGTCTGTCTGTCACAGAGCCCGTTCTCAGAAACTATATATGTCGGAGACTTGAAAATTTGCATACTTATAGCTGAACACCACACATCAAACGGCAAATAATAAAATTTTGAAAAAGTCTAATATTTAACCCTCTGGGCTCTAACTTGTGTATTTTAAGCAATTTTTCTAACTCAGCCCTAATTTAATTAAGTTGGAGACATGAAATTTTGCATACTTATAGCTGAACATCTCACATCAAACGACAAATAATAAAATTTTCAAAAAGGCTTAATATTTAACCCTTTGGGATCTAACTTCTGTATTTAAAGCAATTTTTCTAACTCAGCCCCTAATTAAGTTGGATACATGAAATTTTGCATACTTATAGCTAAACACCTCACATCAAACGACAAATAATAAAATTTTGAAAAAGGTTTAATATTTAACCCTCTAGGCTCTAACTTGTGTATTTTAAGCAATTTCTCTAACTCAGCCCCTAATTAAGTTGGAGACATGACATTTTGCCAATTTGCATACTTATAGCTGAACACCTCACATACAACGACAAATCATAAAATTTTTAAAAAGTCTAATATTTAACCCTTTGGGCTCTAACTTATGTATTTTAAACATTTTTTCTAACTCAGCCCCTAACTAAGTTGGAGACTTGAAAGTTTGCATACTTATAGCTGAACACTTGATATAACACGATAAATCATAAAATTTTGAAAAAGTCATATTTAACCCTCCAGTCTCTAACTTCTGTATTTTAAGCAATTTTTCTAACTCAGCCCCTAATTAAGTTGGAGACATGAAATTTCGCATACTTATAGCTGAAATCCTCACATCAAACGACAAATAATAAAATTTTGAAAAAATGTCTCATATTTAACCCTCTGGGCTCTAACTTATGTATTTTAAACAATTTTTCTAACTCATCCCCTAACTAAGTTGGAGACTTGAAAGTTTGCATACTTATAGCTGAACACTTGCGATAACACGATAAATCATAAAATTTTGAAAAAGTCATATTTAACCCTCCAGTCTCTAAATTCTGTAATTTAAGCAATTTTTCTAACTCAGCCCCCAATTAAATTGGACACATGAAATTTTGCATACTTATAGCTGAACACCTCACATCAAACGACAAATAATAAAATTTTGAAAAAGGTGTAATATTTAACCCTCTAGGCTCTAACTTGTGTATTATTTTTCTAACTCAGCCCCTAATTAAGTTGGAGACATGACATTTTGCCATTTTGCATACTTATAGCTGAACACCTCACATACAACGACAAGTCATAAAATTTTGAAAAAGTCTAATATTTAACCCTCTGGGCTCTAACTTATGTATTTTAAAATTTTTTTCTAACTCAGCCCCTAACTAAGTTGGAGACTTGAAAGTTTGCATACTTATAGCTGAACACTTGATATAACACGATAAATCATAAAATTTTGAAAAAGTCATATTTAACCCTCCAGTCTCTAACTTCTGTATTTTAAGCAATTGTTCTAACTCAGCCCCTAATTAAGTTGGAGACATGAAATTTCGCATACTTATAGCTGAAATCCTCACATCAAACGACAAATAATAAAATTTTGAAAAAATGTCTGATATTTAACCCTCTGGGCTCTAACTTATGTATTTTAAGCAATTTTTCTAACTCATCCCCTAACTAAGTTGGAGACTTGAAAGTTTGCATACTTATAGCTGAACACTTGCGATAACACGATAAATCATAAAATTTTGAAAAAGTCATATTTAACCCCCCAGTCTCTAACTTCTGTAATTTAAGCAATTTTTCTAACTCAGCCCCTAATTAAGTTGGATACATGAAATTTTGCATACTTATAGCTGAACACCTCACATCAAACGACAAATAATAAAATTTTGAAAAAGGTGTAATATTTAACCCTCTAGGCTCTAACTTGTATATTTTAAGCAATTTTTCTAACTCAGCCCCTAATTAAGTTGGAGACATGACATATTGCCATTTTGCATACTTATAGCTGAACACCTCACATCAAACGACAAATAATAAAATTTTGAAAAAAATCTAATATTTAACCTCTAATATTTTGTCTCGCGCAATTTTTTAATTTAAACTGTTTTGCAATACTATTTTTTGTTCATTTTGCATAATAAGTGTAATGTGACGTAATTTGTTCTATTTCAGATTTCTAACGCATGTTAATGAATTTATTTTACAATATCCTTTCTCTTTTAAAATTCACATGTAAATATAGTTTTTATGGCGTAATTTTCAATAAGTGCCTGCTTTTTATACCTAATTATTTAATTCCAATTTGAAGGTTTTTTTCTGTTTATAATAGTAACGTGTAAATATATTTTTTTTTATTTGAAGCAAACATTATTGTTTGCGCTGTTTATACAGTTGGCAACAGTTTAAATTAATACCATTTTCTAAAATATGTAAAAAATATCTGTCAAAATGCTGAATATTTGAATTTAAAATAGAAATAAAACCTCAAAAAATGAGTCAAATTAAAAAAAATAATGAAATCTGCAGACCGGGATCTTCTATTGAATAAAATGATCTAAAAATGATTAAATTCCCATGTATAGCTTTTGCTCTTATATATATTTTTTTTTTAATGGAACGATTTTGTCCAAATTTAGCATTAAATATCTCTTAAAATAATTCTTCGATTTGAAAACTGTATGCATTAGTGTGTTGATCAAACATTTCGCTATAATACCACCGATTTTCATATATTTGTATGCAACAGTTTTCTTAATATTAACGAAGAAAGACATCCGGTCACAAAAAATTCAAAACCGGCGTCGGCGGCGGCGGTGGCGGTGACAGCGTTAGTTACTTTTTATAGAATAAAGAGATATATAAAAATTAAAACTTGTCTATCTGTCTGTTTGTAATTCTATAAAAAATCCACAATTTGGAAGCCAAAATTGTGAAGAGATACGTACATGTGTATTAAAACATGGCCGAGACAACTAAAGTAATCCGGAATCGAAATAACTTATAGTTAATTTTTAATTAATAAAAAACCACCAATTTAACAGCAATTTCTTATCAAATTTAAACATTTTTCATTATAGCAGTTGCCAACAATTAAAAAACACAATAAAATTATTACTACAACAATTAATTTTCTACTGCAAGATTTCCACGTGAAAAATGAAAATGAAATAAATAGTTTGCCGAATTTTAAAAAAAAAGGTGAATATTACGTCATAACTTTTCTATTGCAAGATATTCACGTGAAATATGAAAATGAAATAAATGGTTTGACGAATTTAAATGAAAGTGAATATAACTTCATAACTTTTCTATTTCAAGGTTTCCACGTGAAAGAGGAAAATATTACGTCATATTGGAAATATAAAGGGCATGGTGGATATAGTATAGCGTCATATGAGTGTGAAAAATGTATTGAAGCATGATTAAAACCAGATTAGGGAAATATTGGCGTATTTTAACATTATTGCTCCAATTATAAATTGAAATAAGTTCATTTATAGGTGTATTCTTTTGCGTCTGTTATATACATTTATACATTTTTATATTGTGTTTTCATTTGATTCATGTGTACAACACTTCGACTGCTTTTTTTTACGCTGTATGTTAAATTTTGAAATTGATTTTTCAGAACAAACATCCTTCAAATTCTGGGCAACGCCGGCACTTTAGTTTGTAACAGATAAATGGCTTTTGTATTTGTACATCTAATGCTAATATTATAAAGGGTTATAATATTATAAAGTATATAATATTATTAATGCTTGTACGTTTGTGAGGTGTTATCTCTGAAACTACATAGCCAACTTAAAAAAATGTTGGTGGCCATCTCTGCTCCGAAAAAAAGACTATTTTATGTCAGTGCAAGAACCTACATCGCTGCAGGAGCAAAAAAGTTCTAAAATTGTGATTTCTGCGATATTGATTGGGTTAGAAACTTTAAATTTGTTGCGGTAGTTACTTTTAAGATGTGAATACTCGTAATGAACGCTCTCTAAAAGGTTCGATTTGACGGATAAACGTAAAAATTTCTAGAAAGTTTCTAAACTATGATTTATTTGGAATACTGAAATTTTTGGGATACTGTTGGGGTTAGAAACTAGAACTTTGTCATGGTAGTAATTAATAAGATGTAAATGCTCGTTGTAGAACGAATTCTAAAAAATAGAAAGACTAAACAAAGCGGAAAAAGATCTAAAGATGATCTAAGTAACGAAGAACATGGAACTGTTAGGAATATAAACATGAAAATTGACATGGCTGTATTTATCATGACGTAAATTCTCGCAATAGAACAATTTCTAAAAATGTCGCTATATAAAACAGTGCAGAAACAAAAAACTTTCAAAAATTTTCTATTTCTCTGTTACTGCTGAGCCCAAAATCTTGAAATTTTGCTTCGGGTTAGTTTTAAAATATACAATTGTCTCTATGTATGGCTTCTAAAAAATTTAAAATTTAAAAAGATGAAATTAACGGAAAGCGATCTCATTTACCATTAATTTGGAATTATTAGGTACAGCAACTTTAAATATTTCATAATGCTGCATTTCCTCCGCAAAACATGCGATTTAAATGCAACAAAACTGATAGATACCCACCTAGCATTAAATAAATTGTGTAAATATTGAATAAAGACCTGTATGAAACAGTGAGTAGGTTGTCCGAAAGTACTTGTTAAAGTGTTCCTTCTCTAGGCTTTTCTCTCTCTCGCCAAGGCCACTAACAGAGGGAAGTGCCGTTTTAAATGTGATATGAATTTTTTATCCGATTCATTTTTCTAGACATTTTATCATAAGGTCATATTCTCAATTATCATTAGTAGATTTTTTATATGTTAACTTATTCTGGTGAAATTTTGTAATCGGGTTCATATTGGCGTATGTTAGCTTGCATGATTTGCTGAATAAATACGTATGGATTTGTAAATTACTTCAAATGACACTTTGACAGCTCAAAAGTTATGCAGACGATATATTCAGATCTTGTGTCATACTTTATGTTGTAATCATTGCCGATTTCTTTTATTTAATACATGCTAAATACAGCTCAACTTGTGCAGAATATGTTTGAAAACAAAACAATACAGCGTATGTAGTGGCCAGCATACACTCATCATTTAAATCCGATCGAGCATATCTAAAACACACTCTAACGAAACATTGCATGCCACTTTTGATGTATTCGGTACTTTGATACTATATTATATTTTGAGAAGAGAATTCCTTAAATGTTATCGACAACCTCATCGCATCCGTGGAAAACAGATATTGTACAATATTAACTATTCCGGGGGAGCACGTACCATATAAAGTATAGTCCATTCTTTTTAAACATCATATATTTGTCATTTAAAGTTACTCAAATTGGTGCGGAGCGTCTGATTATGCTCTTGACATCATTTTATACAGTTAAAATTCCGATATAAGTAAATTAGTGTTTCATTTTCTATTTTACTTTTAATACATTGCGTACTTTCAATTTTATATCCATGCATGGCTGTCTTGAATGGTTTGATTTCCCATTTTTTTAAACAGTGTATACTAATTTATATATAAGATTTTGTAATTCTACAATTCGTTTATTTTCATCATTTCAATTTTTCGCAGTATATGGACAATTAAAGATAACATCTCATTTTCTTTGCTTCCACATGTTATTATTTAATCTATGTTCTCAGTATTATCGCTCAGACTAATCCCTCTGAGGGAAGTCCTAGTATTAGTATAGATATAGATTAATAAATAGATATTCCACAAATAAATTAGAATTTCTAAATAAAAAAACAGCTTTTAAAGCGAACGACCTAATTAATGTCCTAATGTATGCCTTAATTTTCCTTTATTCCTAATGTATCGCGTGTAGGGATTACAATCCCGGGATCCCGTATCCCGAAATCCCGGGTTCCCGCATCATTTTTAATCCCGAAAATCCCGGGATCTTGTCTGCCAAATCCCGGGATTTTCGGGATTGTCCTTTTTTTTAAATGGAACAATAATCAGCTGAAATGAAAAAAAAAATTATAGTTATAGACTTTCTCTTTTGGAAAGGAAAAGAATTACTTTTTATGAAATTTATATATCCTTGAAAAAATATACATATTTCAAGTATTTTTTACATATTTCAAAGCGATTAAATCATTTAACATGAAAACCTTTTGACTTGCAAACAGGTGTAACCCGCTCGGCTATTATTCGGGAACAATGAAATCATTTTTTTATTTCGATTTTGCCGCGTTTAGAAAGCCAGTCGTTTCCACAACTGGGAATCACAAAATTTCGAATTAGAGTTTACTGATAAGCGTCGCATTTGAGTTTCATAGTCATTATTATGTGCTAACTTCTTTGCTTTTCGGGCGTTTATACTTATTTTGCTTTAAATATGTCTAATGAAAAGGATTTTGTAGCTCATAGGAAAGATAATGATGCATCTTCAGTATAGCACTGCTATTTAAGGTCAATAGATGAAAAAATCGCTAATCGTAAAAGATGTAGCCAAGTGCTTAAAACGTTAGGTGCATCGACTAAGGGTTGCATGCACATTTATCGACGAAACATGGTACTAAAGTTTAGAAGGAATTTAATACATCATCTCTTCCTTCCACACGTCAAGATTGCATAGAACATGCATTGATTTCTAAAAAGCGGAAAATAGAAGATTATTTTAGTAGTGATAAGGAATCACTGGATTTAATTTTATTGCGAATGACAGCTAAAGACTGTTTTTCATTTAACTTAAACTAATTTAAGAAACTTACTGATAGCTAAAGGCTATAATGATTTGCCAAAATCTGCTGTATCAATTCGAAATCGTGTAGTGAACTATAATAAAAGAGTTAATTACAAGTGAAATACAAACTTTTAAAAATTCAGGAAAAAAAATTAATTTGACTTTTCACGAATGGACATTTACTGCAAGCAAGCGATTTATGAAGATTAATGCCCATTCAAGAAATTTAAATTTGAGAAAATTCAGGAATTTAGGCCTTATGCGCATATATGGATCTTTTACAGCAAAAAAGTGCGTTGAAATTCTAACAGAGTGCTTAAACGAATATGACATTTCCCTAAAAACAGACAATGTTACAACTGGGACTTGGAGATGAAACTTTAGGTGCCGTCATATTTCTTAGAATATATTTTCAAAGGAATACCGATTAGTTAGGAAACATGAACTATTCAAAATAATCTTTTTTTTTTTTTTTTTTTTTTTCTTCACGAGGTACGTAATAATTTTTTATATTATGCAACGTTTTCGAATTTTAACAGCTATTGCTATTTAGAAATTTAGACTATCCATCTACGTATTATTTTATTCTATGTGTGTGTGTGCTAAGTTCTTTTATTTCAAGAAAAAAATCGTCATGTTAGGGAAAACCTTGCATTTGCAATATCCTAGAATTATAAACTTTAATTACGTGGGTATGAGAATAATTCATAATTTAATTCGTGATATTAATTAGTTTTTAATATTGTAAATATTAAACTATTCAAAAACTTGTTTAATAGGAAATAAAAGAAATTATCTAGAAGATGAAGCATAGACATTTGTGTTTTTTGTTGCATTTTCAAACATAAACAGCGTATTTCTTTTAATTTTCAATTGTTCTAATTTATCCTATAAGTTTTGATAATTAATTGAAGTTATTTTTTTTTTAATTTGGTATATTTTCATATGTAAATTAGGCTGTAATTTTGCTTTGTCTTTTCGATAGTATTATGATATTTAGCTTTATAAAAATTAATGATATTACAGAAATTCTAATTTTCCTAATCCCGGGATTGAATCTAAGCAATCCCAAAATCCCGGGATTGGAAATTAGTCTCGGGATTGTAATCCCTAATCGCGTGTTACAACAAAAATATTTTCCATTCTGTTTTTTGCAAAAATTATCTCTGAGAAATAAGTTTCCCATAAAGGAATGTTAAAATTCTGGTGCTCAATTCACCTTGAGTAAATAATTAAAATTCGTGTAAAGCTTAAATAAAACCTACAAAAATTGCTTTCAGGTGCATATATATAACATGGAAATATTTAAAATACTTTAAAAATACTTTTATAATCAAATTAAAATCTCAAAACGTTTTCGGCCAAATTCACACGGTGATCGTCAGTATTTATTTAAATGTACTTTTTAGTTTATAACATTTTTTGTACAATTAAATTACATTTAAATAAACACTGAAGATGACCGTGTGAATTTGGCCGAAAACATGTTGGGATGTTAATTTGACTTTAATATATTTTAAAGTACTTTAATGTATTTTAAATAATTTTATATGATATACATACGCCTATAAGAAATTTTAGTACGTTTTATTTGTACTTTATACAGGGCTGCCACCGGAAACTATTTTAATATTCTGCTCTCACCACTATTTTTAAAAAGTACATTTGGTAGTATATTTTCCTTTCAAATGTACTCAAAACGTATGTAAAATATTCTTGCTTCGAAAAATCGGTGCTAAACAGAATTAGAAAATAGTCGCCTGTGGCATTGTTTATACGAATTTTAATGTTTCTCGTAGCACTATAAAATTAAATTGCACCATAAGCATCTAAAAACACACGGGATTTCTATTCGTATATTACAATCGACTCAATCATAGGGCACTCTGGTAAAAACATATTTTTCTCTGTAAGATTTCACTTCGGATTTACTTACAACGAACAATATATTTTTAGACCCTGCGTTACTTTACAACAAAAGGAGGAAGCAATGAAGCCTCCGCCTTATTTCAATAAGTTACTGGCCAATCAATCAAACAATTTAACGTACAAAGTTTTATCACAATATAACTTTAATGTACTATTTAATTTTTCCTGGTATAAATAGAAAATTTAAGATAAAAATTTTAAGAATTAATTAAATATAGTCAAATTTAAGGAGAGAGGCTTTTACGAAATGAATTGATTTTATATATAAAAACCTGCCGATCTAACCGTCTTCCTGGGTTACAGAACATAATGATCGGTTTACCGAACATAGGTAAAAAAAAAATCTAATTGCATAGCTGCCAACTTGTACTCATTTTTCCTACCACTAAAATTTAACAGAAATTTCTGCTTTATTTAATCATCAACATTCACTGCAATTCGGCGATTGAATTAAGTAAAATTTTCTATTAAATTTTAGTGGTAGCAGAAATCCGTACAAGTTGGCAGCTATGTAATTGAAATCTGTAATGGATTTTTTACATCTCATACGCTTTTTCTACGTTCAATATATAATTTTTTTTATTTTTTACGAATATTTTTTTTGCTGTTGTTCTCTTAAGGCGTCTCAGGACTCTTAAAGCTTTAAAATTTTCGAAAATTTAATTTTTTTTTTAGGTATTAAACGCTTATCTCTTCAGATCATTTTGATATAATTGTTTCCTTGAAATTCCCATTAGAGCTGAAGTTATGGTTTTTAGAGTTATACCCGCTCAATATCCGAAGTGGCTTTTCCAAAACTTTGAAGTATTTTTTCTCCAAGCGACATTTTTGGGCATAAAGTGCAGAATATCTCTAAAACTTCTGAATATTTTTTCATGAAATTATCAAAACATATGTTTCATGTTAGTCTGTATAAACTGAATCTGAAATTCCTTTTTATTGTTAAAAAAAGAAACTTTCTTTTTAGGTGATGATACTATTAAAATTTTCAAAATTTTCTATTAGCTAAATACAACTTTATATTAAAAATATACAAATGTTTTTTAATGGGTTATTATTACAATCTGAAGTATTAGTAGGCACTAAAATTTTCATTCTACTTGCAATATTTATTTTGTAATCCTGCGCGTAAGCTGTTCTGCCAATTTTCTGCTCGTCAAATGTTTGACAGTTTGGGCCCTATAAATGCTAATTCTGCATCTTACAATTTTTTAAATACACGAAATGAAAGATCATGCTTATATCTTTTCATACCGCTAAAAATTGTGTGTTAAAATCACATTTATTTTCAGATATTAGATGACGTCATTGGTCTTGGTGCAAACAGAATATAAAAATAGTCAACTGTGGCAGCCCTGAATTTACAGCCATTAACTTCTCTAAATTTTTTTTATCCAAGTTTTTTTTTTTCATATTTAATTTCTAAGCATGAGTAACATAATTAAGTTAAGAGGAAGCTATTTAAAAGCAAAAATTATAAATTTAACAATATAACAAATGTAATAGCATAAATTGTAATAAAAAAAAAATATGTGACACAAATTGTCGGATATCTCGAAAACGACTGATTTGCGACGGGTAGTTCCATTGAGTTTTTTACTCCCCACGACGAGATCTTTCCAACGATACCACTCTCGCCAAAATTGGCGCATAAACTTCTTGCACTTCCCTAGCAAGCACTGTGGATTTAATTTTTCTAATTGTAGGTGTGCTTCGGATAGTACGGTTTTGATTAGTGTGGTAAAATCCACGGATTGATTAACCGCACTAATAGAAACAAAACTACATTGGAAAATCCTTGCGCAATGTTTTGCCGATTTCGAGTGTTAATTACCGAGTAATTGGGAAGTAATATTCAAAACTAAAACCTTCCTAGATTTGGATAACAGTTCAATCATGCTACTAAAAGTGGGCGCCCTTACCCACTATTTTTGTTTTCTTAAACGGTAATCTTTGCCTTATTTGATTGTAAAAATGCATAGAAAACTACAACAAAGAGTTAAATTTAGAAATAGAAACTAACATACTCTGATTAAGTTAAATAATGCTATAAAAAGTGATAGAATATCTTTATTAAGACTTACGATCGTTTCATCGCACAATCGGCGACATTTTCAAAATCAATCATAATAGAAAATATTTTCACATAACTTAAAAACAATAATATAATTTTTATATTTTTATAGCATTATTTAACTTAATTTGTTTATAAGTGATTATTATACATGTTTTTATAACATACTCTGTTTGAATTGCTGTACTTACAACTCGTTTAAATATTATATGCTTTAAAAATGTTTTTCAAAAGGGGTATTATTTTTATCTTTATTATGTAAAAAAAACTGCAAAAGTTGCTTTTGATAAAAAAAAAAAAAATAACGCAAAAGAAAAAATTCATTATATAAGTATTTAGAATTCAGTTATGAATAATAACATGAGAAATATATATTCATAAAATACGATCTTGTGCGTTTCGTTTCTTTCTTTTCGAAAAGTATCGAGTTTCAAATTTTTTTACGATAGATTTTATACGCAATAATGAATGACGGGTACATTAATCCGGCTACCACAGCCCGCTGACTTCCACCACTAATTTTCTTTCTTTCTTTTTTTTTTCTTTTTCGTCTGTCAATTAATTTAATTTATTTTGTTATTTTTTTGTCTGAATTAATCACATTGATCAAGAAGGGAAACAAAAATACAAAATAAGTGGTGGGGCTATGCCTGATTGCCTCTTTCACCTGTGGGAAGTCGACGCTTAATCGATTTATTACATTATTTTTTTTATAGGGGGCAGGGGGCTGAATTAATCACAGAGATTAAATAGGGAAATATATTAAATAAATTAGCTTTGGAGGTTGTTTCATACTTTTTTCATAAAAAAATATCGTACTTCACCCTTGGCATCCATGAAAACGATGGTGACCTGAGCATGCTGAAAAATAACTTTATCAATATTATTTTTTAAAAAAACATTTTTTAAACTTTTTATTCATTTCTTTAATATGTTTTATTTTCTTGAAGCAATAAAAATCAATTTTCTAGCCATTAAATAGATTCACACGAAACTAATGGATTTTTCAAATGGAAATTGAACGTTTAAATTAGATGCCACAAAAATACACATAAAACGTTCTGTGTGTAATTTATCAAAAGCATGAAACAGTGATAAATCAGGCTTCATATCCCTTTCCCATTTCAGCATGTTTTATTTTATTATGCATCATTTTCGCCATTTTTCGTAAAATAAAGGGTACCAAGTCCATGTAAAGCATTTTTAAAGTTCTGAATAAGAATTTTGTATCTATTTTTAAATATTTTTTTAATGCGTTGCACTAACTAGAAAAATGAGCATTTAAAAATGTCTTTATCAATATTAATTTTAAAATAAACATCTTTTTAGCACATTTCATTTTTCTCTTTAATAAGTTTTGTCTTCTTGAAGCGTTAAAAAGCAATTTTCTAGCAATTAAATGGATTCATGAAGAACTATTGGATTTCACAAAAGAAAACTGCACGTTTAGATTAAATGCCACAAAAATGCACACAAACTATTCTTTGTGTAATTCATCAAAAATATGAAATAGAGGTATATCGAGTTTTATATCCTTTTCCGGTTTTCCTACGTTTTAATGTTTTCCAAATATACAAAAAAATGTAAGTCAGATTTAATTTTGATATATATTAGGAGAAAACTCTAATTTTATTGAATAATACAAGGGCTTCTACTTACTCCAAAAGATAGAACACAAAGCTTCTACTATTTCCGAATATAAAACATTCGACTATTTTAATCCTTTCAGGGTGAAAGTATACTTCTATTTGTAAAATGCAGAAATGATTGAAAGACGCAAGGATTTATAAACAGATTTATTTAAAAATAAGTATAAACTTTCCTTAACCATTTGCATCAATTTTATATATAGAATTAAAAAAACAAATTTATAACGTCTAAATTATTTATTTAATAATAAATGTTTTTTATATAAATTTTCATTCTTCTCTGCATTATAGGGTTAGTAGGGGTAACTAGACCTACGAGGTAACTGGGCCATAGGCTGTTTCATAAAAAACCGTCGATGATTTTTAAGCTTTAGCTTTTGTGAACAATACACCTTAATCTCTAGTTCCTAATACAACGTGTGTCAACTCAATCATAACTCTCTCTTTGCTGTGGTAGATAGTCTAAAATTTACGTTTCTTTTTTTTTAACAACATCAATTTGATTGAACTTCCTCGGCTTTTTATTAAAATGCTGTAAATACTTTTATTAAACAATCTTTTTTTTTTTTTTAAGATTAAGCATATAACTACATTAATATTATTAGGTATCTATACATATTTACTTCATGTTTCAAATCTAAGCCCGATGTCCCAGTTACCCCATAATTTTTTTAAGAATGGGGTAGCTGTGACATATACCAGGGGTAACTGGACCATGTTGGATCCAGTTACCCCAATAGTTATAAATAATTTGATTGAGTTTTTCATACTATGGGAAA
The DNA here is from genome assembly GCA_963932465.1 of Maratus speciosus. NCBI lineage: Eukaryota > Metazoa > Arthropoda > Arachnida > Araneae > Salticidae > Maratus > Maratus speciosus. The sequence continues at coordinate 246,072,339 of OZ010798.1, read as the reverse complement.
TAAATTTCTCCATTGTTTTTTGCTCACAATAAAGAAAATTATAGAATAACTTATTAAAATTACGTAATAAAAAAAAACATATTGGGTGATATCAAACCAAATTTCCTAACCCCTTGAAGGGCGGTGATGACGTTATGGCATCACATAATTTTAATACCTAATTGCCACATTGGCACCGGAATTTTATAATGGAAATTCCATCTTAAGTGCGCGAAAATATACTTTTGCATGTTTACAAATAAATTCTCTTGTAAATATTGGTGTCGTTAAATTATTTCAACATTTTAAGAATACACGTACCTTGCCCCTGAAAGCGAGATAGCCAAACGATGACATTGCACCATACAGGTGAAGTATGTAAGTACTTACGTAGCCGTTTGTTCATAGATTTACCTAGTTATTTTCCCCTTAAAATTCCCATGTAAATTTTATACTTATCACCTATACTAAAGTACATAAGTACTTACTGAAATTTTATGTTTTTGGTATAAATAAATCTATTATTTTTCACTTTTAGTGCTTTTTTTAGACACACTGACTGCAAAGGTTTCCCTTACAACGCTCATTAGTTGACATATAATTTATATGATCTGCATGGTTTAAATTTTTTTAAGTTGTTTACACTTTTTCAAACATTACCTGATATCCCATATGAAAAATAAATAAATAAACGCGTGTGGAAGATAGACCCTCCTGGTCCACTTGCCCCATTTTTATGGGGTAATTGGACCCATGAGGAAAGAATAATGAAATAAGAATATTTTTTATTTTTAAATATTAAAATGTAATTTTGAGCATTTCTATCTGATAGAGGAAACCTAACTGAACACATTTACAAAAGTTCAGACTTTAATTCAAATGAACATTGACTTTTTGAAGCTGAATCGCCAGAATTTCCAAAGTTACATTGCAAAATCATGGCCGAGTTGCCCCACGTAACCTTACTTCAATCTCATCAAGAATTAACCCTCATCGGGCGCTAACTTTTTTTAAAAATCATTCTATTTTTACAATTTATTTGCACCAATACATTAAAATTTTTTTTTACTACATTTATCTAGTATATATTGTCGAAGTCTATCTATATTTTTGTTTAAAAAGAAGGTGATGCGTCAAATGAAATTCGTGTTAGAGATTTTGCTTCCGATATCACGTGGTAAGAGACTGTGGTAAGTTAGGAAGCGTGTTTTGGGTTCATATTTTGGGAAATGGCGAAAAACATCTGACTGCATCCGTTAGATTTATTGTAAACCAAGATTTTACAATGTCAGAAATACACAATAAAAGTAGTTTTTTGGCAGATTGTAGTGTTTTTTCGATGCAGATTCTACAGTAGAATAGATTTATTGAAAAAAATCTATTTTTTAAATTTTGGATAAGGCGGCTTTTATAACTCATGTCCTCATATATATACATATAGTGAGAAAAAAAAGAAACAAATAAAAAGAAAAGAAATCGGGAGATTGGTAACTACGAAATATTTTCCGATTGAAAAGCAATTTTCAAGAAACATTATAAATACTTTTCGTGTCATAAGCTATTCTTTCAATAACGATGCGTCTAAAATTGTGTTCGATAATAAATTAGAAGACAGAAAATGTTGCACTGTCATTTAATCACTTTCAACGTATTCAAAAATAGCTGCTTCAATATTTATATTTAAGACGTGTTTTTATAACTCTCCTTCACCCCCCCCCCCCCCCCCCCGCGCGCCACAACCACTTACCTTAAGTACATTTCCTCTAACTGAAACGTAAAAATGCAATTTTTTGGACGTTAAATAGAACTAATGCATGAACTAATGGATTTCCCAAAAGGAAATGATACCTATTTGTCTGTCACAATAATGCGTCACCTGTTCAGGATGTATTTGATCAAAGCTGTAATATATGGATTTATGTTTTTGCGTGTTTTTGTAGTCATTTCCTGTTTGAGAAAACTATTTAATATATTACAATATTTTTCATACATTTAGTTAGTTCGCGTGCATTGAAAAATAGCTGTTTAAATATTTATTTTCTAAGCGTATTTTTACAGGGTTCGTACACGTCAGAGGAATAATTTCAGATTTTTTCTTAGTTAATATTTGCCTTATTTACTGATAACAATTCGGTATTTAAATAGGGCGACCATTACTTTATGAAATTTCTGGTACTGAAATCACTAAAATCCCCTGAATCTTTTCAAGCGCGCAAACCTTGTTTTAGAACATTTCATCCTTATCTTTGAAAGGTGTATACATTCGTCGGAATTAAAAAAAAAAAATTGGCACCAGTATTTCAGATTAGAAATTTTCTATTTAATATTTATGTAGCACAATTTGTTACATATATATTTTTTTGCAATTAAGTAAAACGAATAATTTTAGCATAAAAAAATACAAATATGTAGCAATCTGATTAAATAGATTTATGTAGAACTGAAAGGTTTTACAAATGGAAGTTATACTCATCTAGATTCCCCCAAAAATCACATAAAATGATCTGGATATATTTTGACAAAAGCCATAATAATGATCATGTACCATTGTTGCAATGTTCATTTCCCGTTCTAGAAATTTTGGCGAAATCTATATAATATATCATGATATTTTTTTGTATGAACAGAAAGAGCTTTAACCAATTAACCGCCAAAACTACTAAGTTGAAATTTTCAACTTTTTAGCGGAACGTCGTTTGCCACCATAAACTCTGGAAGATAATTTTAGCTTTATAAGATCTTAAAATTTTATGTCTTTAAGTAAGGCCTTTTTTTAAATTGAAAAATAGTGGTGCGTATGTAAACAACTTAAATATGTGCATTTATTTTGACCGTTGCGTGAACGCAACACCAGCGAGTAATGGGTTAACACTAGTACCGCAAAAAGGGGTAATTTTGAGCCATACCAAATGAATAGATGTCAATTCATATCAGATTTTTTTTCATAAAATTAGTTAAAATTTCAATGCGTGAAAATAAGTTATAAATAAGTGAAAAAAGTTTAAATAAAAATTCTCGTATCAAATGTTTTCATTCAATTTGAGTAAAATTTCCGGCGGTTTTAGTGTTAAACGCTGTTTATTAAGACTAATAATACAAAAGTTAAGCTTGGTTACAAAATAAAGGAGATAATATTTATTTCTTGCCATAAATAAAAAATCCTCTTTATGTATGCTTAATTTGTCTTGTAGAAAGAAGAATCATTCTATTTTCAGTTCAGTATTGAATAAGGATTTTCAAATTGACAGCATCAGTATTTCATTGATTTCAAGGAATTTGTCTCGAGACATGAGGGGTTTATTTTTAAAAATAAATGTACATTTCACCTCTTAATATTATACCAATATTACAGGGATCGTACGGGTCCTTCAATTTCCAGACTAAGAAATTTTTCGGTACCAGTATTTACTTATGGAAAAAATCGCTCCTGAAATAAGACGAAATTTCATCCGTTTAAACTAGATTTATTTTTCTGTAAAAAAAAAACTGATATTTGGCCTTGAAAATAACGGTAACCGTACGAACCCTGTATTAATAAATATCAGTAAGATCAATAAAAGAGGAATTGTGTATTTCTATTTCTAGGGTTCCCATATGAAAATAGTTTCCCAGAATCTTTTTTAGTGTTTCGGCTGTGTTCTATATTTAGGCATTTAGTCCAGGCATTTTGTGAATGAACATGAACAAAATTGTAATAGAAGCTTTTTAAAGAGTTTTTTAAATCAAGAACTACTGCTTAATATCATACTAAAAATCTGAGAAAATCTGAGCACGGGAACACCCCTCTATACGGATTTCAAAATGGCGGGGGAGATTTTCTGGAACTAAGGCAAAGAATATACATCGCTTATGGAAATATATTGCTTTATTTGGCCAACTTAACTTTGAAGTATAGTCAAAAACGTTAAATAGTACACAAAAGTCTACTATCCCTTACAAATTACTGTTTATGTTCATTTTTATAGAAATGTCCCAGTGAAAAAAAATTACTTATATCAGTAATTTTCATCACTTTCATCATATTTATTGTTAGAAGTTAGGAAGTTGCTGTTACATCCATCGACTTGGCACATCTCACAAGCTATAGAAAAGGGCAATCCATTACGCTTGCATCCACATCGTAAAGTAGCATAGTTTGTCTTGCAGGAACATCGAATCATATTGTGGAGCTGATGGTAAGTCGCAGAGTATTGGGTAGTATGAGTTACTTTTTACATACCGACCTCATGCTTCTGGTTTGGTTCTTTCTTCAGTAGCTTTCCAGATATTTATTTGTAAGTGCGATAGCTATGATATTTTGTTGAAGAATCGGTCGTAGGCAAACGTTCAGGTCTAATACATGATTTTGCTGTAGTTACAACCTTCTCTATGAACATTTGGTGACGTAGATTGTCTGTGGATTCCAGTATCTTGCAGTCATAAAACAGAAGCATTGTTTTTCTCCCAGCCTCAGCGATATCTGATGTAAACATGAATTTGAACAAAATATTTTTGCAATAAAACGGAGCTCTTCCTCCGTCATCAGTTTGAGAAATGCTGAGGTTTTACATTCTACAAAAATTTTGTGCACCTTTACGTTTTCAGATGGCAGATTAAACATTTTTTGTAAGTGCAGGTATAGTGACTTGAGATAATTAACATGTCCTGCTGCTGCTATTATGGGGAGAATCTCCAGCATAGCACACAAGTGCAATTCCCAAAAGCCAATCCTACCATCCGTTATTAATGTTCTTACAACACTGGTTATTTGCTAATATTCTAACCAAAGTTTACCTGTTGTTGAAGTAGATTGCAAGTGATTTTCTTCGTCTCCAAAGCGATGTCAGTCTGAGATATCGCGTCACACAGTTCAGCGTCTTTCATTTGTTTTTGGCAGGTCATAATATTCTCGAACAGATCACAAGTTTCCTTTAACAGGTCGTGGGGAGATCCATGTTCATTGCGAGGAAAAATCTCTAAAACTAGTAGGCAACTAAGAGCTGCATCTACGAGCATATGTCCTCGTATCGCCCTAGAAATAGCTTTCCCAGTCATCATGTGTACCACAGTATTTAATCCATAGTTTTCTTCAAGCACTTCAAATAACCATGAACCAGTTATGAGAGTTCCGATTGCACCTAAAATATTCATTAGAGTAACAAATGTTCCTAGCATTAAAATAATATCTTGAAGGTCTGTTTGCCCGTTAATGATTTGGGTAGCTTTTCAAAATAAAGGCTGATCAAAAGTAACTACACATGGGATGTTATGATAATATGCTCGAACCTATTTTCGTTTCGTATGCTACGTTCTTTGTTAAGATATATTAGTACCGAAAAAATATAAGTCATGTCGGCGGCTGCCATATCAATGATAGGAAGAAATGAGATAGACGATTCCCCTGGATGTGAAACTTCTGAATTGGAATGAATTAATTGTAGAGCCCCTGACCAATTTGGACCCTGTCTTTTGGATGCTGAGATTTGCCACAAAATACTGAGTCTATTTAGCTAAGCATTCGGTAGTATTGGAAGTTTACAGAATAAGATCGTCTTCATGATTATTTTCGCATGTCTGTATTCTGAAATATAAACAACATTGGCTAGGTTCTTAATATCAATATCACCAACATCACACCTATTGACAGTAGGATAGACCCCTTTGGAGTTACTACAGCAATCATACCCATACCATGAAAGGTATTATTCCCGTCCAGAGTGCAGATATTGTGATCGACATTATCTGATGCTAGAAATAATGTGGTGTTTTCATCAAGATTCAAAGAAGCGGAACCACCTGATGTTGCAGCTGGTTTTTTTTTTCGAAACTTGTTACTTCTGAGTAGGATGAACAAAATCCAAGATTGTGAATTGGGTATCTGGATCTGTAGTTATGTTGAAGCTGAACGGAGATTCCAATTTGTAGCGGACATAGTAATGCTCCAGAACCGATAGCTTGCGTAACGGTCTGGCCAACAGCACCGACCGATTTTCATGGGCATTTCCTTTCGTACAAATAATTTTGATGATAGCAATTTCAAGCTACTAGGTATGTAATCCAAAGCGCTTTCCTCCGTGTGGTCATTACGTAATGGATACTCATAAACTTTAGTGGTGTTGACATTTGTTGGTAACTTGGAAGAATTTCATTTTCTGTCCCATACAGATTTACGATATCTGACTTCCCTTTTTTACCCGATATTATAATACTTTCCCCATAGTGTTCGTTCTAAAAGTGTTCTCTTCATGTTCCTTCGTTCGTACGCATTGCTTTGGCTTCCTTCAATATCTTCTTCCATTTTAGAAACGAGATCGCGAATGACCATTTGCTCTTCATCATTGTTTTCAAGGTATTCACAGATACGAAGGAATGCTTGGTATTATTGCTCTTCATTACTTCGTCGCCCTTTTCCTGACGATATATTGGAAGAGCAATATTCGTGAGTAATATTTATTTCTGTACGAAAACTTGTACTACATGATTTATGATAGAAACAACCTGCAGCAACAAGATAACCTGAGTAATAAGCCAACCGGCCTCTTATCTTAAATGACCATTCATCACAGCGGCGTTCACAGCATTTCTTTATGGTCTCAGAATATTGTGCAGTTCTTACCTTTACATATTTTGATTTAGATTTATGTTTAGAAGAAAAGTCGACAAATTTTTCATAATATAAACAGTGAGAAGCTCTGGTAACTGAACACTCAATTAAGCGAAAACTTTTCCTTGGTATTTCTCTACAGCTAGCTTTCCGCTTTGTAATGTCAATGCTCATTTTATCAGTAAATGCCGTCCGACACAAAACATGGACACTTATACCAGCAGTTGCAACTGCAACGCTTTTACGACTTCGGCTGGTTATACCGTCTGCTCCCTTTTGAGAAATCTTAACTACGTTTTGTCCATTGTCTTTTTCGTTTATACAAATCACACGAAATTCAGTACTGTCCATTTTTACAGGAAATTCAGTCTGAACCAAAATAAAACTCAAATTAATTGTTAAAATACCATAAATCCAAAACCATTGAAATTAATAACAACACAACGTGAATCGGCAGTCCTTAATTTTTAAATCCGTTTTTAAGGGTGTTCCCGTGCTCGGATTTTGTCTGATTTTGGTAATATTTCACAGTAATGGTTACCGATTCAAAATCAGTTAACAGAACTTCTATTACAATTTTGTTCGGATTGAAGGTGTATTTATTGTAACTTGCCTGGGCTACATGTGCATTCTCACAAACACGTTTTCACAGTTTTTTACTTTATGTGATGATAAATGTTCCAAATATAATTTATAAAATGCTATTCAATATTTTCTGGTGTGAATTCAATATTTGTAAATAAAAAATCCGTCACAAGTTCTAACACTCCTTTTTTGTATCTCATAACAATATTTCCCGAGTAAAAACAACACACAGGGGGGCAAAATTTCGAAAAGCTGGCCAAGATATGAAAATGTTATTCAAATTGCACAAAACTTCGTACACAGGTGTTTCTCAGGATGTTGATTACTATTCCAAAGTTAAAATTCCAAAAACAAAATGGTGGATCCAATATGACGGAATGAAAATTAAAAAGCTTTGAAAGCTATTTAATTTGTATGAAATTTCGTATACTTTTGAGGAAGCCGATTACGATTCAAAAGTTAAAACTTAAACAAACAAAACCAAATGACAGATTAAAAGTAAAAACAATTAGACTTAAATAAAGTATAAAATTTCGAGGCTAAACGTTACAAGGAATTTTCAAGGAACCAAGACATTAAGGAAAAGTAAAATATTACAGTGTTTAATTTTTATGTCATTAAAATAAAACGGAAGGATATTCCAAAATTCATCTTTTGAATCATCTGTAGACTCTAAAAGAGGCCAAGTTGTCTAAATAGTTAACAGAACTTGTTGGCGGTATTAGAAGACGCTGTGCCACTAGGGACAATGATCTTCCTTTCTTCTTTGGTAATTTACGTCAGCTTAAAATGAAGGTATCGGATGACATTAAAAGCATTTTTCATTGCTTTCGTCCTCCTGCATTTTCGTGAGAAATCTTCTCGATACCTTTTGATCAATTTGTTGCGCGATTCTTGACCGTCTTCCGAAATTTGCTAAATTGGCAATAATGAATAAGATATTATTTATTTGCCATGAATAAGTAGTTTGTACACTAAAGTTGGCATATAGAACCATGAATATACAAGTAGTTCAACGAATTTATGAGTGTTTATAAGAAAAAAAAATCCTCCAAATTGATTAAATGGATGACATCGCTACAAGAAATTACTTGTGACGTAGAATCGTTTAAACAAATCTTTGTCTACGCTCATTTTAGAAGCAGAAATAGTTACGTTTTCAAAAAATAGACGAGCTGCATTGCCATTATCTGTGCTTCCAAATATGGTCTTTGGTTTATCGATTTGGTTAAGAAGTATTAATTGTAAAAGAAATCCTTTTTGGATATTGTGTTTTGCAATTTCAGTTTTCTTCTTCTCGTCTGGAGTGCGTGCTTGCAATTTCTTTCCACCCAGTTTGTTTGCAAGATGCAAGCAACATTCAAAACATATTAAAATGTAACGTGGAGATCGGGAATTGAAAATGATCTCCATTCACTTTTAATTTAAAGACGTCTTTGAAGTAAGAAATTGTTTTGAAGTTGCCTGACATAAAGATAGCAACATTAAGTGTTTCGCTAGTTCGTAATTAACGACTGCTTCTTTTCTATCAATGATTGCTTTAAAAGTAATAAGTTTACTCTCCTGATCTTTAATATAATCCGTTTCATTGACAGTATATTCCGTATTTTCATGCAGAAAATGTAATTTGATGGGCCTAAAAATTCAAAGAGATGAAGGTTTTGGATTTTTCCAGATATCGATTTATAAATTGTTCACACCATTTATATGTTCTAGAGGCACGAGAGAAGTGAAAAAATATTAGAACCTGATTTCTTACACTCATCATCGTTAAAGGTTTTTTAAAAAGTACTTTGACCAGATGTGTCATCACATCCAAACTTGCAGTTCAAATTCAGATTGCCAATATTCTCGAAGGTTGGATTTTTAATGACTTTCGCATTAATAAAATATGCTCAGCAGTATGAACTAGCAAAGATTGCCATTGACAAGACAATTCTTCTAATTACAATAAAATAAACAAAATTACTATCTATAAAGATAAGAAAATGTATTTCTATCGAATCAATGATAGATAATTATTTTCTTTTTTTCGTTAATAAAATCGCTTATCAATTTAATTTATTCTTATGATTATAATACTTATTTGCAATATAATAGATAATAATCTATTAGGAAACTGAATAATCTAAAAATTTCAAAAATATTTGCAGCTAAATTAATGTGAAATGTAAACAACTTCAGAGCTTCTGAAGTGACTAAAAAAGTGACATTTTTACTTGTTGTTGCAAAAACCTGCACGAAATATAGAGTGGCAGTTTTTGGCAGCTGATTTTTATATTATAAATTAGATAATAGTTCAGGCTATTATTTCCTTAAATTTAGTTGCGGGGCACTGTGGAACTTAAAAATCTTTTGATGTTTGAAAGCAAAAATGTTACAGATATTTAAAATTTTTTTTATCAAAAATGATCATGGTATTATTAATTTTTATGTGTTTAGTATAAATTTTGTAACACATGCAAATAATTTACACACTATCATAGTGCGAATCCATTTTAAATCATTAAAATCGGATTATGTGGAAAATGTAGCACTTGTTTAGAGGAATCGTTGTTTTGCTCTTTTTGTTCGCCCCAGATGATACTCCTGCAAGCATCACTTTTGACATGATGCGGATTGTCAGGGCAAAGCAAAAACCTCGTTTTAAATGTGGATTCTGACCCTCTAAACATTATTCTAGCCATTTATATAATCAAAATTCCCGAAATCGCAACTTTATTTTTCGACTATTTGAGATTTTGCCGCACTGTGCAACCGTCCGAATCTATATGATAAGGAATTATTTATAAAAAATTGGACTATGAGATGTAATTAAATAAAACGCGTTAAAAATAAGCATTAAAATTTTTACTTTTACAAAATGTTTTCATAATTTTTATTTATGTCTTTAGTTCTGTCCATATCCTTGAAATTTGTAATGGTGGTAATTTGTGCATTTATTCTGAATGAAGACAATTTTATTCCCTCTATCATTGAGGAAGTCACTTAATAATAAAATAAAATAAATTAATTATTAGATAACGATAATGTGAAACAATCGGTATGTATTTTGTAATTTGTAATTTTATTTTATCTTATTTTTTGCTATAACTTTCATAATACGATCGAAATATTTCAACACAATATTTATTAAGGATTTTAAAAGTCTTTCGGCGCTATTAATTGAATTCACTTTCTGCATGAATGCTTTTTACGCTACTCACGTGAAATTATCCGTTGAAGTACAGCATATCACTCCAGATAAATATGAAAAAATTTGTAATTACTGTCCACTAATTGAAATATGATGAGCATTCCTAACGAACAAATATATTTTATATTCGAGTTTCAGCTTATTTATTTTGTTGGGATTATACCTTTTCAAGTTGTCATTAAAATACTATATGTAATGTTAATGGCAAGTCTCAGTTATTTAATTTTGTCGTAAATATGCCTTAACACTAGAAAAACCGAGAATTTTACTCAAATTTTAGAAAAATATTTCACACCACAATTTTTATTTTAAATTATTAACTTATCCATTTAACTAGGTTTTTTTTTTATTTATTTGTATCTTTTAAACTAGTCTTATTAAAAAAAAATTCTGGCTCGAATCGAGATATATTCATTTGGTAGCAGTTAAAATGACTCCTCGCGGACTTTCTAGCGTTAATTACTCGAAATAAATACACAAGCATTCAAATTAAAACATTTCGAAAACATATTTACATATAAACAACTACGACGTCTTGCAATTACGTGAGCCATTGGGGTAAAAAAAGGAAAACTGTAGTTTTAGAACTGCTTATAAGTATAAATTAACTTTAAAGATGTCTAAAATATAAAAAAGGGTGATTTAAAAAAATTGCATGAAAATCTTGGAGAAATGGGAAGCTAAATATATATTTCACTAATAAAAAGTTTATATTATGTTACGGAAAGGAGACTATAACTGTAGTTATGAAATGTACTGAGAAAATGCGAAAAGAAAATTAGAAAAAAATTGCAACACTAGAAAGCCCGGAAATTTTACTCAAGTTTCTTAAAAATATTTTACACCAGAATTTTTATTTAAAATTATTTGACTGATTTATTTAACGTATTTCTTCGTTTTTAAAATTTAACTTATTTTGTGAAAGAATTTCTGGTTCCAATTGACATTTAATCATAGGGTCGGAGTCGAATCGATTCCTTCCGGGCGCTCTAGTGTTAAATGAAAAAACGAAGTTAACGCAAATTCAGAAAAAACGTTGCTTGGGCAAGACAGTCTAAGAATTAGGAGTTGGCGAAAGTTATAGGATAAAAAACAAAGTCACTTTTAGGGCAATTTCTTTAATAGCTTTTTTACATATTGGGTCGTTCGGAAAGTCGTGTCCGTTTGCAAAGATCAATTTGTACCGGAAAATTCTGCCCGGTAATTATTAGATTATTAGATATCAGAATCAAAGTCTAATAATTAAATGATATAATTTTCCGGACGAATTGATTTTACCAAACGGACACGATTTTCAGAACGATCCAGTATAATAATAAGACAAGAAATTTAAAAATGCAAATGTGGTGAACACAAGTTCACTCGGGATCTAATAATGTCAGAGTACTTTGGACGTTTACGGTGCATAGGTACGAAAAGGTGCCGTAGTTCGATAACTTCGCAACAATTTAGATGTACAGATCGTAGTTTTTTTCATACAGTTTTTTAGAAAGCTGAATTATGCGTTTTCTTACCGTGGTCGTCTTGAGATTTTTACGAACTGTAGAATTACGAAAGTAGCCGGAAGCGCACGTGCAATTGTGAGATTTTTATTATGAAGACGTCTAAGATATTTCTTAAAGATTTATATATCCAGACCAGATTTGCAAGTCTGGCGTTAAATTTTAATTGGAAATTTAAAATTTTTACTGGAATTTGTAAAACAAGAATTTTTATTTCATGTGATCTTTAAATGACTCTTTTTAACCCCTTAATTCTCGCTCCCGTCAATATCTCGGGCTGAGGTGTCGTTCGTTATTTCTCGTGCCCGTCATATTCTCGGGCTGGAGATTTAATTGCTGGAAAAAACTTCTGAAACCAGAAAAATTGAACTGGAATTTCCATTTGAAGTCTTTGAATATTAGCACCCTGGTTTGATTTGTACGATCTATAATTTGCCATAGATTTGTCATAGATTTGTAATATTTTTGTCATTTTGATATGGATTCTGATGAATCAAGCCTTTCTGATGATAACTGGAATATTAGCCCCTTCACGGTCGCTTAATATTTGAAAAAACCATCAAAAGTGTACCTATTTTTTTTATTACAGAAATTGAATAATTATAAGGTTTCTAAATAAAATATGCAATTAGTTTATTTCTAAGGCGAAAAAACAATGCCGTTGCATTAGTACTAATGCTTATTACTGCTTAATAGTAAATATGTTTCATTTGGTTAAATTTTCAACCTTCGAATTCGAATAACACTTTATATAACGAATTTAACATTTAATTTTATTTGTTTACATTTTTTTTGTTGCCACTTTACAAAAAAAAAAATTGATAATATAATTCTTTTAAAATGCGTAAGTTTCGTCTGCGTAAATTATTTCACATGATAAGAATAAGTTGTGTATTTGAATTCTTAACACTAAAAAATACTTAATTTAATTAAATAATTGAATTTTCACAAATTTTAATTCATTAAAAATATACTATAATTTACCTAAAAAAAAGTATTTTAAAAATTTCACAAAAGAAATCGTGAAACTATTATATGATTAAAAGGAATGAGAGCCAAAATATGCGCCATCTCCAACCAATCTTAATAAAGTATTCTATTAAAATGTATATTTTCCTCTCAAATAACATACATTTTTAATATAAGAAAGTTTAATGTGAGTAAAGTTTTAAGCTGTAGCCGGTATTACGATAATTCTTTTGCCTTACATATTACGTATGCCACGCTGCAATATTAAAAAGCTGTAGCCGGTATTACGATAATTCTTTTGCCTCACATGCAAATAATTAGAGATATACATATTATGTATGTCACGCTGCAATATTAAAAAGCTCCAGCGGGTATTACGATAATTCTTTTACCTCACATGCAAATAATTAGAGATTATTTAATTCCGCTTTATTAAATAATCCCTTTAAACTCCAACAAAATTTTTTATTCTATTTATTCCTTACTCCAAAGACACAGCTTTATGGTCTGCTGCCATAGTAACATGATAAATTAATATTAAAAAAATGAGCAGTAGTAGAAAAATAATTTTAATAAATCGAATAGTTATTTTTAATATTGGTTTTAGAATTCATTTCATGAACTCCCGTGCATAGAATGGATTAAACAGCTAGTTAAATTTAAAAAACAGTTTTTGAGATATTTTGGCGGAGTAATGAAAATATATTTTATTTAATGAATTAATCACGATTCTATCTATAAGTACTGACTCCATGATTTATTAATTTTTCTTCTGAAAATATACGTGTTTCTTTTTTTTTTTTTTTTTTTTTTTTTTTGCAAAAATGCATTCGTAATGGAAAAACATGTAAAATAAATTAATTAAAATAATAAATTTTTTAAGATTATTCTGTAAAAAAAATAACATTGTGCTAATCTACAGGTCATAATGTATTTTTAAGTTTAATTTCAAGTCAAAATATTGAATAGTTTTTTTTGTAAAGTGTACGACAGAATGTAATTTGAGTAGACTAGTAGAGGATTCGCTTCGCTCATCCTAATAATGCTATGAATATTTTATAAAGAGTTTACAAACTACACATATTTTTCGACCTGCTTTGATCCAGGGATAAAAATAAAATGTCAAAAGTCGGTGTTATCTTTTGAAAAATACAAGTTGGGGGCAATTTTTAATATATAGATGATCCCCTTTTCAAAGAATTAACCCGTAATCCGAAACGGGACAGTATTTAAAGTCTAATGACACTTTTGGTGTGATATTATCCTAAGCGGTCTGAGAATAAACACAGGTGCATTGATTTTATTATAATGAATTTACCAAGGTATGTATAAACCTGGAATTTCAGTTAATACAGTACAGTCGAACCTCTATTTAACGAAGTCGCTAAATCCCGGAAAAAAGTTCGTTATATGGAAAATTCGTTAAATAGATATTCACCTTTTAAAATACTTTAAACTACATAAAGCAGATTTTAAATTCATAAACACATAATATTTTTACTAAAAGTAATTAATCACATTTTTTTTCATAAATTATATCGATTTGTTTTATTTATTTTCCCACCAATATCCATCATCAATTCATTTTTTCTTTGAAATCTGCAAGCAAAACAAAACATTGTCTGGGAATACACTGTATTTTCTGTTTAAAGTATATTAGTTTTACATTAAAATTAACGAATTTTCATGACTTTATCGTATTTATTATTATTATAACAAATAATTTTAACCATACAATAACATATGCGTCCTTAAATTTAATTTCTGAAAAACTCTGTTAATTTTGCCTGAGTTTTTTATTTGAAAAAGTGCTTACTCTCATAATACGTCTCGCATCTTTGCAATGCACCAAAAATCCCTTCATTTGTATTTTCTTCTAACTATAATCCGCGTCGGATTGTTTCAAATGATTTTAGCATTTCATCATACGAAGTTTCGTTAATTCCTGCATAATGATCATTTCCATCATCATCAATTTCGTCTTCGTTGCAATTCATTGCTGTATTGTTTTTATTTTTCACACTGTCGAAAATATCTAATTCGGATAGTGTTTCCGAGGTCTAAATTTCAGAATTAAGTGAAATACAATCATCAATCAGCGCATCATGGTTAATTTCTTCTTTTTTCTCACTATATCCACATTTTTTATAAGTTACTCTAATGGATTATCGTCTTCGCCCCCCGTACATACCGAATTATCACTGCTGACAAAGAAGGTGCCTGGTAAAACGTTCAAGGCCATTGGACATCATAAAATGTGTTTAAAGAAAGAATAAGTTTGAAATGTCCAGAAATATTTAGAGAAATGGGGAGAAAAAAAAATTTTGATCACAAGAAAAAGTTCGTTAAATAGAGAATGCACTTCGCTACTTGGAGGTTATTTTACGAAGAAATTCGCAAAATGGTCTTGGTTGAGTTCTTGGAAAAGTTCGCAAAATAGAGAAATTCGCAAAATAGAAGTTCGTTAAATAGAGGTCCGACTATATTTACTACAAAATTTTAGTGGTAAGAAAAAAGCATAAAAGTTGGCACATATGTACAGGTGTAAAATTAATTGCTGATAAGTTTTTTGTTCATTTGAACGTACAGCGAAATATATTGATCATAACAATATAATAATCAATCATCTTTTTATTAATTATTGTTAAAAAAATATTCTATATCTTTAGGTTACTGTATCATCATATAAATTACTCATTCTGTTTTCCTTCGAAATTAATCTTTGCTATAACTTTTTAAATAATTTATCTATAATTTTCTATAACGTTATCTATGTAATATGATTAATAATAATTGCAACATAATACTTCTTAAGAATTTTTAAATGATTTAGAAATATTTTCGATATAAATTTTTCATTTGAGCTCCTTTAACAAGATTCATGTTAAATTATCCATTAAAATATAGTATATCGTTCCAAATAAATATGGATAAAAGTAAAAATAGTTTTAAAAAAATCCATATTATAAGCATTTAGTGTTTGTTTTAAAAATCACGTCAAATTTCATTACTGAAATTCATGTAGTTACAAATAAATTCCTTTACAATTTGTTACTTTAGTGTGGATCTCGATTATTGAAAATTCGACTACTGTTTTACGCCTGATAGCAAGCTTGAATATAATTTATGAAAATTATTTAAAATGGTTCCTGTTTTTCTTTTTTAAGATATGTGGACAGTAAAAAACAAGCATTATTCAAACAATCTATTCGAAATTTTAATACTGTTTTCCAAAGCATAATCATAATTTAATTACCATTACTACTATTTAATAACTATAATATTAATAATATTTATACTATTAAATAACAAAAATCTATTTTTAATATACGAGTATATGTAGGTATACCCAAGGTTCGCACACTCCTTGGAATTTCCAAGGACTCTGGCACCACTATTAATGATAAGAAAATTTACATTTAATTTTTAAAACACAAAATTCGCAACCACGGCCTTTATTCGCAGATTATTCAATATTTTCCTGCAGTGAAATACTTTGAAAGTACTGTAAAAATTTTGTGGTAAAACTGTGCGAACCCTGGGTATACCAATCTTTATTTTTTATTTATATTGTGTACAATATATAGTGTTTTAGATATTTTGTTGTTACAATTTTACAACCACTTGCTATATTTTGGTGGGTGTGGTTTGGGAACTAATTAGCATAACTGTTTTTGAAACTCGTAAACACTTGAAACCAAACATATTATTTTGCAATTTATCACCTGCGCCGAGATAACAGGAAAATGCCTTATAATTATTTTTTAATTTATAATTATGTTCTGAAATAAATAGAAAGTTGTATCGTCATCGAAAATACGTCTGTGTACGTAATTTTTAGAATTCCGGTCTATCAGGAAGTGAATTAACAATCGATTACAAAAGTCAATTTTTTCATATACAAACCAACTTAAATTAAATAACTAGAAAACAGGAATTCTGTTTTTTTAGAATTTAGTGTCGCCCCCGACGAAGAAGAAAAATGTATGTATAAATAGTATAAAACACATTTTTTAAAGTTTAAGACTTAAAGCAAACGCTTTTATTTATGTAAAATGACGTCATTCGCATCCTCTTAAGAATTCCACATTTCGATCCACTCTTAAACACATATAGTAAAGTATGTCTAGGACGTCACTATCGCGAAATGATCCACTTATTACTATTGACATTATTATATTGACTTATTAATCCACAAATGAAGCAAAAATATGCCATCATTAACCCATTAAAGCCGGAATTATTTTCCTCTTTAAAATACAAAACTTACATTTCACACCATTTTTTCTAAAATAGCAATTTTTGTTTAAGGGGTCTCAGGACTCTTAAAGCTTTAAAATTTTCGAAATTTTAATTTTTTTAGATGATAAACTTCTATGTTTTCTGAACATTTTGATATAATTGTTATCTTGAAATTCCCATTAGAACAGAAGTTATGGCTATTAGAATGATACTTGCTCAATAGCAAAAGCGGCGTTTCCAAAACTTTGAAGTATTTTTTCTCCAAATGACGTTTGTGGGCATAACGCGCACGATATCTCAAAAACTTCTGATTCTTTTATCATGAAATTTTCAAAACATATGTTTCATGTTATTTTGTATAAACTGAACCTAAAATTTCCTTTTTATTGTAAAAATAAAATATTTTTTAGAGTGTTATATTGTTGAAATTTTCTAAATTTTGCATTAGCTAAATACAACTTTGTATTAAAAATATAAAAATGCTTTAAGTACAAATTTATTTATGTTCAGTGTAATTATTATAATCTGAAGTATAAGTAGGCACCAAAATTTTCATTCTATTTGCAAATTTTATTTTGTAATCGTGCGCATAAGATGTTTTGCCAATTTTCAGCTCGTCAAATGTCCAACAGTTTAGAGCACCCTGTAAATGCTAATTCTGCATCTTGAAATTTTTTAAATATTTGCAATGAAAGCACATACTTATATCTTTCATTCCGAATTGAAATTGTGTCTTAATATCAAACACATTTT